>JBAJFE010000011.1:505000-1705000 GCA_037903355.1 Trichuris trichiura
TTAAAATGCATCTTTTTCCAATAACCGTGTTTTATTAACATCATTGTCATGTCGATTTCCAGTTGTTATTTGTACTATAGTGTTGATCTCTATTAAATCATGTCAACTATTTCTTTTGTAGTTCTATTAGATCTATGCATAAGTGCTACAGATCAAATTTCTGTGGCAGTAAACGTGAGAGCTTCGCGTGCACTTCGGCCACCGCTGAAGAAAAGAAGGAACGTATTCTTCATGCACGTGTGAAACTTCGGAACACTTTTTCTCCAATTGTCGTTTCGCATTCACTTTGACAGGAAGTCCAGTAACGCATATGTCCGCCACCGTATTGCTTCGTATGCAAATGTCGCAGTAGATAATTCATAAATGTTTCAAAGCACGCGCACACGTAGCTCTTGCGCAAGATTACTGATCAGCACCAAAACCATACACTCAAAAACGATTTTGATGTTTCCAATTTTTTGACGGCACGTTCAAGAAGACAAACTCATGTATCAACTTGTGCTCGCTGAGAATTGAATTTTCCGGGCAGCCCAGTCACAAAATTCTCCTCGTCATCAGAGCCACCGTTAAGGCGAAGTTCATGCAGATGGATAAGATGGAGAAGCGCTGGAAATGAGTGTGAGAACAGTTGTGCAAATTTGCTATCAAACAGCGTTTGGACGTTTGTCTCCGCCCATTAACGAAACGAAGGAGAAAGATTAGTCTTTTGCAAAGAAAACTGTACACAGTCAGTCAAGTGGATATAAGAAAAGGAAAAAATACAAAATACAATCACGGCAAAAAATCACATTCCTCAAAACCTTACAAATGTTTCGCGTATCTGCATGAAAAAGGACTTGCTGCATATGGTTCAAACATTAGGCGTACGGTCTACTTCGCGAAGGTTGCGAAATCAGCAGCATTTCGGCGAGTCACATAGGCAAATGTATCTGTCTGTGCTTCAGAATGGTAAGATCGTAGTAATGGAACTTCTGCCCAACTGTAGCTGTAAAATGCTACTCATACTGATGTGTGGAAGCTGAAATCATGTTAAAATAGCTTTCATGATTAATATTGTATATGTCAACGCATAATGAGCAATGTGCTGAACCAAATCGTCTTTGTTCTAAATTTTCAAAAACTGGCTGTTGGCACTTCCGGCATCAATGGAAAGCGACGGTGGCGTCAACATGCATCACGATGATTGTGAGAACGACGAATACTCCACGAAAAAACCAGTACCATTGCAACTTCACTTTCTGCGCATTTAACGTAAAAACACTGTACAGTTTATGCATAGATCTAATATACTACTGTTTCTCATTTTTACGACACGACTCTGTGCTAGTAAAATAAGACAACATATTAGTGTGGACCGTTAGCGAACATCCAGCATTACAGGGCTCACAATTCTGTCAATAAACTTCTGTCGTTGCTATTGCAGGTGCATAGCATTATTTTAGACTGAGTTGTCAGAACTTGATAAATGTGTTTTTTTATTTTCGTTAATGCTTTTCAGCAATTCTGTGGCCAATATAGAGTGTTAACTTTCTATAAAAGGTGATGTATAAGCTGGTTGCAAAAGAGAGAAAGAGGGTTTCGAGAGAGCTATATTTTTTTATTTACTAACCGGCAGAACGGATGATTACAAGACTATAAGAAAATCAATGAATAAAAAACCTTTTGTAGATTTGAAGATTTGACGAGGCTTATCTGTGAGAAAGGTATTGTGAACACTGATACTAAACAAAGAGATTTGCTTTTGTGAGGTCTTGATGGGATAAAGGTTTGCAGCAAAGTTGTCCACTATTGATGGTTCATAATGAAAATTTAACTGGTGTGGAAGGAATTGAGGCACAGTTTTGAGAAATTCTGTGAATTTTCATTTCGTGAAATATTTTTGTAAATGTGGTTTCTTGTACGGGACAGTGGATTTTCATGTTGTACTCTTTCTTTACGGAATGTGGGTCCCGTTTAAAAACCTTTTATTTCTCCGGAGTAAATAAGAAGTTTTTAAACGGAACCCACATTCCGTATAGAAAGAGTACATCGGTGAAATATTATTATTGTACAGAAAACGGTCTTAGTCAAAGGCGATAGCTAATAGGTTTGTGTCGGTTGTATGAATTTACTGTGGCCATAATGACATGAAATATGAAGTTTCCAGCACAAGTATCTTCTTTATGCTCTGCCTGCTGAGGTGCTTCTATGCAATGCAACAGGATTACAACAATCTTTCTGGAAGCTATGCCGTTAAAAATTTCTTTAAAGAACTGTGAAACTTCTGGGTGATGCACCTTCACAGGTCGTCAGTGGGTGAACTAGTAAAGAATATCAAGACAATGGGTTAATGAGTTGTGATGTCCACACATGAAACCTTCAAACTGTGTTCGTTAACTTTCTACCACGTTTTGGTGTTAAGCGTTCCTTTGTTTTTCTGACTGTTCTTTCACTGTTGTCCAGTTTTAATATTTTGTAAACAACTGATTTTCAAAATCCTACTTTCCATAGTGCAAAAACAACATCCCCTGCTTGAGGTAGAAAATAACACTTTGTAAGGTTAATTATGATAAACCATATCAAACTAATTTCTGGCATCTCGATTGCTATTGTACGTCGAATTGTGACTCATTTGTAGCGATTCTTCCGTTCGCCGTAACCATAAATTTCTTTTGTTGACATTCAAATCTTGTTCCAGATATTTTATTGGATAAGTCTGCATATTCTCTATTGCTGATGCCTTTAGAGCTTTTACATTGCCATTATTGGATTTAGTTCCTTTTTTCCCACACGTGCAAATCCAGCTCCATTTTACATACTGATCTTCGCATTAGTATACCGTTGGAGGCACTTCATGTTCGGATGAAATCTTTCTTCCAAAGTGTAACTTGTTTCATCAATGTAAGTAACAAAGCAAGGACATTTAACCACGTACATCTCACCTGCTTTTTTGTCCATTGGAAACTCTTATTTTATCTGACTGAAGAAGTGAATTCAAATTGGTATAACTTGAAAAACACTCAGAATTCTAACTTCTGCCTGGGCGCAAACTTTTCTCACCTAATACAACAAAGTAGGGCAGAAGAAGGCAAATTCAATTGATACTTGCGGACAGTAGACCCTCTAAAATCTACTGGGAATAATGCGGTCTGTGAAAGAGTATAGCCATCTTTGGAAAAGATTTTGTTCACTTTAGGGTCATACAAGTGAATTACGTAGTTCAGAATAACTGAAATAATCTGACGTATCACGGACAGTGGGTGATGGAAAATAAAACATAAAAATTCACCCGTATAAGCAGATTTTCTGTTAACCTTAGTTTTTAATGCATCGTTGGTTCTGATAATAAAAATTGCCATAAGAAAAAAGTGAATTGTCCTGTTTTTTATATGCCAAAGATTATCTGGTCCAGGAAAATGATGTTTAAACATTTTCTAAAATCCCTCTGTTTGCCCATACGTACGGTCACGAAGACGTTTTCAACGTAGCGTTTAAATAAACGTATCGCGACGTTCGTATGGATCGTTTAAAAGGCCTTTCACTCTGGAATATCTGTAAAAGGTTCAGCTAAGACCAGTGACAGGGGGCTACCCATTAGTGTTCCATCAAGTTGTTGGGAAACGTACCATCAAATTGAAAGTAGCCTATGTAATTTCCTACTTTTGTTCAAAGTGCTGTCAACAAAATAATTAAGTTTCACTCCACTCGAAGGGCCTACGTCTCTGCTGAGCGGATCATGCTATTGTTTACTAATGAGACTTCTTTTCCTGCTAACAGTTTCATAACTTTTTTAAATACAGACTAAGTTCTGTAGGTTAGTAAAAAGGTAGTAATAACTATTGGTAGTATAAACTATTGGCTTGAATAGAAAACCAGCTTTATGCATTTTTGCAAAACCATAGTGTGGAAATCTTGGAAGTAGACGAGAACGTCAGGGATATTGCACTTCTAGACAATCCAGGGTCGTTTGTTTATATGGCATAAGAAGAAGGAAACAGAATGCTATCTTTTTCTCAAAGCTTCTGTAGGACTACCGCCATTGGTTTGTAGACACTGCTGCTTCGAATTGTAGTCAACTTATGCGTACAGCCTGTTCTGTCAAGTACTAGTACTACGTTGGTTTTATCTCTTTTGATAATGATCCTATTGGTCTGTAATTTAAGTTATCCTATGCAGCTAATTCCTGTGGGGTCAAGGTCGGGTGTAATATTGAAACTATACCCTAAGAGTAATTTTGGAATTTCACGTTTTATCCGTGGAGCTAATTTTGAGTACCCGTAGACGACAGACGATGTTTTGCCAAGGCATTCTTGTCAAGAATAAAAAAACGGGGTGGAGCAGGAACAAGGATAAGACCTTTTTTTAGGACGCTCTTTGCAGATTTAGAGACTACATTCTCTAGATTTTGACGTATTGTCTGTTGACGAGCATTAGTCTAAGAAACGTTGCGAAGAATTATTACATACTTTAATAATTTTCAAATCTGTTTTTTAGAGCAATCGAATGTTTATTGCAAGTTTCCTAATCAAAGAAAAAACGTGTTCAATCAGAGCGTGACACCGATTGTCAGCCAATCTGCTCCTGAGTATAGAAGTGATGTTTATGTTACCATCTAATATTTTTTCCAATTATGAATCTATGATTTCTGGTAACATCTTGAAGAATATTTACACCAGCTCAATGAAGTATTACAGTGAAGTGATTGCAACAATTCCACCATATTTTGATAACATGTCATTGTCACGACACCTGAGCAAAAAGGTCATCTGTCTTTATTTTAGCGCTTTCTATCGTATCATTCGCGCTTTTTAAACGCACTGAACATATATTCTTTCTTTACGGGAAACAGATTCTATTGCCTGCCTTACCCAAAGAAATTAAGCTTGTGGATCATACCTACCCTCATCATTAGCTGAACATATAGGTTACATTGAGTTGACAATAAAGGGGAAAGACTCGTCTAAACCTTTTTGTTCCTATGTAACATCTACTTCGTATTCCCCACTAAAGAGGGAAAATGTTTCAAAGAAGTTTGAAGAGACAAGGTATCCATTGATAAAAAAGAAAGTAGCAGAGTGTTCTGGAAAATCTCTGAATGAGAGAAAAGTAGTTTAGCGTTGGGCAACGAACTGGTAGCACATTGTCTGCAACAATAGAAGAAATCTTGCAAACGCTAAACTATATTCACATGAGAAAGAATTTGCACCACTTTTACTGTTCACGACTGATAGCAAACTATGTCAGCAGCATTACACAATCGTTATTTCATGCTCTGATGGTGATTGACGAGATGGAGTTCTCCGGATCCTATTGGATTTAATTATGAAAAGATCTGTGCTTCAACAATACATAAAACTACGGGATGCAGCATGCAGCCACGAACCGCGGATTTTTCAGTGATGAAATAAAGGACTACGATTCGCTATAGTTTCTGTCCAGAAACACTTAAATGGAAAGATTCTTTTCCTTATCAAAGGTACGTGTAAATGAGCGATATTACTTATGCCAAAACACGCTGGTGAGAAGCAACAAACTAAAGCAAATTTCTTTCTACGTAGCAAAAGATGGCCATCTTAGTGCTTTACAAAATCATATGACAAACTATCAAATATATGCCTGCACTGCGTGTTTTCCTCGTAGAGACAAAGAAATTGCACAACTAATGGACGCCTTTTGTGGCTACAGAATTGCTGTGTAGCTTTAACGAAGATAAAAACACTTTGAAAACTAATCACTGTTATTCCGTAACATTTAGTAATATATTGTTGGTTATGCCGTAGACGGTGTTTCCATCCAACGCTTATTACTTTGTCATGTTAGATCATATTTTTGTATTTTGCTAAAATGTATTATTCGTAATATCTTCCCTACATCTCATTACTATTTTTGCGGCACCTGTCTTTGTAAAACGTCTTTCGTTCTTTATTTGTTCTGTTCATTCGGTTCTACGGAATAATAGTTTACAACTCAGCTCAACATGTTTAAAACTAAACTCATAGTTCGTTGTGATTAATGATATTACAGAAATTGGATGTTTCCTTTGCACCACTGAACAGTTGAAAATCACGCAGCTTTACGGGCTAATGAACGTTTCATTGCTGCGCTATGCTGCTGTATGCTGTCCTCACCTTATTCATCATTTTTGGTACTAATTGATATTTACATATATTTCTCCTTTTAGATCGGTTTTGGTATCAATGACTATGTTTCACATTCGCTTGAATTTTCTATTAAGCTTACAATTTTCGCGTAATTTTTGCTGTAGGCGTGCATTTTATTCAATATCGACCTTAAGGCGTTGAAACAAAACTATTGCCGCCGCTTGCTTTTTAGCCGCCTTTTTTTGGAATATTGCATTTCGCAAACTCAGCAGTGGATTGTTCGCAAGTCTGTTACGTGTTGAAAATGAAACTAAATTTTTCCTGCTTACATGATTACCGCTTAATATGCATTGGTCGTTAGTTGGGGGCGCTGCTGCATTAATGCTGGCTTTGCAGATAATGCAATACATGGGATACTGGAGAAAATGTGACTACTTACCGCATCTTCGACAGGTCGTATGGTTGTTGAGTCAGTTGGTGTCTTCGACTGGTGCCACCTAACATCGCAATGTGAGCAATGCTTTGTCAATGTATTTGGAGTGGATGCTAGGTCGCATTTCTTAATCTACAAATAAAAAAACAGTTGTAAATTGGTTAATTTTGCTCAAACTGCCTGGAGGAAAACATATAAGATGCTTTGAATAGTCCATCTTTAATAAATAAGTTAGTTTTGAAACAACTCATATTCGTTTTATTATGGTTTTAGACAGTTCATTAATCTTTTCTTCGATAAAACCAACGGTTTTCTGTCCCTGATAGATTCATACCTACTCTAACGCAAATAGCCTACTTTTGGGTGTTGGTTAGAGTTGACCTAATGAAATAGTCTTAAAAGCGGTTACTTCCTACACAACAGGCTTACATTTAACGGTTGAAAAGGGAAACCACTCTACGTGTTACTTCTAGTATATTGCCTTCGGTAAGCGTAGAGCTTATTTTAGGGAGGTGTGGAATAAGAAGTTAGAAAAACTGTAAATTGGCTAAACAAACCAGAATTCGACGTCAACAAAAGGCTACCTTATGCTGAGTTTTGGAAACAGAAGCCTATACAACACATAATTTACTCTTTGAGAATGCCACTGCTATTCATCTCTTCAAATGTAAGGATTGGCATTGGTCGGATCATAGCAAAGTTTACAACTTAAAGATTGTATTAGTATCTGCACGCTGAATTTCGTTTAAAAAGTGCACATTCTGTGCCTTGATAAAACTATCATTTAATTGGCTTGGGACAGACATTTCCTATAGCAATAATGTCGCTGTATCCTCCGCTGATTTCATGGAGGTTTGATGCTACCGAATCCAATATATTCTCTAATGAACGATTCGTCGCCTCGCTTAGACTTTTGCTTGTAAGCATAATGACTCCGCTTTTTAAACAGGTGCTACGTTGAACTTCTACTTAAAGGCATAAAGGCTTACTCAGGGTCAGTCAAATTTCCTACATTTGTTATAAGTCAATGCCTAGCCTTCTAATTCTGCACTGCTATTTTAGCCACATATTGCGGAGTGGTGCTCTTACTAATACTGATAAGTGGCATTTCCTGTTCGTCCATTCTTTCTTCTTTTCTGGCACCGTTGAACGGTTTAAGCTTCCTTTCTGTTCTCGTTAAAAGCATAAAATGCAAACTTACCAAATTCTTCTCATCGTCCGCTGGAATGTCATGGCGTAGGCGACTGACTGTGGCCATATAAGCAGAAGAATTAAACAAAAAACCAACAAACATTTCGCGGATAACGAAGGTAACGCAATAATCACATGTGTGCATAAAACAAATGGTAATGGGCAGAAATAAATTGTAGTTGCGGCTTTCAGTGGTTCATCCGTACTGCTGGCGTTGCATTGCAGGTAGCTTGTTGCTTTTCTGTGCGCTTTCGTACCAAATACTGGTTACGCGGTTACTGATGACTATCTTGGTAATGGTCAGTAGTCGTTGGCGTCCACTTCTCTACAAAGAGCTGTCATACGCTGCGCTGAACGTGCCCAGGATTTGAGCATTAACGCATACCAGTTTTCGAATACACTGTGCAGGCTTAGCTTGCAATCTGAAGTTGTGAAGTTGTTTGAAAAAAACATAAGACCATTTGAGCGTATATCTTGTTACAGCGTCCTGTTGCGTTCGCTGATCTACCAACGTATTAATGTCACCTGAAACAGAGTGCACCTAAATAACTATTTTTTTCTAGCACTCATCGAACGTTTGAAAAGTTGCGTAGCAATAGACTAGCGAAGATTTGAACATTTAAGGAACGAACGTTATACTTTGTTGCGCTGGTACCATTCCTGTTGGCCAGGATGATTTGATATCTGCGAATAAACACCAAACATGTCAAAAATGTATCACATGAAAAACGTAATTACCTGAAATTTCCTTTCCAATAGGAAAGGGATGAAAGAAATAACGGCTGGTTCGCGTGGCTAGAATGAAAGAAATGCAGCCACACGAACCAGCCGTTTTTATCAATAAAAGGCAAACGCTCAACGTGACCTCACTTTGCTCCTGTTATCTTATCCAACGATTGGTTGCCTTAAGCAAACAGTGTACACGACCCAATTATCTGTCGACCAAAATTGCAATAAGCGATGATGCTGCGCAATACTGGACGTTATGCTTAAAGTGATTTGCCTGAGGCTGTTGGACACAAATTTTATCTCTCTCTTATCTAATGCAAGTCGATATGGCCATCATATCGCATTTATCGCATGTCTCAACTTATCTCTTCAACTACTGACCGTTTATAGGAAAGTACTACAACACTCGTTTCAATTGGACAGGCACACCTGACAGCGTTAATAGAAGGCTCAATGAATGTCAATCGTAATAGTTATTATAGCAGCTTTTATATAACTAGAAATGTCCGCTCAAGAATAGCCGAAAAACACTTAGCCCTAGCAGAGATTACAAAGTGGATTATTTTCTACGAAGCGTTAGCCAATGCACAGTAAGTGTGAATGTTAACTTTTGCCTTCTCACAACAGCGTACAGTTGGAATTCAATCAGCAATTGTTTCAAAAGGGGGAATTCCAATGCAACTGAAACAAATATACATTAAAAGGAATTTGGTTCAAGTGCATAGAAGTTGACTATATCTTGATAATATTTAATGTATCCGTTTGTCATTTTCAAACGGCGCAGACGTATAATTTCTTATCACTTGTTCAGGCATTAGCTTTTCCGCTGATATCCAAAACGTGCATACTTCCCTTTTTCATCATACGAGAAGTTCAATTCTCAAGGAAAATTACCTTCGTTTAGCCCATTTTGCTCATAAAAATGAATGGAAACTGTTTTTAAGAGTAATTTTACAGAAACGAACGTTTTTTCCTACTAAAACTGAAAAGGTCCATTCATCCTCGTCGCATTTAATTAATCGTTTTTGCTTACCAACTGCTATTGCTTTCACAAATATGACGGCTACAATCACCATTCGTACATCTTTTTTGCTGCCTGCCACAATGGAAGTCCGCAGTTCTTATGTAACAATTTCTGCATTCCACATATGCTTTCACGATGAGCGCTAACGAAGGAAATGAAGCAGTGATAAATAGTGGTCAGAAATAAGCGGCTGTTCAGTGATTTTTAATGAAAGCAAACTGAAATTGAGCCATCGCACCGGTCGACAGTGATAAGGCGCAGACAGGGCGATAAGAGCCAGGCAAGTCTCTGCTTTATCGCTGAAAACGGAACCAGTTTAGTTGCAAAAGCTTCGATCATTCGTCCAATTTTACGTGCAATGCGAATAAACTGTTTTGATATCGAAAAATTTATCTTGTCCCTCGATTTGATAGTGTTTCGTAATTGCTGATGTTTGCTTTACTTATAGAGTCGGTGTGAGCAAAGAATTTTGTGAAATAACAACATTCCTTAACAGCTACGCCTGAAATGTATTGAAAAAGCATCCACCTAATCATCTGATTTAAAAATAACGCAATTTCTTTGAGCGGAAAGAGAAAAGTATAGCAAGAAGAACAACGCTCCAAGTAGAACCAAAAAGCAGTACATTTCTCCACTAACAACATTTCTGAGTTCCTCAAAATTACTGATTAATTTTGTTATTCCCTACGTTATTCCCTATTAAAAATTAAAGTTATTCCCTACGTGGTAGGACTAGGCGAAAAGACTGTCCGGCTAGGGAGACAATTAGGTTTCCGAGTTTTTTTCAAGAGTTTTCCCAATCTTAGGTCAATTTTTCGTAAGAAAAAATGAGATCCCAGAAAACAAAAAACAGGTCTAGTCTACGGGATCGAATGTTCTTGTTCAAGGCTAGTTGATGAATTATGTTTGTAGCTGACAAATAAGTTCGAAGTTAAGTCGATGCAGCTAAAATTGCTTGACAACCTAAGAACGAAAGTAAAAGACTAACGTTCACTCCGGACGATTAAGGAAAAAGGTACAAACAGTTTATGGCCGCAACTATAAGAACTGGAATAAAACGTGAGACGATTCAAAAACAAGATTAAAAAACTGAGAAGCGCAAAAAACAAATCACACACTAACACGGCAAAGCGGAACCATGATAATAACAATAACAATAATAAAAATAGCGTTAATAAAGGTAAAAAACAAGAAAAAGCTAGAAAAACCGACAATGCGAGTAAAAGACTGCCGGCAGTAATTGTTACAATTACAGAAAATATTAAAATTACATTCTGTTCAATAAAGTAGCATTTAAACCAGCGTGTTAAAAATGCCCAAGCAAAAAAAACTCATTCGAATACTGTATATTTATAGTTAGAATTGTAGGTTTTGTCAAATACAGTAAGAAACTGCACGCGTTTTATCCTTGCATTGTACGGATTGTTGGTAGGTTTAGCCTGTTCGTCGCTTGCATGCTCGTTGTTTCTTAAATAGGCGGCGTTTTGCTCGGCTAATTAACTACACGGATAATAAAACAGCTTTAAACCAAAGTTAACAAAATGTCGGATGAAGAAGAGCTGTCCGACGTAGTGGAGTCGGAGGAGCATCTTTCGGAAAACGAAGAGGAGTACGAGGATGCTGACGCTCAGAAAGATTTACCAGAAAAGAAGTCTCGTCCAAAGCATAGTCAGAAGCACGCAAAGCGCAAACGTTCGAATTCGGAGGACGAAGAAGAGGACTATCTAGGCAGCTTTGACCCATTTGACAGTTCCCCTAACAAAGGCCTTCCGAACGTTTCAGATGAGGAAGAAGAAAGCGAGCATCCACGCCGAAAAAAGTTGGCCGTTAGCGACTTTTTCTTGGACGAAGTTGAAGTTGATTCGGACGAAGAGGAAGAGGCAGTATTTTTCCATTTTATTTCGGAGTATCATAAAAATGTGCCATGTTTATACCTTTTAGTTGGAAGAGGGTATGGAAGATGAATCGGCAGAGGCCGAAGAAGCGGCTGCAATGGCTCGCATGTACGAACGTCGGCGTGCAAGGGAGGAAATATGGAAGTAAGTCTTGCAATGACGTAAACAAAGCCTATATACCAATCTGCATTGAAGAAATATGAGCGAAGAACAAATCAATCAGTACTTTAAAGACAAGTACAGTCGTAGCACTTGTTACGTTGAGGGCGAAGACGAAGTTTACGATGACATCACGCAGCAGGGACTTCTGCCTACAACGAAGTAATGTTAAAAAGTTCTTCGTTTAGACATCGAAACAGTTTTTCTTTTATGACGTAATTACTGCAAACGTATGCCTGTATCATCAAGGCTCGTAGTTCAAAATTTGCGACTTTTCTCGAATATCAAAACGGGCTGCTTCGATGACGAAAGCTTACGGCACTATTTACTGTACAACCGTTTGATTCAGTATTTGATAGCATTGCATCGACAACAAAAGCGCATTTCGGCAAAATCAAAAAATCAATTCCGTTATCTTGTATGTCTTTTTTGAAATCAGGTTTGCATTCCTAATGTAACGTTTTTTGACGCGCTTTCATGTAAAGGCTTTCTGTTGCTTATTGCTTAAACTTTTCACTCGGTTTCTTCCATAAACGGTCCCTCCGGGTAGATATCGAAAGTTCATTCACGAATGCAGCCGCACAATGGATCTGTTAAAATAATCAGTTTCGAATAACCCCATTGACATTTGCATATTCAGAGATCCAAACCTTTGGACGGTCAAGTGTCGTTTGGGCGAAGAAAAGTTGTGCCTAATGCAGTTAATGCGTAAGGCGATTGCCTACGAAAACCATGGCGAAGTGAGAACATTTTTCCACGCCCGCTTTGTCCGTTGCACATTTGGTTTTTAGCCTCTGCAAATCACTTCCGCAATCGTCAAAGAGGGACTAAAAGGCATAATTTACATAGAAGCCTTCAAGCAGAGCCATGTCGTTCAGGCTGTCGAAGGGATAAGCGCCTTGAATTCCAGCAAAATACAGGTTGCTCAATATACATGTGATTCTATTGAGCACTTCGCTCTTTTTGAAGATGGTTCCAATATCCGAAATGCCAGATGTTCTCAACGTCGTCAAGGATCTTCAAGCGCTGAAACCGGGAGTCTTTGTACGCTTAAAGCGTACGATGTTTCGAGATGACTTGGCCCAAGTCGACTGGGTCGACCTTGCCCAAAAGGTTGTCCATTTGAAGCTTATTCCTCGAATCGACTATACCAGAATGCGCGGTTCCCGTCGAACAGCCGACGTAAAAAAATGCTCTGCGATTTCTGCTTTGATCCGTATGCAAAGTACAACAATGCTCTTAGGCTACAGCTAATGCGCCCAAACGGAAAAGGCGACCGCCGGCCAAACTCTTCGATCCGGACGCAGTGAAGTAAAAATGCTATATATAGGCGTATTTCAAAATTTGCATATCCTATTTCTTAGAGCAATTGGCGGAGAAGTGTCCAGAGATGGTGACATGTACGTCTTTGAAGGCAATCGATACAGTCAGAGAGGATTCCTTTACAAAGGCTTTCCAATGAACGCCATTGTGAGTGCGTTGTGCCCCTTAAAAGCACTTTTCCCTTATTTGGTCGCTTTAACAGCTTGCCGATGGCATTAAGCCAAATTTGAACGAATTGGAAAAGTTTCAAGACGACGTTGAAGACCTGAAGAACGAATGTACGATTAGACAAAGAGAATATGTATTATGTATATTTTTACAGTTGTTTTTGTTTTGTAGTAGCCAACACGATTGTCAAGGATGATGGTCATCACTTAATGGCCGGAGACAATGTTGAAGTGATAGAAGGAGAGTTGAGCAATTTACGCGGGAAGGTGTTGTCCGTAGATGGCAATAAGATCGCCCTACTGCCGTATCATCCCGATTTGAAAGTTAGTTGAAAGTTAATGTACTATATGTCATCTAAAGCGAGGTTGGACTTTGAAGGAGCCTCTGAGATTCGATGCTGATGAATTGCGCAAGTATTTCAAGCCGGGTGATCACGTACGTATCACTGGCGGTCGTTACGAAGGCGACACAGGATTGATAGTTCGGGTTGAATCCAATTTGGTCGTTTTGATGTCCGACTTGAACATGCAAGAGGTATCTCCTACCCGACGTCACTTATTGCCTCCGTTCGTTGTTGAATATATCTTCTTCATTGTTTAGCTTCATGTATTACCAAAGGATGTGCAGTTGTGCCGCGACGTCGCAACGGGAGTCGACTCGTCGGGCAGTTGCAGCTACGAAGATTTGGTGCAACTTGATCAACAGATGGTTGGAGTGATCATACAAATCGAAAAAGATTATTTGAATGTTTTGAATATGCACGGAAAGGTAATGATGAGACGCCGTTTCACATTCAAATAACAGAAATTAGCATATACTTACGCAATGTAGGTTGTCCGCGTGAAGCAGCAGTCCCTTTACGGGAAGAAGGATACGAAGTTTGCCGTGGCGCTCGATTCGGATGGCAATAATATATGCGCCGGAGATGCGGTCAACGTCATAGATGGTCCTCACGCGGTAGGTTGGAAAATTTGAATACGCGCTTCTTATTATCTTTTCTTAAAGGGAATGAAGGGCGATATAAAGCATGTCTATCGTTCTTACATATTTGTCCATTCGAAGACGTTTCCTCGAAATGGCGGTTTGTTTGTTTGTCGTTCGCGTCATTTGCTTCTGGCGGGAGCGAAGCCAAGGGATGCCAACGACAGTAGAAAAAACGTGATATATACCGCAAGTTGAATAACAATTGAACTTTCAGCGGGACCTGTAGGCTTGACTACGCCTGCCTTTGGTACGAACAACCGAATGAAAGAGAAGAGGGATGGCATTGTCGGTTCGATGACTCCCGGCCAAGGAGAAGGAAGAGGTGGTCGAAGCTACGTTCATCGTAACAAGTCCCTTATTGGCAAAAGTGTGAAAATCATCAAAGGTCCCATGAAAGGTAAATGGGATAAGTAGCTTTGATTATCAACATAATACGATAGTCATCTGGTGTGAAGGTTATCATGGCATCGTCAAAGACGCTTCCATGCAAACTGCGCGCGTCGAGCTTCATACGGTTTGCAAACACGTCAACGTCGATTGTTCCCACCTGCGAGTCGTAGAGTAAGTCCATTCATGGAAAAGTCACAATTGGTGTGACGTAGCGAATTTTTTCTTTTCAGCGGCGCGGGTGATACATTCGCCGTTAGGCCGTCGTTCAAAACTCCACGTCCGGTCGACGGTTCACGAACTCCAATGGGAGCGGAAGGTGGCAAGACTCCAATGTACGGTGCGCAGACGCCCGTCTACGGCGCGCAGACTCCTATGCACGATGGTATGTTGCGCTTAGTGGTCTCAACGTTCATCCAGCTAAAGATGGCACTTTTTTAAGGCAGTCGCACTCCGTACTATGGAAGTCAGACTCCAATGCATGACGGAAGTCGAACTCCAAATATGTTCTCCAGCGCTTGGGATCCATCCGTAGCTAATACTCCGAGGTACAAAGCCATTATTCACTAGCGCGCGCGTCATCACGTCATGTTCTTGTTCAGACCAAATCTGGAAGACGACTTCAATTACGAAGAAAGTCCGTCCACAATGAAGTATGGAGGCCCTGTGTCGGTCAGTCCGGCTACTCCCGGTGGCTACAGCGCCGAGACTCCTTTAGGTAACGCAGTGCTGACGTTGTAACCGGATATTAAGTAAAGCTGATGAACCTTTAGGCAGTATATACACCCCTGACGACATATACGCAGATAGCGGGCAGAATCCTTACGCTTCTCAAGCATCCGTATCCAGTCCAGCGTTTTCAATTGGTTCTGCTGGTGACTATTTCCTTTCGTGCTTTAAGCTGGCAAAACGTTCAATATTTTCAGCCTCCGCTACGAGCAGCACCATGTTCGGTAGTGCTAAGGTAAGTGGCCGACGACCATTAGGAGCATCGCCATTTACAATAGGATCTCCGATGATCGGTAATATATTACGTTAGCTCATCGATTGTCTGAATAAATGGCCTTCTCAAGGTGTGGACAAAGATTTGATAAGCGTTGGCTTGGAAGTGATCGTCCGCGAAAGCGTCGCTGAACCACAGCTGATTGGCAATGCAGGCGTTGTACGCGAAGTGTCGGTACGTAAAAACAATTGGTGTTGTAACTTTTTTCCGAGAGCTCATTGGTTCAATCGTTGCAAAGGATGACAAATGCGTTGTATATTTCGCGCACAGTAAGACAACGAGTTCAATGTACGTCCATCAATTGGAACTAGCGAAACCGCAACAGTCGGACAGGGTAAAGGCGCGAACATTCGAGGAAATAGAGTAGAGCGTTTCTTTTTTCATTCAAGGTGAAGGTGATGTGCGGAGCAGACAAAAATATCACTGGAAAATTGTTGTCCATTGATGATACCGAAGGCGTAGTGAAGACAGACCTGGACGACATACGCTTGTATAACATGGACCATCTTTGCAAAATTTCCAACTAAATGTATTATTTACTTGCTATTACGTTTTCATCATATGTTGTTATGTCATCGTATTTGGTGGCTGACAGGCCATCCATAAAAGGCGTCTGCGTAAATGAAAAACTTCTATTGGCTACTCTGAACGATTGCGAGTTAGCGCCGCCTCTTTTTTTCAGTTGAACCTAAGAAAACACGATCGACCAATCGACAATGGTGTGCAGGCAGATGCAGTTTTGGTTTACTTGTTGAAATCAAGCTTTGCGAGATGTAAATTTACCAACCAGTGCCAAAATTCACTCGAAACAAATACTGCACTCTTAAGTACGGCATTATTATTAAGCGAAACGACGCGCGTCAGCCCTTTGCCGAAGCCGACACGAACGCGCGAAAGAAAAACACCAGAAAAAAACAAACATCTTTCTATAACTGGAAAGAGTCCCTTTTTTTGCCTTTGAACAAATTACTTATGCGCGGAAGTCGACGTCGACGTCGTTCCTCCGAATCCATGGACGCACTGCTGGCCAATTCCGACGAACGACGAAGCAAACCTGATTCAGTATTGTCTGGTTCAAAGGTGGATGATGATGACATGTCCAATTGTTGTGCCTGTGAACGCATCATCGCATTGAACTGTTCGAGGCGAGAAAGCTCGTCTTGTGGCTACAACAGAGACAGGCGGTCAGCTCGGATGCATTGAAGAGATAAAGAAAGAAAACGTGTTTGTTTACCTCTCCTTGTTCGCGGATGTCCACTTCGTCGACCGAAGCTTTACGAACGACTAAAAAAGATACCGAATAAACATCGATGGCAAAAATGTAATAAGAGAAGAGAGTAATGTTCACCATAACCACTTTTCAATGCAAAAACAAAGTGGAACCCCAACGCAAAGGCGACGACACAATTTGTTAGTACAATTAGATTACGAAAGGGACGACTGCACAACGTTAAGTTTCAATGTATCAGTTCCTTCACCGACCGACCGGCGTGCGGCAAACGAACCGCCAACCGATCTTACCTTCGCTACGACCTCCCTTCTTTAGGCATAACGCATTATCGTCGATCTCCTCTTGTATGACGCCTAAAACTTACGGTAGAGAGTCGCTGCTGTTACACTCTTGGCAATAGCAAAAAAGCGCTTATTCGGGTGACAAGACTTTCACGTCTTTCCATTCAAGCCTCTAAATGCTCACCTAGACTGCCCGAAGTAGGTGATGATGTAATCACTGGTCGAATCTTCTCCATTCTCAGCGTTTCCGAATCAGCCAAGCTTGACGGTGAAAAGTGAGTAGCCGCGTGGAATGGAGTGCCGTAACCGCTGTCCATTCTTTGCTGCGAACCCTTCATGGGCTGATCAACGACGTAGGGCGGCAATGGCACCTTAAATCGGCCGTCCGCATTATCTTCGATCATCGAGTGACGTTCGTTGAATGACTTCAATTGAAGCGACGGCGGAAGCGCGGCGTGGAAAGAAATTTTCGCAATCCAATCCTTTAAAGACAAAAGAAAAAGATATTCAAACGCCTATATACAAGAGTTGAAATACCTCCATTTCGATTGGAGACGGACAAGCGAATAGGAATTCGGCCCCATCGCTTGTACGCAGTTTGAACGTATTCTTACGCTTCTGATAGTCGAAGGCCGGTTGGCATACGGCTCTTAGGATGTTGATGGGCGGCGCGGCGGCCATATTTTCGTAAAAGTTGTCTTGATCCTTGAAGAAGCAGATCAGTTGACCGCACAAAATGGTATAGTAGCTTTTCCAGGAACGAATTGTCGCCTTTTTGCCGCCGCTTTGCAAATCCTGCTTTCTCTCAATGTAACCGTCCTTCTCGATCGATTGCATCATATCCATCACTCTTGTTGTCTACAATTTTAAAGTCTTAATATGGACAACAGCACAATGCACACAGTAAGGACCCTTCTGTAGCCGGCTGCCCTTCTTGTAGTGAACGTGGGCGTCTTCTTGGCAACAAGTCGTTTGGACATGGCATCGCTGCTCTCGCTATCGCAGCTTCTACGTCGATGAATTGTATGGTCGGCAGGTGAGGCTGAATATCCGCTCGATAGACGTCCGGATGAATCCAAACCGGACGAATCAAGGGAGAAACGTTTTATACGAGCTTCGCTTGGTCTTGAAAAATGAATGCTTACTTGAACAACAAGGCGAATTATACTTGCAACATCTCGTCTTACTCCAATGGCTGCGATATATCCGCGTCAGTAACATCTTCCGTGCTGACAATGGACATGGTCAGCTTCGTTCTTGACCCATCGTCTGAACCAGCTGCGGCGACTTGTCGACTGCTATCCAAGGTAGCACCTTCGTAGCGAAGCACCGATGGTGGACTAGCTATTGAACTACGTCTCTTAATGGCGGACGTGTCAGTAGCGCTTCTATCCGCATCGTTTAACGATGTTCCCATTAGGGTGATTTCTTGGGTGCGTCGACGTTCCCTTTCCTGACGTCGCTCCTTAAAAAGGCTAATCGGTAAGCATTGAAAACCGACGAAATGCTGAAAATGAGCAACCTGAAGAATCTTGTGCTTTTCAAGAGTTTTGATCTTGTCCTTGCGCATCTTTTCTCTGGTCACCTCCTCTTGGCGTCGCATATCGTCCTCGCGCTTAATTTGGTTTTTGAATGCTTGTTCAAGTAGGGTCAACTTCTTCAACGCTTCGAATTTGTCGTCTTGAGCCGACAGGGTTGTCATGAAGTCGTCAAATTGTCTGATTTTCTCCTCAACAGCCGATACGGATTCTACTCGGCGCCAGTCGTCCTCAAGAAGCGCCTCTCGCTCGCCAAGCCAAACTTCCAACGCGGCCGCGTCTCGCTTCCATAATTGGGCATCCAAATTCATTGCATATAAACTGTTGCGCTCCTCCCAGACGAGCAGAAGACGATCAAAGGAAACCTCGAGGCATTCCACCTTTCCGCTAATTTCGTTGGACAACAAATGCTTGGCGCGCATCATCTCTCGACCGAGTTTGACAAAATTTTGTACAATCGATTTGCGCGCCTCAATTTCGGCAAAATGCTCCTTATGAGCGACCACTTGAGCTTCGGCGCCAACAACGTCGCGTGCCAAACCTTCGCTTGTTATTGTCGTGTGCATTTCGTTGATCCAATTCATAAGGTCGTGATAGTCGTCAAAGTATGTTTGCAACTCTTCGGCCTGCTTGAGCTTTTGCAAGCGACGATTTCCCTCGTGCTTCACGTCGGCTAAAACGTCCAGCATTTCCTGCTTTCGAACGTCCAAATGCTTTTGCGTGTCCGGATACAGGGAAACAAGGCGCTCCGCTTCCTTGCACAACGTCTCGACTTGTCGCTCCACCGCTGACAGCTCGCGCTGCAAGCAAAACGCGCTCAAACTAGGAGCCTTTATGTGCCTCCATTGCCAACTTACCATAAAGATATCGTTACGCTGAAGTTGAGCTTGAATTGTCATCAGGTCGGATTGACCGACGTCATCAGATTCGGATACGATTTGCGCCTCTTTTTCTTGCAACCAATTTAGCGTTTCGTCTGCCTCCTGATCGAACTTATGTACTTGAAGAGCGCCCAGAAGAGCCTAAAATGGAAACCACTTAAAGCAGCCTCTACAAAGGCCTGCTCTACTCTACTTGTTGTCTATCCGTGGCCGCTTCATTGACATCACACCAAAGCTTCTGCAGGTCAGCGCCTTTAGCTTTGATGCTAGCCGAAAATGGATGATTACTGCGCAACAGGTCGTCTTGTACTCGTTGTACGGAAGCTACGCGTTCGCCGGCTGCCGACAGTTCCCTTAGAAATTGTTCAAAGTTGGTAATGAGAACTTGGCAATGCTCCAAGTCTCGACCGTAATCTTCGGACATTGCAGCCGCCTCCTTCTCTCTCAGCCAACTGGTTAAGTTGTCCGCCTGACGGATATACTGGTAATATCGACGAGCGTCGGTTAGACGTTGACGTCTGTCTTGACAAAAGCTCATTAAGGAATTGTAGTCGCGCTCCAATTGGCTTTGTTTGGCGGCAATCTGAACCTCGTCAAAGTGGTGACGATCCAGCATTGCTCGAGCGGAATTGGACAATCTGTCCAGTTCGCTTTTGTAATTGGCGACGTCTTGTTCAATTTGTTCGAGCTTTTTTAGGGCTCCAAGGACCACCTCCTCGTCTTGACCAACGTCCTCGCTGCTCAAAACCGCCTGACGACCTCTTATCCATTCTTCCGCTTCGAATGCGTCGCAGAAGTATTGCTGCACCTCTATGGCGTCAAAAAGTTTAAGGCGGCGAATGGTCGCTTGGTCTCTAAAGCTGTCCAACTCTTTGCCAAGTTCTTGCAAGCGCTGTTGGACAACGCTGGCCGCAAAGTGACCACTGCTAACCATACGTTCGCCGGCAAGGCGCATAGCCTTGAAGGTATCCTCATTAGCTGCCAAGTTTTGTTCGACAAGTTGATGCTTTTTCAACAAATTCTGAGCCGACTGCAGCGACTCGCCTAGAGCAGTTGCCATTTTTGGAAGATGCAAGTATTTCATTTAAAAAAATCAAGAACTTACCAAGATATTCATTGAAGACAATCGGTCTATGCTCCCGAAACCAAGCGCTCTGCTCGTCGGCCGCATGCAACCATTGGTAAAGGCGATGGGCGTCCGTCAAATTCTCCTTGCGGATTTCGCACGGTTCTCGTAGGGAGGCGTATCGCTCGCTGATGGCGGTCGCTTTTTCCTCAATCTCGCCGGCCAAAAAGTGTTGGCGAGAAATGAACTTCTTTGCCGTGTCGTCAATTTCGTCGAAGTCTACTTTTCTGGCGGCTATTTCCTCTTCGAGCAGCTCGTGGCGTTTCAGCAAATTTTCAACGGAAAACAAGTCGGTTCCGTGGTCGTCGCTGCTCAGTTGACTTTCCACATTGTCAATCCACTTGTCCAAATCGTTGACGCGACGGCTGAACTGATATGCGCTGAAAGCGTCTTCCAACCTTTCCGATTTCAGCGAAGAAGCCTAAATTGCGGAAGACAATAGTAACGGTTCGCCCAATTATATAAGCCAACAAAACAAAGCGTCATATTGTACCGAAGATATATGAACCTTAGCTGATATAAAAAACGCATGACGTTTTTAAGCAAAGTATGAAATGTCTGTTTTAGCATATCGTATACTTTGCTTAAGCATTGTATACAACGCCAAATAACATGTAGGCAGTGGAGACCTTTAAGGCATTGTTACCCATGCCCTCGAGAATCGACGCCGGCGACACCTATGGGGCAGTGTGCTGTTTTCTCGTTACGTTGTGGCTATGCTGTCCTTATGTTTTGACTTTGGCTTAGGCTTAGGCTAGGGCAAAACACGATAGCCGACAAAGTTTCGCGATGAATTTTTTTTCACGTTCTCGTCGACTATCCTGTTCCGTTGCAGCCTAAGGCTAAGCCAAGAAGTAAGGCACTTTGCCCGCAGGTGTCGCCATTGCAGGCTTGCCGGTTTGGCTTATACATCGTATATTGATCGATCCTCTGTAGGTACTAATGATAAGCAGAATGAAGCGTATACCTTCTTTAGTTCTTCCCAACCTTCGGTGATCTCCTTCACTTGAAGAGCAATGTCATTTTTGGCAAAATGATCAGCGGCTATCAACGCTTCAGCCTGCTTTTCAATGGCAGCTACGCGCGGATCGTTGGCTTTCAATTCGGCATCAAAGGCACCATGCTTGCGTAGTTTGTTTTGCAAATTTGTGGAATCCAAGTAGGACTCGTCGTAGGCGATTTGCAACTTCTGGTTGATCCAATTCATCATATCGTGACACGTTTTCAAGAATAGGTGCCATTTTCGGGAATCGTTCAGCAAAGCTCGGCGCATGTCGCACTTTCTTAGCACGCGATCGTAGCGATTGGCAGCGGCGTCTCGACAATGGACAATTTGGTCAACATTTTCGGGATCTTCCTTGGAAAGCTTGTCGGCTGCGCTGGTCAACTGTAAGCGGGAAAAAGTTTAAAAACTGCTAGCAACAACAACGCTACATTGCTGGTACTTTATCCATTTTTTCGCTCTGCGCTCGCAGTGTTGTTTCAAAGCGATCCTGCTGCTTTAGCAACTTGTCCACCTCGTCCAAAGAGTTGCCGGGATTGTCGCGATTTAAAAATGCCTCTTTGGTTGCCAGCCAACTGTCTACTTGACATGCCTGCTCAGAGAAGTATTGGAATTCGTACCAACGCCAAAGACGGGCATTTTCCTCGTCCCATTTCTGAACAAATGCTATGCAAAAAGAAGTTTACAAAACTTCGAGCAATTCAACCTTCAATAAGTCGGCGTATTGCCGCTTTAGTTTGTCCATTGATTCGGCAATGGCTTTGGCTTGCTGGGATTGATTGGATTTAAGTTGACTACCCAGCTCTTCGTGCTGTTGGAATTGTTCCCGACGACCAAGAATTTCGGCCTTTCTTTCCTTGTGCGCCTCCAGCTGACATTGAGACTCGTGAACCGTATGCGGCATATTGTAGGATGTCAATTTGGACATCATATTTGACGACCAACTTTCCAATTCTCGAGTGCAGTCGAAGAACTTCAACAATTCGTGCGCAGCCTGCAAGCGAGTCTTACGAGCCGCTGCGGCGCGCTCCAAGCGAACCCAGTTTGCGTCCAATTGCTGGAGCCCTTCGACAACAAGTTGCTTCAATGGTGGCTCTTTGGGCAAAAGGACGGCCGCATCTCGACGGTGAGTTTCAATTTTTTCTCCAATTACGGTCATGTCGCGTTCAACGTTTTCCTGATTGCGAAACAGCAACTCAACGCTGGGCAAGTCGCGTACTTGTTCTTCAGCCGTCACCAACGAGAACTTTTCGGCTATTCGTTCCAACGTGTCGTTGACGTCGCGACGGAATGCGTGTACCTCCTTTGCAGCTTCAAGCTGTTTACGGTAATTAATCAGCGAAGCGTGCAAAGTAGCCCACCTGAAAAATTAAATACGTCGCGCGTAAGAAACAATATGGCTTCCTACTTTGATTGCAATTCCTTCAATTTTGCCTGCACATCCTCTTTGTCCGTACGTCCCGTGGAGACAAGCTTTTCGCCAATTGTTGTGATCTTTTTCAAAGTTTCATCGTCAACACTTGCCTCCTACAGATATAAGCAATGTCCATACGCAGTAGCTCGTACTGATTATTCGTCAAACAAGTAAACTTTCTCGTAAAACATGTTTACAAGCAAACTCAAGACTTGCGCTTAGTCATAGCTCGTTCTCTAAGCATGACGAGATATCCTAACCCTAAAGATAAGATAGATGAACTTAAAACGGCCCATTCCCATTGATTCGTAATGCTAAAGCAGCGTGGTACCCTTTATGAATAAATAAGGCGCTTACTACTTCGGCGTCGGACAGTTTCTTCAACAGAGCGATGCAGTGCTCGAAATCTTCAGCCATGTCACCCGAATTGACCATCAATTCCTGAAAAAGCAAGCTACGCAAATGAAGTAAGCCATGCAGGCCGGCGTGGCTATATTTACGGTGGCACGCATCCAAGACGATATTCGATCAATCATCTGTTCAAAGAGGAGAATATCCCGCGCCTCTTCGAGAGCCCGGCTTTGCTCCTGACAAGCCTTTCCAAGGGCTGTCCATTTCGCGTAGATCATATCCCTCAACTGGACAACCTCTTCGCGGCTGACGTGTCCTTGCTTGAGCAAAGCATTGGCATTTTGGTTAATTTGTCTTATGCGTTGTTCGTGGGTGACCAGTTCAGCCTCGATGGTCTGATGCTTTTGCAGGCGTTTCATCTTTTCCTGAAGGCTTATGTTTTTTACGTTCTGCTCGTCGGTCATTGTTGTCAACGACTTGAAACGATCGTCAATCCAAGATTCGACTTCGGCAATGTCACTTTTGAAATTCGCGTACAACAGAGCATCTTTTAAAGCCGCTTTCCTTTCGTCGTTTCTTTGAAGCAGATGGCGCCAGCGTTTCTCAGTGTCGCTGTAGGTGCGTTGGATATTCTTCGATTCAGGGTGCTTACGTTGAAGCAACTTGTCCGCTTCATTCTTCAAATTCAAAACGCGATCCTCGAGCACGTTCAGCTTCTTTTCGAACATCTCTTGCTTGCGCATCAGTAAGTTGACCCCTTCGACCGAGTCCGGTATTTCCGAGTTCAAAGAGACGCCGCAACGATTCAATTGGCCCACAATTTGCTTCGCCTCGCGTAGGAAGGTGTGCAGCAAAATGAGCTGGCCAATCCAAACGTTACCGCGCTCCCACTCGTTCAGCACCTCGTCATGAGCGGCGTTCACCTGCGCGATTTTCTCGTTAATTTCCTTTTCGGCGTAATGCTTTTGCGAGCACATCATTGTGGCCATTTCCTGCAGGCCGCGTTTGCTTTCGGCTCTGGCTTCAATTTCCGCATGCAACTGGCGATGACTTGCATCCAACAGTTCGGCGCTTTGCAAATCGCGAACCGGCTGGGCGCTGCGCAAATCGGCAATCACATCCTGAGTCCATTGGATAAAATCTCGAGCTTTTGCCATAAAGAACTGGAGATCGTAAGAAGCGGAAAGCCGACCGCGTCGACCGACCACTTTTTCTTGCAAGCGGTTCCAACTTTCTATAACTTCTCGTTCGCGTCTTGCAATATGCTCGGAATCTGTGCCGGGGTACAAATCCTGAAGACGAGCGCTGTCGTCGACGATCACCTGCAACTGAGCTTCCAAAGCGACCAGCTCATTCTCGAAGGCATCGTGCCGTCGTAGGAGACTCTTTACGGCAACCATATCTTTGCCTAAATCGCGAGGAATCGCTTCGGATTTTTCCATTATGCGCGACATAGCGTCGGAACAGTCCCGATTGAAGCGATGGATTTCTTCGGCATCGTGCAAATGCTGATCTCGAGCTTGAATACAATCCAACAACGCTGACCATGCGGCAGCTAATCTCTGCCGGCGCTCGACCACGTCTCGAGCAAAAGGTGGGCGCTTTTCGAGCAAAGCTTGAGCTGAGGCTTCGCACATGGCAAAGCGTTCAAAGCCGGTTCTTACGCGCTGCTTGAAATCGTTGAATTTGGTCATCAATTCAATCAAGTGCTCGTAATCGCGCCCGCATTCTTCGCTGGAGGCGGTCACTTGTTGTTCGCTGATCCATTGCTCCAAGTCTTGACTTTCGCGAAGGTATTCATAAAGAGATACAGCTTCGGAGAGAACTCGTATTCTCTTTTCGGCGAGCTCTTCAAGCTCCTTGAATTGTCCAACCAATTCTTGCTGCTTGGCATGTATCTGCTTGACATCCGCATGGTTCATCTCCTTTAACTTGTTGCACTGCGCATTCAGCGACTCCAGAATATTTTTATATGTTTTCATTTCGTCCTGAAGAGCTTTGTGGCGCGCCAACAGGACATTGGCGCTGTTCTCGTCCGCGCCAATATCTCTGCTCGACAAGAAAAGCCGCTTTTCGCCCATCCAACTTTCCACCTCTGCAGCTTCCGCGTAGAATTGATGCCCCAGAAAGGCGACAGCGAGCTTTTGCTTTCGAGCCGAACATGCCAGCTTCAAAGCTAACCATTCCTCTTCAAGAATAGCACATTTCTGTTTTATATCGTCCGAGGCGAAGTGGTGCATGGAAACGAGTTGCCGCCCCCCAGCAACTACCCGATCGACGACAGGTTGATGACCGTTCACTTCGGATTCGAGTTGCTTAAAGGGTAAAAAGAAAATAACCAATGACGTCACCCGTGACGGAGCTTTACAAAAATATACAAAATAAGAAACAGTACTTCGCTGCCCACTGTTCACACAGCTGCGTCTTTACGCTTTGAAGTTTACTAGGCCCTAACAACGGCAAATAAAAGAAGGAAGCAAGATTAAACAAAACAAAATATAAACACTATGACTAATTGTCATAAAGTCAGCATATCTACCGAAAGGTATTGGGGTAAAGATGGCACCTAAAACTTTTTTTCCATACGCACATTTTAGTCAGTCAAGCTATTGGTTCTTACAGAAATTTCAAAAAATGCTTAAATCAAACGATATATTGGACTATCAGGGAAAAGTGTACTTAGAAATATCGTACATTCTTTGAATATGACATGTAAACCGTAACGACATAATGTACGCATGCAGTTAATCATTGATGGAAAAATATAAATGGAAAAATGTTGGACTTTGAAGATCTAAAACATAGGATAATGAAGTTGCGAAGTCATATACGCTTAGCGGAAGTATAAGACTGCGCAGTCGATTGTAAATAAGCTAATTAAAAAGCTGTAATGTAAATAAACAAATCAATATTGACCATTTGAGGCAAAAAGAAGCGCGCTACCCACCTCGTGCTTCTTTCTTAAGTTGACGGCGTCGGTCAGCGACCTTCCGTACTCTTGGAATGAGGCCATTGGCATTTTTTCACGAATCCATTGACGTTCACATTCCACGTCAAAATTGAATTGATGCAACATTAAGGAACGATCCAATTTGCTTCGCTTCAATTCCATCGGTTCTCGCAGAGCCATAAACCTGCGCAATTAACGCAAACATAGATAACAGTTACCTGTTCAAAAAACACTTAATAATTTGCATTAATAATTTGCATACTTTTCATTTAACTCTTGAACGCTGGTCAGCATTCGCTTGGCGTCGTAGTGACCATTGTTGGCCAGCTGTAAGGCTTGATCGACAATAGCTTTTACCTTTTTGGCGTATATGGTTACGTCCTGTTCTAAAACCTAAAATTAACGAGCTTGTCCGTTATTTGTTTTTTGATAGTATTGTTGCAGCTTTTTACCGAGTGCTTTTGGATAAGCTGTTTGATGGCTCGAAGATCGACGCCAATGTCGTCCGACTGTAATTCTTTTTGAATTTCAATTAATTTCACGTTAGCGTCATCCAAGATGCGGTTGAGCGCCCTCTGTTCCCAAGCTTGCTGAAGTCGAAGACCGCGAGCGGCCGAATGATCTAATAGCAATTTCCATTCTCGGTTTAAACGTCTCAGCGTTGCTTCAACTTCGTCCGATTTGACGCTCTTCGCTTGACACAATTCGTCACCTTGCTTGTTCAAACGATTAAGGCGATCTTCGTTGGCACGAAGCTCAGCTTCGAAAGCTTCATGCTTTTTCAAACGACGTTGAAGATTTAAACCGCTGTGGTAGGAATCGTCGACAGCGATTCGCATCTTCTCTCCGACCCAAACGAGCAGCTGAACAAAGAAAACCAAATAATCATACTACACACACATGTTTAAAAAAAAAGGCTACCTCGTCGGCGTTGCGTTTGAACTGATGGAAAACGAGTGAATCTTCAAGCGCCTTTCGACGTACGGCAGCTTTGT
The DNA here is from genome assembly GCA_037903355.1 of Trichuris trichiura. Lineage (NCBI taxonomy): Eukaryota > Metazoa > Nematoda > Enoplea > Trichinellida > Trichuridae > Trichuris > Trichuris trichiura. The sequence goes on from JBAJFE010000011.1 coordinate 532,147, forward strand.
CCACTATAGCTTGCCTATATTTGGTGACGTCCTTTTCGCGTTGCTTTATCCTAAAGGCAAAAGCGATATTTTAGAAAAAATTGAAAAACTGAGTGAGTTGCAAGCGTACAAAGCCGATTCCGGATGATGGTGCGCGAGCAGCGATTCGGACATGAGCGTAAAATTGGTTACCCGTTCATTTTGAGCGCAAAGTTTGTTTTCAAACTGATAATGCTGCTTGAGCAAATCTTCTACCGCGTCAACCGAATCCTAAACGTAAAAAAAGATTTGCATATTAGGCCGAACGCTAAGTGACGAACCCCAACGTCGGTTATTTCAAGGAAAGCTTCGTGACCCTTTGTGGCGGCGTCGATATGGTCGGCTTCGCGAATGAACAATTGCAAATCGAGCATTTCGCCAAGAATCTTCCTCTTATTTTGCCACATTGTCACCACTTGGGAACTGTTCTCTTCAAGGGCTTGCAATGCTTTCTCCACCTCGGCTTGCTTTTGACCTTTGCTGAGCAAACGCTTACCAAGCTCATTAGCATAATTTAATCTCAAAAAGCAAAATTGTTCACATCGATCAGATAGATTTTTAAAAAACAATGGAATATATACTCCTCTTTGTGAGCCATTATGTCGCTGTGCACTTCGCAGTGCCGTTCTATCATCATTTCCGCTTCGGTTACGTCAACAGGCTTTTCTATTAGGGTCATTATCATTTTCACCTTATTCATCCATGCCATCTGGAGAAAAAGACGCGCCTTGTAAGGTTAGCAAAAACGAACGCGTCTCTTACCAAGTCTTCTACGACATTTTGGAACATTTGAAGTCCTTGCGAGTCTTCCAACGCTTTGCGACGTTCGTTGACCCTCTGCTTCAAGCGTAGCCACATGTCGTTCAAACCGTTCAACTCTGTTCTTATGGAAGTCGACTGGACAGGATAGGCCTTGACCACTTGATCGGCCAGACATTTTAGCGACTTCATTTTATCCTCCACCGGACGTAGCTCGCGTTCAAGGTTCTAAGCGTGCCATAATGCGATGTTGTATAGGATAGCATTCAAAAGTCGTTGCGCTACCTGATGCTTGCGTTGCAATGTTTGCAAACCCTTCAGGTCCTTTGCCTCGGTTTCCTCCTCGAGAACGCTGGTCTTTTCCAAAATCCAAGTTCGAGTTTCGCGGCACATCTCCGTAAATTGAGCCACTCCTTCCGCGGCATCCAAGTCGGCAGCTTTTCTCTCCTTCAGTTTGATCAAAGCCTGCCATCTGAACATGGTGAAAATTTAAATAATGCGAAATAGAAAAAGCTAATCGGCGAAACGACCTATCGCTAATCTGTCTCTGACGAGCTTTGATACGGTCCGCTTGACTGTGTCCGCTGGCTATAAAGTCTTCGGCCATTTGGTTGATCAACTTTAAGCGCATTGCACCACTGCCGTTTATGTCAGCAACGATATTCTGCAAAAACCAGTTTTGCCAAGTTGGCGCCGGCACGCGTCAACGGCTTACGTTGAATCGCCTTCGTCTAGGATCCATGTCTTCGGGAGGTATGGGTTCGTTCAAAGCTTTTTCAACCAACTTTGCCCACGTTTCGAACTCGTAGCATTCGCGGTAGAAACGGTGCGACTGTATTGTGTCCTCCAGCAATTCTCTGCGCGTCTAAACAAAAGGGATACTATTTTTGAATAAGCAACTGCAACAAACTTTTGCTTGCGAGATCAATTCCCTATATCGAGCGCTTATCTCTTGCTGCCGGCGACTGACGTCCGTGGCATCAGCCGTCATTCCTCTTGGCGACTTTGGGATTGCTATAGATGGAATGATAAGCGAAAAGGAGAAAGGCGACGCGCGATATAGCTACCTTTCACTTCTTGAACAATGCTGGCGGGGATGATGCCGCAGTTGCCGCTCGAATTGCTGACGTTGTATCGGTCCGGACCTACCTGTTTCATTAAAGTGACCACCTAAATACCGAGTGGACAATATTAAGAAAAGAAACGAATGCAATTGAGTCACCTCTCCTTTTTCTACGGCAAAACCATTTCTTGAATAACTTTGTACAACCAGTAAGGAAGTATTGTCACCTCCTCGACCATTCTAAAAAACGCTAAGCTCATAGCTTAGAGAAAAAGCATGACGTCATCTCACCTGTTGTCTCAAGTTGAGCAGGAAGTCGTCTCGATTCAATTCCTGGGCCATCTCTTCCAAACGATTGATATCTTCCTTGTAGGCTTTTATTTCGCCTTCAAGATGACCGTGACGTACCAGAAGAGACTAAATAATTAAAAAGAAAAATTATACTATGCAAATTTTTCTCGGGAGCTAAATGAAACTTTGTTGTCTCACCTCGGCGGACGTTTCGTCCTTTCCGACATCTTGGGAAGTAACCAAAGGCATTTTTTCGGCTATCCAACTTTCCGCCTCGTTGGCATCCTGATAGAATTGCAATATCTGCTGAGCTTCCTTGACGTACTCGTTCAGAACGACAACCAATTGTCTCAGCTCCTCCCAACGAACGTGCAATTGATTGAGGCGAGTTTGTAGGTCCTTTCTAAGACCCGTCGGCGTGTTCAATAGTTGTTTTTCTCCAACGGCCAGTACTTGCTTCGTGCGCAACCAGTGACCTTGCATTTCGGTCTCCAAACCCTGAACAAAGAGACAAGCTAATAAAATTACCTCTACGAAACTTAACCATCGCCCCAATGTCACCTTGAGGAACAGATGGACTTGAGACAAAGCTGAAGGATCAGTTTGATTGATCAAGTTAACGCATAGGCGACTTTTCTCCTTAAGCCAAGCGCCCTCCTCCTCGCTGTCCTGCATGAATTGATACAATTCCCTGGTTTGCTCCAAACCGGCACGTCGATTCTTGGCCCATGTTAGAAGGCTGAAAAAAACCATAGCGCCTATTCTTTGGCGGCCCAAGGCAACGCTAAAAATGGAATCACCTTTCGTAGTGCTGCTGCAAGTCGCCAACTTTGGATTGCAATATTTCAAATTCCAGCCCTTTGGCGCGTATGTAAGCTTGCGCTTCGGTGACAATGCCTTTCAGCCACTTTCCGTGGGCCATCAGTTGAGTTTCCAAAAGATCGTGCTTTTGCAGCAAGTCTTCAACGGCCAGCAAGTGCTTGCCCGAATCTCGGCTCTTTAGGGAAGCCTACAAAGCACAACGCAAAAGGCTAGACGCGCGTAGGCGTTTAAATTGATAAAAAACGGCCAACCTCTATCTGTTCAAATTCTTGCGATAAGGCGTCCACGTCCCGAAGAATGTTCATCAGCTTGTTCAAGGAAATCAAGGCTGCTCGACGAGAGTCGAGCACCTTGAGCAGTCCAAGCCATTTCTCCCATATATTCTGCTCGCGGGCGCGCACCATTGCTCTATTGTGGTAGTTTTCCCGCGCGAGCTCGTTGGCCATTGACTTCAATCCCTGAAAGCGGTTCTCCCTGGGAAGGATGTCGGCGAGATTGCTTCGTGCTTCTTGACGTTCGCTTCCACCTGACTGACGGTGCGACCAAATTCAAAATCTTGCAAAATCAGCGTCATCTCGTGAAGCCACGATTCTCTGAGTTTCGCTTTTCGCTCGAAGTTACGTGCCAGCTGCTCCAAACGTTCCTGGCGGATCAGCTCCTCATGCAAAGCCACTTGACGATTGTGCTCAGCGCTTTCCAACGTATTCCAGGCGGTTTCAATGTCGTGCAGCAGCAGACCGTTGGGAGGTACGTACTGCTTGGTGCCCAAAGCCTTTTGCTTCGTTCGGATGTTGAAAACGAGCACCTCGAGTTCGCCCTTTTCCTTGTACCTGAACACACGTTACAGTAGGCAGGAATAGAGTTGGCGCCAAAAAAGAAAAAAAATGCTAGCCTCACTTGGCGGGTTTTTCCTGGGTGCGGTACAACTTGAACTTTATCATTTCGTCCTGTATACCCTTAAGACTGTTGGGAAAACGGCGATCGCTCAGTTCCTCCACTTTTTCTCGAATCCATTGCAAAAGCTCGGATGCAACCAGCTCGTATTCCTGCTTCATTTGATCGGTGTTCATCAACTGCCAAATGACCTGTCAAATTGGGGAACATCGTCAAGACTGTTGGCTGGAAAAACATTGGGTTAACGCCAACCTTGGCAATACGTTTGGCGCCGGTGAGCTCCGACTTTTGCTTGGCAAAATAATGATAGTACATGGAGACATAAGTGATGACTGACTTTTCATCCGGCCTAGCGACATCAATATCTATAACATAATCACATATGTACGGGATACTCAACCTCGAGTGGTGAAGCCCCAAGAGAAGGGCGAAGCCACTACATTACCTAATATTGATGTTGAGTGGTACAGCCGTACGCGCAAGGGAGAAGTACAGCCAATACAATACACAATGTACTATAGAATTTTTAAAATGTTTGAAAAGGCTTATTTCCGAAGCCCACCAAGCGGACATAGCAAAAACTGCGTCAACAAATCGTTATGCTGATCATTTAAAGAAAGGAAAAATGGGAAATTTCTCAAACAGTTACGAAGTGAGAGCAAGCTCCAAAAGTCCACAAAAAACACTTATATTAATATTAATACCACTAAATTTAAGAAATGCCCTATGTCTTTAAGACATCTTTCAAAGGCGATATCTCATATGCAAATTTCGGCTTTCTATAGTGACTGAAGCGATAATAGTTTATTGATTAATGGAAGATGCGATTGTCGAACAAAGCGGGTGCATAGGCAAGTCGTTGGTCGGATGTTACAAGTAGAATTCTGCCCACTCATACTACGAAGTACCATTACTCAATAAAACTCCGACCTACGCTCAAAATACTACAATGTCAGTGCGAAAATGGGCAAAACCAAAAATGGAAAGAATGAAAGGTAAAATTTAACGTCGGCCTTAATTATCTGTTTTCGCTTTGTAAACTTGTGCAGAAAGCAGGTTTGGTATAATGCCTGTTTAATAATGACAGGCGCGGGTCGATTACGTTACGCCTCGACTATTCATGCGCAATTGATTGTTCACAGATTTTTGCATAGGGTTGACAATAGCAACGTTGGATATATGAGGCTAGTTGTTAATGTTGGCACATTCCGAAAGGCGCTGACGTTAGTATGAATTGTGTTGTTGCAAAATACGGTAGAGCATGTCTACTACAACGCACATTCATAAGCAAACATGAACGGTCGTAAAAACTTGCTGGAACAATGTGCAAAAAATTTGAATAAAGTTAGCGTCATTCACTATTTATCACTTTCGGCTGGTTCGAATATGCTTAAACTAAGTGAATACCCCGAACGACCGCTCCATTCTTTGCTATAAATACTTTCGTAAGCGACCTTCGCGGTGCAGCGCAAAGAAAACCGCAAAGTTGACGACAGGAAAAAATTCTTTGCATTCCTTCAAATGGCCATTGATGTTCCGCAGCTTTGAAACTGCTCTTTTATCTCAATGGGAAAAAAATGCAAGCGCGTACGCTACGGATGAATGGATTGGAACAACTCGCGTGGATACCGCTATCTTGCGGTGCACTTTCGCGTTAGAACGACTGTCTCTGTGGGTTTCTCGGATGACCAGCTTGAATGAGCGTCCGTACGTTTGGTCATTCGCGAAGGTCAATGACCAGTAAACAAATTGCACTCTCAAACGTGACGACAACTGAATAGTCGCAGTGAATGGTTGGCAAAAACGACAAAACCTGTCCGCTTCGGGGTTACGTTTACCATTTACGAGCCTATCAGAGGAACCAAACGGGTTTTCCCCAAAGCCGTCGTCGCTTTCAATTGTACGCAATTGACGGAATCTGGCTGACGTCGTAATCGTGAAAAAAAACATACCACCAAATTGGGTCGTACGGAGGATTCAATGGGGTCAACGCGTTGAATGTTGACCCGAAAGAGAGATGGACCAATCAATGGAATTCAATTTTGCCAAAGACGGATGTTTTGCCGCCTTTGATAAAGGCAAAGTTTAGGGTGTTTACGCGACAGCGTTAAGCCGTCCGATGAAAACTGAACGACGACCAAAGCAAAGTGTGTAAACAATGCTTATGAATGAAAGGACAAGGAGCGAAAGTAGCGCGAAAAGTGGACAAGACCGAATATTGACAATGTCACTCGACTCTAACAATGGATGTAAACAAGACGCGCGCGTGCGTGAGTGCCCCTCCTTTCCACAGGAAATGAATAAAGAAATGAACACATACCTTCGGCGTCCAAAAGTCGAGCTATGCCCAACTTTTTCTCGGCAACTTCAAATGCGTTGTTTAAATTGGCGGTGTGGTCATTGGGAGACAGTTCATTAAAGTTGATCAAGTCAGGTCGGTGAGCATGAATGAGAGCATTGAAGCCGAGTCCACTACGCCAACTGGTAGTGAAATTTTCAATCTTGACGCAAGGATATCCGGCCGTTTTGCGTTGACACCACAATAGCAAAGCATCCTTGGCAAACTTCTTTTCCGAACTTTCATTTTCGTCCTGCAAATACGTGAGACAATTAAAAAAGCGCGATGCCGCTTTTTTGTATTGTACCACTTCGATTTCGATATCCTCAATTTGAAAGCGTAAAATGATGGTCCAAATAAGACCCAGAATGAGCCTTGGATTGGCGTCCAGGATATCTTCGGCGCCAATGTTTTCCAATTGAATTCGCTTGCGCTTCAGGTACTCAAGCACTCGATTGAGATTTTCAATTTTGTGTACTCTCATTCGGCCGCGATTCGCTTTGCCCAATTTGTCACCGCTGATAATTTCCAGCAGCTTCAGAAGCAATATACCGTCGCACAAATCCGTGAACAGATCAATAATCTCCAAATGAGCCTACAAAAAGCCATATAAGAAATATGGCGCTCAAATAATTACTTTAGACAATCGTTGGAGGCTTAACTTTGAATAGCAGCATTTGCTATGTTCGTAACCGCTAGAATAGGCCAATTCAAAAGAATGAAAAGATAAGGACGTCCTGAGCTAGGGCGCAGTTATGCAAATATGCATCGTTTGTTAATATGTAAGCTTCACTGCCATTCAAAGTTATCTCATATGGCAACAATGAACTGTTCTACTATTGTTTTTCATGTTGATCCTAAGTTGTGTGAAAAATTTGGTCACACCATTGGATGTTTATTTACACGAAGTTGTTATTCTTTAAGGATTGACCCAATTACGCCCGATATGAAAAGACTTTCAGCGACAAGACCTAAAGCGGACATTGCCTACGAGTCATCAAAACTTCCCGCGTTTCAATTGTTGTAACAAAACTTGGTCAATGGGAACACATTGTCTTCGGCATATTCGTTCGCAAAAGATCGGCTGCCCAAAATGGGCAACAATTCTTTTTGCCCCCAAAAGGAGGCTGCCGCAAACGTTCGTTCGAAAGAAAAGTTTATACGACCTGTTCAACAGGCAACGACCGTTGGCTGTTCGATTGACGCTCCACCTTTTCTTCATTAACGATAACTAATGAATGGGCCATTTTGCATTGCAAAAAAAAAACCAATTCGAACCGCCGCGAAGCCATTTAACGCGCATTCGCGACTTGCGTGAACTTGGCATTACGCGAAAAAAGGAAATTTTTAAAGGAAACAAATTGCCAAGCAAATTGTTGATAAGAAGTTGCCATTCCCGCGTGCGCTCAAGCAAGCAACAGATAAGAATGGGATAAAAATGATCAATGAGTCAGATAAGGTGAATGCGCTTCGTTTCATGCTAGTATTTTGACGAAGCAATTGCGTAAGTAAACTTAGCGAACATAAACATCTTCCTGCGGCCTGCTGACAAATTTTATTCAACGTTCACCTTAAAGTATAATGCACAGCAATTCCATTAAGGTACCTAACGCTATGTCAAAAATTTACTATTCCTGAGAGACTAAGCTAAAACTGTACTTATGCTTCGCTCATTCACAACCGTTCGGCAAGCAAAGGTGGAGTTGCTTTTCCGGAATGTTTACGATCGTGTCGTTTTTTTACGAACACGACTGACGAAATAAACGAGGAAATACGGTGCGCAAATTTGAATTTGAAAAACTGATTCGCATGTTCATCAAGCCCAGGAGAGATTCCAATCAACTTGACTTATCGACTTAAGCCGCTTACGTTTGTACGCGCAACTGTTTACTGTGGACGGGAGTATAATTATTTGTTGACGAAAAAAGGCACTGAAAACGAGCTATGCAGTGCAATTGTAAAATTTTGATCAATATTCAAATTTGACGCTTTTGAAAGACAAAGAGAGCAAATTGGACTTACCCGATTCAGGTAGGAGTTGCACCATTTCGTGAATGTCTTCTTTTGTATGCTGACCCTTTCGTCTTGCAGTTGCTTGATTCGACCACGTTCGAAATAGACCGTTGGGTCCATGCTGTCCAAATCTTCCGAACCGCTCTTGACCAAAGGAATCGGACTACCGTTCATTGTAGTTGGCGAATCGTGCCTTACGGCGCTGGCGCTTCTGTACGGCGAGTACATTTGACCGTGCTGAAATTAAGGGGACTCTGAGTGACACAATTCGTATACTATCGGAAAGCGTCCGACAACGCTTAAGACGCGCGAAAGCTACTGAAGCACGCGCGATGGAAACGCGCGCGGACTGAGAGAAAGAGAAATGGAGGCGACAAGAATGATTCATTCAATTTCACGACGCTCAGGTGGCAAACCTGCTCAATGGCAAAAGTCAACTAGATCAGCTAAACCAGACAACCAAAGGCACACAGCTATAGAATAACGACCGCTCATTGAAGCTACATTTTGGAAACAGCTGTCAAGTCGACAGTACAAACATAGGCCATTTTGAGTAACGCAGAGGAATTTACGCTACTGCTGGCGCACTGTAAGGCTGCAGCGGTCCTCAAGCTTTAAAGCTGCTAGAGGCAGCGGTTTAAAGCTACGCGTTGAAAAACGAGGCTTCAAGAAACAGATGGGCCCGTAGAAGCTTCAATAAAAACGACGTTAAAAAGCGACAATAGCATATGTTCCCAACAGCCGTCTGTGCAATGGCCAGCGGCGCCAAGCGCGAACCTTCGCTGTCGACCAAGGCCCTTCGAACGGCAAAGGAGAAAACGTGTGAAGAATCGCGGCGACGCGCAGCCGCGGGCGTAAAAGGAACCGAACCGGCTTCGCGATGATCATTTGCTCGGCCGCTTCGAGCTCAGCACTTCGGTGCTGAGCAGATTCCAATCTAGGATGCACCGAGACGGACAGAAAGAAAGAGAGAACAACGTCAGCCCGTAGGCGAACGACAGCTACATTTCTTCAAGCAGACGAAAATCAACAGCGCTGCAGGTCGTCGTCGGCCAACATGGCAACATTCATTTCTTGCCAACTTTCCCCTTCGGCGGGAAGGACGAAACAACACGGGATCGTTGGCAGAAACGTCGTAATTTGAAACCGTGCTCAAAATGACTCATAAACCTACAGTTGGGACGAAAACCTTGCGCATTGTATTAACTAATAAATTTCGCAAAACCTGAATGAGCGAAACAAACGAAACTGAAGACAGCAACAATTGACACAAAAAACAACTGTAAGCACAGACGCGCAAAAGAGTACTGTCGTTCAGCGCATTGTCCTTCAAGAATATGCAGGCGAGACAACAAAACGCGGTAAAGACTTGTGAACTAAAGGCAACTTTTCACCGCTTAGCAAAGCTAGACGGCATTGCAAGCAATTTTGTACAGAGCGCAACGTCGAATCCGGTGAGAGCAAGCGACTACGAACGCGAAGAAAACCGAAACTGCCGGCGGAAATGTTTGCTTAATGGCCACAGTGATCTCCGATTTAGCATATCTCGCGCCTACGGCAAACATTTTTGCAATTTCTGCCGACCAACCCGAATGGCCACGCAAAACGGCTGCTGATATAGATGGGACAGCAATGTAGCGCCCACTTTTTGGCTCGCCCGAAGAACAAGTGCAAAGCGCAACGGTCAACCGCGAAAAGACAAAGCGCAGACGACTACTACTACCTCGCGCTGCGTCGATCATCTTGTTCGTCCGCTAACCGGCCAATCCGGTTCACTTTGCCTAGCCGATTCGCATGCGGAATCGTCGAGGTCAAAAAGCGATAGGACAGTGGCAAAGTGCTTGCACACCGAAGAGGTCAAGCTTCGGGTCAAGGCGACGCGAAAAGTTCACCTTCGCTATTAAAATGCCTTTTTTCGTCCCAGGGAATTGCCCGCGCGCATTCCTTCGCGCTTTGCACGCAATGAAAGAACCTGCATTTCAACTATTTTTACCGTACTACCAAGCAGCGCCCACCAGTTTTCTGTACACGTTGCGCAAGGAATTTTTTGCTCGCGCGCGGGAAAAGTACAGGAGATTAAATTTTAGAAGGAAAAAACACATTTCATTTCATCGGTCGTAACTGCCAAAGGCCGTCGTTTAAGTAGTGAATACTTTCGACGCCTACACCTTTATTAATCTTGACGATATCGGCGGATGACAGCTTCATTTGTCCAATAGCGAGAGCATGCTGCTTGCCTTCAGCCGTAATGGCCACAATTGTCCCTGCTGGTATGTCAGGCAACAGCGACGCTCCGGGGGACGTTAGACCAGGGCACATTATATGAGCTCCGCTGAGAACGAATCGTATGGCTCCTTTGTCAACCTGCTGAGCTGGGAGAAGAAACGGATATTGATGCAGTAAGCGTAGAGTTGGCAAGTAGTTGTCATTGCGATGTTTGAAAAAGAGAATATCTCCTTGCGAGTTTGCTAAGAGTTCCACGTGTTCATGGCATTTTATCAAACGAAAACTTTCCTTCTTCGGAAATATCTGATCTATAAACGGTTCAATGGATGGATACACTTCCAAGAGCCGTCGTCGGATGTCCTTCTGTACCGAGCCTTTTAGCTGCTGCGAACAGGAAATAGACTCCTTTTCGTTGAACTTTTTGAACATGCCTCGGACGGTCACTTCGCTAGTCAATTCCTAAATACCGAGTTCAGTTAAGTACGACCGCTTGACACTGACATATTCGGTCTGCGTAACTGCGGTAAAAATAGGCCTCTTTTTGTTAACGGAAGATATATGCGGCACCTGCTGTTTGACTTAACGCCGAGCGGCAGTGCAAACAATACGAACAGACCAAATTTAGCAAACGCGGAAAAAACAGCTTAAAGAAAAATTTACAACACAAATCGGATTAGCAGGCAAGAATAAATTAGCTACTGTCAATGCTTTTCGAATTGCTCTAACTTTTCCGTACGCGTATAGCCAAAAGAAGAGAATTGTCGATATACTATTTAAATTAATTATTCAAATAACAAAACGGTTCGAGTAATTGTTAGAAAATATATCACAAAGTTGAAATAGTTCATACGAACTGCCACTGCGACTAGTAATACATTGTAGTGTCACAACCGTGAGTGGTGCACAAATAATGACTAACAAATTAAAACTATAAAATTAATAGTACACAGCCAGGGCGCTGCTTTAACAAATAATTTGACGCCCTAAAGCCCTGCACATCGAGAAGGCGTACTGTACTTCATGATTAACCGTTTCCGAATGCGGGCAAGTGTTTTGAGGCGTTTTCTCCATTTTTGACCTACTTGACGCGCTGTAATAAAACTTTTTCGCCCGAATTGCCACTTGCGAACCGTTTTTTGAAGCATTTTACCTTTTTTCAGACGAAAAACAGCCTCCCAACGAAAGCAATGACCTATGGAGCGCATGAACAGCATTTCACCAAAGTGTAACGAACTAAAGCACAAGTACGATGCTTGCTTCAACGATTGGTTTGCCGAAAGATTTTTAAAAGGCGATAGCGAAGACGTTTGCCAGCCGATATTCCAACTTTATCAAGAGTGCATCAAAAAAGCGTTGGCCGAACAGAACATCGACAGCAGCGAAATTGATCGGAACATAATCGGGACAGATAAAGATAAGGGGAATTCAAATTCGGTAATGTTGCGTCCAATTATGCCAATCGAATTGCTAGCTGCTTCGTCCTTTTGTAGAATGGAGCCAAGTGATCAGAGTGCAAGCTCGGCTGCTCGTTTTGACAATCTGGAACAAAGCCTTGAAGCGCTGATTGAAAATACACGTCAGCTGTGTATGGTAGCATCCGATTTTCAGGCAAGTAGCCAGCCGGTTCTTAACCAAAAACTGCAAGCGATCACAAACGGGTTGCAAGACTTGGACAGCAAAAAGTCGAAATTTCACGACGTCAAAGTGCCTATTGAGCTGCTTGAATACGTGGACTCTGGCAAGAATCCCCAACTTTATACCAGAGATTGTATCGAACGTACAGTGGCGAAAAATAAGGAACTAAACAGCAAGATAGACCAGTATAAAAAATTTCGTTGCATGCTATTGTCCGAGTTGACTGAAGAGTTTCCAAAAGAAACAATTCAATATCGCACTATTCGAGAATACCCATCTCGTCCATAGGCAGTAAACTTTATACATTTGTTGAATATCTATTATTCAGCGGTGTAGCTACGCGGCGTTGCCAAAGGCGGGAAATGAGTTTTATTGAATCTGAAGTAGGTTCAGCCCTCGTCTTGCCTATCCATTGTCGAATGAAACAATTGCTTCCGTTCTTCAGCCTCTCGCATACGCGCAAGAATGGCCGCTTCGAATTCAAGGTGCGTTTCACTTGGAGATCGGCTGGTCGATTGCATGGTCCGTCTTGCTGGCTTGCTGAGACCTTTGCAATTATCCACACCGAGTAGTTCTATGCTAAAAGGTATTCTCCTTTCGTCGGCTGCTGATTTGGCTGCCGTCGCGGAACGAAAGTCGCGAAATTCGATCACGGCAGTACCCTTTTTAGAAGAGCTTGGAAGAATAGTTAAAGTTTCGCCAAACTAGAATTTATCAATTATTTTTTGTTCACTAAAGGAAACAGGCAGAACTGACTTGCTCGAAAGTGAAGCGCAGCAAGTCGGCACTAACGCTGGCAGCGTCTGCATCCCATTGTACCTGCAAACTTTTAAAGTAGTACGGTAGGTTTTAAATTTTAGTTCCACCTTGACCACATTACGGAGAGAGGATTGCGGCTTGCCTTGCTTGCGAGCTTCTTCTTTTACTTGCTTTTCCACGTTTTCTTTCTCTCTTTGCAGTAATTTTGATCCTTCGGCTCGAAGACGCTCAATCTGCGAGAACGTTTTTTCGGCAAAATGCGAACGTCAAATTACCTCTGCGGCGAAACGCTTTGCAGCCGAAATTTCATCCTGCCGTTCGTTTTGGACTTTGGCCTCTCGTGCTTCGAGCTCTTTAAATGACATGAATAGGCAGCATTTTAACCCAAAAAAGCAGCTGCAAACCTTCTTTCAACTTTCGTCGCTTCGCGTCTAAATGCCGGTAACGTTCCTCCGCTGCTTTTTTTGCCTTTCGCAAGCGATCGTATGCTTCCCTTGCAGCCTTGTCTCCAAGAATTTCTAACGCTCGCGCAACTTTCAGAAACATTTCCTGAGCTGAGAAATAGACACATTCAAAAATGGACAACGCGTGAAAAACAACGAACACTTTACCTAAGAGTTTTTGGTCCGCATTTTTGTCGGGATGCCATTTCAGCGCTTTCTTTCGATATGCTTTCACTACATCTTGCTCCGTACAACCGTCTGTTAAATCCAGCAGTTCGTACGGGTCAAAGTCCAAAGTTTTTGCGTCCATTACTCGTCGGCGGCGTGTCAAAAATAAAGCTATTAAGTGAAGTTAAGGATCAAGACATCAACAACAGGGAAATAGCAAAAGTTGGGTGCACCAGCCGTCAGGAAAACAACGATGGCAAGCAGAGCACAGCTATTTATTTGAAGATCAGAAAATGGCCAAGTGAAAGCTACGGCTAAGTATAGATGCCGGAATAAGTTCGCCACTGATTCAACTGGAGGCTACCAATGTGGAAATCATGCTACAAGCGACAACAAGTAAACAAAGCTATTTTTTGCCAAAATTACTTACCAATAGAGATAATAGAAAAAGGAAATTATGTAGAAGAGCAGTTTTGCCCATCCCTCGCGAATTGCCCGATTCAAGTGATCGGCATTCATTATGGTTGTTGGATCGTATATACCGGGACTGCTCATCACGGGACGGTTTATGTACCTTTGAAATTAAGCCAACTTTTATCGACAACGTAAAAGTAAACAAGCAGGCAGTACTTGTGAATATGGTAGGCCAATAGTGGTACGTTTATAGCAAGTGAAAAGAATTCCATCGAGAAAAGAAAAAGAACATTGAAGAACAAATGCATTCCATATTCCGGGATGATAAGCTAAACGGATATGACTAAAAATTGAGCGCAGATTCCCGCCGCCAACAAGTGCTTACTGGGTTCAAGCTATTGCACTGTTCTATGGGATTTCTGTAGTCCGTTTTGAGCTCCTCGAATGCGATTATCTGCAGCGCAATAAGAATTACAAAGAAGCGTACATAGATTAACTTACATGATATATGGCAAAAAATAGCAAAAAGGCAGTTATTATAAGTGCAAATATGTAGGTAACGGCCACAAAGTTGAATGCCATAGCTTATATGGTAAAACGAATTACGATTACAGTAATCTACAAAATTCACGATAAGGCTCAAACGTCAGAGCTGTAATGCATTTCGTTTAAACTAAAACATACGTTGCTTAAAAGGGGTAGAATAAATATTCTTACGCAAACAATAGCGAATAGTATTACATACGCTATTTTAGAAATAAGAAAACAAAGATGTTTAGGTAAGAAATGCGATAACGCTAAGTTGCTCGGAAAAATTACGACAAACTTTCTCTTCAAAGTAGAGCTTTTCTGTAAAACTGAAACAACTACCTACGCAAGCATGCTTTGTCTTTAGCGCTAAACTAAGCTTCTAGAAAACATTTTGACATTTTTAAATCAAATGCAATCGTTTAGTTAAAGGAAAAGCCGTACTAACGCTGTAATTTAAGTAATAAATATTAGTTGGTTGCGCTTTACTTGTTCTACTGCTTCATACGGAACACTTTTCACGTGCCCTTATTTTCCGTTTCGTCGGTGGGTAACGGGAGAGACAATTTTGAACAATTTAATTACATACTTCACATCGTTTTTACTTGCAAAAGTAAAGCGCAAAGTTGGGAAACGGTTTGTTTTAATAGCTTCGATTACGTCACTAAGCGATGAATCAGTTATTCGAACCTGAGAAATAATTGAGGTCTTACGGTTGATTCAATTCCGGAACCCTTCAAGGCGGAACACTGATGGCTGACTTAGTGCTTCATCTTATCTTCCCGCAACTTTGTTAACGGCTTCCTTTCCAACCGTCGTAAAAGGTTTCTGCTCGCGAAATTGTACATTTCTTTCTCCCGCGCTCTATGAATTGCTCGACATGTACGCAATTTCTTCACGATGGCAAAAAGCAATAGCGAGTCGTTCGCTGTTTTGTCATGTTAGGTAAGTAGCGCTCTGTTAGTTCGTTGTATCCCACTGTTGTGGTTTTGAGCTTGCATTGAACTCGTCCATGTAGTCAGTGTTGCCCTGTGTTTTCAAATCGAATCTACAGGCCTCAATCGTCACCTTGTCACTTTCATACACCCGTTCTAATGATTTTCAAAAATTGTGCATTGCTTTTTCATTAAACTGTAATTAGGAAAACAAAAAGGTCCATTGGGAGGGGTCTCCATTATTGAAGAATTTCGAATATTTAGTACAGTAGGAATGGTACCTGCCAGCCAATGCATTTTTTTGTTGTTAGAATTGTTTGTCATCCCAACGTCCCCTTGACAAGTATAATCCGAATAAGGAGATTCTGCTGCAGTTAGCTACATTCTTAGCTTAATGTAAAAAGGAAAACCGGTATATTAGTTGTGCCTTTTTTACAACTCTTTTTGACAGCTATGGTCACCTTTGTGCAAGAGGCATTCTTAGTAAAATTGTTCTTATGTAACGCTAAGCTGCGTAAGAGTCTGCTTAGTACACCGTAGCGTTTATTCTCGACCAATAGCACGCTTCAAACAAATATTGCCCAACTGAAGGTTGGACGCTACCACTATTTCTAAGAACTCTTGCAGAGTAGACACCCACTCTGCCGACTCGGTATCTTCATACTTAGGCAAGAAATACTTTTCGCTATCGCCT
Organism: Trichuris trichiura; assembly: GCA_037903355.1. Classification (NCBI taxonomy): domain Eukaryota; kingdom Metazoa; phylum Nematoda; class Enoplea; order Trichinellida; family Trichuridae; genus Trichuris; species Trichuris trichiura. Next base: position 548,147 of record JBAJFE010000011.1, read on the forward strand.
TCGTTCAGCTGCAAGTCTAGTACGTCATCGTGCCATCGAACAGAAACCACTTTCATGTCAGTGCAGGGAATTGTTCGAATTAGGAAGTCTCCATCTTGGGTAAGTCTGAAGAAGCTGACATCCCTGTCTATTTCGCCATGATCGTACAGTTCTTCAGCTATAGGGTCCTTTTGCCTGTTGACCGGATTGACCAGCGTGACAATGTGCATTTTTCCCGTACAATCCTTGTTGCCCTGAAAAGAGGCTAACATAACGAAATGGCAACTTTGGTCATTTACCAAATACACTGAGCGTAACTTTCTCCTCCTCGTAATACTCAATCAATTCGTGTACAGTTCCAAAGCGATTTTTCTTGTCGTTCAGACGGATGAAAAAGTGATTGTACTTATCCTTTCTTATGTCGAAATGATAGTAGAACTTTTCATGCTTTCCAACTTGTTTAACGACCAGTTTCAGTTGATCATTTTCGGTCTTGTACACTAAATAGTCGCCAGCATTTGTGGTCATTGTACTGGCAGTACGCCCCGACAGCTTGCCGTGATAATACGGAAGAAGATGCAAAGGAAGAGGAGCAAGACGCCTTTTCTTGGTGACGTCATAGTCACTCATGTCGAAGCTATTTCGCTTTACTGGCCTAATGAACTGGTAACCGCTAGCCGTCGCTTGACTTCGGGCCAACGATTTTACCAAATGGTCCAACGTAGGCACCGTTTCTTTCGGAGTGTAATAGTGATCGCATCGTAGCTGATAGCTGCCGAGAGGACCATCCTGCTCGAAGTTTACCTCATGAATGGAATCAGCCCACATTACATACAGTGTTAAAGTGCTGCTCTCCCCAGGCATACCAGTGAGCAAGTAATCGCCATTGCGATGTAGTAGTGACTCGCGGGTATCAGCGTCCAAATGGGGCCCGTGGAAGTAAGTCCATTTGTCGATGTCGTCGGTCAGCTCCAGTAGGAGATGTTCATCAATTGCTTTATTCTCCACCGGAAACTTTAAAAGCGTCCACTCGCCATTGGGCATCTGATGAGAATATGTTGGTATGAGCTCTATTAAACTGCTCAAGTTATAAATGACCGACGATTACCTTTACTCGAATTTTGCAGCTGACGTAGAAGTTGATCAATGCTCCAATGGTGGTGCATTTCATGGCCAAGTCGGCTTCCTTAATGTAGAAGTAATCACCATCGCCTTGCTGTAAGGGAATGGTGGTTACATAGAAGCAACCACCGCGTACAGCCAATGTAGGAGCGCAAAGAGCTGTCGAATTGGCGAACAACAGAAAATCGCCTTCATTTTTTAGATGTTTCGTCACTTCTGCCAGCGTCGTCTGTCCATGGAAAAATGGCAGCTTCGTCCACGGGCACTGTTTTCCATTTTTCTGACACAGCATCCGATCTTGACATTCCGACGTGTCCATACGACCGCCTTTCCGAGTTTATCTGAAACTCAGTGGAAGATGTCAAGCATCTGCGAGATTTTGTAAGGCGATTGTAACTTAAATATTAAGAAACCTTGAAAAAATGCTTTAAACTCTGAGTGACCCCTGAGTAAGGAAGAATATGAAAATTTGAAGTGTTTGCAACTTTCGAAAATGCATATATCGAAAGGGAAGAATTTTAAATAAAAAAAAAAGAATTCACTTTGCATTGTAAGCAAAAAACCGAAACTGCCACTGCCGTAGGAGACGAGCAGCGAATGACATGAACACGTCACATATCATTGGTCAGTCTTTGAAACGTACTGCCAAAAGTATCGTAACGTACCTGCGCATATTTAAATCTTCTAGTCGACTTAGCTTCTTTGGTGGTGCAGCAAAATATGGAAGTCCTGAAACTCATATGCGTACAACCTTCTTGTCATTTTTTCGAAGCACAGCGTTCGACGTTCTTAGTGTAACTTTGCGAAAGTCGAGGAAATATTTTTGATTCTAAGTTCAACCTTTTGCAATGATGCCTTCCGAAAATTTACTGTTAAACAATATTTTACTTAACAGTTGTAACGAGTGCCTTTTAATCACACTCACTTTGCATTGTCATCGATGAAATTAATTTTAGCTAAATTATAATCGTGAACACGGCCCGACGTTGCCTCATCTTGTAAGTGGCTCAGTAGGTACATGCTTACCACTTATTTCGGAATTTTCCTGTTTAAAGCAACCGGAATACTAAAACTTTTAAAAATATTTGTCTTTATTACGCAGCCAATGTCCCGTTGATATGTACAATAAACGAAAATTTTTTCTCCGGAGCTTTCGGGTCTGTCGCGACCCGTCGTCAGCGGTCAAGATATGTGTCAACTCAATCAATTACGTTATGTTACTAATTACATATTATGTGAATCAATTACATTACATCATTTTAATACCGCTGAAGACGGGTCTCGTTTGACCCGAAAGCTCCAGAAAAATTAAAATTTTTCAACGGGACAAGCTTTCCGTAAAAGAAACTTAACAGATTCCACTCGTTGGTGAAAGTAATTTGCATGTTACTGCTGATTTACCCAGCGGCTGCGAATTTTCTTGTTTATCTAATCTTAAAGGTAAGTACACACAACGTTGGTGGGGCTAGTGAAGATGATCAAAACAGAAAAAGAAGATTGGCACAAGCAGTGGAGGAAAGACAGACGAAACTTGACTCGGCTTTCTGGTGTCTTCAACTTTGGTAAAATCCTTTCCTGCATGAGCGTTTTGGGAACACTTCAAACTGAAACTGTGGGCAGCTAAAGCTTAAACCAGAACATAAGACAACTGAGACGTTTTTTTATGTTTTCTGCGTAAACTAAAAACTAGAACCATTGAAACTGCGTACAGATGGCTTGTAATTTACGCTTTAAACTAAAAAAGTAAGCGGTATTAAAGTGACGACGTTTGAACCTGCATTTTTGCTGATTTTGCAAAACTACACTAAGCCAGGTAGGGCCCAAATGGGAAATATCCTTTCTTTCCATTATTAGCGATGAAATTAATTTTCAATAAACAAGCTTTGCTAATGCGCTCCAACGTTGGTTTATTTTCGACACGTATTTACCACTCGATACCGCTTCTTTTTTTTAAAAAAACAAACGCGCTTTCAGCGAATTTACGAGCAGTTGTTAATGCACAAGATATCTCAGGTTACTTTTTCAAGCGCGCGCTTTTCTTTTCTTTCCGTGCAACCTTTCAAGCATGCATTTTAACTAAGTACTTCAGATACTTTGATTACGATCAATAAAATATGGTGCTCAGGTTCAAATTCTATTGGTACCGTACTCTGCGCGAAGTCGATGGTTTAGCGGCTGGTTGCTCACTTTCCTATTTCGCGACATCAAGCGACCTAGTGTTTGTTGCTTTTAAGTTCAATAGTGTATGCGTTGCTTAATCGTCGGAATCGTTGAATGTTGTTCGCAATTGCCTAATTTAGGATAATGGCCTGGCGAAGTTTCCTTTCCATTTCCCTCGAATACATTGCCTTTATTGCTGCATAGCCGTTTGTTTCAGGCTTGAATCGACGCTGGTTGCTGTCACTTATTTTGCTCTCCTCTTTAGAAGTGTCCTTCTTTCATCCTCTTATCTACTTGGTCGTACGGGTTACTTCTGTCGGAGGTAGCGGCCTCTACCGTCGTTGCGTGCGGCGTAAAAGTCGTAACCGATTGGTTTTTCTTGGTATCGGTGATAGCGTTGCATCATTTTCTCAAGTGTAAGCAACCCATACAACATCCGTTGGTAAGCATGGCAAATCTTCTCCCTTACCCATTTAAAGTTTAAACTTAGTCAAAGATTGAATAAAAAATGTCCCATCCGCACCATTTAACAAGTCCTGAGAGCTCGTCGTCCCTTCTTTATAACGCTTATGCTTCCAAGTGCACCCCAAAATGAACTAAGGTTAATCGTCAAAGAATTTTAGAAACTAGGCGGCGCTGAAATACCTAATTATCTCCCGCGCGTAAAGTCATGTTTTTTCCTGCGAATTTGTCCATTTTAGAAGAGATGGACGAAGTACAGCAGCAGGACTTAGTTGACACTATAAGCAATACAATGAACGAATTGGAGTCAATTTGGAAAGCATTAGGCCTGTCCGATGAGGAAATCTGTGGCCGAAGGAAAAATGCTGTTGAAAATGTCAAATCGTTGTCGTCTAATATGCTTGACGAAGAGAAGGCTCGTCTTGAATCGCTTCAACTGAAAGTGAATCTCCTACGGGTCGAATTGGGTACCCTACAAGTGGAACTAAATTCCTACATAGTCAACGTATGCGCTAATTTACAATTCACTTTTTGTTGTTGCTCGATTCGGTTGTAGATCGATGAGGATATGCCTTTAATAATGGCTGCTGATTCGTACCAGCAAGCAGTGGACCAACTGAAGATCGAGAAGAAAAAGCGAACTTCTTTGTGGGAAGATTTGAATGAACAATTGACTTTAGTCTGCTCACGTATAGGAGAGGAGCACAAATACGATCGTCGGGAAGGTTCAGTGCCAAGCTTGCTGGAGTTGGAGAGCTTAGAAGAAGATGTGAAATTCAAAACGAGCATTCTGGTTAGTTATCCCGCCGCGTAAGTGATCGTCCAAATGCGCAATCTGTACTTGTTTTTAGAGACAGCGAATTAAGCTGTTCGAAGGTTATAGCCAAAAGATTCAAAACTACGCGTCGGTGCTAAATTATTCCGGTAGAAACGCATTTGAACTTTCTGTTCTGAATACCGGTGAGCTGCCAACCGTTTTGTCCGACCATGACGTAGATCTGTTGTCGGCATTTTACAATGAAGTAAAGAGCGCCTGTGTATTTTTGTTTTTTTAAAATTTTTCCGTTCTTTTCTTTCCTAGCTGCACGAGAAATACGAAGAGCATATGGAAAAATTGCAGAAGGAATGCGACGAAAGGTACGCGGCATTGCTTCAAGCATGGGACCAATGCAAGATTAGCATTAGCGAGCGACAGCATTTTTTGGAAAAGATCAAAGGCAAGTTGATCATTCTTCCACTTTTTGCTCAGCAAAGCCCATTATTTTTGAAGACTCGTATTCGGTCGAGGCTCAACAATTGTACCAAGCGGAAATCGATCGCCTCAACCGTTACTACGAAGAGCGTAAAGAAATCTTGAACTTGATAGTGGAATGGGAGACGCAATGGATGAAAAAGTTGGATTTCGAGGTTCTCTTATAAGAGTTGATTATGTTGTTTGCCAATGCGGGAATGATCTTTTGCTGTCAGAATCGCGAAGCAGATCCAAAACGTTACACCAATCGAGGCGGTCTGCTGCTCAAAGAAGAAAGGGAAAAGCGAGCAGTCGAAAGAAAGCTGTTGAAAGTAGAATTTGCATATTTTTTGTACGAACTGTTGACCATATTGTTGACAGATCCGACAGTGCATTGAAGAGGCATCTATTGCTTGGAATGAATCGCATCCCCGTCATCCTATACTTGTTGACGGTTTACCGGTAATGAAAAAGTTGGAAACGACGGAAATACGTTACGAACAAGAGAAAGAAGAGGAAAAGCACGCACGCGTATTGCCGAAAGCGTTGCTATTTTTGTTTCTTCTATTTTTCTACTCCGCTTTAGATGTTCTTGAGAAAAGCGAAACTTGAAGACGAGCGCGTGTACAGTTCAGGATCACATCATGTAAACAAAGTATGCCTTGGTGCGTATTTAAAATTTTTTCATCCTCCCTCTCCTTTTTAGGTATTAAAAACACCGTCCGGGCAAAAATCAACGATTAGAACGCCGGGGACAGTTTATGAGACGCCAAGGAACCGTCAAGGCATACCGCAAATTGTAATTCGTAGTCCGTCTTGTTCATGTCTGCCAGATTCGGCAAGTTTGAATGGTTTGCCTCCCATACTGCCTTCTTCCAGTTCATTGGAAGAGATTGGCACGCAGCCATCGTCTTACGGGCAGTTTGTAGTACGAGAAATGTATCAATCGCTCGTCATTCATCTTGATCAATTTAGGTTGATCTTCATTCTCTCAGCAGCAATAACCAAATGAGCAGTTTCGCCTGCGATGCAAGTTTCGAGGAAAATGAATGACCTTTCGTTATGGAAGTACAACCGACCAGTACCAGTTGAGCTTCTGTGTAAATATCCGTTTACATTGCCGTTCTCGTTTGCTACAATAGGTTTCAAAGGAATTCTCATCGACTATTAGCCTGTAAATTAGGTTAGCTAAGTTTCTTGTATATTAGTGGGTTAAGATTGGTTTAATAGTGTACACGCAGCGTGTTCTTAAGTTACTCCGAACATTCCCAATCATTTCACGCGGGATACTATTTACCTATGCAATAAACCATCGCAGTGCACTTAATAAAGAATTGTTGTGCTCTGCTGGTTGAGTATTGCAAAGATGGGGTCGTGGAGAAGTTGCTGATTGCACGGAAGCTTTGCTGTAACTTTGATAACTGAATATAATTAAGTTTTTGCTGTAAAGACGAAATTTCCAGCTTTTGCATCAAACGAGAGCTTTTAAAAGTTAATATTTCTAAAGAGAGAAGGAAGGCTACAGTAGCTAATGATGGGTAGCTGCATCTACGCGTTATGCTTGCTTTACGAAGAACGCAACATTTTTTCAGCAACAGATTTATTTTATAATAGGGAAATCTTAACGAAGTCAGCGTTTAGGAAAAAGAAAGAATAATAGCATTACATGTGGATAAATAAATAAATTAAATACAGTGGACAGCGAAAGTAAATAAGTATAACGCTACAGGCAACAATATTAATTAAACTAAGCTAAAGCAAAACACGGAAGAAGCTGTGCTAGTTAATACAAATAAGATGGCAACAACGGCATTACAAAAGCGAGTTTTATCTTACTGCAGTGAAGATTTCAAATTTCGATTACTATCATGATGCAGATGCACAAGTACTGGGCGTACAGTAGAGAGAAAAGAAGAGTAAGTTGCGACTGATTTCATTATTATTGTCGCTTGAGAAGTCACTGAAAACTGCGTAAAAGTACTGCCTTTGTGCTATCATAAGACTGCCTAGTAATGCGTTACACTCACGGCTAAAACTAGAATGTAGGCGTCTATCCGATGCTGTTAAAAAAATGAAAGTAAAAATGCCTAGACTTGCCGTATGGTTTCTTGCTAGTTTTGGTTTGTACAATTACAACTGTTTAATACGCACTGAATAACGAGGAATTAGCTTAGTACCTGAGTATCCATTATCAGAAATACCGTATAAAGAAATTAGCACGGAAAATTTGTTTTTGTCTTTACACACGCAAATTTAGTGAGTTTTACGGCTAAAAAAAGAATAGAGAACTGAAAAAAAAATAATTTTAAGCAAAATATGAGTCCGCCGCTGCTCTGCAGGAAATGCCAGTTGAGCTGACAATCTATGAGATAATCCTTGAAAATCAGTGCAAATTTCAAGCGGCATGTCGCGGAATGACCGCGACTGATGTGGATTTGCTCAAACAATTTTGGGCTTGACCAACATAGTGACTGTAGTTATTCTCGTGAATGATTTTTGTAAAAGATTGTAGAGCGGGTTTAAAGTTCCCCTTCAGCAGGCTGCCGCGTAAAAACATAGATTGAAGCAACTTTCTGTTCAGCCCATCCGCGCTAGGCGAAGTTTGTTAGAAATCTTCGTTATCGAGGCGGAGTGAGCACTTTAATGTTAATAGTACCTTAGTACTTTTAGTATGGTAGTTTTACAAAGTTTCCTTTAACTTTGCTTAGTTCCAACTAGTTGCATTCGCAAGACAGTATTGCAGCACATTGTTCGCGCCCGTTTCGTTAATTTGACACTGCTTTTCCACTTGTCGAAGCGCTTGAAGGTTCCCGTTGCTTCGGTAATCTACATATTTCGCTGTTGTTTGCGAATTCGTTTATTCTCCTTTTTTTCCTTTGTACCTACGTTTGATCTTTTTAGTAAAGTGATCTTCGCTCTTTGCAGCTGCGGTTCTCTTGAACTGATTATTTTATTTTCAGCTAGCACTGCTGCGTCGCAAGTTCAGGAATAACAATGGATCGTGAACAACACGTACGTGATTAGTAGACATATTCCCCGCAAACAATCTTTGTTGTTTTAGCAGCTCAAAATTAAGCTGTTGAAGAGCATAGAAAAACCTGCGGATATTGCGTGCTCCTGTGACGCTGATCAGCTTGGTGGTTGTCCCAGTTTGATCGCCATTTCTCGTAGCTTTGGAATAATCATCGTCGCATATGGTTCAGGTTAGACTTATTTAATCTCACGTTTTTCTTGCCGCACCAAAGCTTTAATTTCGCTGTTACCGTACAATGAGCGCGACGCTGTCTCCTAACTGTATGACAGCAGAAGAAACGTTTGCTTAGTGAACTGTCTGACAGTTGTCTTTACGACTTAAAATTAGTGTTTCTATCGCAAAACTGTGTATTCATTTCCTATTGCACCCGTTCGCAAGCAGAATTTAGCTGATAAGCAATTTTTTACTGAAGTCTACTGTAGCAAAATTTTAGGAATGATTGATGCGTATGGTAGCGGTTAAAACTTAACTGCGTTGGTGTATTGCTTTGTATTAATTTCTTTGGTCACCAATAGGAAAAGTTTTATGTCGGCATTTTACATCCTTTTGTGTTGTAACGGCCAATTGAAGCCCGGGTAAACGGAATTGTGGTCATTGCTTCATCTAACTTTTCCCCACAGTTATAATAGTTTATTCATCGCCATGATTTTTTAAAGGTGGAATATATTAAAGCTGTAGAAGCTTAGGAAGTTCCGTACAACGCTTGAGATACAGTCGTGATTGAATAAGCAGGTCTTATCGAAGTGCGCCCCAGAGGTACAGTACGATAGCTGTAATGCAGGTAAAAAAACGAAGTCATGTCTCCGTCGTTGACGGCATGTGTCCGCTCGTAAGATTAAGTCGAAGATGGTCTGCCGTTTGACTTGGTAGGTCCGTATCTCCTCAAGTGAATATCTTAACTTGATCTAACCGTAGTCCCCGTAGGAGCTTAAGTTTTCTCATTAACTTACCTGCGTTCTTTTATGGTACTGTACGTCTTTCTTGGCGCATTCTGACAAGACGTATTGATCATTTGTACAGTCTTATAGGTTGCAAATCAGTGCATGCAAAATTGAGATGCCTCTTGAATAATTTTTTGACGCTAAGAAATTGCGAAAGACGTGTTCGTTTTGACAAACTCACTTTCCCGCCATTTTGAGCTTTGCGTGTTTTTTTCAGAGTTGCTCCTTTTGGAAGGGAAACGTTTGTTGCAAAGCGAAACGCCAAGTCTTGCCAACGTTATTGTTCAGCGCTTCTCCTCGCCGTCAAACGTTGTTTGGACTCAGTGCAATAGTGACGGTTCGCTGTTGGCAGTTTGTCTGAACAATAACGACTCACCTTTAGCGGTCATCTTTAACGTGAAAACGGTTAAGGGAAAGATTGAAGTTTTGTCTTTTAAACATATTGCCTTTGCATTGCAGCTAGCGGACGGGATCTTCCAGCCAATCGCTCAAATACCGTTATCTGACGTAGCCGGCGATCGCCTTCTGTCGCTTAAATGGAATCCAGGAGATACAGACTGTTTGTTGTCATTATGTAAGAATGCGGGAGTACGATTGTACAAGATTGCCAAGGCCGGTTCGGTTACCGCGCTTGGTCGAATTGGCGGCAATTCATCGGTTCTCTGCGTCGATTGGAGTCCCAAAGGAAAGCAGTTCGTAGTTGGGCTACAGGATGGTTCCATTGTACAGTACAAAATGAATTGTCAAGTTTACAGGACGTTTAGCCGTCCTTTGGACACATCGCTTGTTTCCGGTACGCGTTGTATTGCTTCCGTACGTTGGTTAATGCTGTCTCATTGACAGCCATCGACATTGCGTGGGTTCTGCCTCGGGAATTTTTCATTCTCTATTCTACCGGATCGGTCAGCAGATGCTCCAAAGCAGTGTCAGCTTCGTCGAGCAAAGAACGACCAACGGAACTGAGATTTTCTGAATTCGTCGATTGTACTTTTCTTCCGCCTACGGTTCATGACGTCAGAAGATGCTTCCTGTCCTACATTTCTGACGTGTAGGTTCAGCATACAGTATGGCACATCTATTGTGGCGACTTTTTTGAATTTTTATAGACCACTTTTGCTCTGTTCCGCCTCTAGTATGCACCCGCTTCAAGCATTTGTACGTGACCAGTCGGAAACTTGGCACCTTTGCCATACCGTACAGCTGGGCGGTACAGCATTGGCCTTTCAAAGATCGGACAGCAACGTGGACTCCGTGCTGGGATTGGTGCTTGATCCAATTGAAGAAATGAGTACGCAACGGGCAGGTCTGTTTCCGAAGGGTTCGACGCGGCGCCATTACGGTGATTTGTAGGTGACCAACCCGGGTCGATGGGTGGCGATCATTCGGTCATTTTGTTTTCAACCGAGGCTACCCTCCATTGGCTTCAGCTGTCCTACGGCGTTGACAAGTCCGACAGCCAACCGTTGTCATCATTAGCTGACATGGTCGTAAAAGCAACAGAACCCAAAGATGTCCAACAGCAACCCGCTGCTGTTAAAACTATAAAGCGACCTTTGGCTACTCCTGGGATGCCAGTATCCAACATTGCCGCTAATGAAGAGCATTATACGCCGGAAATGCTTCGAGAACTGGTAGCCAGCTTGAAATTACCATTCTAGGTTCTTATCGTATGCAAATTTTAGATTCAATGTTACGAAGAAGAGTTTGTCCGAATTCGAAGTGAATTATTCGGTCATCTCGATGCCAACGCTTTCAGCGACACCGCCGTTGTTGGTTTAGCATGCCAAACGGAACAGGTTGGGAAAGTATCCGATGCATTGAAGGTGATTGCGTTTGTTGACATGTTCTTTATTGCCGAGCTGAAAATGAGGTGGTGGAACTCGTTTAGCATAGTAAACTAAATTTAAAAACCCGTCCTCATTGTGGTGCTAATTACTCCCTAAAGGATAACAGTCAATTAATAGCAGGTCCAATATCTAATGCTTTTTCTGTATTCTGTTGCAGTCGCTTTGCAATGAAGTCAGTCAGTTGAATAGCATTGCAATGAATCAGTTCTCGACCGTCGAAGCTCTTCGTGCCTATTTGAATAAGCGATCTCGTGACATTCTGTCGCGTAATGTTGCGCTGTTGCCTTCGATGTGCGAAGTAACCGAAAATATTCAGAAGAAATTTTCAATTGTTGAGGAAAAGTTGTCCAGCATTGAGACATGGTTGGATAAGTGCCAGGACGGTTTTGGTGCTTCGTCGGAAACAACACCGTGCGGAAGTCTTTGCCGCTCTTTGCTGTCCACTATTTGTCGCCTTTTTAGGCAGAACACATTGGAAACGCCAATGATGTCAATGATAAGCAATACTGTCAATCATTTGGAGAGACTGGTTGTTGAGGCTGAGAAAAAAGTTGCCGCAAGTCAGAAGAGTTGCAAAGCTGACGAATCGTCCATTGATGAGTATTCCAAAAGCTGCTTATGCATACCTGCGGTGGGTTAGTGTTTGTTGATCGTTTTCAGAATGTCAACCAGTGAAATGGTTGACCAATTATCCATTTCGATGAGCAGACTGAACGCGCTGGTAGAGGAAGATTCCAAATGGTCCGACTCTTCAACGGAACCTAACCCGTTAATTGGGTTGAAGAAAAGTTTCGAGGAGCAATTATTGATGGCACGTTTAGCAAAGGACACCGGCATACAGCGTACAACTGTCGTGCCTGGTGCGTTAGCGCGCTTTTGGGAGTCCATTTTTCAAAACCATTTTGCTATAGGGCTTTCGGATGCAATCGACGTCAAAAGTAGGCTTGTAGAGGAGGCGTCTGCCGACATGATCGGTGCCAAGTTGCAAGGGATTCAAAAAAAATCGCAAGACAAGAATATTTCATTGAATATGCAGCAGCCGTCTTCTCCGTTGAACGCTAGTTTACAAGCGGTCAATGCAAAATTGGAATCCAGCTACTTGTCGACACTTTCTCCTCCCTTCAAAGAAACGGAAGAGTTGGCAAAGTGCGCGGAATCACTTTTGATGGATGAGCTGCATGGTTTGAGAGTGATGGAATCTGATTATGATTTTTCCGCACTGGCAAAGCCAACTGCTGCAGCTGAAAATTCCGTGTTGAAAAAGGATGGCCCTTCGATGGCCCTTAAGTCAAATGCTGCTACGGTTACCTCGAAAGGGGTTGCCGATACGCAGCCAGTTTTTTCATATGTTTCTCCTTCGACGGTTAACGAAAAAGGGCAACAGGCTGATTCTTCATTGACACGCTTTCATTGGACTAGGGAGCAGAAGGAGGCAGTTCAGCCTGCAAAGCCGGAGGTGCTTGAGGGAAAGGGGCCTTCCGTTGCAGCTACTGTAAAAGTGGGTGCTGCTTCGTCAGTGTTTCCTACGGTGAAGAAGGAACCATCGTCGCCTCCAATTTTACCTCAGCAGGATAGCATTGCTTCGGCGCAGAAGGGTGTAAGCCAACCTAACTTTATTGTCTCTGCAAAGACGTCCACTGCAGGCGGCAATGCGCAGCAAAAGGATATGACCAAAACGGATAAGCCGAAAGCATTGTTTACAACATCTATAAGTTCAACATCCGCCGATAGCAAGAGCAAAGAGCCTATTGGACCTTCTTTTACAATTGCTACTACTACTACTGCCGCTGTTACTGGTGGCGCTGCTCCTGGTGGCTCTATCTTTTCAAATTTGAATACTCAGAATAATAAGCAGATGAGCGTACCAACAGGAAGTTCGCTGTTCAGCTTGGCCGGAAATGTGGAAGCAAAAGCCGCCCCGTCTGAAAGCACTAAAAATCAGAGCTCTTTGCCAAAAGAGGCGGTTAAGGATAGTGCTGTGCCTTCCGCGGCTGTAGAAGCGAAAGGAGAAAAGCCCATTACGTTTTCGTTCGGCACTTCCGCTGTGCAAGCCGCTCTAGCTAAGAAGAGTGAAGAAAATGAAGCCGAAATGGACGCGTCTGAAATAACGACGACAGCCAACAGTGCCGCTAAGGCGCCCACGTCTGAAGCTTTACCGAATTTCAGCTTCAAGTTGGAAGATCATAATATTTCGCCAGCTATAACTGGCGGTGGATTTTTCTCGGGTCTTGGCGCCAAACCCAAACCGGAAATGGCCCAGAAGAACATTTTTGCAGGCGGCATGTCGTTGGGCCCATCTACACCGTCACCGTCAAAGGGTTTGTTTGGAACTCCGTCGGGTGCAAGTCCTTTCGCAAGTACGTTCGGTTCGTCCCAGAGTGGTTCATCGTCGTTTGGCGGTTCTCTCTTTGGTTCGACGGCTTTTGGAGGGACCTCAACTGCATCTGCCTTACAAACTTCAACTGCGCCGGGTGGTATGTACCGTCGTCCTATTTACGGATAGCATTTGCTAAGCTTTTTAGGATTTGGATCGCAGCCGACCTTTGGCGGTACCGCGTTTGGTGCTCAGCCGGTCTTCGGAGGTGGCAGTTTGTTTGGTAGCTCCGCAAGCTTTGCACAGTCACCATCAGCAGGCGGATTTTCTGCGTACGTATTTCTTAGTATAAACTTAAAGTTATGCGTACTTTTTCTTCCCTATTTTTTCCAGTAGTAACGTAGATTAATTACCAGATGAATTTTAGCATATAAGAATATGCTATACCGTGAGAAGGGGATCTGGAGGGGTTTATGGATGACATTTCTTAATAAGCACTGATATTTCCATGCAAACCCTCAAGTTTCAAAAGTATGAGCGCGACTTGATGATATTTTGTAGAGCATTTAGCGTATGACTTCGTCAGATCTCCTGGAGACTAGTGTTGTCTTTGCATCAGTGTCAGGTAACAAAACGAGCAACTGAATCGTGTAATCTCCCTTAACAGCCGCGAGAAATTTAATCTTTTCTTTGTTCGCGAATTTTGTTCTGTTCTAACTCAAAAAGCTCGTTTGTGCTTACGGAAAGCGCTAATCGTTTCTTTTGGTTTAACAGTTCTTTCAACGCCGACGAGACGAAAGCGCTGCAGTATGACTAAGGATATTTAGGCAAGCAGACTACGTGAACATCGTTATTTGTACTGTAGCATTGCGTTTTCGTTGAAGACGGAGCAGTGATGTTTTTGTTAGTAACATAATGTTCCATCAGGAAATGTGAGCACCTGCGCACAATTGATGGCGTTTCACCTGTGGTTGGGCTCGAGCAAGCGACATTTTAAGAAAAAGTGACGGGCTCTATCTTATGCAAAAATGATTTAATGAATTTTCAAATCTCATTACCCCAAGTGAGATTTTGAATCCAGTTGAAGTAGAGCTCGCAGACTGAGGCAGAAATTCATGGGATTTTGTTTAATCTTCAGGGTGATATAGTTTTACGCTTAACAGTTCTGTCAGAAAGTGTGGTAGATTAATTGAACTGAATTTTTTCTCGCAGTTTTTCTATTCCTAAACGCATCGAAATAAGATTATGTCCATCTAGTTAATGGCAAAACACTGAATTTAGGTTAAAAAGCACCGCATTTCATAGCGATTGTCTAAATTCTTGCAATGCAGACTTCGTTTGCGTATTAACACCCGTTCGTTAAGTAGAAATATAAACCAAAGCTTTCTTTTGTTTTCTGGACCCGTTCTCGACAGAAAGTTTAGGCCAGTTTTTGTTCCATAAATGAAATCTAAAGTTAAATTGAATAGTTAAGCTTTTATCCCCGTTGCCTGACGCGTGTGACAGTATTGGTATTACGTAAAGTAGTCGCAAGTAGCCTTACATTTCCCCATTTCTTGACCTCATTCTTAAAAACACAACCAAATCGATTAAGTTGGAAAACAAAGAGCTAACAAAGCTTTCCTATCAACGACTCTTCGTTATCGGCTTGTGCGGTAATACTGGCAAACATTTGAAATAAAATAATTTTTTGCCGTTTTTTCGTATTGAGCAGTATTTTGTGCGGTTCATTAAGCTTGTCCGCGCGTCACTCACTTGCATACCTCTACTTGATTATTTTGTTGCTTCGAATGAAGAAAATTTATCAAATAGACTCCTCGACGTTAGGGAATTTTTCCTTGGTGATTTGTCGGCGCATTGTCGATAACAGCTTTCAGTTTTGTACTTCGAAAACAACTTTCACTGATACGCCATTTTAGGAAGAATTCATGTAGGCTAAGTAACACTGGGCAAACGAATTTAACCTGCTCTGATAGGCGTTTGCATTTCAACTTTAGCTTCTGTTTAACCTCCTATTCTGTTGCACTTTTTTGTTTCTAGAAGAATGTGCTTTGGACTGCGATAACTTTCTTTAATTTTAAATTTATAGTTTCTAAACTAAAGGACAATTAGCATTAAGTTGCTACACTGTTGGAGGTAGTTGTCAATTGTTTCGCAAGTCGGCTGTCGCGCCATCTGTTTACTTATACTCACATTTCGCAAAGTTCAGTTGTTCGACTTTTTAGGTTTGCCAAGTCGGACGTGCCAAGTTTTGGCGCATTGGCGGGCGGAACTAAGGGATCTCCAACGTTTGGAAGCACAACCGGTTCGGCTCAATCGCCCAGCGGAGCTTCCTCAAGCTTCACCCAATGGAGAGGGTAAAACTCAACGGAACTGGGATATCAATGTCCATTGAACAGTTTTACAAGTAAATAAAAATTGTATTTGCAAATTGCAGTTATCCCTACGCCGTTCTTATCGGCGATCTCCTATTGTATATCGCGCCTATTTACGTGCTGTCTTAAAATTTAAAAATTCCTTTGCATTAGGCCGTCAACCGGAAACTAATCAAAAAATGTGCATGCTTTTCTTCCAGCGTTTCAACGCTTTGTCAGCGGCTGCTGCCCAGCGCCGGATAAGTTTTCTATGGAAACGTGCCTACGGAGCAGATCTGCAGTTGGCCGGCGCTCTTCGGTCGTTTTACTTTCTTGTTCATCCGGACTTCTTCAGCCAACATCCTCGCATGAGGGCAACCAACGAAGAATCGCTGAAAGCGTTGCAACGATATTATTTGGATTTGGGGAAGCCTAATTACCGACCGAAGTCGACTAAAAGTTTGAAATTTTTTGTTCGACCCACCGAGGCAACGCGGGGCACAATCCGCCTAATCTACGTCGATCTGGTGGATACGGACCCTCGCCTACTTGTCAAATCATTGTTAAGCAAGTGCAGTCTTCCGGACAGTATCCCTATGGATCGCGTAGTTTTAGAAAGGTGCATAGGGCTAGTTAACTTCCTCTACCGCATACAAGTATAGTATGCATTTCAGGAATGCGGATGGCAATAGTTTGACGGAATGGGTGGGCAGGCTGACCGCCGAAGCTGAGGAGCAAAGCAAACGAGCTGCTTTAACAAATGACCAGAATGTTCGCCTCACAAAGCACTTGTGTTCAAAGTACAACGTCAAGGAGATTGTTTGGAGCGACCATTTTTCCCGCCAACTTTTTCTTCCCAGTCTCAATTCACTGCGCAGAGCGTTGGACTGTTTTCCGGAAGTGGCGCCTTGCTTGAATGGACGGGTAAAATCCAGCTTTGATCGTATAACAATTTTTTTACGCCGTTACTTTGTTTAGAAAGTTAAGTTTGACAAAAACAATTGCGTATCAGTTGATGGAAACATTGTTTTGAATCCGTTGGACGTGAGCGAACGATGGCTCAGCGTGCTCGTATCCTTGATTGATTGCAACGATATTTCCAGCCGAGTGGCAACGGTAATCCAAGAGATTACTTTGTGTTTATCCGGGATAAACGTCACAGCACCAAAGAGTAGATGCGTTTTTCGATGGTTGGATTGCTGCGACCAAATGGTCGATCGCTTCAAACGATCTAGTGTAAAAATATATCCTGACCAACGTTATCATATGCTCAACGCTTTGCTGATAGACGAATCTGAGTACGACCTTTGCGTCACTTCCTCCGGGCTTTTAATGGTGCCATGTGGTATTTCTCCTTCAAGAATGCAAGATTTTCTAAAGTCCAACGCTGGTCGAGCTCTTGAGTTTCAGCGCCAATTTCAAGCGGCGATTAAGGAGGTGACAAAGTTAAGACGTCATATTATCGACAAGCATTCATTGCGGGTACTCACCTTTGACGATTCGGGAAATTTGGATGGGCTCATCGCATCGCTTCGTCGCTTCCTATGCGCAGATCAAAGAATCTCAGATTGTTTGAAAGGGCAGCGATTGCACTTGGCTGGTTCGGCCTACTCGATTCTCTGGGATGGGCGAATCATGGTTCCCCTTGATTGGCAGTGAATTTTGCCTACAGTTTCATTGCCGACTTTCGAATCCAATTTTTCGATTTCGCTCGTCACAGCTGCAGCGGTCTCTCCGATCAGAAGGTAAGCAGAGTAACGCTTTTGTTTGTTTCTTATTGTTTACAATGTTTTCTAAAGTTCAGTAGCGTTTTTTAAGTCGTTTAGTTGCGCGGGACAATTAGTAGGCGTAAAGCACTGCATCGGGAATGAAGCTTGTTAAAAGTGAAAATCTTCTTCTTAACCGCACTAAAAAAGTGCGTTAGGATGACGCTCGCAGGCCAGTATTTTCACCAGCAATTTTATGTCTCGCCTAAGGTTAAGCTTAGCACTTTTTAACCTTAAGGATACCGTAAGCCTTTAGGTGGTTTTCAAGTTTTTGCCTGCGTTGCTCTTTTTAATTTGATTTTTTCATCTGAGCAATAATTGCACAGATTACGCGTACGATTTAACTCCCATTAGCAACGTTAAGGCAAACATTTCACTTCCACCGATCCTTCGATTGTCCGTTGTTTGGCGCAAATGGGCATCTTCTCGTTTTCAGTCTTTCGCTCCGTTAAGACGTCCCGTTTTGACCGTCTCACACTAGCTTGTGCGTATACTCATTTGGTTAAAGTAGTCGTAAATGGACGTCGCGTTGCGTGTCACTGTTAGGCCGAACGATTTTCCTCGCAAGCGAAGGGAGGGCAATTTTGGCAATGATTTAAGCGGATTAAAAAGCAATTATTCGCTTACGTGCATTTGGTCGATGATACACTGGTCGCAGAATTGATGGCCCCTTCTGACCATTTACGGATGACCAATGACACTTAGAGGTCTTTTTGCCTTGTTCATTCGTTGAAGATGCAATCTCTTTTCGGCTGCGCCCCTGCAATTTCTCTTTCCTTCTTCGCGCCGCGCCTATTACGCGCGCAAGGTGGATGAGCGATGATTCAAAGCTTTTTGACCGATCGGTCGGTGGCCGTCGCCGTGTCTCGAACGATCCCTTCGTGTAATATTGTAATTTGAGATGTTATCGATTTGTAGCGATACGAAAATGGATTTGGGCCGTGTAACAATCGGCCAATTACGATCTGCAAATCCCTGCAGAGCGAAGAGCGGGTATCCTTGGTCATTTCTTACTAGGTCATTAGTGGGCCCTTAATTTATGCTCGTCCTTCCTGGGCGTCTCTATTGCTTGCTTTTGACGGATCAAGTGCTGCAGCAGCAGTTAGTAGTTTGTCGCTTCGTTTTCCATCATGGAAGCATTCCTATCTCTCTTCCGTATGGCCCTTGTTTACGGGGAAATGATGATCAACAAAACGATAAGCGAAGGTAATTCTGTCGGGTCATTCGAAATGGACTTTTGCTTTTATTTACACTACGTAGGAATTGATGGTAGCCAATAATGTCCACCCTGTCTGATTACAAGAATTTTTAAGGCACTCACTCACCTTGCGCTTCTCGAAAGTTTTTTCTTTAATTTTCCTTCTTCCGCGCTAGCTCGAATTTCGTTCGATAGTTTGACTGGTGAGCTGTCGCCTTCTTGTCTGCCCACCATGTCAAAGCCGGCGTTATTTAATATTCAAAACTTAATGAAAGCATTGACATTTGCTTTGTCGTTCGCCGACTTGCTTGAATACACGCGATCCCTATTGCGACACTGCCATGCTTCTCTCTATTCAATTCCGAGTAAGGGAAATTTTGAGGGAGACGCTGGCTTGTGTTCAATTAGAGTCAAAGTCGGTTCTGGTAACTTTTAAATCAACAAGTCTTTTCAAGCGTTCTTCCTTCTTCTGCTTCAACAGTAAGCAAGAGCAGCAGCCGAATATGGGAAAAATCAAAAAAGTGATAGTTTTTTGAGTAAACCAGGCAATCGCAGTCACGTGACTAAGCCATGACGAACATGATGCTTATCCATTTCGCTTTCTATAATATATCCACTGTGCGTTCAACCACTGCCAGTATGAGGCGGAAAAAATTGCGCCGTCTTAGCGGAAGTGCTCAACTTGGTTGCTTAATGGGAAAGGGGCGCGTAACGGCTAGCAGTTGTGTTGGTCGTTTGCAAATAGGGGGTGAACATACTTTACGCCCGACCAGTTGCAGCCAACTAATGGGCGCCCATTATTAGGCCCATTTCCCTCGCAACGCTTATGAATAAGTAAAGAACATCAGTCGAAGTGGATTGCGCAAAGCGTTGGACATTTTCTATTTTGCCGAAAAAGGGCGTGTTCATACGCTGCCCGCAGTGATGGTCATTTGTCAAGCGAAATTGATGGTGGACTAGCAACAAGGTTCCAAAGTGTATGGTTGTTGGCCGTAAGGTTGAATGGCCGCCAATCGACCCGTATTTTCCACTGTTTGCTTGCTTTTCCGTGTGCGTCGTCGTCGATTGTCCCGTCGCATCCTGTCTCATTCTGGCGCTCACGGTCGATAGCTGCAAGAAGAGATGACGAAGAAGTTGAAGCGTCGAATTGTCCTCAAGATGCCACTGTCATTTCTGTTTGCCTCAGCCGCAGCGATATCGCAGGCGCTAACGACAATCGTTGCCAAAGTGGGAATCGCTGTGCTCAACGTTGACTTGCTCTCCTGAGGTGAAGACCGCTGCTGCTCCTTGGTTCTTCTTCACTCCATTCATTTCTAAGACCTTGCTCTAAAGCGACTTGGCCAGTAGATGCTCACATACGTCGAAACTCTTCTTCCGTTACTCAACTTGTTGCTTGCCACCGTTTTGCACTTTGTCAAAGGTAGGTCATTGGGGTTGCGATCGTCAAAGGAGATATATGTAAGCTTGATGGTTGGTGTTTTCCCAAAAAGATCGTTTCGGCCCTCTCGCGACGGTCGTTCAACTCCATTTGTTGCCTTTCCGGAACGTAACGCTAGCGTTATTTGAATTTCAAATTTTCGTAATCCAGGCAAAATTTGCATATTGGCAAAATGCCCTTGACGTCAAGTTCAAAAATGGCAGACGCGTTTAGTTTATTCGTTTGTCTGTCATGGTTGCTGACTATATGCATATCAATTTCGACAAATTGAACTTGTAATGACCAACCGGTTGGCGGTTGGTTGACTTCGCGAAAGGAGCAAGTCGGTGGACCAGAAAAAAGTCTTCATCCTATTGGCTAAGATGTTGTCCTCTCGTCCGTTTCCCCGGTCGGGTATTTATTTGACGTTTAGCGTAAGCAGTGATAATTGTCGCTCGTAAAGGATCATCATCGGATATACTCGCTCTTCCGGCCGATTGGCCGCTTCCTCTTAGGAATTGCTAGCGCTCAGCAGTAATGTCAATCATAGTCCATCCACCGCTGCGCCGGGCCACCGTAGGGCCTACGATGGAATATGCTTTCCCACGACTTTCCGTTTCTGAGAAAACTTCTTTGCCTACTGTAATAATGATAATAATTGCGTATCCCGTTGGTCTTTCTGGCACGCCGCGCCGTTGTGTTGTTTTCCCTGATGACAAGTTTGACTCGATTTGTTGAGAGGTCGATTTATGGCGCGGTGACACCGGTTGGCAGTCGTTGACTTGGTCGTTTGTCCGTAATCTAATCACACGGCGCCCTGGCGTGACTCAAACGGTCCTTGAACGGACGCTAAGGCGCAACTGATGTCATTGCCGTTTTTCGCGTTGATTTCCCTAGTTGACACGGTAAAAGGAGGGAGGGACACCAGGCGCGCGCGCACGCTCGTTTGTCGATACGGGAAACTGTGCCGAGCGTCGGCGGTTTCATTACGTCCAAGTTGTTCCGTCCCTAATAGGTCGGTCGTTTCAAGAAGGCTCAGCATTTCGCTTGAGAATTCTCGAACGTCGATACGTGACGACGAGTTTGGCAACCACTTGCTTGCACCGTTGGCGGTGGAGGCGCATCGATTTCGACCACCCTTTCCTGACGATCAATGGTTCCGTCGTTAAGTATCCCATTTCATCTTTGTCACCACCTGCATAGAAGTGGCCATTTAAAGCGCTCAGTTGGACATTAGCCTGTTTGGGTCAATGTCCGCCAATCGCGTTTCGAAAACGTTCGCTGAACTTGTAGCTTCTCGCGGCCACTTTGACAAGCTTTCCTACCGTTAGGAGTATGACCCACCAAAGCATCATTGACGACTTTCTACATCTGTGCAAGATCCTCTTCAACAATTGTTAAACGCCTACGAACCGGTTTTAAGCGTAACAATTCCGTTGCGTAGGTCCGAACTTTGCTTTTATCTTGAAAAAAGAAAAGATGACTTTGTTCCCCTAAAGCAATGTGACGTCATCGTTAAGGTTAGAAGAAATCTTCGGGGGGAAGTGCAAAGTTATGCAAATCCGCAAGTTGTTAATAGGAAAGTGTTCTCTTTTCGCTATTGGCATTGACAGCTGAGAGTCGTATCGGTTGGATCGAATAATTTGTTGATTTGTTTCCTCCATTGATGATAAGGTTCCCAGTGGTGATATGTCGAGGCAACGTCATCTTGTTTGAAGTTGTCCTTTAGGATCTGGTCGAAACATAGCGACTTAAAGCGGGCTATCGTTGGAGAAGGAAGTTTGCTTTTGTTGGAACAGCAAGGAATAAAGCATTCTCTTAATGCGGCCGCATAGCAGCCCATCACGAAGGCATTAGTTCTCAACGTTGAATAGGCGCGAAGAAAAGAACCATATTTCAGCGGCAAAGAGTGACAATGAATGCTTTTCGCATTGCCTTTATCGTTTTAATGATTAGGCTTGTCACTGTTTCAAAATGCGAATGCGCCCTTCTCTTTTCTACGCATATAAATATGGGTGCAATTGGACGCACTCTTTTCGCGCTAATCTTTGCCTTTCCGTACATTGTATTGAATGTGAATGTCGAATAGGCTGGTCAATGTTAGCTACGCGTTAATATAAATTGCCGTTGCTGAAACTCGACTACATTCCATTAGCGGGCAATAGCTACCGTATGGGACACAATTCCGTCACCTCCACCGTATCCCACCGGCCGACCACAAGCCGGCATAAACGTTTCTCGCATGGCCAATTTGTACATGTTCGTTTTGACGCTATTTTTTCCGCATTGTTGAACAAATCAACTTTTGCCTTCTCGACGAACTGCGGCAAGTCATTGATGCGAATATGTTCTTTTTTTCTTGCGTACTTTGTGTTTTCAGCTCGCGCGGCTCAGTTCCATTTGCAAGCCAGTGATTTTCGCCTTTCCTTTCTTTGGTTAGACTTCCTCGCGAGGCGGTATCGTTGACGGGGCAAAAATAGCCTTGGGGCTTAATATTAATGTGAACAGCTTGAATTTGCCATTTCTCATTTCAGGCGCTTGTACGCTCGCTTGCTGCTTTCCCTTTTGCGAATAACTAAGACTACAGAGCGCGTTTGAGGGGAATTTGAAGTAGGCCGATAAGAGCCTATCGCCTCTATATTGTTTTGGTGCTTATTCAGCTTGGCACGTTTAAGGCATGACGCCAGTCGATGACTTTTAACGTATGACGTAGTTTCTTCTATTTGCATGCGTGATAAGGCGACTTCACGGTAAGATGTTTAAAGATTCAGAAGGAAGTTGTCGATAGCAGGTATTAATAGTGGCGTGTAACGTTTGCTGTTTAAATGGTTTCGTTCCATTTTTGTTCGAATGGTCGTTTGCGGTATCCGCTGTCCACAATTGCATTATGGCCGTTTGGCGGGTGGCCAAGAGGCCAAAAGAGAGCGTTCAACTAATCTTCGCCACGGGAAACTTTGCTCGGTGGGCGTGGTCAAAGCGCGCCTGCTTAGTTTTGTTTGTCTCCAATTGGTGCGGTCCTTCTATTAATGAAACCGCTGCTTAGCGCGCGCTATCTGCTGCTGCTCGAGAGTGTCAAGGTCGACTTTCCCTCGTTAGGCATTTGCTCTTTTTCTAACTTCTCATGCAAATTGCTTTGCTGCTCTTCTTGCCAAATGCGCTTATTTGGACGCGCGTAGCAATTGATCGATATGCTCCCTATGGAAAAGCCGCTAAACTTGGTTCATTCGTCATTTCAATACTACAATACGTTTCCTACTTGTGACGGTCGTTGCGCCTTTTCCGTGCTATTTATTTTTCTCGCTTGCTCATTGCTACAGTAAGGCTGATAAGCGACGTATGCATACGTAAGCGATTTGCCTTGTTTGGTACAGGCTGAGAGCTGAACGTGGCGTCCGTTTGACCGGTGGTCTTTTTCTCGCGAAAAGTCACAAACGTCACATGGTTAAACGCATAGCTTGGCGCTGAGCAGCCGTCAGGTTGGTCTGATTAATAGGTACCAACGAATGGATTGGCAGTTTATAGGGGCGCTCTTCTTCGGCATTGACATCCCGTCAGAATCGACTATTGGTCGGATCGGTAGAACAACCCGCCGTTGGGCGTTTGTATATTTTCTACTTTTACCCTCATGAAGTGCCTGCTTGCTTTGGCCACTTTGTTGAGCAGGCTTATTGCCGGGGTTACTTCTTATAAATCCAGACATTACGGTAATCAGGGGCTGCACTCGTCCATGCATTATGGTGAGTAATTATCATCTACCTGCTTTCACGTGTATCAGTGTTCGCCGAAACGATGTTCAAAACAGCTATTATTGATTGCATTTTGTCTTCTTCTTCTTTTCTTCTTGTTTCAGGTGCAATGCCTATAATTCACTGCTACAGTTGCATGTCATATTCTTATCAAGAGCACTGGATGACAATGCGATACATTTACCAAAGGCCGGAGCTCTTCTCTGATCGATGTAACGAACCGTTCATGCCGCGGGGCATTCCTGTGCATAACTGTACGAATATATGCGTCACTATGAAGGAGCCGGAAGTTAAAGGAGGTACGTATATTATCCCTAGGCGCGTATAGTCTGCCGCTGATGAAATATCCCCAAGCCTAGGCGCTTTTACTTTTGCTGTCCCTTTTCGGAATGGTGTTCTTTTGGGTTGTAGGGATAACATTCGTCTCTGTCTCTCTCTCTCCCTCTCAGATAGGGACTAACGGCGTGCGGCCTGCGGATGATTGATTTGCAAGTCCCGGCTGACGTGTTCGAGGGGACCCTATTCATCATTCGTTGCGGCGCCCGCACGAGCGCTTAGCGAGCCTGCTGCCAAACGAAAGGTTGGTTCACTTTTCCCCAGCGGCTATGACCGTTCGCCGCATCGCTTTTAAAATTAAACCAAGTGGCCCTACCCCCCTTTGGTGATGCTAATGGTTTGTTGTCTTTCGCGTTGTTGAAAATGCCCCTCCGCCATGACGGCTATTTTGAAGTGGTCAACCTATGCCAACTGAGCACGCGTAGTTTGCTGACCGCTTATCGTATCTCCCTCTCTCTGCGGCTGGCTGTCAGTTGTTGCAGCCACGCAGTTGGGAGCTAAGCCTAAGAGGAGAAGCAGTTGCACGATTACTTGTGCTCGTAGACAACGCGTCGTTGTGTGATCTCTTTTCCCCTGGGGGCTCATGACCCAAGATAGGGCATCAGTGGGCTGTTTCCTATCATTGTTCGCATCCGTTTTCGAAACTTCGCGTACAGCCGACATTTCAACCTTGAAGACGTAGGCGGCTTCAAGAGATGCAGCGCTGCATTTGCGTTACGGTTGTTCCGCCCATAATGTTGCAAGACGTCTTCGCATTTGTTTTGTTGCGCACATTGTTGGAAAGCAAAGGGAAAGGCGACTAATTGAACTTTTCCGACCATTCGAAGTTCGTTCGAATGGTCGGACGAAAAGGCGCCGACTTCTTTTTGGCTTCAGTACAAGCCGTAATGAGAGGTATAACAAAACATTGCGGCGCGAAGAATAGACTACGCTCCTTTGTTTTCCGTAAAGTGGGCTGCAATTACTTGCTTTTGATATGGGCTCTTACGTGAGTTGAAATAGTTTATTGCCGTTGAGTCGAATGGAAAAGGCCATTTGTGTGTGTATGCGATGCCGCCGCAACAGCCGAGAATTATTTGCTATTAACAATTTCTTGAGAGGCTGATTTCGAAGAGACTAAAAGATTATTAACGCTCAACCGGCATTGGCATTTCCACGCGGAAGCAGCGTTTTTTCCCGTTTCCTTCGTGGCTTTTGCATTCTAATGTACGTTCAAGTGCTTGCAATTTCGCGCGTCAAGCAAAGTCTGTTCGTTTTTAAATGGTTTTTATGATTGCTCGACGTTCGGCTGTCGGTTGTAAAGAACCGTAAGCCCATTGGTCCTCTCTTCCTGCCAACCGCCGCTGACGAGGTTTTGCTCAGTGCTTGGCTATTGATTTTTCGAATTATCAACGGTCTTATCACCTGTTCAAAAATTTTAGCAAAACGACCTGTCCTAACTGTAGATAAGGACGATTGTATGCGCAGCATACTTGGAGAATGATTTTTTTAAAAAAGCGCCATTGGAAGTCTTTTGCCCGTAAAGAGAAGGTCGAAATGCAACGGAGCTTCAATTTTGACGATATCATTATATATTTTGGGGTCAACAGATAACTGCATCTATAACTACAGCCTCACTAGTCCACTACAGAGCTAAGTCCAGGTCTGACATTTGCCTACGCGTATTTACTTACGAATGCATCTGTTTGTTGACTTGAAGCTCGAAAAGTTGAAGTAATTATTGACTAATGAATAGGAGTAAAATGGTGGCCTGCTAAGCATCTTATTTTCATTTAATAATCAATGGTTTTTTGCGCAGTGGTATTTAAGTTGTCCTCAAATAGTGGCAGCTGGTAGGCTTCATCCCTTTCGCTGTTCGCTGGTTTTCATTTCACGCTTAACGCTTACATTGAAAACGTAGCCTTGTTGCGTCTGTTCTTATCATTTCTTAACTGCATACTCAAGAAAAGCCCACATTCCATATTTGCGATTGCGGAGCTTTCAGGATATCTCGCCCCGAAAAAGAAAGGTACACATCAACTGTTCTGCCGTATACAGTTGTGTAGTTTAACGCTTGTTTATATTGTTGCTTACGCTTTGCGAGCCTCATTTGTTGTGACGCGCTCATCTAGGTAACAGTGCAGCAAGCGTTCTGTTTATTTCAAGCACGTTCAGCATCCTTGTAAACGTTTTGAATATGTTAGAATTAGTTTTTGCGCTAACCGATTCGCGTACAAATGCTTTGCCAGTGTTGGGAGCGTATGCCCGCGTATTAATAGCATCGATAAGATCGCTCCAGTCCGATTTGCTTATCTTTATTTTAATATCGAAAAAGTGAGGAAGAATAAATGCGGATAAGAAGGCCATTGGTCTAAATCAGCCGGGTGGATTTAGCGCGTTAAAAGTAATGCTACGTAAGCATAGATAAGCAAGAAATCTGAAATTCGAAAAAGGGCACTTTTGCGCCACGTGTTATTAATATGTATACGTACTGAAACCGTAGGATATTCTTTAGTATCTGGGACGAGCTTCAGGGCGTTGGCGGTAGCAGCGCAAAAGCATTTTTTCTTCTTCCAAGAAAAGGGACGGCTAATTTCTTCTTGATGTAGGTAAGTGGATTTGTTGACTACTACTTCACGTTTAATCCTTCAGATATATAAAGTAAGCGCTCTTTAAGGCTTTTAAACAATTGGACATCGCTGGTTGCTTTTTCGTCCAAAGCGATTGGAAAAAGCAGAAGGACTTTCTTGTACTTTCGTCGACAAGCGATGTCCACTTTAAAAAAAGCGCATAGACAATTTCCGCACGTCTCAGATAAGTCTACTTTTTTCAAAATGTTCTAATGGGCCATTGATAAAAAAGATTGCCTGATAAGAGCTTAAGTAGACTGCTGTCATTCGTTAAAATGGGACAGTGTAGGTCTGGCTTGTTTACGACATTTTCACTATGCGCTAGCGCCCTCATTGTACGTAATACGACTGTGAGTTTTTTGATAGTTGAACGTGGCTGTGTATGGAAAGGCAGAGCTGTTCTGCCATTTATTTTCAAACGAACGAAACAGCCGCTTTTTTTCTAGCGTTTGAATGGTTTTGCTTCTCACCAAATGAATGAGTATATTACTCTTCGAAAAAATGAAACAGTTTTCGTTATAATTCAAATTCCTAGCGCACAGATCTTTACGCTTTTTGCCTAGCCAACCGCGTTACCTTTTCTTTTAGATTGTCGAATTGGCTGACAGCGGTTCAGCGCAGTCAATCAAAAGCCAACG
This sequence comes from Trichuris trichiura, assembly GCA_037903355.1. Lineage (NCBI taxonomy): Eukaryota > Metazoa > Nematoda > Enoplea > Trichinellida > Trichuridae > Trichuris > Trichuris trichiura. The sequence goes on from JBAJFE010000011.1 coordinate 575,301, forward strand.
TGCTATCACAAGCTGAACCATTAATTATTAGCATCAATGAACGGACGTATATTTTTACGAAATTCAAATAGATTGTTACTACGTTACGCTTAGGCGTGCTGTCAGTCTTAGCGGTTTCGTGGGCGACTCGTATCATTTGCTCTCTTTCATCAGCCGCAAAAGTTTAGCCATCTTTTACACGAAGAATAATTTTTTTTTTCAATACTGAGGTGATGGAAATCGCTCGTCATTGAACGTCGCGTAGTTTTGATGCAAGGCGCTGAGGCCATCGGTTGCGCGAGCTGCGCGTACTAAAAGAGTCGCGACTAGTTGAATGGTCGTCGGTTCATTTCTGCACGCTGCTCAATTCTTATTTCCCGCTTTGAAGGCGGCTTAAATTTGAACAAGTATTTTTTTTTTATCTAAAATGCGACTTTTTCGCTTAGCTTGATTATCACAAAGTACGGTAATATTGTTGATGATTTTTAGGTATCATACTGGGATACAATTACATACGTGGCTGTGCGGACAAGGTACTTGTTTCCGGCTTTAATCGGTCCGCATTGGACACCCATCGGTTTCCGTTCGTTGACGTCTGCAGGCTATTACCCCGTGGCCAGTTGATTAATTCACGCGGTCTCACCCAAATGGTGGTCGGCGATGTACACATCTGCGGTTGTTATAGCAATCGATGCAACGGTGGTACAGGTAGTCACGCGTCGTCGCGGACCGTCCGTCGGATGGCATTATTTCTGCTCCTTCTGACCGTTGCCTTTCATTGGTGGCGCAGTCTTTGAGACGACCACCGCAGTCTCCCAGTTTCTTCCTCACTGTTGCCGATTGCATTCTGCCTTTTCCTGGTACTTCGCATCATCGTCATTGCTTCGCTTTGACCGTATGCAGACGCGCCTATTGAAAAGGCGCTGCATTCATTCCCTTGGAAGGGACAAACGCAACGCCAACCGTTTGTGCCAAGAACTTCCGTTTTCCCGCGCGCGATTCTTCTAAGTTGCAGTCAAGTAAACGATTAAATTGTTGCACTTCGCACTTCATTGCTTTTAGTCGGTCTTTGTCCGTTCCATTAAAAAATGTGTACCAACTCTACAACCGTGGCTGAGCGCCAAGCTTGTAATTTTCAATATTATAGGTTTGTTTGCAGCGGGAAAGTGTCTTCAAGGACAGGAATTGCTGCCGCGAGGCTGAGCAAGCTATGACGAGAAGCTGAGGAAAGAATATATCTTCAAACAACTGATGAACAGCAAAAGAAGTTTAGCGAAAAAAACCAACTTTACTTCACATCGTAAAGCGACGTAGTACAGCCGGCAAGTATTGCTGCCTACAACCTTGAACGACCAAGGTACGCTTAATGCTTAAAATTTAGTTTGGAAATTCAAATGTTCAAATCGCGTATGAACCTGACTACACTTTATCACGGTAGCTTAGCCGGTTTCTTTTTCGAGAGAAAGCGAATTGCGCTGGTTCACTTTTGAACGCATGAGTTTTCCAATTAGTGCTACCGACAACGGAATCCATTCTGAGAAACGCTCGGTAAGTGCCACTTTTACGAATTGAAGGTTGTTTACTCATTTAAAACAAAGAAAATAGGATGAGGCTAAGTGCCATTTTGGGTAACTAGCATAAGCTGGAAAGCTTCTTTTGCTTTTTAGCAGACCATTTAAGGCGAAGGAGCGTCGCGTAAAAGTGCTTCTTTGGTTGGTGAGTTTTATCGTTTTGCTTCAGCATTTTTCAGCAGTTTGTTAACTCTGCTCTGCAGCGCTATTGATCTGAGGTGTTTTCGAAGCCGACGGCGAACTTCCTATGAGAAATGTAGTTTTTTCAATTTTGGAAGAAAGCGTAGCGCACTTATTCCATTTTAGTTTGAAGCAGTAAGCCAGAAATGATCCATTTGATCATTGGAATTTATTATAAGTTGGACAGCTTACTTCTTTTTAAGTACGCATAATTGTGGCTGCGCTTCCGGCGGACATAGTAGCGGAAGCGTGTTGCATAACGAGGCCGGAAGAAATGTTTGAAATTGGTAGACTTTGACTGCGTCGTGAGATTCATCGTACAATTTTGCCTTATTGATAGCATCAATTGCGTCACCGACAATTACGTAGTGGTACCACTGCTTTTGGAACAAAAGAAGGTCAGTTTGCTTGGTTGTTTCGTAGCTGAAATTTGCGCATGTCGGCTGATCTGAATAAAGAAGGAAAAGCGAAGTGTCAATATTGTACCGCCAGACGGGATCGTTGTCCAGAAACTGTGAATATCCATGCGTTCGAACGTAGTCGTCCATCAGCACCCGTAATGACCAGTCGGTTGAATTTTGAACTTGGTGCAAAGAATGAAAATCTTTCACTGCATATCCTCCCATAGTTCTGTGCATGCTCATTTGAAGAAGCATTGCAGTGGACAAAATATTGAATAGAAGGTGCAACCGCATTGCCACACAGTTATAGCAGGATCCATAGTTCCTTTAAACAATGAATACGATTGGACGCGCAATGGTTCAATTTCTTTACGAACCATATGGAACTATTCCAAGCAGCTACAAGATTGAATGCTGGCAGCGTATGTACTATCGTCCAGATGCTTTTGACCGGGATTAGTGATAAGTAGGCGACGTAACTAATCGCTGCCAATTGAAGAGTGAAAATGGTGTGACTTTCCGAACCAAAACAAAACAAAAAACAGAAACCTGCTTGCGTACACTGTGGGAGAGCCGAGTAGAAGTACCATAGGAAATGATAAATCTACAGACAGAAATAGATTACTGTAGAAAGTGTAAGCAACTGATTGCGAATCACCGAAAAGCTTTTGTCTGTGCTAAACAATGGATAACTTAGCCAGACGCAACCTTCAGGCCATATAGTCCGTTGCCAGAAAAAGGAATCAATTAGCAATGTGAAAGCTGAATTCATCAAAATGTTATTTGTAAACTGTCTACGACTGTTGACGCACCAACTGGAGTCAGTATGCTTTTTAAGGAACGCTTGACGAGCTCTTTTCTTTCCTCGCTTCGTTTGGACAACAAGTATGGGCCCAGCAGAAGGGCATGGAAAACAATTGACTCCAGGCGGAATGCGAAGGCGGAAAATAAAGCCGCAGCCATTGCCCTGTCGTATTTTCGCTCCAGCATCCAACACACGACAATAGTCGCTTAGACGCAGGTGCTTGCATTTACGAATTGTTGTAGGGAACCTGCTTACCATACAGTAAGCCAAATGAATGTGGCCCAAGACGAGTGAACGAAAACATGATTTGAAATTGAGAGAGCATGATGAGAAAATACCAAATGCAGAAGGCGGCACCAAACTTCTTCGCAACGCATTTCGCCAACCGACATGTCACAAGCATTGCCGTACAAGCGAAAACCAGGCGCGCTGTAGTTACGGAAGTTCAAAGCGGTTCGGCTCTGAATTAGTAAAGCAGCACTCACCAAACACGATAACTTCACTTTTGTCCATAATTTCAAAGCGATTGAGCAAAAGCGCCGGATACGTTAGCGTAGCCAGATAGAGCGGTCCAACGAACGAAAATGGAACAACGACTGCGTCGCGGAAATGAGCATACTGGAAAAAATAGCTGATAACTGTTAGTGCTTATATTGAGGCGATTGGCAGACCTGTTCCAAGTTGAAGCCATGATACAGGATGTCGTGCAGAGCCTGTACATACTGAGCCTCTTCCTGCTCGACAAACGGTAGCTTCAGTCCGTATTGGATCAGGGAAAATATCCACAGTGAGGCAACGACGACTGCTTTCCATTTGTATCGACACATCTGGAGCGTAGTACGTTATCAGTTCGTGAAGCCACAAAGGGTCGATCTTAGCTTCAGGGTGGCATTAAAGGCTTCTAACCATATAGGATAGGCAGTTACGTCCCCTAAGAAATTTAAGTTTCTCAATCATTTTGGGTAGCTCCTATTTTTCAGCTAAAAAAGGCGGAAACTGAGCGAACTCTCCCTGCAATAACGCCGCAGCGATTATTTTTCGCGGTTAGCATACTGTATTTTTTTAATGCTCAGGTAAAGTTGAAAGTTTCCACTTCAAGCACGTTCGTGGTTATTTTATTTTAAAGTTTTGTAACTAAATGTTTATATCACGCATTTCGTTGCAGTATTTGAAATTATTAATCTAAAGATCGTTCGATTAATAATTTCCTTTGCAAGTTTGCTTGCCTAACGGGAAGCGCAACTGCCATTAAACCCTTACGTTTTGATGAACACCGGGAAAAGTTGAATTTGTATGAGACGAATAGTACTATTCCAATGAAGCGTACAAGTGCGGTACTACCTTTTTATGCAAATATGCGTTCCGTTGTTCGGATAAAAATGTTTGCAGCGCATTTCCAACTCACCACTGCTATGCAATGGTATAATTTAGCTTCGGTGTTGAACGTTCCTTATTTTATGTTTAAACATCCTTGAGTGCACCAGCGCGCATTTCTCTTATCGTAAGGTTTGTGACTTGCAGGTAAGGTAACGCGCATGTAGGCATATTTAATCCTTCCATTTGAGGATAACAATGAATGATACGTTTCAAAACTTAACAGGCAAAACGAGAGCACTATGTAGACTTGTGAGAAATTGAATTTCTTGTTTTCTTTGGCAACGCGGCGACGGAAAGCTCCCATGAAGGCCCTTTATGCCTCCACAACAGGTTCCACGGTTGTAGTAATCAGCGGTTCCTTCTTCAGCAGAGCCACTCGCGGTTTCAGCTTGTATTGCACAGTTAGAAATGGAAATGTAGCGTTTCGTTCTACTTCAATTCCCGCGAAACCGTGGAAGAAATACAACGTTCGATGCGTCGTTATGTAGTTCTTATTGACCTGCGTCACATCGTCGCTATCGCCAATGAGGAGATAGTCAAAATCGATTTTTTGCTCCGGAAGAATGAGCGATTCGCTTTTGTTGTATCTGAAGAGAGAAAGTTACGCAGTACAGCCACTTGTATTTATCAATTGTTGGTGAAACGTACTCCCACAGGGGATTGACCTGCAGAAAGCGTGTAACACCCGTTTCTGCACAGTAGGAATCGATATGTATTCTCACTGGTTTGCCGGACAGACCTTCAGCCCTGAGTGTTGTATGCAATGTTACTATGGCTTCTCCGCCGGGATAATTAGCAATCGCTGCTCTCATGAAACACAAAGCCAACAACATGTTGATCATGGGTTGCACAAGTGACAACGAAATGCCAATCAAGGTTGGCACTGAAGAGGATCGCATCAACATCCTAAAAAAAGACATTGCTGACGGTAAGTACTTCCTCGGAAAGATGGCGTAACGTACATTCGCGCTGATACCCACGAAGCAGCCATGTTCAACAAAGGGATTGCGTAAAATATGAACCGCAATTCTTTGTGTGGCAGGAATGAATATATCAGTACGTAACCGAGAGCGCACACGGTCAATCTGCGAATCTTCTCTGGACCGAATAGAGCGAAAGGAACGAAGCATAGTGTAAAGCACAAATTTCGGGGGATCGCGGAGTAGAAGTACCAAAGAAAAGGAAGTGTCTATACAAAAATGTCCGTACGAATCAAAGGAAAAAAAAACAAGCGTTTCCTTACCCCCCAATTGCTGCTCTTGTTCAGTACGATATTGTACCACCAGACAGTACCCTCCGGCCATACGAGACGGTTCCAAAAGTACGAATCGATCACAGTGGATAAAGCTAAAGGTTGGATGAAGATAGTGAAAGCAAAATTATTCAAACGGACAACTCACCTACAAAACCTATGCCAGTTAGCAGGACAATGCAAGCTAGCTTAACGCCCCGACGTCTCCACTTTGAAAGAATAGGAAAAAACATTATGGCATAGAGAATAGCCAGTTCTAGACGGAACACGGTTGCGGAAAAAGTGGCCACAATGGCTGCCATGTAATAGCGACCGTCAAGATAGAAGGCCACCACAAACAGGACTGCAACAAAAGATATCAATTAGTGGCGCATCTCAAGCAATCGCTGTGTCCGCATACATAGCGCCAGAGCGAAGATATTCGGCAGAGTTCTGCTTGCGTAGAACATCGTGTGGAATTGACTCAACGTGATTGCCATGTACCAACAGGCAACATTGTGGTCGAATGCCAACTTGAGCGACCGGGACAAGCGGACATGACCAAAACAGACGGTTGCACCAAGTGCTAGACGCGCTAAGCGACAAGCCAAGCGCAATTCCAATGAAAGCACTGGACGAAAAGCAATACATACTGCACAGTTGCAAGTAGGGCTTTGAAAACTTGATCGGATAATCGAGTAGACGAAGCGGGAATACAATGCCGGCCAAATACAAAGGTCCAATGAACGTGCGAGGTACAACTCCCGGGAATTCAAAGTGATCGTACTGGAAGGAAACAGTGCAACCGTTATTCAACCGTAACGCCAGCGTACCTTGGACAAGTTGAAACCGTGGAAAAGAATATCATGGACCGCCTGCATGTTAAAGCTCTCCTCCACTTTTGTGAACGGTATCAAGACTGCGTAGTAAAGCATAATGACGAATGTTAGCACGCGCAGTAGGCCAAGAAGCATTCTGTTCAACGAACCTATTACGGCGAAAAAAATATATAACGCAAAACCAGAAAGCTTCTTCAAATAGTGCTAATATGGAAACAAGCGGAATACGCGTACTATCAAATTTCAATAGGCAAAGCCGTTTTGCACCAGTTTACTTTGCGTGTTCGTGATGGCGATGCAAGTCCCGCCGAAAGCGGCGTAACTTTTCCATTTCTTCATCTACCGTCTGAATGTCGTTCAAATATTGAGTCACTTTCTTGGCCGCTTCTTCCGGAGACACGTGAAGCCTTTTCGCTTGCATCCAATTTGTCAGCTTTGTTCGTTTTCGTTCCAACACTTCCAGCTGGCGGTCGAATCGTTTCAACACTTCTTCGTACTTCACATTCTAACCGTAAGCATGCTTGTTATGGCGTAAGGTAAGCTATCAAAAAGCTATTCAATACTCATTCGTTGTTAAAGAGTTCACTTTCGATGACCGGAAAGTCTCCGTTAAATAAACAGGCTCCTCATTGATACATATTGTAATTTAAAAAAACACAAAGCTTATTGTCGCTAGGCTTTTAGGTCGACCGAGTTTTGGCGTAACAAGTTACAATTGCGTATTGGTTTTGTACTTGAGCATAAGTAAGCGTGCAGTTGTTAACTTTAAAAATGGAACTCAACAAGTCACATATAAATGCTTGCCAACAGTTTTCACACTTGTACGTATTTTTTCCTAACTGCCTCAGCGTAGTCCTCCCTTAGTAAAAAGTCTTCAAACTGATAAAAAGTATGTTGTAGCATTACGATCATTGGCCTTTCTTGTATAAGACAACCGCCCTCACGCGTCTATCAGTACACTCACCTTGAGCTGAACGTATATGCGACATTCTTCTTGCGATACAAGCATTATAGAATTTTCAGGAGGAACATGCTCAGCACTGTCATTCAACGAGCACCGGAATTCGACCAGTCTCTGCATAAGGCGTCCAAAGTTCTCGATCGCCGACCTTTGTATGCCGTTGCACCAAGCCACGGCGACCAATGGAATCGGCATGGAGACTTCTACGTCGCGACGAAGACTGCGAATTTGGTGAACTAAATCGCGTACGAAACGCATTTGCATTTCCAAATGTGGATCCAGGAAATTCACCTAAACCAAAGTGAAAGTGGAAAGTACAATAGAGCGATGCTTACTTCGGACGGGGTCGGATAAGGAGCGCAATGAACACTGACTGCCTTATCTGCCATTGGCAATAGCGAGTAAAGTTCTTCCGCCAAATATGGCATGTAGGGTGCCAGTAAGCGCAAATAAGTGCTTGCAATCATGGCTAGCATACAACGCATATGTTCGGCAGCTGCCAAATGGTCTTTAGGATAAAAGAAATGCTTGGACCACTCCTTACGTGAAAAAAAGGAAAGATGACCAAAGCGTAACAACTCGACACAACGAAGTGTACCAAGTAAATGTCGCAAAAGTCTAACCACCAAAAGTTGACCAACGCCTCGACGGATAAATGAAAATTGTACGCTTCCAAAGACTCGTGAACATCGATGACCAAACTGGACAAGCGACTCAGTATCCAACGATCAACTGGTGAATCGTAGGGCGCGGGCTTCAGCGGTAAAGGAATTTCTGTTTTATTCCATAGTTTAGTCAGGTACTTAAACGACTGCCACAGCTTATTGCAAAAACGTCGACTATGCTGCCTGACAGCTTCGTCCAAAGTAACTGTATCGCCTGAAAGCACCTGATAATGTAGTATTCATATCTGCCAGCTGGCTGTCAACATTGCGCGGTAAGTTTTTTGCTCATTCTATTTCACGTAAGCATTCTTTGCGCGGGTACAAATTGACGATGAGCACATGCAGATTCTAAATATGATAAATACAATCTTCCCACCTTTACGTTTAGCGAAAAGCTTAGAAGCCTATACTTACCCTTAGGATTAGATCTAAGCAGGGAAATGCGAAGCGCATCGGCGCCAATTCGTGTTTCTTGGTCGCCTTCAATCAGTTTCAGTGGATCGACCACGTTCCCGCGGCTTTTGCTCATTTTTTGACCCTCCGAGTCGCGAACCATTCCATGGAAAAAGATGCGAGAAAACGGTAGCCTATTTGTTAGTTGTAGACTGAGCATGGCCATTCGAGTTACCCATAAACCCAGAATATCGTGACCAGTTTCCATTAAGGAAAGCGGAAACAGGTGATCATTGTCCGCTTGCCAATTATGAGGCCATCCCGCTATTACCAAAGGAATAAGTGCGGATGAAAACCACGTATCCAGCACGTCTTCGTCGGCAGCTAAGTTGATGAGCGAATGGGAATGGCGTTCCAATTGGCTGCCGGCCTCATGCTCGTCGGCAGCGATCATCCAGCTAGAGCTGCCGTCACTGAATGTAGCTCTGAAATAGCTCTTAGCGTAAAAAAGAAGACCGGATACCAAATCCAATTTTGCCTGTATGCAGGGATCTGATGGCCCCACCATGACTGACGACTAAGGCACCAATCAACACGATGGGAAAGCCAATTTTTCCATTCATTTCGCATACCTTCAGGAAGGATATGTATTTTTGGTAACAAAGCCATGGTACGTTCGGCCATTGAGTCGCAGCGAAGGAACCATTGCTCTTTTGGTACAGGTTCCAAAATGTCACCGGTCCGGCGACACATAGGTACGTTTGTAACGTGACTTCTGCAGTCCATCAACAAATCTCGATCGATTAGCCATCTGACAATTTTTTCCCGGCATTCGAATCGATTCAAACCATCAAGCTCAGGCAGCTCCGGGCTAATGATATGGCCACTAGCATCAATGCACCGTTTTTCAAGAGATAAGCCGTGCGCCCGGGCAATTTCGAAATCCGCGCGACTATGCGACGGTGTCACTTTTACAGCACCTGTACCGACGTCTCTATCGACCTAAGAGGAAAAAACAAGCGCACCAAGTCATACTGTACTGATGCTCAGGCAGAGTAACGGAGCAACTACCAACCTGCGCATCCGCTATGACTGGCAGCAACCTATTGGTTAGCAATGGGTGCCTAACATGACGGCCAACAAGGGAAGAGTATCGACTATCAGCAGGATGAACAGCTATTGCTTCGTCGGCGAGCATAGTTTCAGGTCGCGTTGTAGCTATCGTAATAGATTGGCCATTTGAGCTGTCCGCTATTGGGTAATTGATGAAATACAAGTAACCAAAGGAGACAGCTTTAGTTCGTCCAGGTACAGGTATGTCGGTGGGTTGGTCGATGCTTTTAACATCTACTTCCGCGTCCGAAATGGACGACTGCAACAATGGGGACCAGTTGACCACTCGATAGTCGCGATACAATAGTCCACCTTTGTGGAGACGTCTGAAAGCTTCGACTACAGCAATTGAAAACTTCTACAACGAACGTACGCCAATTCGATGGTTCGGAGAAAGACGATTGAGTTTAGTCAAACCTGATCCAAAGTGTAAAAGCAACGTTTCCAATTACACGAGCAGCCTATTGACTCCATTTGTTTTCTCATAGCCACCATTTTCTCGCTTGACCATTTTTCGCACGCAGTTACAAAATCTTGACGCGACATATTTTTTCTAAGCAGTCCTTCGCTATTGAACAGATGTTTCTCGACGACGAGCTGAGTAGCCAAACCAGCGTGGTCAAAGCCGGGAATCCAACTAACGTGGTGACCGCACATGCGATGACTTAAAAGAAAAGTCGATAAATTTGAATTGTACCTGCGAACAACTGATACGGTATGCTGAAAAAGAATATTTCTTTACCTTCTGACGATGCAATCGCCAATGGCAAGCATAAGCGCGTGGCCCATATGCAAAGTGCCAGTTACATTTGGCGGTGGCATACACATTACGAAGGGGTGCTTGTTGGTCGATGGAGCGGGATTAAAAAAGTCGTTTCTTAACCACCAGTCGTACCAACCGTTTTGGACAAATTTCGAATCGTACGTGGCCGGCGCCGCTTCTGAGATTTTACACTGTCACTTGCGAAATGCGGAAGAGAAAGAAATCACACCTTTGTGCGGTTGAGAGCTTATGGCTCTTCGAAGAACATGCCGATGAAAACGCCGTGGAGTCATCTGAGCAAATACGACGAGCAGGAATGGTAACAGTTTGAAAAAATGGTCGAATCAGTATCCTCGAAAGCGCGACAGTACTTAAGGGAAGTGTAGCAAATGAACAACGTTTATTCAATCGGAAGACGAGGGTGCAACTAGCGTTGGTAATTTTTCAGCCACCGAATAACGCGCAGTTTGCCTATAGGAGGCGAACACTGGCTTGCTGAAGCGATGGGCTTCCTGTATGCAACGTTCCAATCTATTGCCTGTGAATAAACCTCGTGACCAGCAGTAGAACAAATCGCCAGGTTGGTGATGTAGAAAAACAGCAGTCATCAAACACTCGGCATCACGTTCAACTTGAGAGGACGGTGAAGGAATGATATTCTCGGATTGTGGAAGTATAGCTACAGTGGCAGCCGCAAATGTATCGAACATTGGTAACCCGGAATCTATCAAAGCTAAGCATACGGCATTAACGGCAGCCTGTAAAAAAGATCCGTCGCTTTCCAGCTCTTGCACTACAATGGAAATAAGCGTCTTTGGAAGCAAAGAGACAATAACTGCAGAGGTGCACAGATTTTCAAGAATAAAAGCTGTCTGAGCATTAACGGCGGAATTTCCGCCGATGCTTCGCTTCACGACAACTTGAATTACGGCAGAGTCAGCGCACTGTTTCAAATTCTAAGGGGAAAAACGAATCTCTTCAAGTCGGCAATACAGTGAAGCCTACCTTTAAATCACCGGGACCATTAACGGAAGCGATAACGGTTGTTTTGCCTTGCGTGTAAATGCACGACCCGTCCGCGCGGTGCAAATAACTGACTTCGCAGTTCATGTACGTTGAATAAGCGTTCTAAAGCTTAAAAAAACTAACAGTGAGAAAACAAATATGTTCTTTGCAATAAATTAACAAAAATAATACAGCTGTTGACTGTACATCACGAATTTACGAGTTAAGCCAGTCAATCAGAAACGGGAACAAAATCTACAAATAAATGATTTTCATGTAATAGTTGGAAGAACGCGTCATTTTTTGACTTTATTAAAACGTCAGCTGAAACTGCTTTTTCTAACAATGATTTCGAAATGCAAAGAAATTTTTTCTCATATTTAAAATGCTAAACAAAGATTTATAGATACTTTTAGAACTGGTCAATTTTAATAATATTATCAATTGAAAATAAGCACTAGAGCATGGTAACTAAATAATCTTACAGCACAAATTTAAAATGTTATTGCAAAAGATATTTCCTTCCAAGATTTAGCAGTATTTTGAATGGCCATACTGTAATGTGTCTGCAGGTACACGCACAAAGATGGGATTTGATTTAGACGCTGACACTTTATCGAACGTATTATGTTAGTGTAAACTACTCTCGCATGTAATACCAAAAATAATTAGCATTGTGTAGATAACGAAATTGCCCGAAAGGCAACTTTCAATTCTGTCAGTTCACTGCATCTACGTTGTATTAGACGAAATCCCGACTTAATTTTTCGACGCACAGAAGGAGATCAACTTTGAATAGTTTCGCAAGGTAACGCTTTACGGTTTCCTTTTAAAAACAGGGTTCTTTTTAATACAAAAAACAAACATTGTTTTCTGAAGGGACTGCTTTCCGTCGAAGACGAAATTTTTGTCAAAACTAAATTGCAAATTAGAACTTCTCTTCGCTTGATAGTAATGCGCAACAAACGCGCGTTTAGTTGCGCGGTGAAAATAACTTTTTCCCACATTAGAAAATGTTAGAACGTAGCGCCTGACGCGTCTGTTAAAACAAAAAACCCATTTTTCTAGTCCGGTTTACATTTTCGCTGAATGTGAAAAAAAATTATTCTGCTTAGCGCAATATGATTGTCAGGTAAATTGTGTCAACTGTACTCGTTGCAACCTGCGTTGGTGTACTGTACCTTGTTTTTGATTGTTCTTCGGAGCGAACTTTTCGGCGAAAATGGCAGCAGTTGCTGATGGAGAAGAACTTCTGGACTACGAGGACGAAACGGAAGACAGTTTGGTAACGGCGGCGGACGAGAAACAGCTAACTGATGGATCGACAAAACCGACAGTCAAGGTAGGTTTTTTGGTAAGCCGTCAAGCGAAATAGCAACGATTTTGTCGCTTGCAGGGCGCCTACGCGTCAATACACAGTTCGGGATTTCGAGACTTCTTAATGAAGCCGGAACTACTTCGAGCTATTATCGACTGTGGTTTTGAACACCCGTCGGAAGGTTGGTTGGTTTTTTTGTCTTTTACCGGTGGAAACGTACACGCGCGTTGTTCGCCTTTAGTGCAGCATCAATGCATTCCACAAACGATAGTTGGAGCGGACATAATTTGTCAAGCGAAGTCAGGTATGGGGAAAACAGCGGTTTTCGTTCTCGCCACGTTGCAACAAATGTCGCCGGAGGAGGGCCACGTAAGCAGCGTAGTTTATTTGGTAAAGTGATACTAGTTGAGCTTCGTTCAGGTGCTTTGTTTGGTCATGTGCCACACGCGTGAACTGGCCTTCCAGATTAGCAAAGAGTACGAGCGCTTCAGCAAGTATATGCCCGAAGTAAAGATCGGCGTTTTCTTCGGCGGCACCAACGTGAAGAAGGACGAAGAGACATTGAGAAACAACACCCCTCACATTGTGGTCGGTACGCCGGGCCGTCTGCTAGCTTTGCTGCGCAGTCGGGTGCTGTCGTTGGACCACATCAAATTTTTTATTTTGGACGAATGCGACAAGATGCTAGGCGATTTGGGTAAATATTAATTTTTTAAAAATTACTATGTTTTTCTTTTGATTGATGCAACGTCATTGGAAGATATGCGTCGTGATGTCCAGGACGTGTTCAAAATGACTCCTCGCGAAAAACAAGTTATGATGTTCTCAGCCACGCTAAGCAAGGATCTTCGTCCAGTTTGCAAGAAGTTCATGCAAAATGTAAGCAATGACAATGATAGCTGCTCTTGTGCGGTGTGGAACCGATGTGTTTGGTGTCCCCAAAAAATTATGGTCGATGATTTCTTCCCATCCATCTGTTGCTGTTCGAGATCCGGTCAAACGGTGGCCAATTTTGTTTTTTGGCTTGCGAAAAGCCTGGACGGTCTCTAAGCAGCAGCCCGTGTCGCGCATGTCAACTTGCATATGTTCTACTTGGTCACATTTCAAAATTCGAAATCGCACACACGGTTTCCGCACTGTGCTGCCGTTTGTTTCTACGTAGCTGCTTTAGCCGGTGGAGATCTTCGTTGACAACGAGGCGAAACTAACATTGCACGGCCTACATCAGCATTACGTCAAGCTGAAGGAGGCGGACAAAAACAAGAAACTTCTCGAATTGTTGGATTTGCTCGAGTTCAATCAGGTTCTCTTCACATTCAACAGCTGTAAAATGTCATCTTGTTTCCTACTGTAGGTTGTCATTTTCGTACGAACAGTCCAACGTTGTATGGCGCTTAACCAGATGTTAATCGATCAACAATTTCCAAGCATCGCTATTCACCGTAACATGGCACAAGAGGAAAGGTAAAAAAAATGTCTCCATTTTCTGGCAGTCCGCAATAATAACTTTGCCCTTGTTTAGATTGGCGAGATATCAGCAGTTTAGAGACTTCCAGAAACGAATTTTGGTTGCTACTAATCTGTTCGGACGAGGAATGGACATTGAGCGCGTTAACATTGTCTTCAACTACGATATGCCCGAAGACTCGGACACTTATCTTCACAGAGTAAAAGAAGAAAGAGTATTGAAGCAAATAGCTACAGTATTTTGTTATAGGTTGCACGCGCCGGACGCTTCGGCACTAAAGGATTGGCGATAACGTTCATTAGCGACGAAACGGAGGCGAAAATTTTGAACGATGTGCAGGATCGTTTTGACGTAAATATTACTTCACTTCCTCGCGAGATTGACGTCGATTCTTACGGTAGGATTTGAATGCCATTTGATTCGAAACGCGTTGAACTTATTTTCTTTCAGTTGAACAACGCTAAACCTGGTTGCGACGGGACGTCTTCGTTTAATCAGTAGTACCTATTAATCGCGTAGACTTATCTATTCGCGGGAATTATTGTTTCAGCTTTATCGCCATTAAACAAGAGTGTGTGTTTGAAAAATACGCCTTGTCAACTCCTTCCTTAAGCTACCGTCTTTGTCGTCAATGCATATCTTTCCAAAGTACGTCAACTGTCTTGTTTTTCCATCTTCCGCACCCTTTAAACAACGCTCACTATCAATAAGGGCCATTTGCCTTGCGTACGGAAGATAATCGATCGTAATATTGCCAAGGGAAGTAAAAGTTTCCAGCTGCGGATAATGTTGCAATAATGAGAGTCCTTGCGATGATAGCAAGCGACTATAAGTAGTCTTCATTGTACTCGCATTCACTTCTTCATTATTCTCTTGTACAACTTCGTCATCTGTAGCAATATTTGATTTGCAGGTTGTTGGCTCGTATGATTCTGTGCCAAACTGTAAATTAAGCAAACATTTTCTCCAGTCGCCGCTGGAACGTCGAACTAAATCATGAAGACGTCTTTCGTCTTTGACGGATAGATTGTTTGCGAGTAGAATCAGTTTACAGTGAATTAGAAGGTCATCAAAGGAGGGTGGTTGTACTTCCAGTCGAGTGACGTTGAATTGTTCAATCGCTGTGCTCAATTGGTCGGCGTCATCTTTACGATGGAGAGTGAAGGCGGACACAGGAAAGCGAGCTTACCTGAACACGTAATTGCAATGGGAGTCCGGGATTTCGCTAACAATTTTCCCATTAAGACCTGAAAACCGTTGTCCTTATGGAGGACGATATCTGCCTGGAAATGATTTACGCTAGCCGATATTATTGTACGCGGCATTCACTTACGTCATCGAAAAGTATAACTGAATAGGCAACTTCCGCAAGTGAAACGATGTCTGCATTAACGGGAGAGGGACGTTTGCTAGCTTTGATGGCAACACTTTTTGAACCAAGAAAGCTCCGTATGTCTTCGCGCTTGCGTTTTCTGTTATTTTCAGGCATTTGCGGGTAACTACCTGCTGCAAGCGGGCGAACGAAAGCTGCTACATGCGTATGCTATGTTTAAAATGTCATTACCACTTCCTTGCTTCCATGACATCCGATAGCTTTCGGCAGCCTCGGACAGAGCCCTTTCCAAAGACGTTTGTCCCCGATTAGTGCTGGCGCTTATTTCAATAACCTGAAAATCAATTGAATGCTGTAACATTTTGAGTTTTTTTTTGTTTTTAAACTGTACCTACCTTTAGACCGCAGAGTTTCGCCATTGCGTGCACAATTTCCGTTTTCCCAACGCCCGTAGGTCCATAGAGTAGAATGGCGCTGGCGAGGTTGTTGCATTCTTGGTCGTCGATGTAGTCATAGTCGTCATAGATGCTTCCTATGCGCAACTGGTGCTCTGACAGATAACAAGAAAATGTTTATTATACTTGACTCTTTCGGACGGGCAGATGTTTCGCAGCTTCTCCGTTTAGCCAAACGGGCTTTCCATGCTAACATCCATTTTTGAACAATTGTTGCCACATGCCGGTTAGTAGCAAAAGTATCGGGACAGGTTGGCTTATAGATCTCAGTCCAAGGTAATAAGGTAGAACCTGAAAATCATTAGCATTGGCAAAAGAGATGTGTTAGATAAGCTTTTACACATGCAACGAAACAAGATCAATCCAGAAGATTAGCACCTTTGCATCCGGGCGACGAGCGGCACTGGCGGTAAAAGTTCAAAAAACGGTGGGCCGAAACGCGGAATTTGGGTTTGCATATATTGCGTAGACTTTCCTTGTCCGACGTTACACCGTCAAACTGGAGGAAAGATTGATTAAGCAAGTCCTATAAATAACGACGACAAAAATGTAACGCGTTTTATATAGTCTACGACCTACCGAACCCAGAAGTGGCAATTCATTATTGATGCAGTTGGTAAATCGACTTGCCTTCGCCATGTTATCATGAATCGTTTTCCGTTAAAAGTTTCTCAGCGAAAGAAAAGCCCACGCTTTCTGAGGTGACTTGTTGTCCAGTCAAAAACTTAATTCCAATTGTTTAACCGGAATTACCGTAAGCATGTGCGCAGGTTACATTAATGCAATGCGATTCCTTGGTTCGGTGCAAGTTAAAAACCGTTTCAGCAGTTACGCGGCTTCACAACTTGTTATCTAGTGAATAAATTTTGCATATTGTTTCTTTTTCGCTTACGTAAAGTCATTATTAACGAGTTAAGCGAGAAACGTAGCTATGCCCAAGCGCACTTGGTTAAAAGTGCTTTGGAATTTGAAAATAGAACACTTTTATTCATAATAGCGTACTTAATGTGATTTAAACATGGAGTTTTGTGTTGTTAGCAGCAGGAATCGAGTTTTCTCCTTCTTCGCTCCTCATCTAAACTGGACGCACCTGTCAGGCGCAACGGGCTGTCCACGTTTACCGCAGGTGTTTCTAGCTGGTCACATTGCTCAAGAGCAAAAATCTGAACGGTAAAGTTCGATAGGGGCATTTTTTTAAAAAATTGACATCGCTTACGCAGTTACAAAGCTGCTTGACAGCATCATTGATTCCCGTTCCTTCCTTAGCAGAAGTTGGAAACCAGGCAGCAAAACCATGCTTGGCAACAAACTGATCCAGTTTTTGTTGAACATCCTTGTCACCTGGTTTTATCAGGTCGCATTTGTTAACCATGAGAACTGCTGGAACGCACAATCCTCCGTAAGTGCGACATTTAGCGTCTAAGTCTTCCTTCCAGCGCGCAGCACCGTCCATTGTGGATGCCCTGCCGACGTCCGAAACTATAAGGGCGCCAGCTGCACCTCTATAGTACACCCTTGTCATGGAGTTAAATCTTTCTTGCCCTGCAAGCAAGTTTAAATATTAACATTCGATCAGAGCTGTAGTTAAACAATTAGGGTTCCGTCCAAACGAATGGTTAAACATTTAAGATTTTTCTGCTTCAATTATGCGCCTGCGCAATACAGTAAGGTAGCAATCAACCTGAAAATAAGTCAAAAATTCTTCTCGAAAACTAAGACCCCATTTCTCTTTAGCGCTTATTCAAATACCAACCGCCGATTTTAAACAACAATTTGAACTATTTGAAAAAAAACACGTAACTTACCAGCTATGTCCCAAAACTGAAGCCTCAGCAAGATGTTGCCGTTCCAGTTTTCCCATTTCAACATTTTTAGTGCGAAATCAACGCCAATCTGCGGGAGAGCTGATGAAAGCGTTAGGAAAAAGATTTACCGTTACCGTGGCTTGATAATCGGCAGAAAACATTTTATGCACGTAACGCCTGATTATACTGGTTTTCCCGGTTCCAACATCCCCAATAACTAAGATTTTCAAAGTACGTTCAATTTCATCGCCTTCCCATTTATGACTGCCGTCAGCTGGCTCGGGCAAGCTGGAGCGAACTGCGAATGTCTGCAAAACAAAATTTTGGCACATTTCAAAAAACGGTGTGCCGAAGCGCATTAGCGGTTTAAGAGCTTCGCATATTACCTGCTCTGTTTCGCCCTCCATTTCTTCGCAACGTGGGAAACAAGCGGATGCGACCACCCGCAATTGACTGTCGGAAGGAAAACTGTGTTTACTATGCCGTGGTGCCACTTCTTATCTCTGAGTCAGTGTTTATTTTCCTGATAATAAACATAGCTATTATTGAGATAAAGTCTGCTTGTTTATTCCGCAACCCCGAAAGGTTATTTCGGCTACGGCTTTTTCCGAGGATTACATTACTTAAGTCGAAGCTGTTGTTTAATTTTAAAACGGAAGTAAAAGCGGCAAGCTTTTCACACGTTCTTCTTGATCTTTCCTTTACTGTCAGACGAACTTTCTTACAACTATATCCCCAAAGACTGCGGTGTACTTGCATACCTACAGAATGACCTTTTGTTTAATTCTAACCGTTGGCAAGTAGTCTGCAGACTTAAGTTGTGTATATATATGTTTCGTTTATTATTGTTTACAAAGTCGATATGTGAAATGGTCAAGGTAATGAATTATTTTTCGCGCAGGATTTGTTATATTTTACAGTAGGCAATGGAAATCATTTAGCGCCTTTCGTAAGGGCGTTGTTGCTTTCGCAGTTATCGGTGCAAAATGAATACAGCGGGACGTCTATTCCAACCGAAGGTAGACTAATTGGATCTGATGCGGCGAAGAGACTTGTTCGAATTTTGTCACAGGTTTGTTGCGCAAGTTGCATTGATTAAAATTTGAATAGATCAACTTTTCAAAATCGCAGCCGAACTTGGTTTGTTTAGGTATCGGCGCTACCTTTTATGCAGCATTGTAGCGGTAGTCGTGGTGTTCTATTTGCGAATTTTCATGTTTCCCTCGAAGAATTCGGACTTGGAAGACGGCGCGTGCTTCCCTATTTTTGAGCACCAAATTCGTCCTTATCTCAAGGAAGTCGCTGACGGTGATACGGCGATTCGATATTTTCCTTCTACCAGCATGTATCACCATTCGCAGTGGCTACCGTTCGTAGGCAATGGCCACTTTGCAATCAGTTTGATGCAGCCTGAAGTGTTGCTAATTAAGCACCCACAAACTGATCGCTTTATAAACACTGGCATTAATCCTCTTCTCAAAGTTGCCCTTAAGCGCTCCTATTCATCTTCCCTTGGTAAGTCTCTTTATTTTTGCATTGTATTAGCAATACTACATTAAGGTGCCTACGTAACACGGTTTACGAAAGGTGTAGTGGAAAAAATCGAGTGCTTTAGCTTTGTAAGTTTACTTCCATGTTGCTCTACTGTCGAAATAATCTATATATGTTATTCATTTAATTTTCCTTTGGAAGACTAATTGTGCACAGCGTTTATATTGCCTTAAGCGTTTAAATAGTAGCAAGTTTTCCTCAGTTTATCACGTCATAATGATTGTGTTGCAGGTTACGATTTAAGCTTACGTTCTATTCCATTGTTAGCATTCATTCGCGCTTTCAAGTTTTTCCATACCTTAGGACGGCCATTGCATACGTGCTCGCTCATTGTTCTATGCCCATCGCGTTTTGCCGCACGTTTTTATGGAAGAAATATCCTTTCACAATCCTACGGTAGGTGAATAAAATAGCTGTGGCAGTTTTAGTTGAGATTTTCTTTTTATAGAGGGAAGTCGCCTCGTTTTCTTTAGTTCGCCAAGACCACAGTTGGTATCGTCGTCTTGTAAAGGCGGTGTGAGTGGTCATTGCTTGATTGGTATAATGTTGACAGACTTTTTTTTCCCCAAAGATACCCTTCTCAAAAGGTACCTCTCGGAATGACCGCATACGATGGTTTTGCTCAGAGCCCAACCGGCACCGTTAGTTTTACAATGATGTCTCAGGACGCAGCATCTACTTTCAATGTTGCCCCTGGAAAGTCGGTTACTTCTTTCTTTGCTTTTTTACTACTACGGCGTTTCCTTAGGTCTGAGCGCCTTCAGTTTGTAACAGCAATTGTACCTCATGGTACTGTCAACAAAACTAATGGTCCCACTTCTGACGCTATTTTAAAAGTAACCTTTTTTTTCGAAGAGCTTTTGTTTCATATGGCTTTTCGTAGCCGGTTAATAATGGTGTTAACGTTGCGAGTGTACAGTCGTACGAAGAGCATTTGAGCGCATGGAAGCAGGTAAGTGATAATGCGTAGAAGGTGTGTTAATTGGGCTATATGAAATTTTGATCAGCTATGGATCTCCGGCTTCAGCATTGCCCATTCACGCGCACCTGCTAGCATCAATGGAGACTTGATCAATGCAACCATATACTACTTATTGTCAAGTTATCCACTCAGGCCGAACCAGGTGAATCTCAACGTGCCCATTTCTGCTCGACCGCATCACTGTTATTCGTCGCATACCACTTTGTGCGTGGTTCCTTCGACGGCTTTAATTTTTAAACTTTCATGTTCAGACTTTATCCCAGTCAGCTTTGGTCCTCTTTGGATTCATTAGACAGTATACTGTCCACCGTTTCCAGGTGGAACTTTACCTTGGTGGAACATGGCTGCGAAAGCTTGGTTTTCTCCGGTTACTTTTTTTTATTTATCATTTCTTTTCTGGAAGAGATTACTTCAGGAGCGGCTGGCTTAATGCAGGCGGTTGTTCTAAGCTTTGGTGCCTTTAAGCATACAGCGCATCATTTGGAATTCGACCAGCAGCCGCGCGAACTGCACAGGTATATTTTGACGTCACAATGACGTTTATACGATGAATTTAATTGTCGCCTTTTAGGGATTGCTTATTTCGGAATGTACAGTTCGTTAAAGGCATCGCGGTGAACATTTGGGTGCAAGTGAATGCTGACGATAAGGCTGTCCTGTACGTCAACGTGAATCGTACGGAAACCAAAGGGAATGCATTGCTTGCTTGCGATGCCGGCTGTCTTGATAACCCAATCGAGCTTCGGTATGTAGTTTGGTTGTTATGTATTATTTTCATTACTCTGCTGCTCAGTGCTGACCGTTCAATGATTCCATTGAAACTAACCGACCCGCCAACGCCTATACTTTACATTACCGATGACAGAAGCCACTTTGACTATTTGAAAATGTCCATCCACGTACGAGAAGTGGCCGACGGTTCGTAAACGCTACTAGTGCTTTTCTTGTCTTGACGTTCAAAGCATTCTATTTCAGCTCCCGCTCACGAACATCACGTGATTGCTATGCATAAGCATGGTCATCGTCTTGGCGGTTTGCCAATGATTTTTTGGTTGACTCTTGGTGTTCTGTTGGTCATTTTCCATTTGTTCTTGTTGAAATTAATTTACAACGAGTACAAGGGAGGAGGAGGAGGTCGAAAGGCGTACACAGCGTTCAAGTATTCGGCGAAACGATGAACTCTTGCTTCATTCGCCGTGGGCGAATTCGACAAACTTTCTTCCGCGTTATCTCGTGTCGTTGCTTGACGGAATAAAAGTAAAAATTTCTACTTTTTTCCTAAAAGTTTGGATTGAACTGTTGTTAAGCAATCCATCGCGCGCAAAGGAAAGCATCTTTTTCAAGTAGATTTGGAACAAATCTTTTGCACAATTTCAAAAGGAAAGCTTTACAAGCGAAATTGGAATCTTTTCTCTCTCAATCGTCCCGCCGTCGTACTGTAAGTAGGCCGCCCTTCCTTTTCTGCCCTTATCTAAGCTTAGGCATTATACGGGAAGTATATTTTGGCTTAGACCTATACAAGGGGTCAACAAGATAGTCGGCATGCTCGCAAGTAACGCAGAACAATACGGTCGGCACGCTTGCCAGAAAGGAACCTGCATTTCTCGAGCGGTCGAGCTGCTGGGAGAAAGATTCCGAAAGGCTAATGCCTTTCGCCCGACGTAATAAGTACGGTATTATGTTACTGATGCTTGCAGATTAAATTGCGAAACTCCCTTATGTTTATCGCACTTCCCTGGCAAAAATATGAAGCTGTTACTTGGCGCAATGTTTACACCTGTTTGCTAATTTTTCATTATATCAAACAGCGCGGCAGCAAGCTTTCATTTTGTAAGCCTTCATTTTTTTGAAACATTAGCAAACTCGTACGCTCATATTTAATTAGAACTTTTATTGTTAAGTTCGGACAATTCGCAGTAGACTTTAAAAAACACAAGTTTAGCTTAGTAACTGTGCACGTGTAAGGTTAGTTCCCCAAAAGATTTGCAAAATTTAAAAAATTGAATAAAACACGTGATTTATAGTTCTTTTTTGTGCTTTGCGCTCGACTGCTCCTTAGGAACGATGGTTTGTTAAACGATTTCTTAACGAACCTGACGTTCTTTAAAACACTGTAAGGCGGTTGTAGGACAATCGAGTGGCTGACCTGTTGCGAAAAAGCCTGTTCGGTTGCCAGTCCCGCGTCGCACGTTGGATTCCATTCAGCGAATTACTTCAAGTACGTTAATGTTACTACTTTTGTTCCTTAATGCGTTCAGCTTTCACTTTGTGCGCGAAACCCTTACCGTATGGGCGATAAGTAGCGAACTTCGCTCTAAAGCGCGCGTTCGTTTCAAGCTTCCATTGTTCGATTCACGCGATCCCTCGAAATGCGTAACTCTCCGTTAGATCATTATAATAAGACTTTTTGTAGATAATCAATTCGATTTTAATAGGAATGGGCATTTTCAAACATTTCGCTCAGCAGTAGGCAGTCCTCTTATCCCGTTGTCATCAAATCAAGCAATGTTTCATTTAAAAATAGGGGAATTAAAACATGAAGAGACTCGAAAGCTTCGAGAACTGCTTTAAAATATTTTTTTCTGCTCGTTTCGGTTTCGCTCCTGCGTCATACCGTAGCTAAACTGTGTAATAAAGTACTAACAGTTCTTCATCTCTGCGATTGTATCATATGCATTTTGTTGCAGAATATTTGCATTATATCTATTCACGCGATTAACTCGCTCGTTTATCTTTTGATGAGTCCGTTTATTAGTCCACTGACGCCTTCGCGAGTGTCTCGTTTGGTCCCACTTGCCGCTTGCAAGCTAAGCTTTTCCGTCAAAACGAGAGCACTTTCGGCATTTTGTAAAATTCTTTCGTCCAACAGCACAAGCTTCCCAGATGCCGTAGAGCGATTTTGATTGTCAATGCGCTATAATTGAGGGCAAGTTGTCCATCTAAAATAAGCCACAGGCGTAGAACTGTAGAGCCCTTTTAGTTTGTATTAAAAGTAGGTTGTACCCATAAATAAAAATTTGGCACAAAAAATTCCCTGGTCGTCATTTTTCTTGTAACCGCCTTTTTGTAACAAGCGTATTAATTAATACCTGTAGATGCTATTTTAAAATGTCAACTTGAAAGTTGGATTCGCAGTAGTTTTTTTCGCTCGTCTGTGAGCAAGTGGTAGTCAATTTTTCGGAGTAGTTACGGTAACTGGGTAACAACGTCCTACCGTAACCAAGAGGCTTACCTGAGGTCGGCAGTTGATTTTCCGTAAAAGCAGTACTCACCAGCTGGTTTGGTGACTCGGGCTAAATTTTTTTTAACCCCCATAATCCTTCGCGTTTATTGCATACAAAATTGCGATGGCCGTTGCCGACCGACTTGAGGTTAAAGAGGTATCGCGTATTTATTTCAAACTTTCGCGGAACCCCAAAGGGCCATTGGTTAATTTCAGTGCCCTCTTTGCCTCGATGCCTTGGAAGTGGACGACCTTCAGTTCTTTCCATGTCAATGCGAGTATCAGGTGCGCAGAATCTTTTCCAGTTGCTGGACCTTTCCGAAACTGGGTAAAACATTTAAATTTTTCGACTTTGCTTATTTCAGGTGTGCCGTTTTTGCTGGCATCGGATTAGAACAGACGAAAACGGTCTTTGCCCTGCTTGCCGAACACCCTATCCGGAAGATCCTGTAAATTTCAAGCCCATTTCCCCCGAGGATATTGAAAAAATGCGCAATCAACGTCGCAAAGCCGATTTACTGCGTCGGCAACGGCAAGCGGAAGAACGTAATGCTTTAGCCCATTTCCGGTAGGTGCTCAAATTTCCATTCTACCAATATTAGCTACGGTATGTCAATTTTGCAGCATAGTTTCTCGTAATCTAATTGTCGTAATGGGAGTTCCAACTCCGAAAGCCAAAGAAGACGTGCTACGCCGTCAGGAATACTTTGGTCAGTTTGGCAAGATACTAAAAGTCGTTGTAAAACCAAAGCGGCAGTTATCCGAAGATTCGACGGTTATTTTCACTTAGCACGCGTCATCTGTGCAACGAGGAGATTGGAAAATTTCAGAAAATGCTGGCCACCGTATTTATCACGTTCCAAAAAGAGGAGGCTGCTTTTAAGGCAGTTTGTAAGCTCGATGATGCGGAAATAGACGGTCATCCGATTCGAGTGACATTGGGTACCACCAAGTATTGTACAAGCTTTCTTCGCGGGAAACCTTGCAACAAACCGGTAAGTAAAAAATAAGCGTCTTTTTTTCTCCAATTTGCATAATGGGCCATTGGTGCATGCAAACTGTTCGCTCAATTTCGACTTGGTCAGCTATTAGCGCGCATTTTTCTTGTGCCATATGCGGGCAACGTATGCATTATTGGCACTTGGATATATTTTTCCAATAAGTGGCGGTTTGTGAAACATAATTTCACAGCTCTTGTTTGTTCACCTGTTTTCTGCGCAATATTTCTTGTTTTACTTTTTCCGTGGAGACGAGCCCACCGGTGACCTTGCTAACCGCCTTGGCTGGTTTCGAACATTTCAGTTCAACTGCAATGATTTAGTACGGTCTATAGTTGTGTACAATTGCTTGTCAAGTTTGATTTAAGCGTTTAACCTCCGCGACGGAGTCGTTTCAAATGTCTGAACAAACTTTGCCCAATAGAAATACGCTTTTTCTAAAATGATCCGTCAACGTTGGTAGAAGAAGTTTCAAGTTTCCAGTCGTAAAAGTTCTTCGCGCTTCCACCTTTCCTGCTTCGTCTTCCGCTTCGCTTAAAAATCGAAATACGACTGATTATCAAAAACGAACAAAAATGGGCCAACGTGTTGCACGCAAATCCTCATGATCGTCTGTGGTTAATCTGATCCGTATAGATATGCCCACGATATGGGTTGAAGTCCCGATTTTCGTATATACGATTATTCTGATAAGCGAATGAAAAAAATAGGGAGTGGCTGATCGATCAGCCTTTATCGTTCTGTCGACTAGTCCATTTTAGGAAAATAATGATGCATCCGTTTGACGGACTGGAAGTGTAAATTAGGCTTCTTCTACCGTGACTATCGTACATTAATTTTTTTAAAAAAGAAGTCGCAATTAATGTCTCCATCCGATGTGAGCCAAATTCCACCTTGGCAGCGTAGCGTGCAAAAGAAGGCTGATTTTGACAAATTTAATTGCCCTTCTCGAATGGAAAATGTTTTCAAGCGTAGTTGTCGTGTGCGTGTGTCGAATTTTTGATGCGCCCGCATTTATTGTCAACAGTTAGTGGAGCAAACGTTGCATTCGTTTGACGTATGTATCAACGCCATTTCCACGCAGCTCTTTTGTTGTTTGTTTTTATCTCAGCGTTCGCCAATGAAGCAAAAGTAGTAACTGAAAGGCTTACGCCGCTTCTATGTTGGATGCTTCACCTTTAGCTTAAGCTTGAACTGGGTTTCGAGATTCGAAATTTCAGCCGTGGCTGAAAACTGTATGCCATAAATATCCTATTTGTAAGCAATTTATGCCGCGCGTATGCCGTATATACGATAAATATTCCCTCTATGCAAGTATATGCAGCATTGATACTACGTTCATGCCGTTGAGAGGGTAGATATTTACAAGTGAAGCAGTATTTGTACTATTTTTCATTCGGCCCAATGCGCGAGGTTCGTAGAACGGACGCTGTAGATGCGCAGTATCGTTGCACGTAGACACTAGCCATGAAAACAACTTGTTTAATAGTTTAAACAACGCAGTATCCTCTGATTGCAAAAGGTCAGAATTTTATGTTCAGCAATTCGTTGAAGGAAATTGCGAGTTGACAATTAGCTTAGGCTGTAGGTTACAAGTTCCGTCTTAAATACGGTAATGGCCGTTTGTTTGATGCGCAAGTAGAGTTTTAAACTCACCAAATTGGCTTGCTCAATGGTTGTCTTGAAAGCTAGGCATTTCGATGGGTCTTCTGGTTGAAACGCTTTGCGTTGCAGGACTGCATGTACATGCATCGGTTGGGCGATAAGGCGGCTAGATTTACGGACGAAGACATGGAGCAGGGCCGTCACGTGGAGTATCAACAAAAATTGATAAAAGCCTATTTGTCTCAATTGTGAGAGACGTGCAACGCATTTGCTCTTTTTTTTTCATCCACTCTTTTCGTTTGAAGGGAGGAGTGCCAAAGAAGTCATAAGCCAATCGTATCCTTCGGCGAAGGAACCGAAGGTCGATCAGCTTGGAGCAATGCCGAGGAACAGGTTGCTTTTGCGGGTGATCAAGGCGGTGGCGACGATCCAAGAAGCAGCAAGGAAAATTTAAAAGTGCCCGTCGACCCTGTCGAATTGGAAACTTTTTCAACGTTTGAAATTTCAATCTTGCGTAATCGTTGATCTCTTGACTTGTTTTTATCATTTCAGCAAAGGCGACTCATCTACATGGGATGACAAGAACGACGAAACAGATAAGGCTGCAACACCCGATGATGTCATAGGGCTGAGCATGCATCTTAGCCCTTTCTGTTTACCAGTTTATGGGCAGAGTAAGTGTCACCCGGCTTGTTCAAGTTGAAATTAGCTTGTTAAGCTATGATGGATGATCCGCGTCAACCGGTGATACATATCGGTCATGGGCACAATGAGCACAACTTATGCACGTGTCAAGCTCACTTTTGCGAGGGCAGTGTTCTTTCTAGTCTTGACTTCAGCTTGCGTCGGTAAGCGGAGAAATTGGCTGTCTTCATTCTTACAATTTGCCACAGAGCCTTAGACGCGTCATTGAAAGAAGAAGATGACGCGTTGAGTTCAAATTTGAATTGCGTCGACACTTTTCGTTGTCATCCTGCACAGGCGCTTGTAACGGAAATGAATTGCTATGGTAGGTAAAGCCTTGATTATCGGTTACTGTTTACGTGTTGACAGGTGAATGCGTTCCGCCACGTCATCGTTCAGATTCGGAACGCTTTTGCGACATCAGTCCGCGGCAGAGTAACGAAAGTCTGCGCTCTCTCTTGTCGGAGCATCCGCTTTATCTAAACTTGTCGGACGGAAGCTCTCCGAGTGGATTGATTCGCGGCAGTTCGAGCAGTGTCCATTCGCCGGTATACTTTCATTTTTTAAAAAAGATTAATGATTAACAAGTACAGATAGCTCCTTTGTTTTTTGTATAGTGGCAGGAAATGCACGAACGTTGTCTTAGTCAAGAAGACGGAAGGGCGCACAGTTTTCGTTCAGGCTACGATTGGCCTCCGGACGAACGCTCTGTCAGGCAAGGTGAAGAAAGGTCGTAAGCGCGTAGCGAGTTGCGTGAATAAAATTTTCAGCTCATTCATGTTTTGGAACGGACGCAGGATCCGCCGGTTGCGGTGTCTACGAAAACTGCCAGTGCACGGGAACCGGTTCTTTACCAACTTCGTTTCAAGCGTCACGCTTCGGAAAAGGTTTAATGCATATCATTGAGAAAAGCTGATTGCAGCAGTACGCTTTCAGACTATGATCCTTATATGAAGCTGCACCAGTTCCACGAGCCATCATCATCGTCCTTTCGTTCAGGATCTCCCTGGATGTGATCGTATTGGGTAACCTCCGCGAGGTTTGAATGAGAGGAGGGTTTTTCTCTCTTTGAACAGTAAAGCCCTGTCTCTCATTATTTCTCTGGTTGCTTGTGCTTTGCGGCTCAACGTCACGCGAACAACGCTTTAGCTATTAATAATTATTACAGGGTATTTTGTAAGTGTGACTTAACCGTACTGAGATATTTTAACGGGGAAGTCAAGATCGACAATACAGCACGTTGTGTATTAGTAAAGTTAGGCGTTCGTTGATTTGACAACGCAAAAAGAGGATGTTGCGTTACTATGACGACTGTGGCACTCGAGAGCGCATTGCGGTTTCGTTGTCACTGTCTGTAGTGAACGCGCAACATGTCGTCGATGCAATCGATGTCGTTGGTAATCTCCTTCACTTTGAAACTTGGCCGACGTATATCGCCTCACGCGGTCGCATTGGGTTGCTTCGATGGCCAAACGCAGAGCCTTGCTTTGGTCGACACGGCCGGAAAGGTTCAATGCGCATTTCTTTTGCGCAGTCTTTCTTTCTTTGAACTTTTTTTTATTAGGTGTTTCTGTATAATATTGAAACGGTCGATTCGACTACCAGTGGCGATGATCAATTGGCGGCTGTTCCCAGCTTCAGGTTGAACCCATCGGCGTCAACGGTACTGAATGTCAATCAGCAAGTAAAGATGCTCTCTTCCGGCCGTCCAATGGGGCAAGATGCTCGTGACGTCATTATTATCGGGACCGCATCCCATTTGCTCGTCTATGATGTTGAGAACAACTGCGATGTTTTCTACAATAGGGTAAAATGTTAACACATTGCTTAACATTACAAAAGTTTTATTTTGTTGCTCAAGGTTGCGGATGGTCTGGAAAGTATCATTGTCGGCCAATTCGGCAGCGATGGAGAGACGTTGATAATCTGCGGTGGTTGCTGCTCGTTGCAAGGATTTGACTGGCAAGGAAGGGAAAAGTTTTGGAGCGTTAGGGCGTATCCTTTGCCGCTCCTTTTCCTTTCGTTAAGCGAAGATGCATTTCAGGTGACGGGCGACAACGTACGCGCAATGTGCTTTTGCGACTTTGATTCGGACGGCAAAACTGAGGTAAACAAAATACCTTTCGTTCATGCAAATGAGCTCAAAAAACGCACTTTCAGTTAGTGGTTGGCTCTGATGACTCGGACATCCGAGTGTTTAAATGGGATGAAATTGCTGCAGAACTGAACGAAACGGAGGCAAGTGATTAGCCCCTTAAATATATGTATATTTATCCTACGGATCGTTTCCTTTTTAGGCAGTCACTGAACTCTGTTCTCTGGGAGGCAATCGTTTCGCTTACGGCCTCACCAATGGTACATTGGGTGTATACGCAGGTCGTTCTCGCCTTTGGCGCATCAAAGTAATACCTAATGGCACCTCTGCTTTTTGTGTTGAATGTATAAGTTATCTTAGTCCAAGTCCAATCCGACTTGTATGTGCATGTATGATATCGATGGTGACGATGAGTTAGAACTGGTGACAGGTTGGAGTAGCGGAAAGGTGAATAGTTCCTTTTTTCAATTCATAGTTGATATTGTGGTTGCCTATTTTTTCTCAGATCGATTTCAGAAAGGTCAATAGCGGGTTACTGGTTGGAAAAGATCACATTGGTTCGTCGGTAGTTGGTATGGTGCTTCTTAGGATGGCGGTCAGCGAGAGAATACATTTAATATGTTGTAGCGCTTCAGGCGAAGGTAGTCTCTGTAGATCCCCTTAAAATGGTTGTAACAGTGCATATTTCCAGTACGCGGATATTCCGCCGCCAAAGGTCATGGCTGTGTCATTAAAGAATCCACTCTTCAAGATGCTATACAGGAATTGTCCATAGAAAAGCAGGTGCAACCCTCAGTTCTTATAGCGCATCCATTGAATGAGTTCGTGTTCAGAATCTGTTGCTTGAGTTGGAAAACTACAACGTGAAAGAAGAAGAGACAAGATTGCCCATGGGTCCGTTGTATGATCAGACGGATATGCAAATCCCGGTATCAGCTGCTGTTTCTACACTACTTTTTTTATGAATGTCGTCGTTTAAAGAGGGGGACTCAAGTATCCGGCGACATTGGTATTGTTGTCCCAAAGGATGCGAATGTCAGTTGCCAATCGAATTTTTGCCGTCGCTTTAAAGCTTATTGTCTTTAGCCATATTTGAACCTGACATTGCGCACCAATAATGACACCTTAATTCGCGGTGCTCTTATTTTTGCGGAGGGCATTTTCAGTGGCGAATCGCACGCGGTAATGGCCTCGAAGAATCAATACAAAAGTTTTATAGAAGTACCGATTCGTCCCGAAAAGGACGTTAGCACCGATTTGCATATCAAAGCCTTACTTGGCAATAGGAAAAGGTTGGCATCCGATGTAGGCCATTAACAGCGAAAGAATGATACTTACATTTGTAGTTCACTGCTTTACGTTTTTGAGTTGACGAAGACTTTACCAAAGTTTTCAATGTACGCCATTTGTACTGACGATGCTCCTTCGCCCAAGTCGGGTGTCCGTTTCCGTTTAAAGGTCAATTCCGACCAAGTGATAAAGCTGACGTTCAATTGTTTTGCTTTTTGAAATCATTATTGCTTTGCAGTTCGCTCGGTGGGTCGAAGATAACTTTCTGCTATGTCGAAACGTACAATTTCAACAAGGTTGCTTGACTCAGCGGTTGGTCAGTCTGCGCAATGGTCAACTGGTATTCATAGTAGCACAGGGCGATGGAAACTGTCGTATACAATGCGACGATATTGAGATATGCGGTTCAATACTGCAGAGTTTGTCCGCGCACGTTGACGGGGATTCGAAAGTAACTGCCACCTTTCCAAACTTAGCAGACCAGTACATAGAACTTGATGAAAAAGTATTTCCACTTGGCCATATTATAATAGCGAGATATCATTAATTTCCAACAGGTTCGAGAGATGTCTTCTGTTCGGGATCGAATTTCAGCCGACATAGCGGAACAAGTCAGCCTTGCCAAGGCTGTACTACTTAGGGCTGAGGAAGCACGAACGCTTAATGACTTGTAATTGTTCCCTATTGACCCAATTGTACTTTCAACTTTCTCTATTCTCAGCATTGGCGTTAAAAAGCATTACAAGGAATTGGCCAGCTTGAACGAAGGGCTTATTTCGCTACACAGCGTACGGGCGACAAACAATGCAGAGTTGGCGGATTCTTTGAGGAAGATCAACAGGATCATTCAAAACGCTTCCAACCTGCGAGGTGAGTTTACTACAGTAGATAAGCTTGATTATACAAACTAATTGTCCATTAACTAAAACATCAAATGTAAAAATGATTTGCCTTTATTCAACTTTCGAATCATTTGTGATGACGGCTCGCGACAGAGCATTATTCTATTTAGTTATCGTTGGAAATAGTGAGCTAATTTTTAAGAAAGCCAAGAGCGAACAAGTTTAAGAATTTAAATTAAATTGACCTTCAGGACAAGTTACTGTAGAGCATTTAAATTTTCGCTCTCTCATTATCTTGCGCTCCGCCTTGTTTCAGTTGGTCAACATCGAAGCGCTTTTATCAGAGCGTGTCGAAGCGCCATTTCGGCCGGCAGTTTGAAGCAGATAAAAAAGTTGCTTGACATGGAAGGCCAACCAACGGACAACGTTTAACAATTCGTTCAATCAGAATAGGCAACGATGTCGCCCTGCCGGCGTGCGAATACCGATCAGCGAAAAGCAGGGACGCATAAATTTGAGAAGAACAACAATTGCAACAAATAAAATGAAGCAGAAGATCAACTTTGAAGGCGATTGCTCAGTTTCGTTCACTTCAGCATTAACAGATCTGAACATCTTATTTTCTACGGTAGCTTTAAGTACGACTACTCCCGTTGGCGGCACGTTCACGCTTATTATGGTGTTCGAATTGTACGAACCCATTGGTTTGTCAAGGAACAAATCCCAAAGGTCAAAGGTTCCTGGGCAATGCGCACCTAGTCCGCCGAGGGTTGTCTCAACAAATTTCTGAAACCACAAAAAAATTTGCCAAGGAACGCTAAACGTTGCTAAACAGAATACCATGCCAGCGACGTCTCGATTGAAGAATACAATACCCCAAGATGGACAATTGTACGGTTTGTGTAATGGTAGCATTGGCTTTATGTAAATGGCAACATCATTTACCTGCGCTTGTTCATTTTATACTTTGTACGGTGAAGTTGCAAAGTGTTTACCGAAGCGACCTTCTTACCCATGGCGCCCAGCGGATCCTGATCCATGGCGATTAAATGTCTATTGAGCAAAATGTCACGGTAAACTGGCTTTATACTTCGTAGATCGTTAGACATAAACAACGGTGCACTCCATATGCACCAAAGGGCCATCTGAGCCCTTGCCTGGTCCGGAGTCAGCTTCTCGCTTCCTATGACAAGCTGAAAAATGACTGCTAGGATGTAAGACTTAATGTTCAATTCTTTTGACCATATCTGGATCATTCCAATGACCTGGGCCATGATACTTAGACAGCGTATGTATTTGGTTGTCGTAGAAATCGATTATACTTTGTACCGACCGCCAGTTAGCTTGAACATCATCGAAATTGCGCCACGTATGACATATCTTTGAAATGTTCCCATACGGCGGCTGAGAGGACAGGAAAGTCACGTTTTGCCAAAAGTGAAGGTCTGACCTACGAGCTTTTTTTCTCGTTCCCATACGTAAAAAGGCCAACTACAACTGAACAAGATGTCCCGCCCTGAAGATTTCAGCCTTTCGCCCACTCGACCATAGACTGGCTCATAAATGATCGCATGTTGTTGCGTGTTAAGATGCGGCAAAACTTACGTTCCGGGAATTCTTTCGTATCAGCAAAGCAGCCGTCCATTTTGAGCATATCAATGTTCCAGGAAACAAAAGCGTCCACGTCCTGTTCGATGTGATTTCGGCTGCCTGGAAAGCCTTGGCAAGTACGCTCTCCAAGGTTACTGTAAATGCCAAATTTTAAACCCAACTGGTGCACCTACAAAAGAATGAAAATCAAGTAACTAGGTGAGTAAGAGAATGCGAACTTGTTGAACAAGCCAAAGAATTCCCTTTGGGAAACGCATCGCGTTGGCCATCAGATTGCCTTTGGCGTCTCGTGATTCGTTTTCCCAACAGTCGTCTAGATTCAGATGAATATATCCAACGTCGCGGTATCCATCGGCAACCAACCGTTCCGCCATTTCGACGAAGAGATTCTCGCTAAGCGAACCTGTTTGAATAATCAATTGGTAAAATGATGATGCGCATACTTGATGCAGTTGTTTGGAGACTTGAGGCAGTTGGTTTCGCACTTAAAATGTGTCCAAGGTATCCAACCCATCGGAGGTCTGCTGGCGAGGTTTTCCGATACGCATGCTCGAACAATTAGAAGCAGTGTTAACGTAATCGAAAGATCTGCCATGGTTTCACCTGCTGCAGATTCGAATTATTAGTGAGCTTAGCAATACGAGGTAACGGAAAACAAAAGTCACGTTAAACACAAACGCAGAATTCGTTTGGTATATTTAATTACAACATCATAACATATCCAGACGCCAAACAGGTTTGAAAATAGCTGAGCTGTAAGAACTACTTTTTGCCAGACTTTTTGACGCCGGATGTACTTCCTAAGGGACCTCGTTGAGCAGCCTTGGCAGCAGCTTCCTTAAGGGCTTTCTTTTCCTCCATCTGCCGTCTCTTGAACTCGACGTCTTCTTCGTCGATCATTTTAGCCGCCTTTTTTGGTTGCTTCAACGGTTTCTTCTTTCCGCCTTCTCGACTAGCCATTGCTGCGACAACTACTGAAGAATTTCAGCAAAACTCTGCAATTAAAAATCGTTTTAAGCAAGCATCCAAGACAACTTAACGTCAAACGTGAAACCTCGCAACCGAACAAACTCTTTAACACAAAAAAATACAGTATGAACTAAGTACCGTAATCTATAACCTGAATACTATGTACGCGCATACATAGCTACGAGAAATGTGCTTAGCGGGCGTAGGAATTGTGCCTGCTTGCGCTTTGTAACTGTTTTTGCATGTTTTAGAAACCTGTTACGTGCATTTGTAAATTCATTATGTTGGCAGCCGGTTGACATACGTTAGACCAGCCAGCAGCCGACCGAATGAAGCTGGAAGGTTATGCGTTTCCGTTGTTGCTGACGTGAACACTTCGTCACAGAAGTACATTTGGTAAGGTCGCAAGTCATTCTCTCGAATCGAAACGCCTTTTCCCGCCTTGCGTGACGCTCCAGCGCGGTGTTTTCCTCTTTCCAAATATTGATTATTGAACGCTGTAAAATAGAAGTAGGTGCTTTGTGTGGGCTGATTTTGATGCTGTAGAGCTAAGTTTACGGATTTAAACGCCTTCACGATCTTTCTGCATCTTTAAAGCAGGGTTGCGGCACGCTTTCACGTAGTTTACTTGCGAAAGCTTTGACTTCATCATGTAAAAATAGTAACTTTTGTTAAATGTAGTTCGAGATTACAGTTTCTGCACTGAGGAATGTTCAATCTGTAGTAAGCAGCTGTAGGCATGTTAAATTTATCCTTTAGACATTAGTAATGATTCGCAGGTGTTCCCGTTCCATTGTCTTATTCTTGTTGGTATTATCATATCCTAGCAGACTTATTTGTGCACACGAAGCAAGCAGATTATAACAAACGTTGCCCAATAGAGTTACCTTTTTGTTTTAGGTATACTAACTTTTTTTGCTTTCCTTATGTCGCGTTTCAGTTTTCCGTTGAACTGTAAAAAGCTCATTTGTAAGAAATGCTTGTGTATTTAAGTAAAAGTGAATTCGAGCCTCCTGTCCGAAATCGATTTTTTCCTTTAGTTAACACCGAAGGGTGGAATTTTCCGTCTGACCAAATCTTTCTTGCAAAGCCTTGACTACAATGTTGTTGCTCTTGAACTGAGGCAGAATCAGTCGGGAACATTTGTTTTAAAACTCGCACGGTAGTATGCATCCAATGAAACGTTGTTTGAACCAGACAAAGTCTTTAGGCGTAAGGATGTTAATAAAGAGTTCTGCTGGAAGCCACGTCTTGCAAAGAAGCAAAAGAATTGATCTTAAACTTTAATACGGTGATTGAAACTATGTTTTGCTGACACTAAATAATTTTGCTTTGAAAAGTTTGCTTTCCACGTTTGCACCTTTCATGGCGAACGCATCAGCACTAAGGTTAGGCAGGTACTGTTTACAGTAATAAAGAAGTTAAGCTCGCTTTCTTTGTCTATTAATATTTCCCGCTGCAAGCATAGCGTTTGTACATTTAAATACGCTAAGTAACGTAGTGTTTTTGACTTGATTATAAAATGGGTGGCTTTTAAATTTTACTCGGCATTCCGCTGAGTATATTTGAATTACCATCGGCTATTCCGCATGTTATGCCCGCAAGTTACTAACGATACAATTTTTATTGAGAAACATTCCCCTTTTGTGTAGAATGTATTCATGTAATTTTGCCGGCATAGTAAAAGTGCTCTTCACAGAGGTTGCACACCATTCGTTGTGCTCATCTTTATTCCTTTTTAATGAATACCGTAATCTGCGTACATTTAAATGGCCTTGCTTGTTCCCACAGCGCTTATAGCGGGCATGTTGCGTCATATATAAAATTCGCTTTCTTGCAGTATTTGTTGGTTACCATTTGTAAAAGCTTTGGCGGTATACTTATTAGCACATTTATTAACTTTCTCGTTATGACGTTTTCTAGCTTGTCAGTATAGGAGATGTCGCGCTCAGCCTTTTTTGAAACGAGATGCAAATTAAGGGACGTGCGCCTATTCCTAGAAGACTGACTTTGTCCATTGCGTAATACTGTTTAAACGTTGTCCTTCTTAGAAATGGCACAGCCTCTTGCGCAGAAGCGCAAGGAGGTGTATCGCTACGAATCTCCATGGAATCTATACGCTATGAATTGGAGTATTCGTCCGGATCAAAAGTTCCGTATTGCTGTTGGCAGTTTTATAGAAGAATATAGTAACAAAGTTAGTGGCCGTCTATTTGACCAATTTCTTGATACTGCAGCGAGGGTAACCTTTTCTAGGTTCAAATAATCCAACTGGACGAGGAAGCGGGTGAATTCATTAATACTGCCCAGTTTGATCACCCATATCCGGCCACGAAGCTTATGTGGATTCCGGATGTTGTAAATCCCTGACGAAGTCTGTTTTTGTATCCAAGCCTTGTACTTCAATATTTTTCAGCGTGGCCAGTGCTCTGACTTGTTGGCAACCAGCGCCGATTATTTACGAGTTTATCGTTTGTCCAGCGACGGAGTGACGATGGAATGCCTTTTGAACAATGTAAGCTAAGTATACTCGTTCATTTTAATCTCCTTCATTGGAGCTATTAAAGAATCGCACATCCGATTATTGCGCTCCATTGACTTCCTTCGATTGGAATGAAAATGACGTAGGCATAATTGGTACTGCAAGCATTGATACAACTTGTACCATTTGGCGCTTGGAAGTGAGCGACGCATTCTTTCATAACTTAAGCATAATAGTATCCATTTTTAGACGGGACAGATTATTGGTCAAGTATCTAGCAATGGTGGTCGAGTGAGCGCTCATGTGAAAACTCAGTTGATTGCTCACGACAAGGAAGTGTACGACTTCGCTTTTAGCAAATCTGCCAATCAACGCGACGTATTCGCTAGCGTTGGTACGTGTTTGTTAGCTCGTTAATAGTCTTTATTTTATTGCATTGTTTATAGGCGCCGATGGCAGCGTACGAATGTTCGACCTTAGGCATTTAGAACACTCAACCATTATATACGAGGATCCCGGGCAAACTCCTTTGTTAAGAATAGCCTGGAACAAAGTAGACCCAAATTACATAGCTACAATAGCTTCGGATACTACGGAAGTATAAATAAAATTTATTGTTTGTACATAAAATGATCATCTATCCGCTTTAGGTGATCATTTTGGATATTCGATTACCGTGCACTCCAGTGGCCCGGTTGAACAACCACAGAGCGTGCGTGAATGGCATCGTGTGGGCACCTCATTCTTCGTCGCATATTTGCACCGCGGGTGAGCTTTCCAATCTTCCCGGCCCCGGACAAGTTCAAATAAGACTTTCAGCCGACGATCATCAAGCCTTGATTTGGGATATTCAAGCAATGCCAAGAGCAATTGAAGATCCCATTCTTGCCTACACGGCCGGAGGAGAGATAAATCAGGTTAGCAATAGGAGCTTATTGATTAGACTTTTGACGCTCGCGCTTTCTTTTTTAAGGTTCACTGGGCCCAAAATCAGCCAGACTGGATTGCCATATGCTTTAACAACTCTTTAGAAATATTGCGAGTTTGAATCGCCACAACCCTAACATTACGTTTTAATCGTCGCTTGAGAGGAGCGCTCGGCTGTTTCTTTCTTGTTTTAATACTTGCCAATGGAATAAATGTGCATTAGGTTGAACGGAACAATGCGAGCTTCTTTCAGCTAATCTTTCCATCCTGCTTCCACAAAACAGTTTGGATGCTGCTGGCTGGCACGGAAAAATATAACATGTTGGAGTGAGGCAAAGGTACGGTTACGGGTAATGGTTCCTCCATTCTGAAGCAGAGATATTTTGTTGATTGATTTTCAGGTACTTTACTTGCTTACTCATTGTGCACAATTAAGACAATCAATCCATCTTTTCTTTTGAAGGCAACAATTTGCGGAAGAGAGTGACGACCAGTCAGGTTGGCTGTGTGCGCTATTCTTTTCGAACCAGGAGGTAAGAATTTGCTGTAAAAAAATATTATCCGCTCTTAATAATAACCAGTTGGGCTGAAGGGCGTAACCTGAAATGACCGAGAACGTAATACGTTGGCTGCTTGTAAAATACGTTGTTGGTCGTGTCAACGATTATAGGACTGTCGACAAAGTTGCGTACCCAATTGGGTCCCCCTTGAAGGTCCAAAGCGAGGTTCCAATCGACCCAACCTACGAACCAGTTGTTCAAATCCTTTAAGCAACGAGTCAGATGGACAAACTGCAGCTGTTCATGTCACGTACCTCCATTATGGAGCGTATGTAGTTCTTTGCCCTTAGCCAGCTGCCCAAAACTGGACCGCGGCTTTCGGTAACTTTCCAACCTTCGCACGCTTCCGTGCCAATCATTGGAACATCGGGATGTCGGTCATGAGTAGCTTGAAGCGTTAAAGAAGGCGTTAGCTCGTCCAGGTACCAATGAACGGCTATGAAAGAGACGAATTTTCGCGCTTCCGAATCGTTGAGAACCTGAAAACACAATATGTTGACTCGAAGAAGCTTTGCCTAAGCCATTCGTCATACGACGTCAGCCCATTTAGGCAGCATCAATCGGTTGTCGTCGAGAATCATTATTTTTACATTCAATCCAGCCAGCGCAGGTCCAAGATCCATTTTTAGGAAATCTCTTTGCATTGGAGGAGAAAAGCCCATTGTTTGGAAAGGATACTGGTAAATAAAGCCGGTGGTCGGCTCGTTCTGCATGGTCACGGCCCATATGGTAATATTATGTTTCGCGTACTCTTCAACGAACCTGCAAATCAAAAATATTATGGCGCGCAGTGGTTTATGACTTGCAATTGG
The DNA here is from genome assembly GCA_037903355.1 of Trichuris trichiura. Lineage (NCBI taxonomy): Eukaryota > Metazoa > Nematoda > Enoplea > Trichinellida > Trichuridae > Trichuris > Trichuris trichiura. Next base: position 613,594 of record JBAJFE010000011.1, read on the forward strand.
CGCCCACTTTGCGAAGTATTGGGCCCACGTTTTGTAGTATTTCGATCCGGGCTTTCCTATAAGGGTTCCATTGCCATACATTTTGCCACTGTTCTTCATCCAGCCCGGAGCTGACCATGGACTTGCGAACAGTTTAATCGGAATTTGTGCTATGCTTTGGGCATATTTGATGTAGGGAATCTGCGCTTGCGCAACTGCTCAACTGATTCGTCTACGAACGTTACCTTTAAGTTGTAGTCTTCCTGGGCTAACTGGAATTCGGAAAGGTTGAAATCTCCATCGACGTCATCGTACGAGTAAAGGCGAGTGGAAAAGTCGCAACTGGCCATAGGTATTCTGCCCATTGTGTATTCAATGCCTAAAATTGAAAAGCTTCCGTAGATGCCGTCGTCTGCTTAGCGATTGTTGTCAACCTGTTGGAGCGTAATAAGAATTCAAAAGTTGTTGTTGCATCAGCGGGCTCAACGAAGCTATGTTAATTCCGGCTGCGTCCGTGAATGCACCACCGAAACCGACGATTTCTTGCATTTCTTCTTCCATTTGCAATGATATAACGATTGCTGTTGAAACCTACGGCTGATACGCTCTTCCTAACCACTTTGAAGTACTTACAACCTTGACCAGGCTGGCGGGAAGCCTTCGTAAAATTTAAGGTGCTTCGTCGGAGACGATCCCCCGACTTTCCAGTCGTGTAAACTACTGCGTCATTGTCGCCCATTGGCTCCAACGGTTCCACTGTATCGCAGCGATCCTCGTTGCACACGCATACACTTGAGCCGTGACCAAAATCTTTCCTTAGACATTCCACGAATTCGCCGCTCTGCAAAGGTGCTGCTAACAAACAGGGCGACTTGCATACAAAGCTACTGACGGCGGAGATGATCCCTATGGATATGAAAACAAGCAATCCTTTGAGGTAAAGCATAGCTGTCGAACACGGCGATTAGAAAAAGATAGGCAACGTGGTTAGTTCGCCTCGGTTGCGCACTGAAAGTTCATCGAGTCAGTTTTACCTTCACCTTGTCTTCAAAGCGGACAACGTACAGCTTCAGACAAGCTCTATGATTTACACGATCACGTGACAGTGCGCCTGCTTGGTTAATCTATTTGCCAGTGCCAAAGACGTAACGAAATAAGCGGCAGTTAAACGTCAGCTGTCCACCTATGGCATAAGCAGAGAAAACGATGGAATTGTACCTTTCTGCAAACTAGACAAATTGCAGCGAATGTTCAGCACTGACCACTGATATACGACACGATGCAGTTATTGCACGCGGCAACAGCGATATTTATTTTTCACTTTCCTTTTGAAAAAACAAAACAATATTTCCTATGGTACGGAGCCTGTTACTGATTGTCAGGTTCGTTGGCGCCAAAACGAAGCATGCAAGTAGACTGCTGTACTTTGTAAACGGTGTTATTGCCGTCATCAAGTCTACTTTGTTTGCGAGCAACCTACTGATTGACCAATAGACTGCGTTAATATGTTTCCTTAAGACTTGTCAACAAGCAAAAATGCGCCTGAAATGAGGCGGTCAGGCCGTTTCTTTTCGGACACGTGAAAATTAAGCATCAGAAATGGTTTGCATGTCGCAGGCATTCCTGCGCGTTCATCTGGAAGCGATAAAAATTTGAAGTAACGGTATCCGAGGCTTTTGGGAAGCTGTCTTCTTTCTACGGAGCTTTACGACAGCATATTTTAGCATTGAGGCTAGACGCAGCTGCATTCCGCAGGTGATCTATAGCTTAAGAAGAATTTTTCGATGACGGCATTGCATTAGCGCAAGCTTTATATTTAATGGCAAATTGGTATTTTGCTTTGGTGTGCCACTACCTGAAGTGCAAACGGACAGCCTAAAGCTAAATCGCTTTTGGGTGGCACATTGGAAATACTGTACATTGGCCGGACATAAGGTAGAACTAAAATGATAGAGGTCATATTGTTTAATCGATTTGAAGCTAAGTTGCATTCTCTCTCTTTGACGTAAATATTAATACGACCGACTGGTCTGTACGTCTGTTTCTTTTCGGATATCGCGCATCCGTGTAATGAAGAATGCCTTGGTCATTCAACCATTGCTCAAAATCCTTCACGGTTTTCATTCGATAGTCAAAAGAACGACGTCAATGCGCTGTCTTCGCTGACAGAAGGTAAGTGTTTGAAATGCGGAACTTTGTTGCTCACTTTTCTTCGGATTTGCGCGTAACATATAATACGACTTTTCTTGTCCATTATTTAAATTATCTTTTAAATTCAAAAGGCAGCTTTTGACTGTGCGAGGGTAGCTGCATGTTCAACTCATTAGTAAGTCCTTCACATTTCCGCTTAATGGACTGTCCTTTCATTAGTACATCTAATTCGTCCCTTTCATGCTAAGCATGCGTTCTCCTGTTACTAAGCCGTATAAGTAATTGCAATTTGGGATATTTAAATGGTCGTTCCCTACTTTTTCGAGTTGAGTATTTCCTCTTCATTAGTTTAATAGGAGTACGTATGCACGTATACTGACAGTGCATTTTGATCCTGCAGTCTTATGCTGTTTACATTAATATTAATACTTCATATACTGAAGGTAAAACGATTTTACACGGTCACTTTATCGTCGGACGTGAAAGCATTACGTCTGATGCTGACTGACGACGGGACGCGGTAAGTCCAGAAATAAAGGTATGTCCTTTATGCATGTTAATGAAAGCTGATTTACTAAACTGCGACATTCAGCCAATGGAATCACAGAATGTTTTCTAACAACGAGTGATAGTTCGGCGCTGTCAAACGGAAACAGTGGTTTCATGCCTTCCGTTGGCCATTTTGCAATGTTTCCATTTCATTGCAGCTTAAAGCGACCGCTATTTCGAAAATACTGTTCAGAAAACTTTTAAGACCGAAACAGCGGCGAAGTGTTTTCATAGCTACGCTTGGGACTGAATGAAATGGAATCAGATACATCCGAAAGACTCGTAAGAAATCCGTGAGATTCAATAGGGTTGTTTTTGCTAGGATGTAATCATTGAACGCCGTTAATTGGCGAATAGTTTTTCCGAACTTCTATGGAACTTTACTGCTTACAAGATGGGCCAATAGCGTTCTTGCGGTTTTATTGTCCTGAATAGGAAAACTTCCTTTCGCTATCCTAACTGCATTTGCATTTATTTCCCTTTGCCTTGAGCTGTTTTAATAATGGGCGAAATCCTTTTCCAAAACTTTACTGTTATGTTTTGTATGTACTAAACTGATAGCATACTGGCTGAGTGAGTTGCCGTTGAACAACGGCTGTGAAGCGGATATAAATGCAGATAAGAGTTCGTTCATTAGATAACTTGTCGCTATGGCACTCTTTCAAATTAGGCGGCACTTTCCCATGGGTTCTTGAGCTCCGATAGCTCGCCGATTTTTGATGGAGTTTAAAGGCGGTCGTTATTCCTTTTGAGCTGACGCTTTAACTGTCATGTTGTTCGGTCCCTTTGGCCTTCGATGTTAATGAATTCGATGACAATTGAAGTTTCGATTTTGAATAGCAATGCATTCCTATGCAACAATTCGCGCCGCTTAAGCCGAGCCACTTTTCTCCTTTCAAACTTAGCCTTTTCCGTAACGTAGAATTGAAGTTGGTCGATTTCAGGCAAGGTGACGGCTGGCCAAAATTGCATTGCAATGGCGGTTCAATTTTTTACAGCTTTAAAGTTATCGCTGCTTTTTGCCATTTTTTGAGCTTCGGTTGCTCGCTGTCGTCGCCTGTTGCAGGTGCACAAAATAATTCACTTTTTATTGAAAGGCAATTACCATTTTTGCATTTGCCTACTTGGAAACGCGTTTTAATTTGTTTATGAACCGTTCATGTATATTGGAAGTGATTGATTGCTTGATGGTGCATGAATCAGCGGAACTGCAGCCAACGGTTTCCATTTGCCCTTAAACAGTTTCAGGCGTCAGCACAAGAACAATTGCTTCCCTTGGAATGGTTGATTGGAAGCTCAAACATGTATGGAATCGATCCCTCTGTTATGGTGATGTCGCCGGTATATCAGCAGTTTTTCCGTTGGATATCGGTTTCTAGCGTTCGCTGTGTACGCACTGCTTTAAATAATACTCATTTCCCAGAAGCTCTCAAATGGAGCATAGTTCACCACGTTTGGAAAGGGCAACAACGATCACCAAAGTAGAACTTGACTTTAATAGTACAGCCCGTACTTACGAAGACGAACCTGTGCCTATGGATGCTCTCTACGCCATAATGGCAGTCGCGTCGGCAAGTTTCTTGTTGAACTGTTTGGCTGCTGTTGGAATTGCTCTTCAAAAAAAGCTGCGTAGAAAAAATACCTTTTTCATCATAATGCTTACATGCCTAAGCTACGCGTTTCATGCTCTCGGTGTGATCATTTATGGAATCAAGATGGTCATCGGTTATGAAAATTATCGAACGGTATTTTTGATGACGCAAAAAGATTGCTTCTGTCTTACGTTGCTTGGCAGCGTAGGCAAAACGATGATCGTCGATTTCAGTTTGATAACTGCCATCGACCGTTGCATAGCTATCTTTTTCCCACTTTGGTATGGTCAAAGAATAAGATTTCGCCTGGTTTACTTCAAAATGGCCATTGTCACAGCGCACGCTAGTATTTCGTACATCATTGAGTATGTATCCTCCAGCGACGATGCTCTATTTCTGTGTAGTTCGTTTACGGTTGTGGTTATGTCGACCGGAATGATGGCTATGCAAATCGAAGAGGACGTTTTCATCGTTTTGATACTCATAATATACGTTGTCCTGCTGATTTGGGTTGAAAAGGAGCTTAACAAGGCGAAACATGACGCGGACAATTTGGCTCACGCTCGTATGCAAATGAAGGTTGAATTGTTGCACACACTGGTTATTTCAATTGCTTTCTTCACGCTGACAGTTGCTGTTTCCAACATGTTGACCACAATTGGAATGACCGAGTGGGATTACGAAAACGCAATTGAATACGTCAAATACGCTGCCGTCGGCTATCTGGGTGGAATAGCGAATTTTGCCGTCTACTATTGGAGGACGAAAGAGATTCGCAAATCGTTCAACTATCTCATAATCACTTTGGGCAGAATGGCCGTATGCAAATTTGATAGAAAAATTAGCGTTTTGCCGACGACCACTTCCGTTGCCATGTGATTAACCGCTGTCCAACTCGGCAAGAGACGTAGTTTTTTCGTGGAAACGCACGCCGAGAAGTGTACATGTTCCATTATTAGTTCTACGGACGGTAAGTGCAGTTGCTTTTGGGTAGATTTTCTAAACTCTATTTTTGCTGCATGAAAATTTTACTATTCGCATTAATTGTACGTGCTTTAAAATGCGGTGATTGCGAAGCTGAATCTGTTTCACCGTGTAGATGAAGTATACCGTATTAATATGAATAATTAGAACGAACTAATCACCTATGGCCATGATTTTGTATGTATCCACCGACGATTGGCTATGTATGCGTGTAACTGCTAGGAAGCCAGAAGTCAAAGGCTTATTCTTCCATTGGTCCTCATGGAGACCAATTTATTTTAGTACTTTCGAACTAACACGTTGTCCTTTAATGCATTTCGGTCCATTAAGCTTCATTCAACGTTGATAGTCACTGATAAAGACGTGTAATGGACGGAACCGTACTAGGTGACAACAACATGTTGGTTCGGAAGACCTATAGTAAATAGGTCCCTAAGCAGACCGGTGAATTTAACACGACTGCTGAGCAGGTCCAAGAAAGGCGAGCACCTTTGACAATTGACTTTACACCAGTTTCACAGCATCTTTTATGCCATGAGCACGCTTGAGCACTTTGGTTACCAGCGAATCACGGTTGTATGCTTTAGAAATTGAAGCCAAGTTTCTACTTTATCTCTTACCAGCTTATGCAAATTATGTTACGGTTCGTAATGAGACTGAAACAGAGTTCTCAAAGCTTTTCGTTTTCCGGCAGACAGTGTTTAAAGTTAACGAAAGCGTTTTCCGAATGAGACTTCACGCACCTGTTAGATGTAATTCGATGTTTACGTTCGATGAGAACAAATGAGACGCTTGAGGTGTTTACCAATTTAGGTATTGATTAATTTTCGATGTTTAACTTTACTAATCTTGTTTAAGCGCTTTAATTACTGTTAACCTGCTGCTTTTTCGGTTGTCGAGTTTAATAATAATAATAATAATAATAATAATAATAATAATAATAATGCTTTTTGTTAAACGTGTCGAGTTGGCTGATGGTACGCTACCGTTCATGTCAGTGCGGTGGGATCGATTGGTAGTGTAGAAGTATTTCGCGAATTGATATGCGCCTAGTGATGCCTTGCTAACTGAATGTCTTTCATCTCTGCTGAGCCTGACTTGCGATGGAAAAAATTGAAGACGCTTTTTGCGTCCGACACAACTTATCTTTCAACACTGATGAAAGCTACTCGGCTAACAAGACATGGTTAACCACCCGTAGGCCAATTGTCGAAATATTTCCACACAGCAGATCGATTCGACGGCGCTGAAATCGGCGATAGCTTAAGCTCAGCATGGCGGTCGCAGAATCGCAATCCTGAAAGATACATGGCATTGAATAAATAGTGTAACTATTGGCTCTAACGAGAAAGCGGCTATTATTTTTTATTGTAACGCAAAGTGCTTTTAGGAGTGGAAATGACTTAAGCCCAGAAAGCTCAGCTCTTTGATATTGACACATACGCAGGGATCCAAGCAGCCTGCGATGGTCATTTCAACTTTAATGGACTTTCCATAGTAGCAGTGCCATTAGGGCTTTGCCAGACGGCGATAAAGTTAGGTAATGGTAAGGTTGGCTTTTTGGAGCCACTTTTTACTTAGAAGGAGCTGGCGCGTAGCCAATAATGAATGATGGTTTTCCGATATGCTTCGTTCGTGGCGTTGGGTTGTCTCACCTTTTTAATGTCACTGTTTGCTGAGGCTCATATAGTATGTGTAGCGTTTGCATATTTTACAAAGCTTATGAAAGTGGAATTATTTTAGCATAGAAAGTTAACTTATACCATGCATGGGCTCTGATTTTGCATAAAATGCCTTACTTTGGCTCCGAGCTTCCTCATAGTATTTTATCGTCCATACTTAGCAGAAGGACAGCGTTGTATTCACTTTCTTCGCTTTGCTTATTAATGCAAGTATTTTTTAAAACAGTTTTTGTTGGTCAGCACACTTTCTAATTGCATATGATTTTTTCTTTCTTTTTCTTTTGTCACTCTTCATTGACCAGGACGATTTTCAGTTGCGTTTGCATTTTAGGTCTTATATTTCCGTCTTGCTCGTTCTCCTTTGGCTTCATATACGCTTAAACGGAGATAGGCCTTTGACCTTTAAGTAATTGACTTCTTCTAGCTGGACTGCTCTGTACGCTCAAGCGTTCTCTGTACGTGAGTACTAACTGTACTGTGAAATGCTTTTAACGTGTTATTTTTTAGTTTGATGTATTCATTCATTTGATTAGGCGAACGTGAACGCCCCGTTTAAATATAGAATGCCAAATGATTGCATCGTGTCATTATCTCTTTGTAGTAGGTGGGATGTTGTGGAATGAAGAAAGCGAAAAGTCTTACGAAGTTACCACATCTGTTTAGGAACTGCATGGCCCGCTTCAAAAGGTAAGTTTCGCTTTTCTCCGTACGCGTTGGTTCTTCAAGACAGCGCAGTGCCGCCTTGCAACTTCCCAAAGTCTGTTCCTTTTCCTAGCGTAGTTAACTACTGCTTTTTCGCAAATGAGAAAAAATATCCGCTTACAAAGCGTACTTCTAACGCAGGTCGTTTTCCTCAGCAGAGCCCGTCGCAGTCTAGTTTCGCTCTGCTCTGATGAGTCCTTTACAGTAAATTGCAGCCGGACAAAACGGCTTCATTTAGAGAGCGTAATCTTCCATTACGGTCGGGTTAAGCCCGCTTGAGCGGACTGCCTGTTTACGTTTTAATTTTTAAATTACTGTACATCTTGTCCCGATTATAAGGTACACACGTAACGTTTAAAATTATTTCTGGGCTTTAGGACCAGTTGATGTCAAATCAATCCTCGACGTTGGTCAGACGGACACGCTTGTCTTTTTACGGGCGGAACAACTACTTTAGGCGCTACTTTTGAAAATACTGTTTTACGCTGCTTGTCTAACCGCCCAAAACATCAGCCGACTTGGCGCGGCGTTTTGTTGCTCGAAGCGGCATTGTCAGTTGCAATTCAGCTTTCTGTCAACTAAGCATTTTTCCAGTTCCACAACTTTGTTTGTCCTACGGAAGGAAGATTTTATGGTCAAATAAGTTCTGCTTATTCATTCCCGCTATGCGAAGAGCAATTCAAGGCATTATTAATATCTCTATGAATAGGCAGTTTTGAATTGATTTTCCAACGCGTTGAATGAATGCATTGATTCTCTTTGTAGATTCGAAAGAAGAATCAAATAATGATGCTTTTATTATTATTATTAGTACTATTCTTAATTTCGACAAAATTAAGAGTGCATGCGGAAACTGGTTTGCAAAGTTTGTCTCTACATTCCTTTCCTCATAAGCACGATTTCTTTCAGCTATGGCCCTGGCGAATCGCCTATTTTTTTTCGAAAGCTTACTCTGCTCATATGTTTCAATATGAGCGACCGCTGAAGACACGAAAAAAAATTGTGCAGAGAAAGTTGCCGGTGGAAAGCGACTATTCGCGAGACACACTTTCCAATTATGGCCAGTTTGTAGCAGTTTGACCGGTCGCTGCCAAATGTGACGCAAACGAACGGAACGAGTTTTTGCCTCGCTTGTCTTTTCGTTTTCTCATAAAGTAGCTGCCATTGGCCGTCTTTGGTGATGCTTCTAAGCTGATTTGGAACCCGCCGTTGCTTTGACGTGGGTTCTCCATTAGCCAACAGTGGAAGAAGCGGGCAATCTGCCCTTTTTCAACATTGGCGAACGGTGCGAAAAGGAATACAAGGGAAACATTGACAATGACAATTGACGCATTTTCCGCTCTCCCGGTAACTAAGACCAGTTGTGCATAGTGGACGCAACGATTCTCCGCTCAGCTTGGGCAACACTTGGCAATCGTAGTCGCTCGACCCACTTCCTTGTAACTGGGTTGCCAAGGTCAATGACATCCCCGCAAATTTGCGGCTCCGAAACGTAAGCTCAATGTGATTGCTTTGCCGAAGCGTCGGTACTAGCCGCGTATGCCTGTGGCTCACTTAGCTGGCAACCTACAGTGCTCCATTAACAAATGAATTTGCATACTTCACCATCACGCCTTCACTTAGCTCATAGGCCATTGCTATTGCGCTCGAAGATTCCTCGGTAAGCGAACATTGCGCAGGTCATCGATTTGACCCTAAAATTCAATTTTCCTTTAGACTTTGTCAAGCTATCTGCCGGCTTAGGCTGCTTCTTTTATCCATTTTACTGCTGCCACCCGGTGGCAGGCACATTCGTTATGGGTGGTTGTTTTAAGCTAAACTTTATTGAACGTCAGCTTAGCAAGTTCTTCGACGTCTACTCGCGATTCGTCAGTCGTCATCCATGGCCGTTCATCGTTTTCCCTTTACTTTTGAATATTGCCCTTTCCGTTGGTCTCTTGTACATGCACGAGATTACGGACGCCACTTACTTGTATACTCCCACTCAGGCGCTTTCTAAATTCGAGCGGGAAGTGATTCATCAAAAATGGCCTCTTGTTGACGGCAATTACGTGGCTGGACATGCCATCACTGCCCTTCGGGAATGCCAGTCAATTGTCAGTGCCAAAGACGGTGGCAATATTCTACGGTAGGTTGCCGTCGCTAATGACATCAACGTCTAGACGGCTTAGGGCTTTTTGAAAGCCATTCACCTTCTTTGGGCAATTGTAGCGGATGTATTTTTGCTTTAGGGCTGATTACGCCGACTCTGTTAATCGGCTGAACTTATTTATCATCAATCAGATAAAGGTGAAATACCGCAATCGCACGTATGGATATATGGATTTGTGCTTGCATTGGGAGGCTACTTGTTTCACTAATCCTCAATTGGGTGTAATCAGCACGGCATATCAAAGCCGTGATCGGAATGCATTCAATTTGACATATCCTATAACTCGACTTGGCTCGCAGCCAATATATCTTGGTAGCAGTCTTGGCGGAGTCCGTTTAAACGAGTATGGTCATATAGAATCTGCGGAAGCGTGGATGCTAGTCTATCAGCTGCAATTCTACCCGGACAACAATAGCTACGTTAGCGGCCTTTGGGAGAAAGAGTTCCAAAAAGCTTTGCTTAACTATCGCGACCCAATGTTGGACATTACTGTGCTTCATTCACAAACGTTGGACGACGAACTGGAGCGAAACGCCGAACACTTGACGCCTCGTTTCGCACTCTGCTTTCTCATACTGCTCGTATTTGCCACTTTGTGCACCATAAGTTTTATCGACGGCACCTGCTTTATTGATTGGAGCATTAGCAAACCAATTTTAGCACTTGTGGGTGTCATAGGCGCCGGTATTGGGGTATCCTCGGCTGTTGGATTGATGAATCTTTGCGGTATGATTTACACGCAGATAGTAGCTGTCATGCCATTTTTGGTTGTCTGTAAGAATATGGGTGTCGTCTTTGCCTGATTATACGGTTGGTTTTTTTTATAGCCGTTCGGCTTGACAACACCTTTCTGATGATTTCTGCCGTGCGACGTACGTCTCCTCAAAAGTCGGTTGAGGATCGCATCGGTGACGCAATGTCCGAAGCCGCCGTCTCGATAACAATAACCGTTCTGACGGACGTATTCAGCTTTGCATTGGGTATTTTGACCAACATTCCGGCAGTGCAAATATTCTGCGCCTATACCACCGCCGCTATTGTTACCACGTTTTTTAATCAGCTGACAATAATGATGGCTGTGCTGGCACTGACATTGCGCATGGAGCGTAAAAGCCTAAATTGCGTTCTGATTTGCGTCAAGACGCAAACGTACCAAAAAGATCAAGAAGGTAAGCATGCATACAGGACTTAATATTCAGTTTTTAAAATTATCCCAAGCAAAGCTTAAACTATTTCCTTTTTTTGCTCCACGTCATGTCAGCCTAATTTGCATAAATGAAGTGAACGTAATTCGTTTTTTTGCGCGCGTTTCCCTTTTTACCAAAGCTCACTTTGAAGCTTGTTATTGGCGGGATATTTTCCTATGTCGAATTGGCCGAACGAGAGTAAAACGTAGCATAGCTCGCTGCTCAATGGTAGCCCCATTCGGGAGAGTTAACATAGCGTAAGCAGGCGGAAGAATTCATTGTTTTATGTCAAATTGTGCAACTTTGTCTGTTGGAGCCAATTTTGCCGCCTACTTCGTCTCGTATTGTTTTCCTTTAGTGAGCCGATGACTTCGCGCTTTGCTTTATTGTCAGATCTAGCTGGTTTTGCTTTCCGCCTATTCTCGACGAGTCCGTCTCATTGTAAATGTTGCGGAGATGATTAATTTACCGTATTTCACGGCCTATAAGTACACCCCTCTACCTAAGTAATGGGTAGTAATGATTGGCCCAGTTAATCACTTAGTGAGTCTAATTGAGGTAGAAGAATTGCTGTTCAGCTCATAGGACTAATAAGTAGAATGCGAGCCTAGGAAGTACCAACTGGGCCAATTATTACCACCCATTACTTAGGTAGAGGGGTGTACTTATAGGCCGTGAAATACGGTAATCTCATTGTTTTTACGTACCGTTATCGCCACTTTATCGTGAGCAAACGGTGCATCGTGTTGAAACTGCAATTTTTAGTCTTTGCGAAAATTGTATGCTTCTATTTTTGTCAGGTCTAACTGGCCTTCGGTTTTTGAATGATTAACCGGTTAGGCGCCATGCTTCCACAAGCTAATGCTGCCAGAACATTTCACTTTAGCGACGTTTTATAAAGTATAACTTTCGCTATGGACGATAGGCATTCTTATTCTGCTCAAGCGGGAGGTATTCGCGTCGTAGATTTATTTACGGAAAGCAAGATCATTCTTAATAACAAAGTGCTCAATATGATATGAACAGAGCATACGGGACGAGTACTGTCCTCTTCTTGACGGAATGAACGAGTTGTCGATTTGTTAGTAATTTCTATTAACCATAAAAGTTTACGCAATATTTTGCCAGGATAGCACGAAACCATTGCAATCATTTGAAAAGATTTGTTGTAGAAATTAGCTTTAGGTTATTCCGTTTCATGGCTGTCAATTCGGCGCTGTTTTTCACGCGTAGAATTTTTTTTTACTTGCACTCTTTCCGTCTTTCAGAATGCGACAATTTCCAAGCGGCGAAAAGCCATTTTTTCGCTCATCCCTCACTAGTCATACTGTAGCACGAGAAATGCAGGCTCATTCATGCGTAGGATGCTCCTTACCTTGTTTCGCCCTTTCCCAAGAGCGTTAAGGCTAAATATAAAACTTGCATTTAGCTTGGAATTAGGCAAGGGCAGAACAAATACAGTAGAACCTCCATAAGTTGACCACCCAAGGGACCGGGAAAAATAGGTCAACATAGGACGTGGTCTACATAAGAGGCTGTGGGTATATTATATTATTAACGTGCGGACCAACCAAGTGGTCAAAATTCGGTCAACTTATGGAGGTGGTCGACATAGAGAGGTGGTCAACTTCAGAGATTCTACTGTACCTCGATGGGCTTACAACATCTAGCCCTTACCGCCTTGTCATGAGCTAAGAACTATTCCTCCCATGTACTCAACACCGGAAGAGTTTTCAAATGTTAAACAATATTTGTTCCTTCTTATCTCGAAGTAACATTGCTAAAAGTTGTAGACATATATATACATATATATATATATATATATGTATATATGTATATATATATATGCAAGCATTGTTCTACTTATGATTTTGTACTTGCTGGCTGAATCAGATGTGGCGGTTTGAACAGTCTGTCCGTTAAAGTTTAGTTTTACTATGTTTAAGCGACAGCAATCTCAGCGAACTGAACATGTTCCCTCGCTTAAGTGCAGCAACTGTTCGTGAGAGAAAAGTATTGTTTCAGAATGAATTGAACTCTGAGAAGCGAGATAGGTATGTCCAATAGGTGAAATGAATGAAAGCTTGCGTACATCCCGCGTTGTCCCTAATTTTTTTTTTATTAGTAAAGTACTTTCCTGTTTGGCGAATTGTATTCGTTAATGTTTTCCCGGGCTTCCATTTCGTAATCGCTCCTAAATTTTGCAATTATATTTTTAAATTATACATACATTGAAAATACAAAGACCGCTCTGCGAACGTTGGTCGGACTGGTTCGTTTTTAGAGTCTCAAGGTACATTCACTCGGTTGTTCAACTTGGGTACTGGAGTAAACATTCAACCAGCCAAAGGTGGTTCGTTGGAACCTATTCGGCGAGACTTTGCCCAAAAGATGTTGGAAGATTGGTACGCTCCCGTATTGATGCATCCTGTGATGCGCTTTATGGTTGTTGTCTGGTTCATCTTGTACTTGGCTTTGAGCATTTGGTTTTGCACCAATTTGCGCGAAGGTTTGGAACCGGTGAATCTGCTTGTCTCCGACTCGTACGCGATTCCTCACTACAGAGCGTTGGGAAAGTGCGCATTCCATACAGTCCGTATTTTCTTTATCACATTCGTTTGTTTTCTTTTTTTCAGGTACTTTTGGAATTACGGTACCGAAGTGCAAGTTGTGGTCAACAATCCGCCTGACGTGTCCGAGGAAGCTGGTCGCCTGAAAGCTACGGAAATGGTGCGCGCTTTTGCGTCAAGCGCTCACGGAATGGGTATGGATGGAGTTATGTTTTGGCTGTTCGAATTTGAGCGCTTTTTGGTTGAACTAAAGTTGCCAAATTTGTCGTTGATGTCCAAAAAAGATTTTTACGAGTCTCTTCGTCACTTTCTGGAGTTGGGCGCCTTTGAGCGTTTCCGTTTTGATATATTCTGGGAAGAAAACCCGTCGCACCCCGACGATAGTCGTATTGGCGCCTACAGGTTCTACATGGGCATACGAAATTTTACCACATCAGTACAGCAGACAAAGGCGGTTCAATCACTTCGGGCTGTTGCTGCCCGTTTCAGTCAGTACAATGTGACAACATTTCATCCTCTTTGGTTGTTCGTTGATCAGTATCAAGAAATTCTTCCAAATGTTGTTCAGGAGGTGGTCGCCGGCATGTCTGTAATGGTTCTTATAGCGTTACTTATGATTCCTCATCCATGCTGCAGCTTTTGGGTAGCGGTTACAATTGCATCCATTGACTTGGGTGTCGTCGGTATAATGACAGAATGGGGCATCAATCTTGATACTGTTTCCATGATAACTATGATAATGAGCATTGGGTTTTCAGTAGACTTCTCTGCTCACATTGCGCACGCTTTTGTTGTTACCGATCTTAAGTCTTCAACCGAACGTGCCAAACGAGCAATATCAAAAATGACTTGGCCAGTATTACAGGTATGCTTGTGCTTCGTCCTTAAGCTCTGTTTTCTTGTTTTTACATTATTGTTTCAATAGGGTGGCATTTCCACTATTCTTGGCGTGGCCGTATTGGCTAACTTGGACTCGTATATGGTTCTAGCTTTTTTCAAAACTGTTCTACTAGTTATTGTCCTTGGAATGCTGCATGCAATCGTATTCCTACCAGTATTGCTCAGTCTATTTGTTCATCGACCATCCTGCGTCCGAAAGGTTGATTCTTCGGTGAACAACAGTCGCCTTAGTAGTATCAATGGCCCTCGTATGCAACCGGTGCGCTGTTCGACATTCAAAACGTGCAATGGTGCGAATTCTTCGGCAGTTCTTCCTGCTGTGATGACATCATCCCCGCCGATGATGTTCTCTCAAACATTAGAGCACGAATACGAAACGATCAAGAAGTACGTTGATACGAGCCGTCCTACGTTGTACCTGCCAACATCGCTTGGTTATGTCCATTCGTTTTACGAGAACGGCGGAAGCAGCGATCATCATATGTACAGGCCAAGCGCGGGAAATTTCATTCCCGATACTGAATGTCAATCAGAATATTGTGCGTTTCATCCGCCAGATTACGGTCACTGGAATGGTCAAGCAGTTACGCAACAATTGCATCATCGCATGATGAGCGTTCCGGATCTTCTGCCGTTCGACGTTAAATATAAGGAAACTCGGTGACACACTAAAAAATCACGCTTCTGTAGGCTTTGAAAGCTGTTTTTGCTCCTCTCTCGTTGTACTTACCCGTTTGCCTACTTTGGCTCCAATGATTCTCAGGTTTCTTCAAGCGCCTCCTTAGTGTTAGGCGTCCACCGCGGCGCATCGCCGTCGTTGTTTTATAGCTAGCAATTCCGTTTTACCGTTTTGGTTTCTTCGCCGATGCTGGTTTAAAACCGCTTCTTAACAAGAAACTTCGATCAATGTGCTATAGCTAGATTTTCTTTTTCAATGTATATCAATTGCCAAGTAAAATTTTAATGCTTTATGCCAAAAAGCGCGATATAAAACTTCAATAAGAAAAAAATTTAGCTTCGTCCGACTGCTTTGTAAATGGGCGTTGTGAGGAAAGTTTGAAACTTTCGATGCTTGGTAGAATTTAAACCTGCGCATAATTCTTTGTGTACGGTAGGCAATTATAAAATTCCTTACGAAATTGGAGAAGCGTCTCGAACTTGCGGTTTTGAATTTTTGCAACGCTTTGTATACACGTTCTAGTTATTGTTCGTTGCGTAAGTTGACATTCTACCTTTGCCCGTTTTTTAAATGAATTCACTTTCTTGAAAAAGGCTCTAGAACAAGGTGGGCTGTAATCCCTTTTTTTAAAAGGAACAGCGTAGTGTTTTGTTTCAGAAATTATCCTAACATTCGTTCTTAACTCAGCTTTAGTCTACATCGATTAAATTCCAAAAGGCAAAAAAATTAACTTTTGCCAGCATTGTAGACATAAGCTCTACAGGTTTCCTTCTCTGTTTTCAAGTTAGGAGGATAGGCAATTCCTTGTCAGAGAATATTATCTGAAACTGTGTTATTTCAAGGTTGGTCCGCTTGCGTAAAATGTAAATATTTTTAAACCACACTTTGTCAATCCCGCGCATTCTAGTTGTTTCATTTTCTCGTAAAATTTTATTTACTGTACGTTATTCAGGAGTGCTTTATATTTGCTGTATGTATATTTAGTTTTTTGGATGCGCCTAGCAGTTGACTTGTCTTTGAATTGTTTTTCACCATAACCGTTGTTTAGAAAGCCCTCTTTTACAGCTTTTACTGTTTGTTAGCTTCAGCTTTTTCTGCTGGCATAAATAACTTGGCAAATATCATCTTTTCACATTTCGAAAATCCTGTTTCTTGCATACAGTTGTTTACTTTTCACAAGCTTTGAAAACATGAAACCCGTAAATGAATACTGTTTTGTAATGCATTGCAGGTCCCATTGAAGCTTCATCCTTTACAGTCCCAGTTTCCAAGCCTCAGGATCTGAGTTCATCAGTATGACGCTTGCAAAAAAACTTTTCGTCCAGTGCCAGTTAAGCCACTCGAGACGTTAGAAAAAGAAAAGGAAAACGCTGGACTAAAATGGACGTTGTCCGCATGCTATTACGCAATCATCGAGGCTTTATGTTAATATGCAAATTTATACTGATCGGCAAAGTGAATTCAGGTACAGTCACCTGCTGTTTCAACAGATTTGCCCAGTTGGCGCCGAGCACTTAATATCTTGTTGTTAGGAGTGCTTTTGAACTGCCATGTTTGAAATTTTTGTTGCCAAATTGTGATAAAAATTGTTCTTTTAAGGACGGCAAAAATTGGCAGTCGTTACCGTAAGTTCTCAACTAAGTAACGCCTGCCTCCTCCGTCGTCCATTAAGTAGCGTGCTTATACTTATTCCGCTATGCTACCGTGGGATAAGCTTTTGTCTTTTATAACGGTTTGACGACAATTGGGGAAGTCATCTTCAGCGAAGAAGCGTAGGATAAGGGTAATTGTTGTGTCTGAAGCCCCGCGAAACGTTTACTACCAAAACGAGACACAACTATATCGCTAGCGCAGCCGACGAAAACGAAACACTGCGTAAGACTCGGTTTTACGGTATGTGGCAAAACGATTCACCCAACGTAAGCCAACCGCAGCAAACGCTTTTGTGAGCAGCCAGCACACTAAGTGATGCTCAGGCGGGTCAAACACTTCATCTCCTCCCGACCCAAATTTGGCGCGATGCGACGAAGTTGATTTTGATGGCGCCTGAGCAGGCCATTTGCCGTTTTGACCTGATAGAGCATGCTACCGAGTCGCTTGACTACAGTTCCTCGTAACCACCTGTCGCCTGCAGCAAAGTTTTTCACCATTACAATTTGGCCTTCGACGAATTCGCGACCTTTGCCGCTGCTGCGCGTCCTGCGACTTCTTGGGTCGGCCTTAGGCATGTCTGACGGCAGCATCAACGCTAGCAAAGTCCTTGGCTGTCGGCCGTGGAGGACTTCCGCTGGAGACATCCCGGTGCTCGGGTCAGGCGTAGTCCTATACGTCACGAGAAACCTCTTGAGTGCCTCTGTCTTACAAGTACCTGCCTTGGCTTCTTTCTTCATCGCATCTTTAAAAGTGCGAACAAATCTTTCAGCAACGCCATTTGATGCAGGGTGAAAGGGGGCTGTCGTGATATGCTCTATTCCGTTCATTTTGCAGAAATCTTGAAAACTCGATGCCACCAGCTGCGGCGCGTTATCGGACACAATTGTTCGGGGAAATCCTTCAATCGCAAAAATGGTTTGAAGTGCTAGCACAGTTGCCCTTGTAGTCGTCTTTGACATAGGCGAGACGTATGGAAACTTGGACAAGGGGTCTATGCAGACCAACCACATTTGACCCCAAAACGGGCCAGCGTAATCAATATGTACCCTTTCCCATGGGTCCTTTGGGATGGGCCACGGCTGATACTCGCTGGGCGGATCCGCTGCAACAGCGGTGCACGAAGAACAACGACTCCCGACTTTACCTATTTCTGCATCGAGAGTTGGCCACCAACAATAACGGCGCGCAATTTGTTTCATGCACGCGATTCCCCAATGTCCCTGATGGAGCAGCGCGACGACCTTTTCTTGCAGTTCTAAGGGCACAATGACTCGATTGAATTCGGTTTTGTAAAGCAAGACACCTTTTTGAAAACCGATCACATGGCGTTTGTTCCAATAAGGCCGTATTTCTTCTGCAACTGCTTTGACAGATAGTGGCCATGCCGACGTTACAAAACGTAGCACTTGCTTCAGAACTGGGTCCCTTGCAGTTGCCTCAGCTACCTGAGATCGATCAACGGGGAAGAGATCAGAGTCTAGGTCGGCGTCCGTCAACTCAGTCCAGTGGGCTTCTTCTTTGTCGAACTCCGGGTCTGGACCTATCGGTAGACGAGATAGAGCATCAGCGTTGTTATGGTGCGTCCCGCGTTTATATTTGATGTCCTTAATAGCCGCTCCCATCTGCTCTTCCTCAATCAGAGAGGTAGAGTCATAGGGTGACAAACGGAGGCCGAACGCATCCAACCAGTCCAGTCCCATCAGGTTGGAGCCTTGTTCCAAGTCAGTCACTAGCAAGGTCAGCTGTCGTGCCTGTTCTCCCAGGATAACGCGCACATTCGCCTGTCCCTTGAGCGGAACTGTGATACCACCATATGCGAAAAGTTTCTGGTTAGTGGGTCTGCACGGCGGGGACCCTAGTTGCCGCCACCCGCGGAGGCCAACCATGGACGAAGTAGCGCCCGTGTCTACCTGAAAAATCAGCGGGATACCATTTACTTCCAAGGACACCCAGATCTTCCGGTTTTCGCGCCAGTATGGCAGTCGACTCTTTGTTAACGATAATTCCGACGGAAAGCTCGCCATTTCCGAGACGCTCAAGGAAAAACAAGAATGCACTGAACTTTCTGAACGGTGCGCTTCTGCGTTAGTCGACGTGAGTGACACAAGCCGTGCTGCTTCATTTATCTTGGAGCGGAAGTTCCGACGCGGTGCCTTCTTCTTTGGTCGATCAGTAGATCGAACTGGACGCAAATCAGCATCAGACGTAGTTCCGCACACAGCTGCAATATGTCCTTTACGCTTGCATCTGTGACACACAGCTAGGCGGAAACGACAGTCTTTCCTGTTATGCCCAAGGAAACATTGAGGGCAGGACGGCAAGCCAGAATCTTTGCCTGGACGTTTAGCCGTCCGAGCAGTCATGCGAACCTGTTGAACCTCCGCCATCACTTCTGGTGGGCGCTGTTTGATTGTCGCCATGGCTTTCGTAGCGATCTCGTGAGCTTCGGCAATCTCAATAACCTGCGCCAAAGAAGGATTTGGCCGCTGCAAGGCTGCAAGGCGGACCTGTTCGTCGGGCGTGTTCGTTACGATAACGTCCCGAATGAGACCGTCGAGATAAGATTTGCCGCATTTCTCGTCAGGGCACAGAAACTGGCAGTCCTTGCCAATGCCACGCAAATTCGCAACCCACTCGGCGTATGTCTGACCGGGCTGTAGGCACTGTCGATAGAACAAACATCGTGCGGCCATAACGTGCACGCTCGTCTTCCAGTATTCACTGAGCTTCGCCACCAGTGAATCATAGGGGACGTTCGCTATCTCCTCTCCAGAGAAGAGCTTTTGCAGTAGCTCGAACGTGTCTGAACCGACCCACGAGAGCAGGAACGCACGCTTTCGATTGTCAGAGACCACCCTATGAGCTTCAAAATGCTGTCCGAGGCGAGCGAAGTAGACGTCCCAGGTCTCTTTCGTCCTGTCAAAGGGTGGGAAGCTGGGGACGGATGCCTTGGAGGTTGGCGCTTCGCGGAGAGAGTTCTGTGAGAGGCTGGCTATCAACGCTGCCATTGTCCTCTGCTGTTCTGAGAGCGCGGCTAGGAGTTCCGCCATCTGAGATGAATCCGACATGCTCGTCGCCAAACTGTTGTGTCTGAAGCCCCGCGAAACGTTTACTACCAAAACGAGACACAACTATATCGCTAGCGCAGCCGACGAAAACGAAACACTGCGTAAGACTCGGTTTTACGGTATGTGGCAAAACGATTCACCCAACGTAAGCCAACCGCAGCAAACGCTTTGGTGAGCAGCCAGCACACTAAGTGATGCTCAGGCGGGTCAAACACTTCAGTAATAGTGATCCAGTCGAGCGTAAACAAATTTTAAACCTTTTCAGTTTAAAATTTTAAATTTAAAAACCTATTTCTCCGTTGCGCGGTCTACATATTACGTCCTGCTGCGTTAGTGATAAGCAGGTTGTCTCATCGTACCTTCTCAACGAGAGAAGAAGTTAAACCAAATTATAGCGCGCATGTAGGCACATTTATTCTTTCGTCGTTCCAACAAATATTGTCTTTTTGTGTTTCCCAAAATGTCATAACGCATGTGTGGGGCGTTATCTGTGCGCGAAGAAGGGTAGTGGCATGTCAATTCATGGGTTTTGGTTAGGTAGCGATTTGTCGTCTCAGAAGGGAGAATTTCAGTTTGAGAAACTGCTACTTATGTACTTCAGTTTGAAAAATTGATGGAGATTGTACCATAAACTCAACCTTTTCTTCTAAAACAGTATATTGATAGTTACGATGATCCAAGGCTCGCTGTGCTGTTCCAAAGTTAAAGTTAAACTTTTCATATCACTGTAAGGGTCTATACTTACACTTTTTCGGTTAAATGAGTTATATCCTTGACAATGTGTCAATATTATTTAAATGTATGCGTATATACTGTCTGAAATTATCCTCTCAGTTGTATTCCTTTTTTGTGTATCCTCAGAAGGCCATAATGCTGTGTATGTTTACACTTGTGAATGTTCTGAAAATGTTCCTTATCCCTACTCTCCGATATATTAAGGCCTTTAATGGCAGAAATCAATAGTTTCCTTGTCTAAACAATAGAATGTTTCGTTTCTCTTCACAAGCGCATTTTCTTTGTTTTAGAGATTCGGCAGTAGTCGATAATTAGTATATCGTTTATTGCGTACCTGTACACGCTGGCAAGTTCTTCCTTGAAGCTCCTGTTAACATGTGGTATCATGTTCAGAACGGATCAGGTCGGCTGCTCGATTGCTCAATGCTAACAATGTGGCTCCCATTCCTCCCGTAGCCGTAGTTGGGAACACGGACTCGTCGACAATGCGTACTCCTCTAATGCGTTTCAGTCTGTAAGTTGACGTTTATTGTTTGACGAAAAGGCTTTTTTTTGGCTTACTTTAAATTATCGTCAACTACGCTGCCAATGGGAGCCGTACTTGTCAGGTGTTCTCCCGTTGTGGCCATATGCCTGACTAGACAGTCAATGTAGGCTTCGCTGGCGGGCAATTTAACCGTCGGGCATGAAGGTATATTCGGGTATAACAAGGCGGCGCCCGCTTCTTTCATTACTGGTGTACTTATTAGTTTTTCAACAAATCTGACACCTGCAAAATTTGCATACGTTCGTCTGCTTGCTACTGCCCACGCGCATTGTTTACCTCTGGCCAATTTTCGAACATCCCTCATGTCGGTTAAGTAGCTGGGATTCATTCGCGGCACAAATTCCTTCTCCGTTTGTCTCCATAGCCACATTGTTCCTTGTGACATTGGATGCAGCAGGGTGACAACTATTTCCAAAAAGACCGTATTCTGTAGATCGCCATTCGGATCAAGCATTTTTTCTACCTGTACAATTTAAAATCAATAAGCTTTATATTTACTTAAAAATTTTTTACTTCGGCTCTAAAGTTTTCGTCCTCCATCATTCGCTTTATGCCGGTCAAGGCAGCCGGTTTCAGCTCTAACATTATATCAGGGCTACCCGACTTGTCCAAATCGACCATTGCCACTCCAATTGTACTTGTATTGGCCAGTAGACCTTTTCCTTTCGTTAGATACTCAAGCAGTGTGCTTTTGCTGTCTATCTGGCCAACTAGGGCTTTCATGGCTAAGTTGCTTACTTTCAAAGGCAGCTGAACGGACACCCTATCGTACATGCGTACCCCAACGGGTAAATTCTTCCTTATAGGCACCTACAGTTAGACATTTTAAATTACTTGTCATTTTCTTGTCAAAATGGTTTATTGTTAGTACATGCAATTGCCTGAGATGATCCGAAGGTCCGTAGCCGGATTGGATGAGTATCTTAGCGGTACCTATAGCCCCGGCTGCAAGGATGATCTCCTTTCTTACGCTGACATCGTATACGTTGCCGGAAAGTAGATCTCGTACTTTCACTGCATTGACAA
This sequence comes from Trichuris trichiura, assembly GCA_037903355.1. Lineage (NCBI taxonomy): Eukaryota > Metazoa > Nematoda > Enoplea > Trichinellida > Trichuridae > Trichuris > Trichuris trichiura. Next base: position 635,750 of record JBAJFE010000011.1, read on the forward strand.
CGTAGCTTCCTTGTTTTTGAAAAAGCTGCAACCTTTTAACTTAACTTTCAGCGTCAAATTTCGGCGCATTTACTTTAGCAGCTTCAGCGTGACAGATGACAACCAAATTTGGTCTCTCTTTGCTCAAGTAGACTGCTGCCGGGTTAAGCTTTGTCCCTCTGTAGGAAAGAGCTGAAAACCATGCGTGCGCGTTGGAACACCTGAGGCGGGAATTAAACTACTCACTTCGAGGCACAAAAAAGCCGCCTTTTTGAAAGATGTCCTTTTCTGCTTCCACAATGCTGTGATTGCCCGATCGGCCGGCGTGCAGCCAAAGAAGCTTAAGCGGTTCCAGCGCATGAATGTTGTTCTCCTTGAAAATCACGTTCATCAGATCGCGATTGGACAGTATGGTTTTCATCATTTTTGAATCCTCGGTGGCGGAAAGTTTGAACAAGTAACGATCCATGTCTGCCCAACCTTTGGCACCGGTGGCATGCGCCCATCGACGAAAGTCGTCCGGATTGCACGGCACGTAGGCGCTGCTGCCCAGCACGCTGTTTCCTCCCAGAACTTTGGCCACTCTGAGATGGACTTTCTACAAAAGTTGCACTTGTACTCGTATGTCACCATTTCCTCGATGCAATGAGCTTGCAAGTTGCAAAATGTTGCCTCTTTTTTGTAATTTCAACTTTTGGCTGTCCGAATATAGCGGCTTTTGCTTAGTCGTATGAAATAAGAAAATTGGACTAGTGTACAAGTGTCCGAGTATACACTACTGTTCATAACGAGCGTACGTATTGTTTTTTAAAATATGCACATCTGAGAAGAGACTGTGCCTGTCAGAATAGACAAAGAGACTTTGAGTATGACAGTGTTATGTCCTATCGAAGTCAGTGTATGTGATTTAAATATTAGTCAGAAGTTTTAGAGGAAAAAATCCAGAGCTTTCAGATCCTGTTTGATTCGTCTTCCGGGTATCGTCACGACGTTATACGCTGACGACGAATCAATCACGGTCCAGAAACTAAGTTTTTTCTTCCATATAAGTGTTATAATAAGAGAAGAGTTGCGTTAAACAGCTTAGTTAGCATAATGATAGCCATGATAGCCTACGTACATGATCAACCATCTCCAAAGCTGCTCGTTTCTGAGATGTCGTTAGATAGTTCCATTCAACAGTGGATGTGTTGCCCAGGTCAACGAATGGAACGGCTGTGTCAAAATCTGGTGGACCGCCGGCTTCCAGCACTAAGATTCTTTGACATCCGCTGGCTGCAAGCCTTCTTGCCAACAGGCTGCCCGAATATCCGCTTCCCACTTAACGGTATTTATTTAAGCAACAGAGTTAGCGTAAGCGATAGCGCCTACCTATGACAAAGTCGAATGGGGCGGAGAATATGTCATCCAATTTTCTTTGTACATTGTCCGTAATTCCGGGAAACATTTCGTGCGGATACTGACTCAGCTTGGACGAATACAAGCTGGCAAGGGTAAGCAGTGTGGTAAGCATTGTTATGCGCTTGGTCTGATGCTCACGTAACGTCTGGACCGCTGACTGTCACAGTTTAGGTGAATGTGCGAAGGTTGTATCAATCAAGGCTTTATTAGAGGCCAAGTTCAGGTTTGTGGGTCATAAAGATGAGACCCTGACTCGTCCAGCCTTTCCATAGTCTTGTCAGCTGGTTGATGTCGGCAGCGTTGCAGCCGCTACCACCTATATAGATCTACATGGTTTCACTCCTTACAGTCTTAAAATTTAGGTCAATATGATAATGCTGTTATTAGTGCTTAGTCGTTTGCACGCATAATGACCTGTTCCATATTTGTAATATAACTGCCATGTATTTTCCATTTTTATTCGACCTTATCGTTTGATCAATGTTTTACGAGAACACATGACAGCTGCGTTGACGTCTTGTCTTCTTTCCCTCATTGAAAACATGTCTTTTGGCATGCTTAACGTTATTTCCGCTAACCTTTCTGAATTATTCCCATTGTTGAGTCGCAGGTTCAGCTTTATGCAGAGATGAAATTCGGTCATTCGCAGCGGAGTGCCTCTTCTGCCAGCTGATTTATTGGTGAAGCACTCGCTTAAAATCATGCGTCACTCGACTAAGGCATTCAACCTCTCTGAGGACCACCAAAATGTCAATGATATTAAGTCTTTGCTTCTTGTAGCCTAAAGTTTGTTAATGTTTTCATTAGGGCGTTTGGACTTCAAGAGGTGCAATGCAATCAGTGGGAAAGTGTGTGTCTAACATTGAGACCCGACAAGTTCAATCACTTTTTTAACGTTGGTAAACGTAAATGTTATTATATTTGTCGAAATGAGTTAGTATATCGATTAGGTGGTCATTATGCAAATTTAAAGAGAAATGAGGTGACAAAAATGTCTTCTACTCTGATTTGTGTAGCGAAATTGTGCAATGCCGTCGTTGTATGCCCTCCTTTTTTGTTTCTTCACTTCTCAGGCGTCGAGCTTTAAGACAGGTTCGACACAATGTGGCTACGATGAAAAGTGTACGACCTTTGTTTTTGTTATCGCTTCGGGTTGTACATTTTCATTGGCATGTCATTTGTCTTGTTAATAATAACCTTAAAGCGCTGCCGTCTTTGCAGCGTTCGTTCAATGCGTTTGACTTTGCGGGTGTTCGGCTCACTCTATTGAATTTTAAATTGCTTATTCCAATCGCGCTTGGCATCATCCCATTCTGTCCACCATTTTTTGTCGGCCGTTCGCTATGTTGTTATCGCAGTCAAGTAACGAGAGCAAGATTAGGGTTTTCTCAGCTTTCGTTTGTTGAAAACTTCTTTTTTTTAAAATACGCTTTGACAGATAATGTAAAAAACGCTCACGCCTTTCTCGCATCGTTTAAGCTGTAGGAGTAAGCACAACCAAAAGTCATGTTGGCAAAAACTAGCACGAATTAAGTTGCCACGTCTCGGGAAAGTCCAAGATAATTTATGCAAATTTTCCATTGAAGAATATCTCTTTTCTTTATCAGTTTCAGGAGCCTCGTACGTTACGCTGTTTGTAAGTTCGATAATTACTAAGGCACTTTATTTTCCCTCCCTTTGCCGACATCATCCCCAGCCGACACATTTATGCACATCTAGGTAACGCAGTGCAATAGTGAGATTTGACATGTGAAACTCCAGCGCGCCCATGCTTCATTTCTGCGGCCGCTCTGTTCATCTATTACTTTGGTCACGGCTGTTTACAGCGGTTCCGGTTCTTGTTTATGCTGAAAACGTTAGTGATTTTCAAGACTTAAGGAAGGCAATCCATCTCAATGTCATTATTAATTTCTTAATGTGATTTTTGGTCCTTCAAAAGTTAACTTGTCATAATAATTGAGCTACCAATACAGGAATATGAAAAGTATTTTGTTTTTATTCCGAAGGGCAGGTTAGAGCTTGCTTTGTCTTTTTGGAAGCTTTAAGGTTTTCTGTTCGCACTGCGAAGTCTATTTCTACGAAAACTACTACAGACGTGGCAGTTTGGTATGTTGTTCGCTTCGATGGGACGTTGTAAATGGGTTGCGCAAGTCATCCATTATTTGATACTGTCATTACCCCCATTAAAAGTTTCAAAATATCGAAGCGGCGTTGCATCTGCATGGGCGCGCACCTAACGCTTGGGAAACTCACCTGCGTTGACCCATTGACATTACGCGTAGTCCAGCCTATTTTGCAACACTTTCGCGCGTGCGAAACTATCTTCCATCGTTGTATTACGCATATGCTTAACAAAGGAATTCCTTTTGAGCATAAAATTGGGAACTGTGCTAAGGTTTCGTTGGCATCCAATCTTTTCCGTGCAAAACTGGTTTGTCATTCAATGCGGAAGCAATTAAGTTCGTTTTTAGACTCCTTCAGCGAAACTTAATTGAACTGCAACTCACTTTGCATCTTACCGGCTGTACTTGTAGAATTGGCCGACCTTGGCAGGAAGTTTGGTATATTTGGGTCGCTTTTTACTTGATCGCACAACCTATTCGGGCTAATGGCTCCTTGCGCTGCTTGTCCTTGCTTATAGGTCTTTGTAGCCACCGACGACCACAAATGTCATTTTTCTCATGTACAATGAAAGCTTTAGTCTTGACGGCTTTTTCTCTCACCTTCGCAAACCATTTAAGCTTTAATGTAACTACAAAAAAGTCAATTGTTGCACTGAGGTGCGAACAAAGGCTAAATAGCCTTGCTTATTTTTATTTCCCTTTTGTACATGTGCATTGAGCATTGCCGTGTGAAAATAAGCAATGCCGACTTGCTCCAGCTTGGAAGACGTTTTTTGATGGTTACTGCCGCGAAAAAAAGTTGGCTACTTTGATTTTGGTGCCATTGAGGCGATTTTCACGCGTTCCCTTTCCGCTACAGTGTTCTTGACAATTTTGCTGCCATACATAGCCGAGCGAATTTCCTAATCGGAGTAGCAACAGGGACCCAATGATTGGATGTAAAATGAAGTTAGCTTCGGTGGGCGCCATGTTGGTAACATCTAAAATTCGTCACAGCTTTCTACTTTTGTCCGTGAACAACAAGCTCTCGCTGGGAAAAGTATGCACTCGCTTTGTGAAGTGCATATGTCGCAATGGCTCCTTTTATGTTGTACATACGTCAACTTTTATTGCGGACAAGATGCCATGCCGTTTGTCTTACTTTCCTCTTAAACAATTCCGGTTCCATATATATATACGAATCAGACGCGTCAAAGCTAAGACAAAAAAGTCGATCTAACCGGATTGACCGCGGAATTTAAATGCAAATGAAGAGCATATAGTTACGTTGCCTGCTGTGTCTACACGTAGTGTAGACGCGGCGGTTTGCTTTGTCTTCGTTTTTTCCACTTCTGTCGCGGACTAAATATTTTTTTAAAGATTTTATTTTTTTGCCGCTCTCCAAGCTGAGCAACCTAGAGCGTCCGCAATCTCCGATTGCTTTTTGCTTGTTGCAAATTTTTTTAGAAAGGATAGACCCTTCTTTTCACGTTATAGTTTATCTCGAAGCTTAATGTTTTTGTGGCATCATTTGCTTTGAGTTTTGAAACGTTTAGGCGACCCAGTTTGCCCGATTGCTGTTGTTGTTGTTATTGAAACGACGAAAAGCATCTTTGCTTGTACGCAGCCGACTTTCTTTAGTTTTTGTTGTTGCTGCGCTTTTGCGTAAAGATTTTTTGCCATTTAATTTTTTTTTGATTCGAATTTTTATTATTCCACTTTTTCGTTCGGAATCGAAGCTCTGAACATCATGTCCCATTGCTTAAATCTCAACTATGCGACCGTTGAATAGTTTTACAAATTAGTCGGCGTCCTTTCGTGTTCGCGAGTCAATTTTATTTTTATGGCCAACATTTATGGCGCAACGAAGTTTCCTTTTCCTATAGTTCAATTTGTTATAGCTCAGCAGCCTATTTTTCAGCCAAAAATAGGCAAAATCGATTCGCACGTAATTGAACAAACGATCGAGCTGACGAAAAACCGCTTTACCGAAGGGTATTATTTGATGAAATCACTAATAATGTGTTGATCCAAAATTCCAAAGTTTGCTTACGCGTCGCCGCGTTAGTCCGAAATTGACTCACGCAAGTAAATTTGCATTGTAGAAATGAAACGTATCCCAGTGAGCTCGTATGGCTAATATAAACACGTATCCTGTCCTTTGAACAATAAGTATTCCATTTTATTCGCGAAGCACATCGTGCTCGTCCCCAAAAGACTATGCAAGTGTTAGATTCGCGATTCGTTACAGTTTAAAGTTGGGAAACCGCAATTCGAAACAAAAATACCTATCCTTTTTGAAAATATTTTCCATTGCATCCGTAATAAAGCGAACAGAATAAGATCGATGTGAGAAGATACGATAAGACAAAATACGTTTTTTAAATGAAAATGAAGAATTCGCCAAATGATAAAATAGAAAGGGTGTTTCGAAAGACAGGATGTCTTTTAACAGGCTTAGGTTGTTTCATAGTTGTTCTTCTGATTCACGGGTTTGGCCTGTTTGATGTATCTGTAAGTAAACTTCAAAGTGCCCTACCAACGAATGGATGAGCAAACTGTTAGAGAAAATACAGAACACTTTGTATACCATACGAGAGCAGTTCCGAAACGTACGGTATCCAAAGTGTCCTGTATTTTCTCCAACAACATGCTCTCATCCATTCGTTGGTAGGACACTTTGAAGTTTACTTACAGAAACAGGACAAACCGGTGAACCAGAAGACCAACTATGAAATGGAAAGGATAAACAATTGTTGTCTGGCGTCTACTTACTTGTTTCACTTTTCCATTTCGTTCTTCTGTCTTCTGTCGATGCCTTTACGCGCTCACACGTTTTATCCATGTAATGATGCCGCTTTTTTCATCCTTAATGTTGTCCGCTTACGATTTCAAAAATCCATACGGACGTTGACACAGTTCGTCATAAGGTTCTGTTGACAGCTTATTTTACCATGTTAATGGTTTCTCAGGGAAACGCAGCAGCTTGGGTTAGTATTAAGTTGCCGCCATCATCGTGCATTCTTTCAATTTTGCTCAGAAGAAAATCCACTCATCACTGGTGACAGAGCATCACAGTTTGTCATTACCCGTTTAACTATGTTGCAAATAAGTTTGCTTTTGCCATGGATAATCCGCTTTAATATTCGTCGTCACCATTGAGCATCGCAGGTAGCAAATAGTTATGTGTGAATCGGCAAAGTTGCACCGTACGCTAAAAAGGGCGACTTTACGGGTGAATTTAAAAGTTTACTTTACAACTTCACGTTATCGATTTTTCCTTAAACATGAATGTCCTCCATTGACTGAACTTTAACAGTTTTGCTGCACGTGAGCTGCCATCATTTGCTTGCACGCTGAGCTGACAACATTCATTTCCGAATGACCCATCTGCTTCTAAGCTTTTCCCTATCAATTGTTGCGAAGGTCGTAGCGGTTCAACTTTTCCGCACGTGAACGTGAAGTTGACTTGGCTTTTTTTGGTTTACGCATTGTGATCATTGTCGTCGTTTTAGTTTTTTGGAAGGAAAAATGGTTTAAGAGAAAATCTGGTCAGCGGCATTCCGCCGCGCTTGCCTTCTTTGTATTCATTGTAAAGCGTTCATTTTCTTTCAACAGCAACGAGCGGCTGCTACGCGCACTGTGTCCTTATCCATCACCGTCGTCGTGTGAAGTCAAGATTCGCACAAACTGTGTTTGTCATGTCGTCGCGTATTACATTTGTCTCTTAACTGCTCATCTCTCATTGTAAGAAGAAAAAACCAACTAAACCGACTAGTTGACCTTTCGAAAAAATTTCTTTGCATTGAGTGACCGTTTGGCTGAAATACAGTTGGCTACATGCTTCAAATGGGAAGTTAACATTTTCGGACGACGACAATATTTCACATGCAAGCCGGCTTTCACATCTCCCGGACGGCCAATCCGTCATTGTCGTACCAGTCGCAGGCGTTGACGAAACGTCACATACACACATTCAGTCAAAACACGACCAATAGTAATAAGCCGTCAGCTTGAGCTTATGACTAACCATACACACTCACATAGTGCGCGCGACCAGTTGGCGCGTTGTCTTCCGTCTTCGTTTGGTCATGTCGACTTTTAACCATTTGTAAACAATGAATCCGATCCTACGAACCGGCTTGAGCGAAGCGCGTGATCGAATGACACTCGACAATAAACCAGACGCGTTTGAGTGCCACTTGGACAATGCGCAAAGCAGAAAACAGCTTTAATGGGTATTGGCCTATTCGGCCAAAAGAGATGTAGCATAACTCTGTGCGCCAATTATTCAACCTGATAACGCGGAGAGAAATGATGAGAAAAGAGAGTAGGCAATAATTGAACAGTAATAGTTAACAGAAGTAAACATGAACCGTATTTGTAGACTATGTTTTCCTTTCTCTCTCTTTGTTTTTTCTTTTCTCCCTCTCTCCAATGCACAGAATCGAAATAGAAGGAGAGAGAGAGAGAGAGAGCAAGCGAGAAAGCGAGCGACCTGCACACAAGGCAAACAATGGACAATGAAGGAAGGGCTCTCGCGAGATGCCCAACCGAGGAAGACAAGAATCGTTGTATGGCATTTTTCAGCGCAACATCATGTATATGAAAGAGTTGAAAAGTACAGCGAGGGATGAAGAGAGAGAGGGGCGAATTTTAGCAGACGATTTTGGCAAGCTGAAACCTGTTGTACCAAGGTCAATGACAATTTACACCGTCGGTAACCGGTTGGGCAGTCATGTTGGGCATGTAGTCGCGCGCCATCAGACAGGCGAACACGGTCATCACCATTTTCGGTTTGCACTCGACAATGTCTTCCGGCAGAGCGTACACCTTGGCGCCAATCTTTCGCGCCATCGAAATGGCATACTTGGCGTTGTCCATTTTCTCCTGCAATAAATATAATTTGATAATAATAATAATAATAGCCCACGACCGAAAGTGTATCCCCCTTCCACTTAAACAAAATAAAAAGTCTAAATACCTCTGTTGTTGCACCAGGTTGCACCAGTTCGTAATTGATAATGCCTGGCTGAATTGCATCGATCAGATCGATCACGACTTTTGCATCGCTGACCCTTTGGTCTTGAAAGCTGCCAATGGAGCTTTGCTTGCCGCTACGTTGCAGCGTTTCGTTGGCCCAATTAAGGATTTCCCTGTCGGTAGCCAGAGTGCCTGACTGGGCGCAGTTGGCTAACACAGCCAACGTATATGCGCGCATCAATTGCCACACCAGAGCTTAGAGATTCCCCCTTTTTTAAGTCTATTTGAAAGAAATACAACTCTATATCTACCTAGAGTAAGCGTCTTGTTGCCGTCGTATATGTCTTTGCCTTGAATGCCAACCAAGGAAAAGCGAACCTTCTTGCCAAGCTCCACGGCGTAATTGCAATTTTGAATTTGGCTCATCATTGATTGCATCTTAGTGAACTTCGTTACCACTCGCTTCCAGTCGACCGTACCGGGCTTGATGATATCGTACAGCTACGAAAGCGCGCGCATCAAGAAGACTAACCTAATAATGTTGCGGCCGGGAACCCACCTGAAAAATAATTAAACCATTGCAAAGATCCGAATAGAGCCAGTGAACGGTCGGCTGCACTCCAACGGAATTCATCCAATTGCGATACGTCTTCTCCTCTCGACTCTCTTCTTCCACTTCGATATCCTCTGTTCAAATTTAAAAAAAAAAGAAAAGCGATACGCGCATAAGGCTTTAAGAAAGTTGTACCCATCTCTTCGGCGCCGGGCGGCTTCAAACCGGGCCACATGTTGAAAAGGTTGGCTACGAAGGCCAAATTCAACTTGTACACTCCATTGGCCACATCTGCCGCCGTTACAAAGGCGCGACATTCAAGCTTGTCGGCTTCTTTGAGCATCTCTTCAGCGCGGCGTATGTTGTCGCCCTGAAAATTTGCATTGGCACTTAGCCAACAAGACGACATATCGCGCAATTGCTTCTAACGTGATAGTTCAGCGGATTTAGAGTGACGTTTCTTTCAGGCGGAGCAATCTGCTTCAGCAGATAAGTATAGATGGTCGAGTCTTGGACATCGGTGGTAAAGTTGTTCAGTTGATGAGGTACGTCGGCTTGACGAAGATGATAGTTGACCCATCGGATAAGTATCTGCTCAGGCGATAAACGTTGCAAGTCGGAGATGTTTTCGCCCTCGTTCAATAGGCGGAACAAACCGGGCACGTGAACCAGATCAATCTGGTTGAAGAGACCTTTAACCAAAAAACAAGAAAACAATATCTTATTTTTCGTCCTTGCGCGCCTTCTCTAACCAATGCGTATAATTTGCCAAAGAAGGCCCAGTACCAAATGCGGCTTTCCTTTAGCCAAGTCATCGGCGTCGATGTTGACAATGTTGCATCCAATAGCTCGAGCCGAGTTGACCGCTAAAGTCAGGTTCTCTCGACGGGTATACGTATTTAAATTCTTTCGATTGATGGCACGCTCGTCGATGGTCTCCGGAACGGCCAAATTGATCAACTTGCTGCAACAGTACCAAAAAATGACGATTAACAAAGATAAAGGTCTAAAACGACAACTAACCATATTATCAAACCGTCAACGACCTTCTCGTACAGGTCAACGCCGGAAGGTTTCAAAGGCAACAGCTGCCGAAGGTCTACATCTGCACCAAGGTTCCTAAAAAGGACGACCATATGGAAGGCGGGTGGAACGTTCGCTTGGCCAACAGCCGTTGCTTACGAATTTATCCAGTCGGAAAATGCAACCTGTTCCTCGCTGCGAACGCTATGATAGATGCCTTGCTCTTGGCTAGCCTCGGACAGGCCGCTTAGCACTTGCACATTTTCGGGCTTTTGGATGCGTTCTTTGAACTTGGGATCGGCCGCCTCTTTGAGCTGGGCGAACAACTAAATAACGACAAAGAATACGCGGTAAAGCGTTGTCCAAGTACCAACTTTCGTCGGGTCAATTCACCTGGGCAAATTCGGGTAACGACAGAGCCGCATTGTTACCATAGTCGGGAAAGTGTTCTCGAATCAAGTCGCGCACTTGATAGGACGGCAACTTGATGCCGACCGTTTCGAAGGCTCTTTGCAACTCGGACAGTTGAATAACTCCGTCACCATTGATGTCAATCTGAAAGCATACGTCTTTCGTCTTGCAGAAGTCTTATTTGGCGTGGGCAAAAAGTTGACACGTTATCTAATCTGAATAGTGCTATCGTTCTTTGACATTGGAAACGATCACGTTTGAAGAAGAAAAGGGACTGCCTATGTGACAAGACAATTTACCGATCCCGTCGGCAATAAGTGTTAGATCGATCTGCCTCGAGCTTTTGGCGCCCCCAAAGGAGAAGCGCGATTATTTTAGCGAAAAAGAGGCAGCAAAAGGCGGGAAATTTTGAAATTCAATCGTTTGCTGCGTTTTGTTTGTTTGCTCTTGGCTGCAAGCGACTTCACGCAGGCAAACATAGACAAGTGGCTGCCAAGTTGACATTAGCAGCGCGAGTCTCACGGCGACAACGATGACCGGAAAGGATGCCGAGAAAAGTGGTCAAACGCTATGCGCTAAAAGTCAACAGCATACAGGCGCAAACTCGTCTTGCACCCTTTTGCAGTGTGTCAACAGGACGGCCGAAATGCAACTCGGCCTAAAAGGAAGCGCCGCAACGCGTACAGCCGCCGAAAAAGGCGCGATCTCTGGCGACGTAAATGGCCAATGGTCTTTGGGGCAGTCAAAGTGGGGATCAATTGGAATTGAAAATGCGCGGCCTTAGCGCACTGTCAAGTACGGAATTGTTGAACATAGCCTACTTACCGTCTCGAAGCTGTTGCTCAATTCGACGATCTGCTCCTGACTTAGTCCAAGTCCTATGGAAAGTCGTCTGTCCTGGCCGTCAATCATTGCGGGAATGGAAGTCGACTGCGAATGAAACTTTTTTTTATTGCGACGTCTCGCAAACGCCGGAGTACCCGAGGACACGTCCGCAACTGCTGCTGCCTGTCGGCCAATTGAAGGCGCTCGACGAACGACCACGCTATAGTAGGCCGATTAAAGAATGCGCAGGCGATGCTGAGTCACTCGGCGCGAACAAGCCACTACGTCACAAGGGCAAGTGTTTCATCCGACCGCTTTTGCCTTTGCATGGTCATCCGATCCGGCACGCGCACCGCGTGTCAGTTTTGATCGATCATTGTAGTCCAATTTCCGCTACGCGTTCTATGCGCTTCGGGCTATAAATGAATCACCAATTGACGAATGCGACGATGACGCAGCGCGCTAGGGAAGAAAACATTATGCCCACTGAAAGAATGCATTACGTCGCAACTTTTAATTTGAATTTCAAACTTTCAAAGCAACCTGCGCTCTGCTTACTGTACTTATACCATTGTTACCTTCGAAATGATATGTTTGTTTTTTCCCCGCTAAAAAATGATTCGATTTGAACGGTTCCTTGGCTTTTGCGATGCTTGGCCTTTGTGGCCAATTCATTGGTCGCTGCTTAAGAAGAGCAGAATTCGTCGACACGGCTTACTTCAAGTAAGTTATTCATTGTCGCCTGAACTTATTGAGTCAACATGTCCGGTTGTTCAAGGCCAGCAAACGCGCTCCGCTAGCGATGTAGAACTTTGCTAGGTTGCCAATATTTTATGTAACGCTGCTTGCTGCAGGCTACTACGCGTTTTATGAATGCTCTCGAAGTTGTCGCGCCTATTGATATAAGCTCTAAGTATAAAAAGCAGAGCAGAATTTTGTTTTTTTCCCATTCGCTCTTTTTGCTAGGCGGACCTATCTTCGGGCTCTTTCTTTAGCGATCGATCGCTTCGCCAAAGCTGCACCCAAGATTCTTAAAAACTGACACGCGGTCGCTGGTTTTCCTTGCGTTTTGGGGCCACTTTTTAAAATTTGCTTAACCTTGCATGTGCTCACTTCACGGAAGGGTTTTGAATATAAGCAACTAAAGCAAGGACGACCTTTGGTGGGCTGGTTTCCCGCCTTACCTACTGGAACTATTGTCCTGCTTTTGGTTAGGCCGCGTTTTCAATCCAACCTTCCAATTATTCGCCTGTAGACGATGGAGACTGCTGGCTAGACAAAAGAACAATCCAAATGGGTGATTGATTGTCTTAATTTTCACTCATTCAAATTTCATCCTTCCATTGTCTACGCGAAACGTGGTCTGCCAGCCTGGCGCTTCTGCTCGTTATTTTTTTCAAACGGTCATATAAACCTTGTATTGCTGAAAAAGCTTTTGACTCAGTTTGGCGGTTAATGTTTTCCCCTTTTGGTCTTCGAAATCTTTGGAGAAATAATAATGAATTGATCGCCCACTTGATATTGGGGATATTCCCGTTTAAACTATCCTCTTTCGAACAAACGATCCTATGAAGTATTGATGAAAGGAGTTCGTTTAAATTAAAAATCTTTAATATTAGCTGCGTTAATTAGCTATGAAAGCCCGTGGTCGAACTGAAATAATCGTTTCGTATTTTTTTGTTGCATAGCACATCTGCAGCCTTAAGATATTTTCTTTAATGTAGACGGGCAATTATTTGCTTGCGTTCCTTTTTCATGTCAGGTGAATTTCGCTCATCCAACAAGTTAATGTTTTTATATAGTGTAAGGCCGTTAAAGTCGGTCGCAATTAGTACCATATGTTTTTACATTGCAAAGGTCACTTTTTGAAACGAGCGCGTACAAGCACCTGAATATATGGGCGCCTGTCCTTTTCTAATTATGACTTTTTTAATGGACCAATTTTTTGGCGCGCACTTTGTACCTTGCACTGTCTTCAGCGTAGACACTGAAGATGGTGCAAGGTACATCTCAAAAAAATTTTTCTTGTAAAAAAGTTGCAATTGCAGAATGATCGGCTTCCATGCGGAAGCAATCCACTGAAGGCTGAAATTTTAAATGTGCGGCAAACTTTCGCGACCAACCACATTCCGTCAAACAGCGACTTTATTAAATTCTTATGGATTGCTTTCGCGAGAATATTTTTAGCGTTACTGCGAAACGGTATCAGCAATGTATTCTAGCAAAACCCCTACACAGAAGTACTTGTCAATTCCCTGAGGCACCTTTGATTTGTGAGAACTTAGTCTGAAGTGTGTGTGTACCAACTTTCTGACGTCACGTCACTGTTCAATATTGACATACAGGTTGGCTTTGCATCATCTAGCAGATTTTCTCCTTTCGCCTATTGGCTGCAACGGCTGGCAGTAAGAGATTTTGAAAGACCATTGTTTGCTCAAAAAGGAGTCACATTCCTAGGCAAAACAGTTTAGCCAGCAGTGACTTGCCGAAATCATGGTGAAAACGGAATAAGGGAACAAACGATCGTCGACCTAAACGTAGTCGTTTGAATAAGAAGATTTTAGCTTATTTTTGTTGCTACACTTTGTCCACTTGGTTGCACAATTTCGTCTTAAAGTTTTGTTGCCTTCTAATTTTCGTTCCCTTTTTGTGTTTTACTTTTTCTAAAGGGCTTCATTACTTATTGTTGCCGTTCAGCGAACTCTTAATTGGGGAAACAAATCTCGAACTAATCAATGTTGGGTTGGTTAGTAGGAAAAAAAGTACGAACTTGAACGCGCTGTTGACATACGTCGTACCTGCTGGCATCTTGATGAGCGTACGCTCTGCTTCTTTTGTAAGCGATCATTGACTGATTAACTTTTTGTTTTATTTTTCTCTTATGCCGTTTGCTGCCACAAAATGCGTAATTGTCAATTTCGCCGTCTAAACCTTCCCACTTTTTAGAGTTGCTTGCGGTAATTTTCGCAACTTCATCGAATTTAGCTTTATCTTAAGCGATTTAAATTACCTCTAAGATAAATTTGAGCTGAAGAACTGAATAGGAAATAGTTTTATACGAAAAAAATCCGTGAAAAAATCGAATATATTGTTTGAGTTTAATTCATCAGTTTTTTGCTGCATCATTTCTCAAAATTCTTCTTTTTCAACCCTTTAACTTGATTTGTTGATCCGTAGTCCCATTTATAGTGTTTTTTTCTCTTCTGTCATTATTTGTTCTTTTTTAGTCTTTTCCTGCAATGTCATAAATTTTTCCATTCGTTGACGCTGTTACTTAACGTTTTAGTCTCATTGCTTAAATTTTAGTTCTACCGTGTTTCAACGTTATTTTTATTTTTCTGAGCGTGTTTACATTTATGGTTTGGACCTCAGCATTAGCGATGCTGACCCTGTCTTAAGTAACATCAACCCCAGAAAGTTTCCTAAAAGGAATTCTCCAATGAAAAAGATTAGTAGACATGGAGCCTTTAGGACTTTTCAGCCGATGATTTAATGTGGCTTCCATCCGTAGTCGAAACTGCTGGCAACAAACACTGAACGACGAAACAGCCTTTATTTGGAGGACTACAATCCTCGAATAACTGCATCATTCCGATTTTTCACTTCATTAGTCTAACTGTCGCACGTCGATACCTGTAAACTCCTAGCATTACGGTGCTATTACACACGGCGATTAGGAGACATTTTCGAATGTGTAGTTCATTTGCTTCACTAAACACATTATGCGCGTTGTTCATATCGTAACTTAAGCGTATTCCCGTTATGCTGAAAACTTTTTTTCTTGCCAATCAGGATGATGTTTTCAATGGAAAAATTATTAGCATAATTGATTTGTACAATGCATGAGTCAATCGAAAATGAAAGACTTTGCAACGGCGTTTTGCAATTTCATATATTTAATAAGTACGGAAAATAAAACGTTTTTTGTATACTTGCATGCAGATTCCAACTTTTCGGAGCTTTCGGTGCCTTGCAATTTCCGTTTTTAACGATCACAAATACAGGCCTTTTATGCGGTGAGGTTAATGGTGTTGGGGGTAAGTCAGTTTAGTCACGTAGCCTGAAGGGTGTCAAGAAACTAAGACGCCACAGAACTGCTGTAATAGCTGAAACCTGAATTTTCAGGTACTACAAACATCGCCAACCCAGCCCTGGCTGTATAACTTACGTGACCTACCCCTACACCGGTAACTTCACCGCATATAATGCCTATATTTGTGGTCGTTGAAAACTGAGCTCCGAAAGTTACAAAGATTTATAATTAGCAAAGATACAATAAACGGTTTGTATTTTTTCCGTAGTTAATAGATATATGATATGAACGGGTCAATGAAAAATCGCTGTAGTGACTTTTGCATTTTAATCGTGTTTTCGCGATCAGTTCTAGAATATCTTTTTGTTATACATACAAAACGTTACCCTTTCAGCTTTCTATTTTTATTGAGCAAAGATTTCGACGCTTATCACGCCCGATCATCAGCGCTAATTCATTGGTAATGAAAAGCGGGACTAAGAATGACTGAAAGCATGACGGAATAGATACCACGGAGAACATAACGTAGCTTCCATATGTGAAATACCTGAAAACAGTTCGCTGTCATTTTTCCTTAATTCAAAATTTTATTTGTAAGTTCGCTGTTTTTCACACACACACACACATACTGCGCCACAACACGTCACACCGTACCACTTCACACCGCGCCACAACACATCACATGCACAAACATTCTGGCACATCACACTGCAATATAAACACGAACTTCCCGCGCTTACGCAGCCTACGTGCACAGACATACACTGAGGTTTTGTTCGGTCTGCCCATGATAGATAGCTGAAAAGTCAGTCTCATGCAAATGAGTAGCTGACCTTTTAATTACCTTATGTCACTTAAAAACGCATACCCATAATGAGTTTTCGTGCACGGGGTTTACTTGATGGAATTAACGGCTGACCTTTTCATATATTTCGTTTCCTCAGCCCAGTTATTACTGCTATACTGTTTACGATTGGTAACATAATGCAAATTAGTTGCCTCAGTTTGTAAAAGTTTAAATTACATTTTATGTAAACACATGAATTATAGAGTAGGGAAGTTTTTGAAATAACAAAATAAAAAGGGGTAAATGCAGACTTTAGTGCACTACGTCAGCTTCAGAGGCAGAAGACAGTAACTCAATGTTGCAAAAACTACGGAACATCGTATCGTCAAAGATTGTGAAGCCAACCGCAAATTGTTGGGTGACTTCGCTTAAAAGTTCTTACGTCAATAAAATCAATTTAAACTCGGGAAGTTTAAGAAGACTTCCTTCCTTCGTAAGCAAAATGTTTTAGTACAGCAATGTACAATTTCATTGTGCTTATTACGGAAAAAATATATGCAAGAAAAATTAATATTTGAGACAAATATGGTGCATTTAGAAGCTGTATGGTACCGTGAACAGCATTGAAAAAAGTCTGTTTCATGTGATGAAATAATCATTTAGGACTGAAATGTTTTTCGTTGACCCGATGAAAAGCGTAAAGTGTTGCTGGATGTGAGTCCATGATTAGAATTAACTTTGTTGACTGTTTAAACCACAACTTAGACTTGCCATTGACACACGATCCTAAATGTGTTGTTCCTTGTGCTCCGTCTGTGCATAGGGAAAAACCCAGATGTTAGTTCCCGTTATTACTATTCTTTCACGATTTCAAGCGACTTCATGTAGAGTACGTGAGTTTATTATTACGGAATATGCCCCGTTGTAACAAGGAAAAAAGTTTTCGTTTCCGAAGCTTTTGGATTAATCCTAAAACTGTCATTAGCGGATAGAATGTGCGGATGAGTTATGCATAAACTTGTTTATTGTTGGAGCTTCCGGCCCAAGTTTTCACCCGTCAACAACGGGTAATAATCAACGGAAAAATTAAAAGCAGCGTGCCAGTTGGAATGGTTAACGCATCATAAAACAGATTTTTAAAATAGAGATTTTAAATGAATCCACTTTGCATTCTCTGTCAGCACCCTTCTATCGTCCATTTTGTAAAATCCATCGAAACTGAACATTGTTACGTTTTTCGTACTATTGTTTTACCATTTATTTATATCCGTTATTGTTTTCATTCTATTCCGCGTGCACTTAATTATTTAAGGAACACCAATTGATCGTTTGTTTCAACTGCTTTGTCAGGGTTATAGGTTTAAATGAGTCGCGTATGCAGTACCTCCTTAATACGTCGTAGACATAGATTAATTTCATCGCTTATAGTGAATGATAAATGTAGATGGATTAGCATAGATACTTTTATTGTAGAAGTCCAAAATAGCAGAAAAAGATGGCATCAGAAGAATTGCTGACTACATGTACCTTGATGCTTTAGCTGTTCCTTGTATCTAACATTTTTACGTTATAGCGTTCCACCCAACATCAAGAAAAACCATTGCCTTCTTTGCAAACCTGTTTTGGCTCTGTTTTTTTATTGAATCTAGCTCATAGCTTATTCAAGTCAGAATCGCTCTGCTCACGAACCTGCAGGCAGTTGGGTTTCATTTATATCTTCACAATGAAAACCTTAAAGTTGCGATAGTTTTACAGCATGAAATTTACCTGTAAAAGTAAGGTTTTGAGGCATACCATTCACGAAATGCTATTAATAGAATCTAATCACTTAAGTGAGAAGCTGTTCTGTTCAATAGCTCTAAATTTGAAACGGAAGTGCTCACCCACCGTTATTCGCATTTACAATCTCTAGGGCAGTTCAGATCTTGCGTATCATTACACGATACATATTCAATAATTCCCCCAATTTAACATTTACTTCCTTTAACAGCGAGATTGTTTTTATAGTACCTGTTACGTGGACAATTTGACCCACACTCCCATTTTGCTGTCTTTGTGAAACCCCGTTTCATGATTTCTGATAATCACGATTTATTAACTTTGAATTGCGTACATGGTAACGTTAACTTGGCGTGCCAAAAGTGTCTTAACGCTGAGCAGTTGTCACTGTAAAAATACTGAACCCCTTTTTCAGCAAACACTTAGCGCGCACGGTATATAAACTAAAGTCAAGTTCTGTTGCTCCGCAAACCACCTAAACTGATACACCTGCTCGGTTTAGTTATAAGTTCACACTTACTACGGCTACTCTGACCAACAGGATTTGATTTTAGGCTTACTTGTAGTGTGCGTGCGACTACGTGGACCAACACAACTTGATTTTGTTTCTAACTACAGTACCCACATGACGTCAAACGGAAAGTATTGCATCGTCGTCAAGATGGAATAATATCTGAACTGGCTTTAACGTAACAGTCTTCTGGGAAAGACAAGTCCCGTCGCTAAACAAAACGTGAGTAATGAAACACTAATGCTATTCAAGCGTCGTATTCACGTCAAGTACAAAACTAAATTATGTTCACGGCGTGAAAGGTACAGCAAATAACATGACAATACACAACTGTCTGCTTTCTGGGCTTTAAGTAGTGAAGTAGTGAAGAAAAAACGAATAGTTATCCAGCAGCAAGCCTGCAAATCATATTTAAATCAATATTAATCATAAAGCACATTTGCTATCTTTAGTGGTTGTTCCATCCCTACCATGTTTTTTTGTTTTTGATACGAAAACAAACAATTTGTCTTACGTAATGCATATAACACATATTCAAAACAATTCTTCAGCTGCTAGGTAGCAGCCGAAGAATTGTGCTTTTAATGCTACGTTGAAATTAGTCAGCCTATCTTTCGCGTATTTAAGCATACACATTTTGCATTACTACGTATGCTAAGTTTTTTTAGCGATAGAAAAGCCTTATTGCCACTTACATTCAACAGCACAGCAACGGTTACGCCGGTGGCAGGCAATTAAGAATTTAAAAATTCGTAAGTGTATAGAGTGCAGTTGTGTCTAGATCACATTACTGTTCCTAAATGTAAGCACCGTTAAGAAGCGTAACCTTGTGGGGAAAGGAACTTGACTACAAAAATTCTATACTTGCGGTGCTTTGGTTTTGACTGTAACTGCGTTTGAAGCAAAATTAAAAGTAGGCTTGATTGATTGACAAAAATGGCTTTTGCCCCATCTTTTGAGACACCGTCGTATCGACTGAATTTCCGTCTGCTTTCGTGGAATTTGTTTGAATTGACCGGAACCGACTTCGTCAATAGTAAAACCGTTAGAAATTTTCATGTAAGCATACTAATCCGCGTGTTGTCAGCTTTCGCTCGGTCAGGTCTTTCTTTGTAGAAAAGGAGCAAAATGGCATAGGAAACCTATGCGCCTTTTTGCGTAACGACAGCGGTAAGTATTACGTAATCTGGTTTCAGGGTCTGATGTAGACTTTCAGTGCGTTCCAGAAGGATCTGCCAAGTGAACGATGTGAACGAAGTGTTCAAGTGGAAGATAATGTTGACGATGACGCGCACGAAGAGCAGTTCACCGAGTTCGATGTAGTTGACGAAGTCGAAGAAGACAGTGCAGCTGCTACAGCAGACGTAATTATGAGAAATAATGGGGGCATTGAAGGCGATTTCGACGAAGAAATCCGCCAGCTCATCGATAATTACGATAACGACTCCGTCTTTTTTAATTCGATTGGCCATCAGCGTCAACCCACTCGTCGTGGTTCTTGGGACATTTAATTCCCACTTAATTTCCTAGCCGACATGCGGAACGAATTTTAGAACGCTAAATCTGAGGACGAGAACCTAGCCTAATTATTTCCACGGCCTGTCAAGTTTAGTGCTATCATCAGTATGCATTTTGAACTTAGCAGGTTTGAGGTACGTTCAGCATACGTAGTATACGCATTCGTGACTTTTTCACTAAAATTCTGTTTTAATCCTATACTTTTCCTTTATAGAACTACGACCGTTGATGGGAAACCGCGTGTTCTCTCATGTAGAAAAGTTTTTCTGTATCATCGGCTCGAATTTCACGTATACAACAGCGTAAGTGATGACGAATTTCTATATTGCTTTTATATGCTTTTAATATTCAGAACAAATTCTCATTATACAAAAACTGTTATCTTATTCGTCCACTAACATCTTTGATCATACACCGTAAAGTACGAACTCACTGTGCTAAGAAAATTAAGCCGACGCAGAAGCGTATTAATATTCTTGACCGGCAGTTTCAGTTAAGTCCTCTTATGTTTAACTAACTGAAAGTGATTGCTTTGTTAAAATGGTAATCGGGCAGTTGTTCAGAACGTTCACAACGGCAACGGGTATTTCGTTGAACAAGTTGACAAGGTAGGCTGTGAACTTGTTGTTCCTGCGTTTACGATTTTCCAAAAGAAAACGTTTCGATAGCAGAGAGCGTCTTCGCTTTTCTTCTAACCTTTCCTGCGTTTTTCTTATCTTTGTTAACCGGACTCACAAACGCGCAACACAACGTTGTACCGATAGCCTGAAACGCTAGCGCTGACCCTACGTGCTCGCAGCAAGCGTCCACCGTCGTCCGACGGCAGCAGCAGTCGACGACGACGACGATAGTGTCCCCTCTTCCTGCGGCGGACAACGTTGGAACGACAGGGAGAAACGTTACCGGTAACCCTACGTGCTCCTAGCAAGGGTTCGTTGTCGTTCGACGGCAGCAGCAGTCGACGACGACGATAGTGTCCCCTCTTGCTGTGGCGGACAACGTTGGATCGACAGGGAGAAACGTTACCGGTAACCCTACGTACTCCTAGCAAGGGTTCGTCATCCTTCGACAGCAGCAGCAGTCGACAATGACGATAGTGTCCCCTCTTGCTACGGCGGACAACGTTTGACCGACAGGGAAAAACGTTAGCGGTAAGCCTACGTGCTCCTAGCAAGGGTTCGTTGTCGTTCGACGGCATCAGCAGTCAACGATGACGATGGTGTACCCTCTTGCTGCGGCGGACAACGTTTGCCCGACATAGAGAAACGTTAGCGGTAAGCCTACGTGCTCCTAGCAAGGGTTCGTTGTCGTTCGACGGCAGCAGCAGTCGACGATGAACGATAGTGTCCTCTCTTGCTGCGGCGGACAACGTTGGACCGACAGGGAGAAACGTTACCGGTAACCCTACGTACTCCTAGCAAGGGTTCGTCATCCTTCGACAGCAGCAGCAGTCGACGACGACGATAGTGTACCTTCTTGCTGCGGCGGACAAAGTTTGACCGACAGGGAAAAACGTTAGCGGTAAGCCTACGTGCTCCTAGCAAGGGTGCGTCATCGTTCGACTACAGCAGCAGTCGACGACGACGATAGTGTCCGCTCATGCTGCGGCGGACAACGTTGGACCGACAGGGAAAAACGTTAGCGGTAGGCCTACGTGCTCCTAGCAAGGGTTCGTTGTCGTTCGACGGCAGCAGCAGTCGACGATGACGATAGTGTACCCTCTTGCTGCGGCGGACAACGTTTGCCCGACATGGAGAAACGTTAGCGGTAAGCCTACGTGCTCCTAGCAAGGGTTCGTTGTCGTTCGACGGCAGCAGCAGTCGACGATGACGATAGTGTACCCTCTTGCTGCGGCGGACAACGTTGGACGGACAGGGAGAAACGTTGCCGGTAACCCTACGTACTCCTAGCAAGGGTTCGTCATCCTTCGACAGCAGCAGCATTCGACGACGACGATAGTGTACCTTCTTGCTGCGGCGGACAAAGTTTGACCGACAGGGAAAAACGTTAGCGGTAAGCCTACGTGCTCCTAGCAAGGGTGCGTCATCGTTCGACTGCAGCATCAGTCGACGACGACAATAGTGTCCTCTCTTGCTACGGCGGACAACGTTGGACTGACAGGGAGAAACGTTAGCGGTGAGCCTACGTGCTCCTAGCAAGGGTTCGTTGTCGTTCGACGGCAGCAGCAGTCGGCGACGACAATAGTGTCCCCTCTTGCTACGGCGGACAACTTTTGACCGACAGGGAAAAACGTTAGCGGTAAGCCTACGTGCTCCTAGCAAGGGTTCGTTGTCGTTCGACGGCATCAGCAGTCAACGATGACGATGGTGTACCCTCTTGCTGCGGCGGACAACGTTTGCCCGACATAGAGAAACGTTAGCGGTAAGCCTACGTGCTCCTAGCAAGGGTTCGTTGTCGTTCGACGGCAGCAGCAGTCGACGATGAACGATAGTGTCCTCTCTTGCTGCGGCGGACAACGTTGGACGGACAGGGAGAAACGTTACCGGTAACCCTACGTACTCCTAGCAAGGGTTCGTCATCCTTCGACAGCAGCAGCAGTCGACCATGACGATAGTGTAGCTTCTTCCTGCGGCGGACAACGTTTGACCGACAGGGAAAAACGTTAGCGGTAAGCCTACGTGCTCCTAGCAAGGGTTCGTTGTCGTTCGACGGCAGCAGCAGTCGACGATGACGATAGTGTACCCTCTTGCTGCGGCGGACAACGTTTGCCCGACATGGAGAAACGTTAGCGGTAAGCCTACGTGCTCCTAGCAAGGGTTCGTTGTCGTTCGACGGCAGCAGCAGTCGGCGACGACAATAGTGTCCCCTCTTGCTACGGCGGACAACGTTTGACCGACAGGGAAAAACGTTAGCGGTAAGCCTACGTGCTCCTAGCAAGGGTTCGTTGTCGTTCGACGGCAGCTGCAGTCGACGATGACGATAGTGTACCCTCTTGCTGCGGCGGACAACGTTGGACCGACAGGGAAAAACGTTAGCGGTAAGCCTACGTGCTCCTAGCAAGGGTGCGTCATCGTTCGACTGCAGCAGCATTCGACGACGACGATAGTGTCCGCTCATGCTGCGGCGGACAACGTTGGACCGACAGGGAAAAACGTTAGCGGTAAGCCTACGTGCTCCTAGCAAGGGTTCGTTGTCGTTCGACGGCAGCAGCAGTCGACGATGACGATAGTGTACCTTCTTGCTGCGGAGGACAACGTTTGCCCGACATGGAGAAACGTTAGCGGTAAGCCTACGTGCTCCTAGCAAGGGTTCGTTGTCGTTCGACGGCAGGAGCAATCGACGACGACGATAGTGTCCGCTCATGCTGCGGCGGACAACGTTGGACCGACAGGGAAAAACGTTAGCGGTAAGCCTACGTGCTCCTAGCAAGGGTGCGTCATCGTTCGACTGCAGCATCAGTCGACGACGACAATAGTGTCCTCTCTTGCTACGGCGGACAACGTTGGACCGACAGGGAGAAACGTTAGCGGTAAGCCTACGTGCTCCTAGCAAGGGTTCGTTGTCGTTCGACGGTAGCAGCAGTCGACGATGACGATAGTGTACCCTCTTGCTGCGGCGGAGAACGTTTGCCCGACATGGAGAAACGTTAGCGGTAAGCCTACGTGCTCCTAGCAAGGGTTCGTTGTCGTTCGACGGCAGGAGCAATCGACGACGACGATAGTGTCCGCTCATGCTGCGGCGGACAACGTTGGACGGACAGGGAGAAACGTTAGCGGTAACCCTACGTGCTCCTAGCAAAGGTTTGTCGTCGTTAGACGGCAGCAGCAGTCGACGACGACGATAGTGCCCCCTCCTGCTGCATCGGACAACGGTCGAGTTATAAATGGTGATAAAAAAATTCAGCAAGCAGTGTTCACATTACGCAATAACAGCATCATTTGTGACTATGACTGTGGAGATGGTTGGGCGCATAATAGTAGTATAAGTTATCACTATGAAAGTGACGGCTGGTGCTGCTGTACTCTTTTAATAGATCAGTCGGGAACAATGATGACAGAAAGCAAAAAACTATTGTTTCTGTGAGTACTTTAACGATATGGTCTGTGACTTTGGGAGCGACTTTAACTATACGTTGACGAAGTTAATACATAAATTTTGTATTGTTGACGAAGAAAGCGAAGTACTATTCGGTGGGCACAACGTGAATAGAATTTGGGACTATCGCTATGGACTTTGCTCGGCCCAATAAATTTATGAGCTATGACTACGGATGTGACATTAGATACGTTTGGACACATGTGAAAAATTAGGAAAAGATGGGCACGATAATACATTTGGAATTTTGACTATGGCCATATACCTCGGTTATTAGAAGAGCGTAACGAACTTTGAGTATGAAGGTGGCATGAGATACACCTACAGTCTGTTCATAAGGCTGAATTCGTGTTGCTGATATTGAGAAAAGAAACGACGTTGTGCTTTTACAGAGAAAGGACGGAGAAAAATATGACTAATGGAAAAGATTAATGCAGGCGGCCCTGTCTGTCCGCGGTTTATTCGTCGAACGTTTTGAGCATTTTACCGCGTTAAGTTGGATTCCGCGTTATATAGGATACCTTATGAAAAAGGCCAAATATGTTATATTCCAGCTCCGTATTTCGTCCAGTCCGCTTGAATTCCTTCAGGAACGGTTATCATACCGAGTGATCCTTCGAAGCCTGGTACTACGAAATCTAGCTACGAGATAAAGACATTAATGAGACTGCGCTTGTCCGATGGTGTAGCCATCAGAGTCCAGGCCGTTAGATACAAGAAAAAATGAAAGTAAAATGTTCTTTCTTTAAACGCCTGGGAAGCGCCTTCTTTTAATGAGCAAAGCGATGTACTGGTGCGCGGAGTTGGTACAGAGCAGGAGAAATATAAAATACATAGGCGCAGTTAACCAGAAACAGTGAAAATCACACAGAGCAGGTCCACGTCTACGGCAGAAACGTTTGGGGCATCATGCATCAATTTATGCACTTTCTGTAGGTGGGTGCAGATCTCCTGTAGAACGCCCAGTCAACAAGTTTCTTGAACTTCCTGGTAGCAAAGCTTCTCGCCTTAAAATGTTAGTCTCCGCAGCTGCTGGAGTTCTTTTAAAAACATTGTTATAGGGAGCTGTCTCTGCCTTCTCTTCGCTTGATCGAATAAGTCTTCTAGCGGCTTCAGCGAAGCCGTTATTCCTCGTGTAACCATGATGCGACGTTCCACGGACGGATCGTACTCAGCAATCTTATCCTTCACGACCTGCGCTTGCCGGAAAATAGCCAGCGGTGCGCATGTTTTTGTGAAAAGATGACGTCGCTATTTCACGCCGGACGAACCGCGTTGTATAGAATCCGCGGATAACGAGGGCCGCCTGTATTTCAATAGCTGTTGCATTATAAAATGAGGGCTCCGGAAAAAGTGAAGAGAGACAAGCTTGAAGAAGACAGAAAAATGAAAATCACAAATGGAAAACAGACTTTCAAAAACAAGGACAGGCATGATACCAATGTGGTACGTTTAAAAAGAAGAGAACAGTCCATAGCGAAACGGACTTCGAACTACACGCCATGCGCTTTAAAACCCTTTCAAGTTCTTCTTTTCCTGCTTGGACACTGATTAGGGGAATAGTAGCTTCCAAAAAAACCCGCTTTTCTTTTTACATGTCTGAAGTTCTACTATACGATGGGCATACCATACCGTACCATTTATAATGAATACCGCCGGTATGTTGCCCATCAGTAAAAAGCATGACTGCTGCGTGTGCGGGAATTACAATATGAGCAGTCATACCATTGCCATTGACCTATTTAGCGAAAGTATACTTCTGAATGTATAGATGTTATGACTATGAGATAACGTCATACCACTCGGGTGCGTCTTCCAAGTATCTAACTTGTACGTGAAGGGTGGATGGTGCCAGTGCTTGTCTTTTGACTCTCATAGGGTTATAGCATGTATGAATAGTACCGCTCACATGGTGCTCGCGGTGCAAGCTTTGAGCCGTCTACAGAGAGATATCTTAGCGTGAAAGAATCACTCTATCTGGCCCTTGTCGACGTAAGGTGTGATTGCAATATCGTTGCACGAGAATGAACATTTTGGGGTTTGCTATGCCTTCTGCGCATGGACTTTTACGGTGGCCTGTCTATACGTATCATAGAAGAATTGAAAATTACCGCGCCGGCATCCTTTTTTAAACTGAAAAGGCGACTTCTGCACGCATTCCGTTAAGTTAAATCCGTGAAGGAGAAGCGAAAAAATCAATTCAGTTTGTTCTCTCTTTCTTTGTCTAACACAAATCTTTTATGTCGTTTTCCACTAATAACCACCCATCCGTACGTTGGCAACGCACTCGATTTACGACAGAAACCGGCTTACCAGAAGAAATGCAGAAGTTGGAACTGAAGCGGTAAGCAATGCTGTTAAATGCATACTTCAAGCATTCTTTCCTTATTTTAACACCATACAATCGGTAAAATGGCAGTCAACCAATAGAACTATTTGTGTGACACGCGAATGTGTTCAATGTTGACGTAAAATAAGGTCAGAGATCTTCGGGTTCTCCTATAAATGCCTATCATCTCCAGCATCCGCGCTCACTATAGTACGACAGGGAATTCTTGCATATGTATGCTGCGTATGCACGAAAGCCATGACTCACCCCTATAGATGAGATTGAACTGGCATGTTCCAAAGTTGAATGCCTGGCTTTGGGAAAATAGGTTTTTATTAGAGAAGGTACGGTATGGAACTTGCCGGAGTCAATCATTCAAATCATTTTGCAACGTTTAAATTCGGCATTATACAAATATTCAACAACTTCAAGTACGAATCCTTTGTCATGACGTCTTCTGTAAGCAGAAGAATCAAAGAAGCACTGTTCACTGGGTACAATAACAATATGAACTTTCATATTGTAATAGCAGCAATCTAACCCCCTAGTGAGGTAGAAAAATATTGGACCCAAAAATTACAATGCAAAAAGCTAAAGAAGCTTCTGCTGTAGTGGAACATGTAGCACAATGCAATAAGCCGCACCAACCGGAAGTATTATGTTATGAAAATAACCTACGACTACGAAGAATCAAAGAAGCCCTGTATATAAGACACAATTCGACTTACAACCGCGATCAGGGAGTGGACATAAGTGAACTATGGACAAATGTTGTGACACGATACAAGTACTGCTCACTGGATGGATAAAGTACAAAGCGATTGGAACAAACAACCAACACACATGAAACAAATGAAAAAATTGATAAAAATACATAGCACATGGTCTAATCAAAAAGAAGCGAATTACAAGTATGGATCACAATTGGAAACCGGATACAAAGACACCTGAATTAACAATGGAAGAACAAAAAATATCTTAAAACAAATGAACAAGCACTCAGAACCACTACATGCTGTACGGAACGATAGTGGAAGACAGCTGACAGGCACGAGGAAGACTATCAACAGAAAACTTAAGGAACGCTCGCTTTAAACCCTTGGTGACGATACTAGGCTGCATTTGCACTTACAAATTATATCTGTAATTTAAGACCGCTGAAGACGGTTCACGATCGACCTGAAAGCTCCGGAGAAATTAAAAGTTTTTAAACGGGACCTGCATTCTGTATAGAAAGAGTGCAACAAGAACTTTCATTGCGGAAATGACATCGGCTGCACCTGGACTAACTGGATAAGGCAGTTGCAAATTGGGGACAAAAGAATAAAGAAGCAGTCTTCGTTGGGCGCATAACGAATACGTATTGAGTTTGTGGCCGTGGACCTCATTGGGCGTAGTAGCAATATCAATTATGACTATGGAAATGAGATTAAATAACCCTTCACTTAATTGATAAATGGGTCCTAAATGACAACAACAAAATAAAAGAAGCACTGTACACAAAAGAAACGAAAATTATGACTGTGGCTTTGGACATTGTTGTGCGCAATAGCACTATGAACTATCATTCCGGAAGTGACATTGGCTGCACGTGAACTCTGTTAATAGGTCGGTCTTTACATGGTGACAAACCGAAGAAGCATTCCTTCTCTGAATACAATAACAAGATGATCAACGGCTATGGTAGTGATATTAGGTGCGCGTGGGCTATGTTGATACATCAATTCTAAAACAATGACAACAAAAGCCAAGCACAATTCAGTTGGCAGAATAATATGAATTATGGCTATAAACTTTTTGGGGATCTCGTGTAATAGTGGCTCACCGGAAGTTGAGGCGGCAACTTCAAAGGAGGTCAATGGGGGATTATGACGACATCGGAACAATTGTTTGCCTAATCGGATTAGCGGTGCAACGATGCTGACGATTCGGTATTACTGGAAGAATGGAACACTGCCGACGGCGACGATGTGTTTCACCATTCCTGCCGTCATCGTGCTGTAGGCCTGTCGGCCGTCCTGTCCAGCTCTATCCTAAGCCTAAGCCTTAGCATGACGCGCATGTTTGTGCTTTCATTTGGACGCAAGGCAACTGGGGAGGTTATCATGTTCTCCAATAAAGGCACGTACAGGTTACGGGAGATCTTCCCAGAAAGGAACCAGCATTTGTGGGACGGTGGCGCAGATGACAGACAAACGTAAGGCGCGCAGAGACAGTTAACATAAACAAGCGTTCACTGTTTTCTAGGGTCAGTAGCAGCATCCATGACACTTCCATTGGGCTCCCCGTGCCAACGCTCAGCTTGTGTTCAGTAACCCGCGCGAAAACGTCCCTCCCTTTGTTCCGCTAATCACACTTCATTACGCAATGGAATTACGGATTATGCTTTGATATTGCCGCGTGCCGGCAGTGACGCGCCACTAATACACAAGATTCCAGGTTAGTTCTTTAGATTGTATGTACAATGGAATAAAGATCGTTGAATCCTCAGATGTGCGAAGCGGCCGTGCCCTGTCAACATTGGTTTAACATCTTCCCTTTTAAATTAATCTATGCTCAAGTTTGTGTCAAGAAAATTGCAGCTGCTATTCCCACGAAGACGTATTGAAGGTAAGTTTACAAATGGTAACTTCGTTGCACATATCTGCAGAGCTATGAATATGCAGACATAAGGATGGGTATGAGCTAAGTTTTTTGTTGCCAAACGGACAGTGATACATGCTTAGTCCCATCCTTTCCTTGTATGTGCACATAAGAAAAGACTTGAGAATGTTTAAATCGTGTGC
The DNA here is from genome assembly GCA_037903355.1 of Trichuris trichiura. Lineage (NCBI taxonomy): Eukaryota > Metazoa > Nematoda > Enoplea > Trichinellida > Trichuridae > Trichuris > Trichuris trichiura. The sequence continues at coordinate 664,826 of JBAJFE010000011.1, forward strand.
CCATTAGGCATTCATTCATGTATGATAAATAACATTGTGTCAATCTTAGTAGTAGGTAGTAATTTACTTGACCATACGTCAGTGGATAGCCAAATAATCGTATGCTTCGACGTGGAGAACCGTCGAAGTTTAGATGTCAACACTGTACCGACATTTGACGTTTCTCTTAATCATAGTTTGTGTCAAGAAAAAAATGAACCCTGATTAATTAGATCAGGGGCGGGCAACCTTTTTGCAGCCGTAGGCCGTTTAGACGTTTATAAGACGATTCGCTGGTCGTACAGAAAACTAAACCGAAAATCGTAGCCTGCTTTGTCTGCACGTATGTTCGTTTAAGTCACCCTTCGAAAAAAGCGATAAGGCGAGACAAGAATAATACTTTGGGTCGGTAGGCGGCCAATGGTCCGCGCTACTGACGCGCACACTAGTCCTGCTTACTTTTTGCTTCCGAAAACAAACGACATCGGTTTGTCGACAGAGGGGCGACAGCAGGGCAGTCTTCCTAGCCAGGCTGTTGCTGTCTGCTTGTTACGCAAGATTTATGTTATTACTAGGGTTCACATACAATGAGTGTATCGCATATTCAAAAAATAATTTCCCACAGTCACATTTCACTGAATCTCGCATCCATTTGCGGTTGCCCCAGCGAGTGGGAGGGAATGCTTCGCGGGCAGGACATTCCCCATCCCTGACTTAGATTGATCACAATTTGTGCTAGTTTCAGGTAGTCGTTCTGCTTGTTAAGCCATAGTTTCTAAATCTTTTTTGCGTTAGCGCTCCGGAGACAACTGCGGTCTACAAAATCAACGTAGCACTTAACTGAAGCCGAACTTCGCTTGGTTTCACCCTTAGCAACAAAGCATTTTGCCAATAATTGTTTGCTTATATATCTTTTGTTGGGACCGTGAATGATAACAATAGGTTTTCATAACCTTTCATTTTTCTGATACGACAAGCTTGTTCACGCTGCACTCCATTGCGGTTATTATTAATAAGTTAAGCAGCCGAATAGGTAAGCGGTGCGTTGAAAGAAATGCCTTCAACCAACCATGCATTTATTTGCACTGCATATATAGCATTAGAATCAGATAGGCACAGTAAATGATCCAAGGAAACTGCAGCAGGTTTACCCGTTATGGTATTCACTACCATTAATGCTGCTTTACGCTTTGTCTCTCGTGAAGAAGCTTTGAGGCAGCTGCAGCTTCGAAACCGGTTGGTGGGCTGCTGTGATGAGGATAATGCCATGACGTGTGCAGAGCTTTTAATGGCAGTTGTGGGCCGTGGTCACTGTGCGGACCAGGTACACCTTTTAGGGTGACTGATGGTTCTCCTTTATCAGGCTCGTGCCTTGGTCTCTGAGGAGTATGTAGGGGTGGTGCAGGCGCTGGAGTTTCACCAGGATGACCGTAATCGTGGCCAACCTGTGTGTCATAAGGACTTGGTAAGCCTGGTAAGCCGACTGATGAGTCGCTGTAATGGGACTGATGCCCTGGCATGTGTAAACCTGGCGGTGGCGGGGGTATTGGAGGGTGATTATGGCGACCGTGACGTACAGGGGGACCAAGTTGACTTCACCGCACAGGAGGACCACGCTGATCGGGAAAATCACGGCGGTTGGGAGGAATAAACAGACCCGGCAGACCATGGCGACTGCGATGACCAGGGGGACCGGGAAGATCAGATGGACTAGAAAAAACATGGCGATCAGGAGGACTAGGCGGATGAGGAGGACCATGGCAACCATGATGACCAGGGGACCGGGAAGGCAAGGCAGAAAGGGTGGACTTGGCAGATCAGAAAAATCGTAAAGACTAGGAGGAGTGGATGGACTGTATGGGCGAAAGCAACTGTAGTGACCAGGCAAATCAGGTGAACCAGGCTAACCGGAATGATCAGGCGGCGGTCGTGGTTCGGACCCTGCTATAGGTCGAGCCGGACGGGCAAATCCATAACTGGGTTGACGGAAATCTCCGATGCATGGGTGCAATTGAAGCGTGAATAGACTGGCAATGACTGCGAGATGAAGCAGCTTTAATATTTTCGGCTTTGCAGAGGGTATTAACGCCTTTTTTATAGTGACTTTTCTTTGGTTTTTTCGTGAATGTATTTGTCCTTATTTACTTGGGTTATGTTGCCTTGTGCTGTGTTTGATTGAGCCACAAATTCTTTTCAACGACTATCGTTCTCATGTAACTTTAAGGCTGCTTTTGTTTTGCAACTGTCATGTCAACATTGTTGCCTATACGGTTTGGCAGCTTACAAACCCTTTGCTTCAATTTCATCGTCGCAGTGTTCTATGAAAAGCTGCTGTGCGATTGTTTCACTACATGGAAGTTCAAACACCTGATCTATTTCGATGATGAGCGAGGCATTATCAGCTTCGCCTTCCCGAATTCCTTCGCGTTTTACTGTAATATAGAGGTTAAGTTTGTGGCCCCTCAAGCAGCATATTCGACGGATCCATGAATGCTTACTTCCATTCGCCTAAAGGTGGAATCAGTTTCTTCGATATACTCGTCGCTGTTTTATATTCTGAAGTTTATACTGAACTAGTCTGCAAAATATTCTTGCATAGCAGTGTAAACGTACTAACAGGTTCCATAGAAAAAGATTAACGATTTTTTCAGTGCAGTAACTATTAATCCTCAAAATCTTGGGAAGTTTCGTCGGACGCATTAAGACTGTAACTTTCTACGTCTACTTGATTGGAGGTATGAAAGGCATCGGTTCACCATCGCGTAACTCACACAGTGTACGACTTGTGTTGGAGTTTGTATGCGTACAATTTTTTCTAAGGCGCTGTGTTATGTCGGTGGGCTGTTCCAGTGAACAGCCCAGGACAGTTCTCTAAGAGCAGTAGGCCAGGCAGGGCACGCTGGACTGCTAGGAACGTTTATTCGGACAAAGCAAGCGAGTACAAGCGAAAGGGAAGAAACAGAGAGTGACTCACCGTGTTGACAGTGAGGTGCGCAGTTGTGCCAGTCCAGACGTCGCTTTTCTCACGAGCTGTTTCACATACTGCGGGGGGCGTAGCACTCAGATTTTTGTGAAACTTTTAAACGAATAATTGTTTTTTTCACGGCGCTTTACCGTAATCTTTCTATTGTTTTTCTCTTTAACAGGTTTTTTTGTAAACCTTTGCTTGAAAAAAATCTTCTATTAAACTGCTTAAAGTTAACGTGAAGGAATCATCCTTTTCTGTTCAATCGTTATCCGTAATTAGCGTATAATGAATGGAACATCTGAAGCTTCGGTAAAGTAATATCATTTTAAAACGAGAAGTTGGCCAGTAGTTCCTTGCGAACTTTCTATGCAAGTGCAGCATCCTGTACAGGTTGAATAAGTCTTATGGTATAACTTTGCGGGATTGCCGGTATCAGTGGGTTGGTTTACAATACATAAAACTTTAAATGCAGTCTTTTCTTCCGTTTTCAGCGATTTTTAATTAATTTCACCAAAAGTCTCTGGCAGTATAACTGCCCAGTTTCGAAAGCTAAGAATAAAATCTCTACATTCAGCGGTTTCTAATTCTCGAACGCTTTGATTACAACCCCAATAAGCTGCATCAATGTGGGTGCAGCCCTACATATTACAATAGCGCTCTATCGCACCGTTGGGAAGTGTGTAGGCTTTTTGAGTGTCAATAAAGTGTACAAGAATCGCTTGAACGATGTTGACACAACCGCAAAAAATTCACACTTTAGTGCTACATACAAGATTGGTAGGGTGGCATCTGGTAACAGCGCGTCGTTTTTCTTCCTCTTCCTAATTTTTCCTACCACTGCTATTCTCTTGCAAGTGTATTTACGCGTTCAGTGGTGACATCCATGCAAACTGCTATCAGCTTTAGCTGCCGACCAGTTAAATGCGTAGCGGTATTAGATTTTCTCTGGAACTTATTGTTACTACTACTAGTAGGAGTACTCCTAAAAGTTCACGGTGATTTTTGTCTTTTTTATTGACAAAAAATTTGCCTAGAGCTTTCCGTACACTGTGGGAACCATCTTAACGGAACTTTACTCCTGGGCAACTTCTTTGTCAATAAAAAACAGACAAAAAGCACCGCGAACTCTTATGAACATAAAACACGTCCGTTGAAAAACGCCCTTTCTTCGCTCGTAATAGTAATACTAATACAACATACTGCTAGTACTAATGATACAGAAGCTGAAAGAGACAGCTTGCCGAAATGAAAGGAATGACATTTTGAGATCCAACTTGAAGTCCTGTCATCGCCAACGGTTTCAGTTCTCACAAATATTGACAATAGGGAAGAACAACCCAGAAACGCCTGCTGTCAATTTTTCTCTATCAATAAATAGTTTTTATCTTGTACTAATCATTTGAAGTTGTGATGCAATTAAACAAAATGTCAAATACGGTTAGCCATATCAGGCATTACATTTTTATGCAAATGAGCATCTATACTGCCGAAACTTTATTATTATTATTATTATTATTATTATTATTATTATTATTATTATTATTATTATTTTTATTATTATTATTATTATTATTATTATTATTATTATTATTATTATTATTATTATTATTATTCATGGTTATGAGGTCTTCTGCGGCTTTTCCCGTTTTTTTCTCGTTGTGCTGTTATCTGTAATTAAACTAAAACAACTGCTCTACCAACGGATGGATGAGCCGTTATTAAGAAAATGTACAGATATCAACGCACTCAACTTTTTAATGTTCAGAGCGTTCTGAAAACTCTGAACATTAAAAAGTTGAGTGCGTTGATATCTGTACGTTTTCTTAATAACGGCTCATCCCCCCGTTGGTAGAACAGTTGTTTTAGTTTAATTACAGATAACAGCACAACGAGAGAAAAACGGGAAAAGCCGTATTATTATTATTATTATTATTATTATTATTATTATTATTATTATTATTATTATTATTATTATTATTATTATTATTATTATTATTATTGCTTTGAAAACGTAATTCCTCCTAACGGGTGTGTGTAATAGCATAATTTGTACGGAAACTCCCCGTTCGATAAAACGTTTAATCGCGAAGCTTTCGGGGAACGCCTGCCCCCGTCTTCAGCGCAAGTAGATGGCAGAGATTGCTGGCACGCCCTTTATGTGGGAATAGTGCTTTAAACCACGGGAACTTAGGTCGTTTTAAAGGAAATAAAGCAATATTTAAACGGGTGATCAGTTGAGGGAGCCGGGGAAGGCCGAAAGGAACGAAGGAAGAAAAGGAAAGAAAAAGAAATAAAGAAAAATAAGAAAAAATAAAAAAATAAAAAAAATAAAAATAGAAATAAAGGAAAGAAAAAGAATAAAAAAAAATAAAAAGGGGAAGGGGCAAGGGAATTGAATAAGGTGTGGGTGCTTCCAAGACCCGGAGGTGCACTTTTTATTGTCCCTGTGCAGGCGAATCTTCTATCCGGCAGCAGTTGGTGGCCCTGATGGTGTTAGTCCAGGTGTCACTGATTTCGATGCCACCATCCCTGTTGATGTTTGAATTGAACTTTATAAAAATTGCTTCTTTTATCTTCCTTATTGTAAAGTGCCTTTCTTTGCACAGCACGTTTGCACGCAGTTGACCCGTGCAGTGCGCTGCGTGTTGTGCTACCGCTGAACTCTGGCCTGCTCTCTCCATGGCAACTCGTGGATCCAGTGTGGGCGGACGTCCACGTGACGTAATCGGTGGTTCTCCGTTCAAGCGGTTGACCGCGTTCCTGTACCTGGTTAGGGACCTCATGTGTTCCTGGAACCTGTGTTCCAACGTATAACAAGTCTCCCCAATGTACGTGGATGTACAATCACACTTGATTTTATAAACAACCCCAGGGCACTGGTCCGGAGGTACCCTTTCCTTGTCATTCCGCAATATTGAACGGAGGCTTGGGTTTCCTTTGAACCAGACTTGGAAGCCTAGTCTATTCCCAAGCCTTTTAATTTTTTCTCCTAGGCCAGCGTAATATGGGAGGATCAGGCGTGGTCCTGGTGGGGGTCTTATTGTCCTTGTCCTCCCTTCCAGTTTCCGTTGGATTGTTGAGTTAATTATGTGGGTGGGGTACCCATTTTGCTCAAAGGTTTTTCGTAGGTGGACCAGCTCTTCCAAATAATCTGGGTCGCAAATCGCCAACGCTCGGTCTACCATCCCCCCCCAATATCCCAGTCATAATGTGTCGCGGGTGGTGCGACGTGTACTCAACATATTTGTCTGAGTGGGTCGGTTTACGGTAGACAGTGGTTTTTATACCCTCTGGTGAGCGAATGATGAGGACATCTAGGAACGGGATTTGTCCATCAACCTCTTTTTCAATTGTGAATTTTATCATGTTAGGGAATTCCTGGTTTAAAACTTCTAGGAAGATGTTTTCATTTCCTTTTTTGATAATTGCAAAGATGTCGTCCACGTATCGTTTGAAGAACGTGGGCGCAATGTCACCGTCAGTCTTGGAAAACACCTGCCGTTCCAAATATTCCATGAACACATCTGCTAGTACCGGTGATAGTGGACTGCCCATCGGTGCACCGTTCGTTTGTTTGTAAAACGAGCCTTGGAAATGGAAGGTGTTGGCCTCAAGCATGCAGAAGGAGCATAGCTTGACTATGTGGAACGGATTGAGTTTAGTGCGTCAAAGCAGAGTGTTGTCAGAATTTAGTAGGTCTAGTAAGACCTGTAAGGTTTCCGGTATCGGCAGGCTTGTGAATAAATCTTTGACATCATAGCTGACCATGATATCTGTCGGTGCCAGGTGTATGCTTTTGAGCTCCGTGCAAAAGCTCTTGCTGTTTTTAACTGAGGACCTTTGCCGTCCCACCAAAGGCTGGATTAGTTGTTTCATGTACGAGCTTAGTTCAGAGGTGATGCTGTAAATGGACGACACTACTGGTCGGAAAGGAATGTCAGGCTTGTGAATTTTGGGTAGACCATACATTTCCGGGCATTTGTAACGGGAGACGTGCCCTAGCTTCTTGCCTATTCTGGTTAACGTTTCATCTCCAGTTTCTTGTGCAAAAACCTGAATCAGGCCTTTCAAAGTCTTGTGCAATTCCTTAGTGGGGTTACCTTGATGATGCTTTTTTTTTATTTTTTATTTTTTATTTTTTCTTATTTTTCCTTATTTGTTCTTTTTCTTTTCTTTTCTTTCTTCCTTCCTTTCGGCCTTCCCCGGCTCCCTCAACTGATCACCCGTTTAAATATTGCTTTATTTCCTTTAAAACGACCCAAGTTCCCGTGGTTTAAAGCACTATTCCCACATGAAGGGCGTGCCAGCTATCTCTGCCATCTACTTGCGCTGAAGACGGGCGCAGGCGATCCCCAAAAGCTTCGCGATTAAACGTTTTATCGAACGGGGAGTTTCCGTACAAATTATGCTATTATTATTATTATTATTATTATTATTATTATTATTATTATTATTATTATTATTATTATTATTATTATTATTATTATTATTATTATTATTATTATTATTATTATTATTATTATGTAGAATCCAATTGTATAGAATTATAGTGATTGAAGATTGGTTTAATTAACAAGACCGCTCGCTGTTCATGACTACTGTTGTATAGCTTTATCCCTGGGCCAAAAAAATGCATTCAAAAAATGTTTTATTGGCAATAATAAAAGGCAAAACACTAATGGAACTTTCCGAATTGTCTTACTCATTCGTTAGCTTGTACTGCATAAAACTGCCAATTTAAAATCCTTTTATTAGCATCGACAACCAGAACACGGATAACTCTGACCAAGAATAGTCATAAATTATTATGAACTTGAAAACGGGGTGCTTCTTAACGAGGCGATGGATTTTCATAACTTCTTTATACGGTATGTTTTCTTGCCCGTTGATGGATTCTGGAATTAAACCGAAGCAAGTGACCTACCAACGGATGGATGAGCAATTGTTAAGGAAAAGTACAGAACAAACACTTAACAGTTTCGTAGCTTTCGTCAGCGATGGTGGTAATGTAACTCAAAATACCGTCAAAATCTCCATCTCCATGTAACTCAAAGTCAAAATGTTATATGAAACAGTTTTGCGCTGAAGGCGCAAAGAACAGTTTTCCGAAGGTTGCGCTAATTTAAATAAGCTTTGACGGCTCGCACTTTCATAAACCACTATGAAATCATATGCAACAAGTTATAATTCAATATAGTCATATGAGGTAGATGAGTACTTTCTTGCATGTGATACGAATTTGCAATAATTTGTGATAGAAAACGGTTAGTAGCGGAATAGATAAGCTGAGACATGCGATAAATGCGATATCATGGTCATATCGACTTGCATAAGATAAGAGAGAGATAAAATTTGTGTCTAACAGCCTCAGGCAAATCACTTTAAGCATAACGTTCAGTACTGCGCAACATCATCGCTTATTGCAATTTTGGTCGATAGATAATTGGGTCGTGTGCACTGTTTGCTTAAGGCAACCAATCGTTGGATAAGATAACAGGAGCAAAGTGAGGTCACGTTGAGCGTTTGCCTTTTATTGATAAAAACGGCTGGTTCGTGTGACTGCATTTCTTTCATTCTAGCCACACGAACTAGCCGTTATTTCTTTCATCCCTTTCCTGTTGGAAAGGAAATTTCAGGTAATTACGTTTTTCAAGTGATACATTTTTGACATGTTTGGTGTTTACTCGCAGATATCAAATCATCCTGGCCAACAGGAATGGCACCAGCGCAACAAAGTATAACGTTCGTTCCTTAAATGTTCAAATGTTCGGTGGTCTATTGCTACGCAACTTTTCAAACGTTCGATGAGTGCTAGAAAAAAATAGTTATTTAGATGCACTCTGTTTCAGGTGACATTAATACGTTGGTAGATCAGCGAACGCAGCAGGACGCCGTAATGTTGTTACGCTCAAATGGTCTTATGTTTCTTTCAAACAATTTCACAACTTCAGATTGCAAGCTAAGCCTGCACAGTGTATTCGAAAACTGGTATGCGTTAATGCTCAAATCCTGGGCACGTTCAGCGCAGCGTATGACAGCTCTTTGTAGAGAAGTGGACGCCAACGACTACTGGCCATTACCAAGATAGTCATCAGTAACCGCGTAACCAGTATTTGGTACGAAAGCGCACAGAAGAGCAACAAGCTACCTGCAATGCAACGCCAGCAGTACCGACGAACCACTGAAAGCCGCAACTACAATTTATTTCTGCCCATTACCATTTGTTTTATGCACACATGTGATTATTGCGTTACCTTCGCTATCCGCGAAATGTTTGTTGGTTTTTTGTTTAATTCTTCTGCTTATATGGCCACAGTCAGTCGCCTACGCCATGACATTCCAGCGGACGATGAGAAGAATTTGGTAAGTTTGCATTTTATGCTTTTAATGAGAATAGAAAGGAAGCTTAAACCGTTCAACGGTGCCAGAAAAAAAGAAAGAATGGACGAACAGGAAATGCCACTTATCAGTATTAGTAAGAGCACCATTCTGCAATATGTGGCTAAAATAGCAGTGCAGAATTAGAAGGCTAGACATTTACTTATAACAAATGTAGGAAACTTGACTGACCCTGAGTAAGCCTTTATGCCTTTAAGTAGAAGTTCAACGTAGCACCTGTTTAAAAAGCGGAGTCATTATGCTAACAAGCAAAAGTCTAAGCGAGGCGACGAATCGTTCATTAGAGAATATATTGGATTCGGTAGCATAAAACCTTCCTGAAATCAGCGGAGGATACAGCGACATTATTGCTATAGGAAATGTCTTTCCCAAGCCAATTAAATGATAATTTTATCAAGGCACAGAATGTGCACTTTTTAAATGAAATTCAGCGTGCAGATACTAATACAATCTTTAAGTTGTAAGCTTTGTCATGATCCGACCAATGCCAATCCTTAAATTTGAAGCGATGAATAGCTTTGCGATTGTAAATTTTTCCGCGAGTGCACGATTTCTTCGTCCGACGGAATCGCTGATTTTATTTAACGTTAATACCATTTGAGTACGACATAATCCTATCCGTACCGAAATCCCTGTGGACCACAACTTCTTTTTCCGTATACAAATGAAATGTTCGATAATGAAATCAGTCCAAAATGTACCTCCACTTTCAGTCACTCGTCTGAGGTGAATGGATGTTCCTTTGGGGTCTTTTCGAGTGACGAAACAACTGGTAGCCTAAAGGATCAAGTGAGGGCTGTATAAAAGGCGAGGTGGTGGTGTCGAAGAATAGGAGTGCCTTTCAGAAAACAATTCGATGTCAGTCGTTTGCCTCTCATGAAACCGCAGAAAAATTAATCCTCAAGGCATTGGCACGCTCTCGATTACACACACACACACACACACACACACACACACACACACACACACACACACACACACACACACACACACACACACACACACACACACACACACACACACACACACACACACACACACACACACACACACACACACACACACACACACACACATCACACCGCGCACCCTAATCCACCCTGCGCCACGTCGCGTCACAACACACCCCACACCGCACCGCGCAGTAGATGCTCTGCAACTGTTACACCACCGAGTGCACACTAAAAGCTTACAACACACGCGCAGAAGGCATATAGCACAGACAGCCAAAAACGCACTAAACCGCCGAGCAGTGTGTGGGTATTATATACCCTAAAAATCAGCCTTATGCAAATTACTGTCTGACCCTTAGGAGTTTACTGTAAGCTGCTTAGAAACACAAATTGGCATTGAATCTTCAATTTGCTGCTTTATTTTAGGAATTAGTACAGCTGACCTGCTATAGTTCGTTTACTTTGGGTAAGTACTATGGCTGTTATGTTTGCATTGAAGAAGGTAATGCAAATTAGCTGACCCTATTCGCTAGTGTTTATGTTACAATTTATGTAAACATAATGAGCGAAACATGGTTAGATATGTGAAATAATGAAAAAAACAATATTTGTATCCTTTATCCGTTGAACATAGTAGAAAAAATATAAGTTTCTTCATTGCCTAAAGTTCTATTGTTTATAATTTAAACAAAAAACTTCTCATCATTGTCAACATCATCTGATAAAAATTTATAATTAATTAATTAATGTATTTGTCATATACATATGTACTGTTAAATTTTTCTTAAGCAAGCAATTTAGACTATTTGAAATGACATTGAAGTGATCAAGTTTGCGTACCTCTTTCATATAAACATTAATGGATTATTCATTTTGGTGATTATTCTTATGATCTCTTTGCTGTATCGTCTGTAACGCGATTTTCCGCTTCTTTACAAGAAGAAATTGTAATGGAATCAGTACTGACCAGCTAGTGCATTATTTTCAGCTGTTGTCCCGTTTCCGACCTTTTTCATCGATTGCTTTTTTCACTCTGAAACATTTGAGCGTCCATTTTAAGAGCACTTTGAAAGATTTAAAACAATATCCGCTCAGCATATATTTCAGTAAATTTGATAGATGAAAAAATATTTCCCTTTACTGTAACGTTTCAATCTCATAGGAGGAATTATGATTGTAGAAATTGAAAAGGTAAACGGACGCCAATTCCATTGATACTTATTGAAATGTTGGAAAAATAATTTGTTTGTACTTTTTGTAAATGTTTTCAAAATAGCATTAACGGGTGTTCGGTTCGTACGACGTTTTCAATTTCATTACGAATGCACAAATATGAAACCAGGAATGGCGGTAGAAATTGAGGAAGGACGCAGCAAATTTATACGTACCTGTTTTGAATAGTTTTGTGGGTTTTAGATATGCACTGTTAAATAATTTACTTTGACAAAACTTTGCAGTAATTTCTGATCATTTAGATTGTATTGGCATCAAATTAATAAATAGTTGTCTAGGCTGAGCAATTTCAACTCGTAACAATAATTTATTCTCTTCGCTTTTGTAATATGCAGAGATTAGAATTTTTGTACAATAGTTGTTTACAGCGAAGAAAACTGTTATATCAGCGACAGTTATCCCAAAGTTGTTTTATTCTATTGAAACATTTAAGCTACTTTTTAAAGTTGTTACTTGTAATTCACCAATGTTTATTTCCCGGTTAAATTATGATTGACAAAGTTGAAGTCCATTCTGACAAAAAGCACAAAATGTTTTGATTAAATTAAATGTAACACTCACTTATTGTCCATTGAGGAAACAAGAAAAACTTTTCTGTTTCATTTTTTCAGACAGCGTTAACATAATATTAACTCCATTTTCGATGCAATATTCAGGAGTACAAAGCAGCAAAATGAGACGTGTTACAATTTTTTAAAAGTATGTCCACTATTCAGCCATAATAATGGAACGGTCTTGAAGTAGTTCCATTGTTGCGACGCTGTCGTTTAATGTCAAAGAAGACACTTCTAATATCAGAAAAGTATACATAATTTCTCTATTTAATGAAGGTATATGATCCGGTTGATCCCAACGTGACGTGATGAAATCCATAAAATGTATTTCAGTATGGTGCCATAATTTCGCCAAAACTTTTGGCTCTTTTTCTTTTTTCTCTTCGTAAAGGGTGTTTCAATTTTCTTTTTGAAAAAAATTTTTTTACGCTTTCAACCTGTTTTGTTTTCACGTAACGTTTTATTTCCCTCATAAACATTGTAGACGAAGCTGTGGGGTCCGTACACGTTACGTGAAAACAAAACGGGTTGAAACCGCAAAGAAAAATTTTTCGAAAAGAAAACCTTTAGTTGTTTAAAGTGCAGCTAAAATTCCTTTTTTTGTGTTACTCTTGAAAGCGGCTTTTTATTTTTTATACTTTTGCCGCGGCAGGTTGAAATCATCCAAAGATTGTATTTCATTGTATGAACTTGATGTTTTTGTCGTAGTTTGTCCGTATAATCGAAGATTTGGCAAATATGTAATGAATAATAGATAGTTTTCTAATCCATAGTTCTCATTATCAGCGATGTTTTCAAATATAGAAGTTAAGAACAGCTCATTAAGTACAAACGTTATTGGTGAAGCGAAGAGGGGTTTGTCGTATGCATAGATTCATCATATTTTGTCTTCTTCATCTTTATTAAACGAATGATTGCCGTGAAGACATTGAAAGACTGATGTGCTATATGAAATGTGGAATTTTTTTAGCAGACACTCTTTGTTATTATTATTTATTAATTTGCTTACAAGAATAAAGTGTTTTGTTATGATTTCTCTAAACACTTTAGGAAAATGATAACTTGCAGATTCGCAATGGTTTAATGATTCTTCGTTCAAAAACTTTCCATTTGTTTTTAGTTTTTGCAAAAGTATCTCTAATCATAGGTATAAGTTTTGAAAAAGTCTTCCTTAAATGTTCTGTGCAATTCCTTCACTTAGCAAAAGAAGAGAACTAAGCGATGCCTTAAAGTAAAATGAAAGCAATTAGTAATTTCTTTCTTCTACCGCCGTGCTTATAAATAGATTTGACTTATGATTGTTAACAGGGCTGTTTCTTCGTTCTTCTACGGATTTTCCCGTTTTTTCTCTGTGTGATGGTATCTGTGATTACTCGAAACCATTGCTCTACCGACGAATGGATGCGCGATTATTAGCATAAATTCAAACACAATACAGTCAGCCTTTTTATTTAGAGCTTTCAGAACGCTCTAGTTTTGTCATCAGTGAGATGGACGAGTTTCTGACGAAACTGACGACAGAAGCAGAGCGTTCCGTATGCTCTAAATAAAAAAGCTGACTGTATTGTTTTTGAATTTATGGTAATAAGCAGTCATCCGCTCGTTGGTATAGCAATTGTTTTGGCTAATTACAGAAACAATCACAGAGAGAAAAAACAGGAAAAACCGTAGAAGGTTTAACAGGCAGGAAACAGGCGCCCGTTACAAAGCACACCGTGTTTATGTCAACAGGGCTTTATTGTGATTCTTTTCATGGAATGAAATGCGTTCTTTCCATTTTGAAAAACTGAGGTACATTATTTCGTTAGTAAAAATTTCTAACTTTTAATCTCTTTTATTACTCATACTGCGCACTTGTAATCAGAAAAACGAATGGTTTTTGGTAGATCTTCTAAGGCTTTCTCGGTTTATTTGTCTCTCTGTTGGTATCTGTAATTAAATGAAATAATTGATTTACCAACGGATGGATGAGCGATTATTAAGAAAAATTGTACAGGACCAATGCACTCAACCTTTTATTTCAGAGCTTTCGGAACGCTCTAGTTCCGTCGTCAGTGAAATGGAGGAGAGCTCTTTCCGAAATCTGAAAACGAGCTCTCCTCCATCTCACCGACTATGAAACTGAAATGTTCAGATAGCGCTGAAATAAATATGAATGCATTGGTTCTGTATGTCGTTTCCTAATAATCGCCCATCCATCCGTTGGTAGAGCAGCTGCTTCGTTTAATCACAGATAGTAACACGGACAAAAAACGGGAAAAGCGGTAAAAGATGTACCAAGAACCTCGAAAAATTATCCCGTTACGAATCAACTTGTGTTAGAGAAAAATGAATCTATCAATGTGAACAAAGACTGCGGAACAATAACCATCATATACTGGTATACTTTCAGATTGAGCATACGCTTGTTTATTTTTGACAATGATAATTTGGACAGATTACCCATTATTTTGCATAAATCGTAGTGGAGCTTTAATTACCCAATAAGCTTCGGATCAAATTTTCAGTCGTTTGTATATATGTCGAAGAAGAATGAAGAAGGATTTTGGAGTTGAATTAGCATAGAAAAAGGTTTTACTAATCCGCATAGTGTATTCAGTGAGCCTAGTAAAAAATGAGGATATGAAAGTGTTAAGAATTAAACAATTAAAAATGAGCAATCGGTAATTGACTTTCTGCAATTCCGTGAGAGCAGATGTCCCTTCGTAGCGTTAATACATTTCGCAATACATCGCTGGACGACGGCTATTGAGAACTATGCTATCATTAGTACTATTTAACGTGTTTCTATTGCTTACGGGTGGAAAGAAATGGTTGTTTAGCGCAGGGATATAGATAGTTATTGATTGATAAATCGTTTCATTTCATTTGGCTTCTTTGCGGCTTAACATTCAGGTAAAATTGTTGTTTTGGTTGGATCAATGATGGATTCGTATTGGTTCCTTTGAAGCACAAGTAAAGCTTTTGTCATTTGCCCTTTTTTATTGGAACACATTATTATCTTCTATTGGTAACCTTACTTTTTGAAGTTGGGTAAAAAAAGTTCATTACGTTTGCATTTTAGTTTTCTCATTGATTGTTGGCATTTATACTCACGTGTTTAAACAATCACGTTAATTAGGCCTTTTATTTGTGTTTAAAAGAGGATCAAATTCAGTTTTTAAAAATAATAAGTTTCATTGTATATGGCAATATTTACTCAAAGTAAAATTTGCCTCAAGGCTTGCGCAGTTGCCCTTCCAATCCGACGTATTAGTAAAGTAAATAGTTTGTGTAAATAATTCGTTCCGTTTTAGTCAGCCGAGCACTCACACTCGTTGCAAAGCAAACAGTGTAAAGGTTTATCGGTCACGGTCAAATTTGCATAATAAGCATCGACGTGGGCAGAGCACGGTAAATTTAATTTCATTTTTCGATTTTCTCGTCGACGACATCGGCTGAACTGTGATCGCTCTCCCTCCTTTTTCGTTCGTCGCAGCTGTGCCTTACACAGTTCCATATTTTGACCCCGCACTTTTTGTTTGCTATATTTTTTGTCTTTGCGTCGAAGTGTTATTTACTGAAAAAACTCGTTTGACAAAAGCGAGTTTGCTGCAATCTTTCTCAGAGCTTTCCGGACTCGTCTCATCCTGTCGTCAACGGACCGATAAAAAATCTGTTTGCCGAAATGAAGAACAGATATTGCTCTTCCTGTAAGTATAGAATAAAAAGTTTTATTATATAATTTTTTAGTCTTTCAGGTTGACAATGTCGAAGCACATGTTGTCATTAGCATATGGTGTCCCCTTCACAGCAAATGAATTTTGTGTGACAATTATTCCGCATTCAAAGAAAAGCGACAAGGTTTTCTAGGTGATGAATAAAGCAAAAGAAACTGAACAGTTTCTAGAATTTAATCTTATCGTTTTAGTCTGCCGACATGCAGATAAGGACGGCGTTGGCGACTAATGCTGATAAGGTAATTCCGTTGCAGCATAACAAATTTGCAAGATTAGAATTGCATTTTTAGGTTTTTAGAATTGCCAAATGGTTGTGTGGAACAATTTGAAAAGGGACAAAGTGGACGTCGTTCAACATTGTCGCGTCACTGCTGCATGTATGCATGTTACAGCATGAGGGGATATTGTAGCAGTTGCATGTTGTTCATGTGAAATAATTTTAATTTCGCGTTTATAGTTCGACTTTGAAGAAATTTGGCTCGCTTCTTGAAAAGATAAGTAAATTTTGTCATATCGATTTTTTGTGACAAGAATTTCTTTTTCAGGAAAAGTACTCGAATGGACAACTGCTGACTTGCTGACGACGGGACCTGGCCAGTCCTGAAAGCTCTGAAAAACAATGAAAAAAAGAATTTGTTGATTTCGTGAATAACACTTCTACGCATACATTTTGTGTGATTGCGTGAATAAAATTTTCAACTGGCGCGTGTCTTTTCTGTCGCGGTTGCAGTCCAACATTTCATAAGGTTTATGGTTCCGTGTTTAGGATCCACACCAACGGATGCAAGAAGACAATTCGAGGACGGAAAAGAAACGAGAAGAAACGAACAGGGACAACAAGAGGAGCAAGAAAAGAAAGAGAAAAATGGAAAAGTCCGGGATCAACGTGTAAGTATGCAGTAGGCAGGGCGAGGGTAGGCACTATAGGTTCCAGCATGCATACGGGGTTCACATCCAATAGGGAATAGTGGGTTTAGATATTGGTTTCCGGAGGGGAGGGCGGGTGAGATACATTCTACTTGAGAATAAGGTGCATGGAAAGGATAGCTGCCCCCCCGCCCCCCCCAAAAAAAAAAAAAGGGGGGTGGCGGGGGTGAGGCGCTATCCGTTGAGATTAGTAAACAACGACAATATTGCATCATCTGCATGTCACATGTCACGCTTGTCATTTGTCACATGTGCCGCATGTCACATGTGACAGTCGCATGTCGTGTGTCGTCTGTCGCATGTCGTGTGTCGTCTGTCGCATGTCGTATGTCGTGAGTCGCATGTCGTGTGTCGTGAGTAGCATGTAGTGTGTCGTAAGTGTCGTGAGTAGCATGTCGAGTGCCGTCTGACGCATGTCGACTGCCGTGCGTCCCCAGTGTGAGAAGTAGGAACAGTGGACCTGGAAAGCGGACGATAGTCAATGGGCGCTGGACAGTGGACACTGAACTGAGTGCAAAGACCGCGGCGACGAACCCCCCATGTAGAAAACAAGGTAGTGGGAATAAGTAGCGGGATGTGGTAGGAATTGCTGTCCTGTTCCGGTCTGTGTGCGCGAAAATGACCCTGGAGCTGAACAGCGTAGGGTCTTGAAGGGTGACAGCTTCTTGACGGGAAAATAGGTAAGGCAGTAAGTGAGTATGCGCGGGAGAGGTTTGAGCTTGTGGTATCCATCAGTTTTCCCTTCTGAGCTCCCGCTGACCTTCCCATTTGTCGGGTAGGAGAGACAATAATAGTGGGTTTGAGATTGAGAATACTTGTGTTGTCGTATCGAACTATTATACCGTTGTCGTATTTTCGTTTGCTCCCTTCCGAATTGATTTCCCTCAAAAGTTTCGCTTTTCCCTTTGTTCGAAAGTGCAATTTGTTACAAATAAAAAATTTGAATTGTTCTATAAAAGTGTGATCTCTCAGCCGGTTGCATATCCGGAAAAAGAGTAAAGGTTGACGGCAAAATGCACTTACAGCCGGAAAAACCTTGAGCTCTTTACGTTTGATTGTAATGGAAATGAAATTTAATAGTCGCTTTCAGGTTAACAGCAACCGACATTTTGGAGACATTGGCCTGTCTAGCAATTGTTGTAGACAAGGTAAGTTGAATTTAAAAAATTTCATTTGCAGGTGAAGTGTTTGTTGCTCTCGCATACGCCAGAATAACTAAATGGATAGCGAAAAGAAGTCAAAAAGAAACGAATAGGTATGAACGATAAATTTGAAACGTTATTGTTTCAGTTTAGCATTATGAAACGAAAGAATGGTCACAACATGTTAAAAAGAAATTGCTTCCTCCTAAATGGATTTGGTAAGAAACGTTCATATTGTGTAGTAAGTGTATTTCAGGATTGGAAACAAATGCAAATGGAAAAATGAAGCTCTAAAAGAGGTAAGAAAGAAAAAGCTTTTCGTTTTGAGTAAACTAAAAGTAAACTTTCAGATAATGTTGCCGGAGGGAACTGAACTGAACATTTGTAAACAATGAAAACAGGTCAAATTCGCTGTTCAAACAGAAAGGAAAAGTAATAGAGCCAAAGAGGTCTGTTAGTTTGCATCGAAGAAGCTACTCGGATGGAATGTAAACAGGAAAATCAGGTCAAATCGTACATTGACCGGGCTAAAGTAAGCGTTTTGCCTTATCTTTGTTACATCAGAGGTCAGATAACGGCCGTTAGTAGCTGCTGCTGATTTGCATAATGTTAGGTCGTCTTGAAACTGTGACTAATAATATCATATGGAGAATGGTATATCATTGGTATAATCATGATTGTCATAGTCCTTCTACATTGGTAAGTATATAAGTTAATTAGTTCTGTCATGGTGAATAAAAGTTGACAAACTGACGTTTTAGAGTAAGCGAACGGAAATTGGTGATGGCAAAGGAAGCGATGAGTAAAAAGCTGATAAAATCTGGCATGAATTCAAGGTGTTAGAATTCACCACAATGGACACAAAGAAATGAATCAGTTGACGATGATTTGGTAAGTACCATTTGAAAAAGACCGATCGTTAGCTGAGACAAGTTTGGCATTTCTACTGGTCACATATATTGTGTGTGATAAAGGCATAGTCTGCGGTAAGCTGTCTTTTAAATTGTTACAAAAAAATAGCTTTTGTTGCACGGATAGATGATGAATTATTTTTAGGCGAAAACAACATTGCAGTTGTTGTAGTGTATTTCACTGTGATACTATTGCATTCTATGTTTTGCATGCTGAATTGGATAATGAAATAAAGAATTTTTGGGAGGTCCTTCGGGTGAAATGCCAAAGTAAAACTGACCCAAAGCAGTGTGCATTGTTCTCGATGTCTTGGCAAAGTTTTGTCTCGTTTTGAACTAATAACCGCCCATCCATACGTTGGTAGGGCATCCAGTTTCAGCCGAAAGTCAGAACCTACAAGAAGAACTACACGACATTCTGTTCCATTGGTAAGAATTGATGTTTGCATGCCGGGAGTGTTAATAACATTGAATTCTCACACATGTATTAATTGCATGACAGTGATCTCATATATCTATTTGTGTGACATCCTCATGTATTACATCATGGCATGATATAGGTTTGAATGTGTCGCGTTGTGCTCGTATATAATTTCAAATGTATGGGATAGTATTGTTCTCTCGTTTGACCGTTGGATTCTGGTTATGGGCTTGTAGGTTTTCATTAGAGGAGGTACGGTGTAGAAGTGGCGAAGTTTACAATGGTTAAAATTGTCTGCAATGGTTAACAAATGGTGTTATATGTTCACAAAGACACAATCCACAAATCGTTTGTCACGGACGCGATTACAAGGAAAGCAAAGTCGGAAAATGACCGCTCATTTGGCGCAATCGGAGCAAAGGTGATGACAAAAAATATGTGAACTGTATGCAAACTCGGTTGGCCAATTGTGAGCAGCAGAGATTATTTTGAGAAAGGATAAAAAGTGCAAGTTGTGCCGAAAGAAGCAAATGGAAAAGTCGCGAATTGAAAAGTTAAAAAACAATCTAATGGGAATTGAAGAGCTCAAGCAAGATTACGCAATGCTAGCGGAAGAAAGCAGCAGCGACAAGCACAAGAATGGAAGGACTACCGTCACAAAGACAACAAAAAAGCCTCAAGATCAACGACAAGCGCGACAGGGCAACATGCGACGGACTGGAAATGTAGAGAGCAGTTGAAAAAAAAGAAAGTTTAAAACCACAAGACATCCACACCAATTTTGGCACCTTCTGTCATCCTCGCACTGACCAATGGACCTATGGACTTTCATGAAATATATTTTGCTCAGAAATGGGGATACTATACCGTACCTTCTCTGATGGAAATGGACCGCATGTTGCCTATTCTTAAAAGTTCCAACACCTGAGATTAGGAGTTGTACCACTTGCTTGTAACCCATGGAGCCATACCATTCCTTTGATAACTATATACTTGCATGCGAAGTATGAATGTCGCTCCCATGGGTCTAAAATATCTAATGGAGTCCTATAACGTACTGCGGTCTACTAGTGGGTATGACTCCTAGACGTATGATTGGAATTGAAGCATACATGTAAGATTGGCATGGAGTGTATAACCCCTGTGCTGGCGGATGTTCTGGCACTGGCACGTTGCCTTCACCTAGAGGGTATATCTTCTATGAGCGTAAATATTCTTGCATGAAAGGACCATGCTGACAGTATGATAATCCAGCGAGAAAATTGTCATCGCTAACATAGTCATTGCATGAAAAGGAGTCACTGTGCAAGTCCATAAAATCATATCATGAGGATGTCACACAAATAGTAGCATCCAACACATTGCATGCTGGAGATCACTGAAAAATGCATGTCGAAGTCATTGCATCAAGGGGTACTCTCGAACCGCTTGTCAAAGTCATCGCATGCGAGAGTACCCCTTCTGCATCATGTCAAAATAATCGCATGCGGAGGGTACTCTCAAAACCGCATGTCAGAATCACAGCATGAGGGGATATCGTCAAAATTGCATGTCAAAATCATCGCATGTCGGAGGGTACCCTCAAAATTGCCTGTCAAAATCATCGCATGGGGGAAATACTCTAATCTGCATGTCAAAATCACTGCATGAGGGGAGTACCCCCAAAATTGCATGTCAAAATCACTGCATGAGGGGGTACTCCCAAAATTTGCATGTCAGAATGATCGCATGCGGAGGGTACCTCAAAATTGCATGTCAAAATCACCGCATGCAGGGTACCCTCAAATTGCATGTCAAAATCATCGCATGCGGAGGGTACCCTCAAAATTGCATGTCAAAATCATCGCATGGGGGAAATACTCTAATCTGCATGTCAAAATCACTGCATGAGGGGAGTACCCCCAAAAATGCATGTCAAAATCAGTGCATGAGGGGGTACTCCCAAAATTTGCATGTCAGAATGATCGCACGAGGGGGTATGACTCATCCATCCATCTCAGAAATAACCGCATGAGAGGTTGTCACTCGCAATGTCACTCGAAACGTGGTAATGGGGAAGGAACCACGTGATCAAAAAAATCACACCAGGGGGAAGAAGGTTGCTCAAAAAAACCACTAAGTAAACAAAGACTTAAAAAACGCGCCGGATGCCGGCATAATACACTCGAATACAGGAGCGGATTCCCGATCCGTGCTAATACCAGGAATCGGATCCACCAATCGGACCGAAAGAACCTGGCCGAAGACAACCCCCCTCCCAGAAAATGAACCAGGAGAGAGAGAGAGAGACTGAGAATGAAAGACTGAATGAAAAGAACTGAACATGATGAGAGAAACAGCTCATCAGCTCAGAGGAGAGAAGATATGACACGAGATGAGAGAATGATGATCACGAGACGCGATCAGCTGAGAGCGCGATCCATAAGATGATTCCAGACCATGTCTTCGAACAGGAGACGATGCTGAAGAGCGAAGTATGACAAAAAATTCGAGATGTGAAAAAATCACATCATAAAACAGAGAGATTCATACCCAACACCAGGATATGATCTGCTCCGTCAGAGAAGATGAAGGAATGAAATGAGTTGCTGAGAAAAATCTCAGCGATGATATATGCTGAAGTTGAAGACCAGTCCATTTCTTGTCCACAGAAATTTTCTTCGTCTTTGAAATGCGCTTAGGAAACAGACGGACATCGGTCGACTCTAAAAAATTTATTGCCAGTTGACGTCAGCAGAAGACAGACAATACCAAACGAGCGAGTCTTCTCTGCCACAGGTATGACAATATTTGGTCGTTTGACATTTTGACGGATTGATCAGACGGACAAATAGCGACGCAAAATATCGTGTTTCTTCAGCTGTTTTCTTTTTTCGACCTAAAATAATGCAAAAATCAACATAAGCAAAAAACGACAAATTTCTTACTTTAAAAAATAGTTTCGAGCGTCTTTTCAAAAAATAGTGCAATTGAACTGGCAAGCGTCTTTGACTCGTCCTCCGTTTTGAAATTGTTGTCCAGTTTTGACCGGTCGTCCTTTCCTTTTTTTCGTCCTCGTTTTTGGTCGATTAGACGATTGGCTGTCCGGAAAATTTTTTCTGCTCGATCCTCTTCACGAATTTTGAATGGCCCTCTCGGTTTGAAATTGTCGTCCCCTTTTGAGCTGTCGTCCTTTCCTTTTTTCGTCCTCTTTTTTGGTCGATTTTACGATCCGCTGTTTGGACAATTTTCTCTGCTCTCTTTTCACGAATTTCCAATGGTCATTTCCTTTTAATCCGTCAGCGATATCTAAAAGTTGAAAAAATGAAAGGTGTTTAAGACTAAAAGACTCACCATCTTTCATTCCAACATTGAACTGGTTTGTCCATCATCTTTTGAAGAATTCTTCATTTCTGTCGATCATTTCCATATGGCACCGTCATCCTGTCGTCCTGTCCAGCGATGGTCTTTTCCAAATGGATCCTCCAACCGGCAGCATTTACCACTGGAATGAACGAGCAGCGATCAGCAGTAGTCGCATAGGAGCAACTGCTCTGCAAGTCGGAACGAGCGAACACTGATTTTGAGCGTCTAGGTCTCGGCCACAATACTTTAGTGGTATGCAAATCACTGATTGACCTGATAAAAGGTCGTTTCAATAACCCACTTACTATTGACACATTGCTTGTAAGTATAGAATTTTATCGTTTCAGCGTATAAGAGGTTAAGCTACATCTTACAAGTGCAAACATTAGCACTGACTACTATACGATTAAAGCAAACAAATGCTCAAACAATTTCTTCCCTCTGGCTGATATAATGAACTGATAACCTATTTCGTTGACCTTGAAGAACGATCGTATTTACTCAGTTAGAATGATATTTACTCTGATTGTATAAACATTGGGAGCAAAGAACGTTTTGAAATATGATTATCCCTTTAAAAAGATATGATTTTGACGAATTCCTAAATGCTTAGTCTGATAACGTTCACTTAAAAGTGGTGCAATTTCTTCAGTAAGCGATAGGAAAAGGAAAAGAAGAATAAGTTTATCGAGAAAAAGAAAAAATAATACTCTTTTCCGTCAATTAGAATCTACAGTATTTCAAATTTACTCTAAAAAATGTTGGTTGAACAGAGACTGACTGCTGTGCATACAGCATTTTACAACCTTAAAATCCATGGCAACTGATAAAAGAACTGAAAGAGGCTTTGTTCTTAAAACAAATTTACTTTTTGATGTTCCGTCTTTAATGGGGAATTAAATTACTGGTTTTCACGGGTGTATCCGTTTTCATGTTGGGTATACGTCACTTGTTATCCTTAGGAATTTGAATGACAAAGTTCCGGTAGATTTCGTGAACGGTCGGTTTCATGGGCAACTATCAATCGTCATCGAAAAAGAAAAACAAATTTAGGCTGGTTTTTCCGTACAAACTACATTACACATGAAACACTTCCAAATAACTCCATTATTGAACTATACAAAAAGATACGACGTATTGCTTTCTCATCTTTTCTTACCAAGTAGAGCTTTCAGGGCGGATTGTTGCTCGCCATCAACGCTGATTCAAAGGACCTTCGACAGGGTGCGATAAACCTTAAATCTCAACTTAATAAGAAAATATTAGTAACAATAATTACAAGTCTAAATATAAGTTGTGCTTTTACAAAAACGTTATATTCACAAAAAAATAGAATCACGATTTAAGAGTTTTTACCGTAAAGGATTTATATTCACAGCTATCCATTGTAGGTGGGACTTAACTGGTGAAAGTTTGTTGAAATGTCAATTATTTTCCAGTTTCTGATTTGGCCATCGTTGAAACTCTGTTTAAACCCGCTGAAGTTTGTATGTAGTGTGATATGCTCTATGTTTGCACAAAATTGTCTTCGATAATTTTTTGTTCCTTCTTTCTCTTTCCCTTCGTTCGCATTTTTCTACCTTATTCCTTTCCTTCTTTAATAGTCCTTCGTCGTTTCTTTTCGTCTTTCTCATCTTTCTCATGGTGTTTTCTATGCTTCCTTTCCGTCTTTCATATCATCCGGGTTTCTACGGCTTTCTTCTTCCATCGCTTTATTCTTGTCCACTTGCCACTATGAACTGTATTCATTTGCGTTTCGTTCATTATTCTTTTGTTCTTTCTTTACCTCAATTTTACTGTATTCTTAAAGTTTCGAGCAAACAGCACAGTTGTTCGCTTTATCTGTTTGCTTCTCTACTCATACCTTTTATACACCGCCAACTTCAACCTGTTTAAAGAGAGCTTAAACGATGAGCACTTTTGAAACTGGAAAACAATTCGCAATACCCACTTTTCTGAAAATATTTACTTTAAATCTAAAACTGAAAGAAATCTATCATTCTCTTCTATAATTAATTCACGTCATGCCGTTTACGTGCGTTACTTTTCACGTTTAACTGCAAATACATAAAAGTATCCCGACGATGACAAAATAAACTTTCAAGTCAGACTGACTCGCTTTCTTTTCACGCAACTCTCACATTCAGCTGCAGTCAACATCCACCCTTTCTAGTTAAGCTAAACACCTTTTTTTCCAAATGAAACAAATTTACGCACAGTTAAAATATGACGTCTCAGTTTGACGTGCCTTCTTTTGACGCAAAAGTGAAAAGACGTTACGTGTCTGTTTGGCGCGTCTTTTTGTGACGCGAAACGGTTTCATGCGGCTTCCGGTAGCCCCCTCGCAGACAAAAAACTTGTCCACGCGCTCCGGAGGCCTCATCAGTATTTTTGAAATTAGTGGTACCTGCTTTTCCTTTAACTACTGTACCATTAATCCAAAAACTAGCATTTTATCATATTTCCAGCTGTCCTTTGCTCGCACAAGCACTGAAAAATCGGAATGGCACTGACCGTAAGTATAGGGGCACTATATTAGCCAGTTAAAAGTTCCTGCATGCGCCCCTCAGAATATACAAGTGCGGCTCCATTGGAACACCACAATCATAGCAATCTGCAGGTTCCAAAGCTCTATAGCGGGGCAGCACAGCCATCTGTTGGCAATACGCATTAAGGAGTACGATTGTGCCCGTAACTTTCCATTTCGTTTCGGATGAAGCGATGGCGCAAAAAACTGCTTCCTCGTCGCTCGGCCTTTCATTACCTTTTTCACAGAAGCGTTTTGGCGCATCTATAGCCGTATCGAAGATAAAACCGTTCTCCTGCGAGCGTTAGACGGCTAGTGACTATTTTTGAAAATACTACTCCCTTCTTATCGTTAACCTACTGTACGAAGAATGTAAAGACAGAATTTTTTCATATCCCCAGCATCCCGTAGCTCAAAAGATCTCGGAAAAATCCCAACTATGCTCTCTACAAGTATGCGGCTATGATATTCGCTACTTAAACTACCAAAACCGCTCTTGTATAGCCAGGTCTATGCGCGCCCTGGCTATTCAAGAGCGGTTTTGGTAGAACACCGCCACAACCAAAACCTATAGTTTCCAGAATAATGCAGGAATACGTTTATGCCGGCTGCGTTAGATTTGGATTCAAATGAAGCCATCGCGCAGAAAAACGCGCTCATTATAGTTCTGCGTTTCCGTTCCCATAACAGAGAACCGATACTGCGCTACTGAAGCGCTCTCGCACACAAAACACTAGTCAGGCGCGCAGAGGAAGGCCTATGAGTATTTTTGAAAAAAGTGCTACCTGCTTTTCGTACATATACTGTATGAAGAAAGAGATTTCTCCTATTTCCAGCCTCCCCTGGCACGAAAATTCTGAATGCTGCTCTCCATAAGTATAGGAACATAATACTCGCTACGTAAAGTTCTTCGTCCATGCGCGGCCAGTGTATAGAAGACCGCCTTTTGTCGATCACCGCGACAAACGAAACTTACAGCTTCCAAAGTCTCTATCCGACCCAGAGCATCCACTTAGCAGCAAGGAGGATGCACCGAACACGTTTTTGAGCACTCCTTTCGATTTAGTTTCAAATGAAGCCATCGCGCAGAAGAACAGGCTCCCTATCCGTCCGCGTATCAAATCCCACTCCGCAAAAATCGACAGCGCTACTACAGCCCTCTAGCTCGCAAAAAACTTTTCCGCCGCTCATGCGACCCCTAATTAGGAATTTTGAAAATACTGGTACCTGCTTTTCGTTCACCTACTGTATGAAGAATGTAAAAAGACATGCTTTCATGTTTCTGGTCTTCCGTTGCACAAGCGAGCTCCAGAAAACAGGAATATGGCTCTGCGTAGGTATACGCGCATAATATTCGGCAGTTAAACTTCTTCATTACCGTGCCCCCAGGGCAAGGAAAAACAACTTCAGTCAAACACCGCCATCAGGAAGTCTAACAGCTTCTAAGACTCGTACGCGACTCAGCACAGCTGTATAAAAGCTAGTACGGTCCATGATTTGGTTTCTGCGGCCACTTTCCATTTCTCCTCGGACGATGGGATCACGAGCATAAAAAAGGGTGAGTTTCCCTCGGTGTTCCCGTTCCCACTCCACAGGAGCATCACAGCGGTTCTACGGTTCTTTCACGGATGAAAGACCTATCCGGCGCGCAGCGGACAGAATGCGAGTATTGTTGAAAATTTCGGTACCTGCGTTTCGTTCACCTACTGTACGAAGAATGTAAAAAAAGAACTATTTCTTGTTTTCGGCTGCGGATTGTCAAAACGAGCAACGAAAAATCTCAACATTGCTTTCCATAAGTGTAGCGGCATAATATTCGCTAGCTAAAGTACTTCCTCCATGCGCGTTGAATGTATAGAAGAGCAGCTTGCGTCGAACAGCGCCAGGGGAACAAACGAAACCTATAGCTTCCAAAGTTTCTACGCAACCCAACGTAGCTACTTAAAAAAAGGAATGATGCAGGAATACTTTTCTGCCCGCTGCTCTCTGTTTGGTTTCAAATGAAGCATCACGCAGAAAAACAGTCTCGTTACCGGTCAGCACTTCCGTTCCCATTCCTCAGGACCATTAGAGGTCCACTGTAGCCATCTCGTCGACAAAAGATTTCTCCAACGCGCAGGGGACGGCCTGTGAATGTTTTTGAAACTACCGCTACCTGCTTTGCGTTCATCTACTGTACGAAAAATGTAAAAAGAGACGTTTTTAATATTTTCAGCTTTCCGTTCATTACTCGACCTCTGAAAACTAGGAATATGGCTCCGCTTAACTATAGGCGCATACTATTGCCAGTTAAACTACGTCTTCTAGGTGTCTCCAGGCTTTAGAAGAGGAACGTTAGACGATCACGGTCATCAAGAGATATAATGGCGTCGAGGAGTCGTACGGGAACCAACACAGCTGTCTAAGAGCTAGAACATTGCAGGATTATGTTTCTAGCGCTACTTTCCATATCGCATCGAAAGGGAAAGCGAAAGCAGGCCTCTGTTGCTGAGCCTTTCGTTTCCCATTCACCTAAATGATGTTTGAAAGACGATCAAGGAAGACAGATTTTTAACAAATCTGACACTAACGATTACTGAAGGGAAACAGCGGAATGAAAATCATAACCGTAAACGATCTTTTCAGATATCAGTACATTAGAGGAAAATATAAGGGAATTAGGAAAGTCTCTTAAATTTTATTTAAAGAACAAAAAGGTCACCCAATATCTACTCCACAATCTGAAGCGACAAAATCTTAGTTTCGGAAGACAAACGTTAAGGCATCTTGTACAAAGTTGAATGCAGCTGTTCGAACCTTTATGCAGAAGAAACTGAGCTAAACCTAAGTGAGCGATTCAAAGAACATAAGAAACATTTAATCTGGTTTAAATGTACTCATTTGAGGAGCAATGTCTCGCCGGTTTAACACATTGAGCATTATAACAAAAAATTACATACGTACATTCATGAAAAACGCTTACCAGGGGCGACATGATTAAGAAAAATTCAGTCTGCAAGAATTACTAAACCGACGCGACCAATAAACAACCCAACCATGATTCCTCGTTATTGCTATTTTTGAAAATCATAAACGCTGATAAGAAAATTCTGCTGTGCGGAAAGAACTGCATCGCAAAATTGCGCTGTTCTACAGCATATGGAGAATCACATTGAACATGAAAACGATTAGAGTCTCAGCTACAGGGTGAATAATTTGACCAATCAGTCAATGAAAAAAATGGAAAGGTAAAGAATGGTTATAAGTTCGTACTCTAATAAATCATAGCAAGAGAAAACCAACCCTTTTGTCCCTGTACGCTAAAAACACTGTACTCTTCCGCCTAATTCACACTCTATCGGTCGACATTCTCTTCGAGGTTATTTGCTACGAGAACGAAATAAATTGAAGGGCTCAAACGTCACCGGCAGGCTTCCTCGTCGAATCAGGAACGCTTCGCGTCAGCCCTGTTTTCTTCTCTACCGTGTTTTGATCCGCAATTTTCTTTCACAAGTCAGCGAGCTTGACTATGAGAATGCGGTGCGTACCACAGTCTCCACACCGATATAATAATTAGTTTGATACTGTTAATGACATTAATTTTAGTAACGCTGAGGTCGGGTCGCGCGCGGCCCGAAAGCTACGGAATCTTATTAAAAGATTTGTACTTAAACTGAACAAATTCCGTAAGAAGAAACAATTAAAACATGAAAAAACGGCATATTTAAATTATGAAATATTTGTATTACAAACAAACGACTTTCAGAAGGAGAAAGCTTTTGTGCAAAATCTAGCATAAGCTATGCTTCAGATGCGTAGCTGATCCTCCACTATTACTATCTACGAGCCGTAACTACAGACTATACAAGACGTATTAGTGCAAAGTTAATGCACCACAATGAATTCATTTTCGAAGAACTAAATTATCTCTGAAAGACACTCAAGGAAGACGGATTTTCCACAAACCTGATAGAACAGATCACTGATAAAAGATTCAGCCATTGGCAGATTTCTACAGGGGATTGAGCGCCAATGCCTTACTTGATTCTTCCACGATATCGCTAGATTATGAGAAAGATGAAACAACTGGGAAAGTCTCTTGAATTTCAATTACAGTTCAAAAAGATCGCCCAATATCTGTCCCATATTCTGAAGCGACAAACCCTTAGTTTCGGGGGATAACCGCATGGCATTACGTACGAAATTGAATCCAGTTGCTCAGTGGGAACACTAGCACAGATTAATCTTGCGCTGAAGACGGGAACCGTGCCCACCTGAAAGCTGCGCTTAATGAAAGTTTTCACGGGATCGAAATTCCATACTTCAATTACGCAATAAGTACTTATAGTGTTATAGTTGTTCTATAGAGAGTTATGGATCAGACCGACGAAAAAATATAGCATCGAATTGCAATATTTCTTTTGAAAGACGAAGAAAAAAATTACAATCTTGTTACAAGGTACGATAAGTTTAAAAACTTTAAACAAAACATAGGCAAAGTCAGCAACACTCATAAAAATTAGAACGATAACTATTGCAAAAACATTTCTACGAGTCTTTTAAGCTGAAACGTTACGCAAAAATTTAGCAATAGTCGAAAGGTGGAGTATTAACTAGAGACTACTACGTAAACAATTTTGTACAAAGCCCCAGACCGACGAAAAAACGTAGCATCGAATTACAATATTTTTTTAAAGACGAAGAAAAAGAAAAAAATTACAATCTTGTTACAAATCACAAAAACGTAGGCAAACTCAGCAACCTTTATGAAAATTAGAACGACAACTATTGTAAAAACGATTCTACGAGCGTTTTCAGCTTAAACGTTACGCAAGAACTTAGCAATAGTCGAAAGGCGAAGTATTAACTACTACGAGACTACAACGTAAACAATTTTGTACAAAGCCTTGAATGACGTACAGCTACTACCAATGTAAATCTTACCTTGATACAACATGAGACAGCTTGCGTTGAATTACCAATTCTTCGTCTGGATGCACCGCGACCAAAACCAAATACCGATTAGAAGAGTATGCAGGTTCAGTTATCGACAACCTAACCGTATTTTGAGATTTTAAAATATTGAAAGTAGCAAAGTTGAGGGTTCTTTAGCTGAAAAACTGATATTTCATGTTTTCATCCACTGCTCACTCATCAGCTTTCTCGCCGACATTCGAGAAACGATTCCATATTCTCCGTTTTACGACTTGCTCAATTCTTGATATCTTTTCCGCGTAAACAATGCTTGAACGCTACATAACCCTAACTAAGCTGTTTTTTTCCATTCCACTCATACAGGTGAACGACAGTCACCTTTACCGCTTTAAACGTGCGCAAACGTTCCGCTGTTTTTATTTTCAGCTTGATCTGAATGTAGGAGCAGAGGAGAACTTAAAAGTAGCTTTAACCTGACGGCTGTGAGTTTTCTTCCGCCCCAAAAGCTATGCAGAAAACTTGGACGGAGTAATAAAGCAAAAAACTGACAAAGACTAAGAAGCGGAAAAAGTAATGTCGTGGTCGCAATAGTGGTTTCAGAAAATATTCATCCAAAAGCGACGCGTTCACCTTCTCAGTTTTCTGCGCAATGGGAGCTCATTAAATGTAGTGTAGCGTCAAATAGTCCTGCTAAACAGGTTTTGCTGTTCCCTGCAGATAACGTCTGATCAATTGGATCACGCCTACAAACGTTGCCATCGACGGGTTTACGTCAAGATTCCAACACTATCTAATGCAACAGATGCAGAATATCAAAGCATCCAGTACCAATGAGAGTCTATAGACCAACGAACAATCCTGGAGAAAACATATTTAAGATCTCTTCGCTATCCATAATGCACAATTTTAAACAATAGCTGTTGCAGAGGTGCACATCAAAATGCTATTGAGTATTGCGTTTTTCATGTATGCCATAGTGGTTTCAAATGTCATTTCTTGTAACGGAGATGTCGAGGCGTACATGTAAGTTCTGTTAAAGGGTTGAAACATGCCGGTATGGATCATATAGCCAATAAATAGAGGCAGATGCCTCAATAAACATCTATGCTCTAACGGGCAAAAACAGACTTCATTTCCTTAATAGGAACAATTAGTTATTCGTCGCTTTTGAAGCATTTTGCAAAAGAGAAAGCTGAACAAAAAACTTGCAGCAGCCTCAATGCCGCACAACTTTTGCATTGCGTGAATATGAACGTAGTTGATACAAGTAACGTAACGTCGATTATGTCAGGTTGATTAAAGAACAACTTGCAAAAAAAACGTATTTAAGTAAAACAGCAGTTGGTGACTGCGCCTTCAAGTTGACACCTTCAACTTCAATAGCAAAGTTAAGCTGCAAAGATACCTTACGCGTCGTATCGACGTCCCCTTGGCTTCCAGTTCGATCATTAAGGATAAAGAATTAACCGGAAAGGAGGCTCTAAGCACAACTGTTCGATTTTTAAAGGTTTGAAACGATACAGTCAATAATTCACTTGTGACCTTTGTCGTTTAAGGTATCAATTCTTGTCGCATGCAATAAATACTCTATCTGCTTCGCTTCTTCAGCTTGTTCACTAGTCAAGCTGGCTTCCCATAACTTCTCTGAAAAAGTGTCACTGAAAATGATATGGTACAGCTTTACTCAAAACACCATGATATTAGCACTGACGAAATCGACGTTGCCTTAGTTTTGTACATGTCACGCTAATGTGTAAAGAACAGAAGTTGAGGAGTCAGATGCTTAATTTTTTGCGCAAGAAAAAGATCAGTAACACACGTGGTCAACGTACGTTACATTACGTTACTTGTATCACCTACGTTCATATTCACGCAATGCAAGATTAGATCTCTGCGGTAGCTAAACTCTGACCGCTCTAATTTGACAGACGATTAACGTTACTTCCCATAATCAGTACGGTAGGCTCAAACGAGTTTCATCAAGAAATGTGACTGCAACAGCAGCACGCTGATACGAAAAAAAATACTGAACGATTGTACAGTGAAAGTTCTTTCGCTGATGACTCATTGCTTAAAGACGTTACATCGTATTTAACCGCTTTCCTTCTGTTGTTAGTTCTTTTCAAGGCAAAAAATCTACTCAAGAGCTTGCACTCCAAAATACATTCTACCTTTTGCTTATGCGCACAAGTGGCGGCAGTGCTTTCTGGAAAGTACTGTAAAAAACTTAAATTCGAACTATTATGATTAGCAGAATTAGTGTTAACTGAAGCTCTATCGTTTATACCTTTTAACGGCAGAGAACCACTCGATAATCGACGTGAGAAACAAAATGTCGATAATGAGAAACAAAATAATGCAAAAGACGTCAAGTGAACACTTGGTTCAGTGAATTAAAGTTAATAACAAACTTTCATTTAATGATAAAAATTTTAAAAAGTTTTGCAGATTTCAGGTAATTTTTTGTGTCATCGTGAGAAGGACAAGCTATGATGGTTGTGTGTTAGTAAACCATGATCCGGACATTTTAACTACGAAAGTCAGTTTTCCTGACTGCAATTCGATTCTCATGCATAACTGTCCCAGACTTCTTGTTGCTGCCCACACACTCACAAGCAATCGTCATGACTTAACCTGCCGAGGATGGGACAGGAAGTTTTGTTGTCTTCAAAATTACTTAGTCGCGATAGATCGACGCATACTACTAAGTGCGCTTCACAGATAAAGTGTATAATAAAGTAAATTGGGAACACGTTATAAAAGCTAACTCAAAGCATTATCCCAATAATTTCATCATCGATCAATCAAACTACCATTTACAGACATTACTTTGAATAATCGAGTCTCTACCTCTTGCGGCAAAAAAACTTCCCATGAAAAACTAAAGCATGAAATACCTATTAAAGTTCCCATTTCCGCATCTGGAAAATTTAGCGTTTCTCTTACAGCTGATTCATGGCGGCTATCGAATGGGCTGATCACTTTTGTCATTTACAATTTGCCTAAATATAACCATTTGATTTGAATAATGAAGAGCGTGGCGGCAACAAACTTTTTTGGTCAGAATAATATCTTGAACACCTAACGCAAAGCCATGAAGTTACAAGTAAGTAGTGAACAGGCGGAAAAAGCAGGAAAGAAGTCAGCAAGCCACTTCTGACCCAAAGAGCTGCAAAACCTGAAAATCGAATCCTCAATTCAACCGTTCGGCTGAGTACAACTTCACAAACTGCTGTTCTAACCTCACGGAAGCAAAGAAAATGTAAAAACGTTTACCTCGCCTCCGCGCACAGGACACACAGTTGCACAACTGAATTTGTAGCCAGAAACGCCGCAGCCAAAGTGCCCACTGGTTGACCAAAGCAAAAGCAGCACCTCGTCGAGCTTATCTCTTCTCATTTTCTCGCTGAAAGATAGGGATACTGGTTTTTCTCCCGCGCGATAAGCTACTATGGAGAGTACATTGGTGGAGGGTACTCCGACGGAGAGCGATTAGCTTCCGCTGCCTTGATTAGCTTGCCACATAAGCACAATGAACCATGCCACAGGTGCATCGCCAAATTCGCTTTTGTTCAACAAGCCAGTGCAAAGCAGTTGCCACTGACGCATGATGACCCAACTTTCACGTTCTCACCCAAGTCAAATCCAGGCGGCTTCTGTGACGTCATAAACAGTTGAAAAAATATTGCACTTAATGAATGTGTAGAATTATTAACTGGGACAGAAACGGTCTTTAATGCAAGCATGAACAGGCATACTACGTCATAGGTTCCTCTTTGGTATCACATTTTCACCTTCGTTCATGAGACCGTTGGCGTCATTTCTATTGCTTGCTACGAAGTAACGGCACAGTTCCCGTCCAGCGATCCTTCCTTCATACGTAGATTCTCCAATGATGAGCATTCACTATTTAAATAGAACAGTGATCCATAACATTCAGACAGAATCAACCGCTAAATGAAGTCGAATAAGAGCACGCTGAAGTTGAGCCCTTCCATCCATCGACGGAGATAAGCAGCAAGACGAAACGATAAGGCATAGACCATTCTCTGTCTTATCGTAGACGACGGAACCAGTTTAACTACGAAAGCTTCAATCATTAATAGCAGTTTACAACAGGAATAAACCACTTGCTTCCCCTGAGATGTAAGGTTGAAAGAAAAAACCAATTTCTCTTTGAAAACCTCAAGGATACTCAACATAAAAATTGTACAACATAAGGTTAGGATGCCAGTGAAAGGTGGTCGCCAGAGATATTGCAGAAGAATCTCGGTAAAAAGATACACTTGTTTTATGCATAAAAGGGGAATGCTAAAGCGGTGCAAAATACAAATACTTCGCTACTTTGCATTCGTGAACATGGAAAGCCACTAACTGCAATTGTACGCGCATTGTGTTCCTAAGTTTAAGTGATGAAAATATAATCTGTAATTATTCTCAGTAAATGACTTCAGTAAACCGTCGTGTGACCTTTGCGACAATGTAAATGCGACCCACGTGCCCCTTGGGGACCCTAACTTTGAAATGTCAGCTGTAAGTCCAGTTTTGGCAGTTAAAATTTCCGACCTTCTGTCGGGGTCGGGTCGAAAGCACATATTAATATTAGCAGAGCAACCAAGCACCACGTTTTTTGTGAACTTGGAACTTTTCCTGCGGGGCATCGTCTGGTTGACGACGGCGAAACATTCCTGACCGTCCTCTGCTAGTGAAAGTGAGTTGCTTTACTACAGTGAACAAAACAGCTACAACCGAAAGCTGCACGCTAACTATTCACCAGAGGTACTAAGGATAGAAGGCCCCACTACGAACGTATCAGTTTCCAATTTTTCACTCGGTGCCGGATGGTTTTACCCACATTTTTAAATAATACGTTTTGCTCCATTAATGCATTTCAGCCAATTACCGCTTGAAAAATGCAGGTTCCTTTCCAGAAAAGTGCCAGCTACTCTGTTCTCTTTTTACAAGCAAGGACAACGCCACTCTGTTTCGGCCTTGGGTAGGTTTAAACCAAAATATAACCATACTGTTTAAGCTGGGGATGTCGAAAGTACACGTCTGTCGAGTTAAAGAGGGACAAAACCTGCATTCCTTAGATGACTGTTTTCAAGAAAGCAGATAAGATCACAATAAGGTCTCCTCATTAATGAAATGAAGATGCAACGCTAAACTTAACGAAATTTAATTGAGCACTTAATAAACGACTTACTGACAATGAAAAATGGACTATAGTATTATTGCGGAACACACAAATAACCCAAAAAGATAAATGGCCAGTTTTACCAGTACACGTAAAGCTGCTTCGAATAGTGATATTCGGTCTGAGTTATTCAGACCATTTTATTCACGCATTGGTTGAAGGTGTAAAACTAAGCAACTAACAAGCATAGCACATTTTTTGAAGAGACTAGAATATGCCTTACTATGTAATAAACATTAAAGCAGATTACATAATAAAATTTTTGCGGCTTTGCAACCTGTTCGTTAAAAACGTTTATTTCTAAACGTTAACCCGCGGAGCTTTCGGGCCACAACGGGGCCCGTCATCAGCGCTATGTGCGCCGCCCTAAAGCAGATTATATGCGATAGAAAATAACTCAGAACCACATGGGCGGAAAGTATCTGCTCACCCGTTAATCGATTCCGGGATACCGGCGTGAGAATCTGGAATACTCGCTGGTACGCTATCCTTGCATCTTCATAACTGATAAACGGTCACCGAGAAATTGCGGGCACTACTGTTACAATTTTTTTAATATGAAAATAATGTTGATAGCAAACTATATCTTGTCAGAAACTAAGTTAAAGAAGCAAAATAAATTTGCTTCAATACATGCTTCCAGTTATACGTTTTACACGAGGAATTTAAAATGCGATGACTAAAGCTATGCTGCAGAAAAACTGCTTTCCATTCCTTACAAACAACTCCTCCAAAGGAATACACGTGAGCAAGATACGGAAGCAAACGCTACACCAATCATCCCTTATAGTGTTGGCTTGGGCTAGGTGGTTCAGAGGATGAGCATCCTTTGTAATTCGAAAAATTGAAGAAACCTCAAAGGTCAACCTTATAAGCGAACACGAGAAACAACTAATGGATGCCAATCCGTTTACATAAGTAATCTTTGAAGCTCAGTTGCAAATGTCTCAACTTGACGCGGCGTTAAGTTGAAATCGCCTCAAGTTCAATTCGTAAAGTTGAAACGCAAAGATGCAATCAAAGCCAGTTTAAGAGTATACCGTTTGGCGTTATTCTCCAAATAATTTGACTTCAACAAGCAAGAGGAAAAGTGCAATAACTTCACCGTGAAAACGAAATCCCAGTACACTTGTTCGCTAATAAGAATACGCTTTTATGCTAGGCAGGATAGCTCCTAACAACAGTGAGGACATTTCACTACAAATTCCACATGCTCATTTTCGTCGAAAAGTTTTTTTCACTGTTGAGAAAGAAAACCACGGAGAACGCCATTTGCGCCAGCGGTTAAAAACGACGGTATACGGAGAAGTTATTCTTCAGATGCCTAGCAGGTGCAGGACTAAAATATAGCTGATTGATTATGCTGCTTCGTTGCTACAAAACAGTTACTTGACATTTTTGAGTTACATACTCCGCGAAGGTAACACTAAGTTACGCATCCTCATTGGAGTACCCACTTTGACGATCATTTAGGACGATTTCCTGCGCTTTGACCGAAAGCAGGAAACTTCGGAAGGTCTGACTTGCAACTCTTTTTTCTACTGCACAAAAAAAGCAGCCATCCAGGTTGCATGAAGTTTCATAATTTAAGGAACTGCAATCAATAAAACCTCATTTAAATTAACTCTGCGCGACTAAGACTTCGAGTTTATTCTCCTTGCTTCTTGCAGCTTTCCTCATCCTTAGCCACTGAAGAGAAGAAAACGCTCCCTATGCAGCAGCTACAACGCATAACAAGAAACGTGCCATAAAATAAAACAAAATAAAGTAGTATAGAAATATTAAATATTTTATAAAGTAAACGCAAGTTTGAATACTATTCAAGCCAACTGTGGTAGTTTAAGACAATGAAATTTTCGTCATTGCTTCTTCTTGCCCTCAGCAGCTACATAAAATAAATTTTCCTTCGCCACTGAAGAGAGGAAACCTTTTCCTAGCAGTTACAACGCATAACAATAAACAAAATAGTATAGAAATATTTAAGATTTCATAAATTATACGCAAGTTGTAATGCTATTTAAATCCATCCAGCGCGTTTTAAGCTTTGAGTTTCTTGTCATTGCATTCTGCTGCTTACAAAGATTACATAAAGTCGATTTTCGTTATTTACTGAAGAGAGGAAATTGTTCTCAAGCAGTTACAACTCGTAACAATAAAAGTGCCATAAAAAGAAACTAAATGAAGTAGTACAGTAAGTACTTAAGATTTTTTAAAGTGTACGCAAGCTCAGTGATACATAAACTAACCCTATGGGACTTAGACCTTGAAATTCTTGTCGTTGCTTTCTCCTACTTCTTGGGCTGACATAACATAGATTTTGCTTAGCCACTGGAAAAAATAAAACTTTCCCTAGAAATTAAAACATATAACAAGAAATTTATGATAAAAAACCAAACGAAGTAGTACAGTCGTCAGTTAAGACTGAATAAAAGAAACGCAAGTTGCAATGCCATTTAAATCAACCGTACCTGCGTTAGACTTTGAACTTTTTGTCATTGCTTCCTCGTGCCTTCACCGTCCACACAAAAGAAAATTGCTTAGCCACTAAAAAGAAAAAACTTTTCCGAAGCAATTAAAATGCATAACAATAAGCGTGCCGCAAAAGGAAACAAAACGAAATTGTACAGTAAATATTTCAGGTTGCTTTAAATATACGTATGTTTTCCTGCTGCGTGAACAAACCGTGCCGGATTTGAATTTTGAACTTCTTATCATTCTTTCTTCCTGCCTTCCGCGGCATTATAAAATAAATTTTCTCTAGCCACCGGAGTGGGAAATCTTTTCTTAGCAATTACAATATATAATAACATGCCTACCGCAAAAAACCCAGGCGAAGTAGTACCGTAAACGTTTAAGATTTCATGATGTATGTAAAAGTTTAAATGCTATTCGGACCAACTGTGCTGGCTGGCTTACGACATTGAATTTTTGCTCGTTGCTTCTACCTGCTTTCAGCAGCAGTATGAAATAAATTTTCCTTAACCACTGAAAAGAGAAAATTTTCTCCTAGCGATTACAAGACATAACAGCAAACACGCAATAAAATGAAATCAAACGAAGTAGTACAGTAAACATTTAAAATTTTATGAAGTAAACGCAGGTTTTCTTGCTACTTTAACAAATCGTGAGGGACTTAGACTTTCAGCTTTCTTCCGGTGCTTCCTGCAGCCTTCAGCAGCTATGCAACATTAATTTATAGCCATTCAA
This sequence comes from Trichuris trichiura, assembly GCA_037903355.1. Lineage (NCBI taxonomy): Eukaryota > Metazoa > Nematoda > Enoplea > Trichinellida > Trichuridae > Trichuris > Trichuris trichiura. Next base: position 703,222 of record JBAJFE010000011.1, read on the forward strand.
AAAGAGGAAACCGTTCCCTAGGACCTACAACGCATAAGCAGAAGCGTGCCATTAAAAGAAACTAAACGAAGTGGTAAAGATTTACGTTTTCAGGAAGCTTTTGCAAGCTTTAATGCAACTTAAATCAACTTCGCCGGCTTTAAACTTTGAACTTCTTGTCTTCGCTTTCTCCTGCCTTCGCTGGCCACATAAAATAAATTTCACTTGACTACCGAAGAAAGGAAACTGTCCCATAACAACCACAACGCGAAACAACGAACGTACAACTAAGGAAAACTAGACCAAGTGGTACAGTAGGGATTTAAGATTTATAAAGTGTACGCAGGTCGTCTGCTAGTTTAACAAAGCATGCATGACTTAGACGTTGAGATTATCGGTGTCGCTTCCATCTGCTTTCAGCAGCTACACGAGGCAAATTTTTCTTATCTATTAAAGACAGAAAACCCTTCCCTAGCAATTACAGCGCATAATACTAAACGTACAATAAAAAGAGAACAAATTAAGTACTACAGTGAACATGTAGGATTTGATAAAGCACACGCACGTTTTAAGGCTATTTAGACTAACCCGCAGGTATTAAATTTTTGACTTCTTGTTGTTGCTCCTGCCCTCAGCGTCTACATAAAATAAATTTCACTTAGCTACTGAAGTCAAGAAATCCTTCGCTAGGAGTTACAATTCATAAAAATAAACGTGCCGTGAAAAGAAAAAAACGATGTAGTACAGTAAGCATTTAAGATTTCATAAAAAGTGCGCAAGTTTAAATGCTATTTGAACCAACCGTACATTGAGGTTTCTGTCGTTGCTCGCTGCTGCCTTCGCCGACTACGTAAAATAAATTTAGCGTAGCTGCTGAAGAAAGTAGACCATTCTTTAGCAACTGCAAGGCATAAAAACAAACGCGCGATAAAAAGAAACCAAACGAATTAGTACAGTAAATAGTCAAGATTCCGTAAAGTATACGCAAGTTTTAATGCTATTAAAGCCAACCGTGGTGGTTTATGACATTGAACTGCTGGTCGTTATTTCCTCCTGTGTTCTGCAGCTATGTAAAATAAATCTTTTTTAGCCACTGACGAGAGCAAGCTTTTCCCTTGCATTTGCAATGCAAAACAGTAAACAAAACAGTGCTGCAGAAAAACTGAAAATACTACTCCCTTCTTATCGTTAACTTACTGTACGAAGAATGTAAAAACAGAATTTTTTCATATCTCCAGCATCCCGTAGCTCAAACGATCTCGGAAAAATCCGAACTATGCTCTCTATAAGTATGGGACTATGATATCCGCTCCTTCAACTACTCTGTCCGTGCGCGCCCAGGCTACACAAGAGCAGTTTTGGTCGAACACCGCCACAACCAAAACCAATAGCTTTCAGAAGCCAGAATAATGCAGGAATACGTTTATGCGGGCTGCGTTAGATATGGATTCAAATGAAGTCATCGCGCAGAAAAACGGGCTCATTATAGTTCTGCGTTTCCGTTCCCATAACAGAGAACTGGTACTACGCTACTGAAGCGCTATCGCACACAAAAAACTAGTCGGGCGCGCAGAGGAAGGCTTACGAGTATTTTTGAAAAATATTTTACCTGCTTTTCGTTCACCTACTGTATGAAGAACGTATAATTTCTCTTATTTCTAGCCTCCCGTGGCTCGAAAAATCCGAATGCTGCTCTGCATCAGTATAGGAACATAATACTCGCTACGTAAAGTTCTTCGTCCATGCGCGACAAGTGTATGGAAGAGCGCCTTTTGTCGATCACCGCGACAAACGAAACTTACAGCTTCCAAAGTCTCTATCCGGCCCAGAGCATCTATCTAACAGCAAGGACGATGCACCGAACACGTTTTTGAACACTCCTTTCGATTTCGTTTCAAATAAGCCATCGCGCAGAAGAACAGGCTCCCTATCGGTCCGCGTATCAAATCTCACTCCGCAAGAAAACTACAGCGCTACTACAGCCCTATCGCTCACAAAAAACTTTTCCGGCGCGCATGCGACGGCTAATTAGTATGTTGAAAATACTGGTACCAGCTTTTCGTTCATCAACTGTACTCCACATGTAAAAAGAGAAGTTTTTCATATTTCCGGTTTTCCGTTGCACAGACGAGCTCCGAAAAACAAGAATATGGCTCTGCGTAGATATACAAGCATAATATTCGGCTGTAAAACTACTTCATTAACGTGCCCACAGGGCATAGAAGAACGACTTCAGTCAAACACCGTCATCAGGAGGTCTAACAGCTTCTAAAATTCGTACGCGACTCAACATAGCTGTATAAAAGCTAGTACAGTGCAGGATTTGGTTTCTACCGCCACTTTCCATTTCTGCTCGGATGATGGGATCACGAGCAAAAACAGGATGAGTTCCGGTGTTCGGTGCTCCTGCTCCCACCCCGGAGGAGCATCAAAACGGTTCTACGGTTCTTTCACGGACGAAGGAGGTATCCGGCGCGCAGCGGACAGCCTGCGAGTATTGTTGAAAATATCGGTACCTGCGTTTCGTTCACCTACTGTACGAAGAATGCAAAAAAAGAACTATCTCTTATTTTCGGCCGCGGATTGTCCAAACGAGCGACGAAAAATTTCAACATTGCTCTCCATAAGTATAGCGGCGTAATATTTGCTAGCTAAAGTATTTCCTCCATGAGCGCTGAATGTATAGAAGAGCGGCTTCCGTCGAACACAGCCAGGAGAACAAACAAAACTTATACCTTCCAAAGTTCTTACGCTACCCAACGTAGCTATTAAAAAAAGGAATGATGCAGGAATACTTTTCTGCCCGCTGCTCTCTGTTTGGTTTCAAATGAAACCATCGCGCAGAAAAACAGCCTCGTTATCGGCTGGCACTTCCGTTCCCATTCCGCAGGATCATTACAGGTCCACTGTAGCCGTCTCGCCGACAAAAGATTTCTCCAACGCGCAGGGGACGGCCTGTGAGTATTTTCGAAACTACCGCTACCTGCTTTTCGTTCAGCTACTGTACGAAAAATGTAAAAAGAGAAGTTTTTCATATTTTCGGCTTTCCGTTCCTTGCTCGACCTCTGAAAACTAGGAATTTGGCTCTGCGTAGCTATAGGCGCATACTATTCGCCAGTTAAACTACGTCTTCTAGGTGCCTCCAGGCTTTAGAAGAGCAACTTTAGACGATCACGGCTATCAACAGATATAATGGCGTCGAGGACTCGTACGGAAACCAACACAGCTGTCTAAAACTAGAACATTGTAGGATTATGCTTCTGGCGCTACTTTCCATATCGCATCGAAAGGGAAAGCGATCGCTCTGAAAAGCAGGCCGCTCTCGCTGGGCCTTTCGTTTCCCATTCAGGAGAAACATTTTAGCTCTCCTGTAGCCGTCTCGGAGATAAAGTACTTCTCCGCGCGCGTCGGACGGCTGGCGATTATTTTTGAAAATATCTCTACCTGCTTTTCCTTCAATTACTGTATGAAGAATAAAAAAAGATAAGTTTTTCATATTTCCAGCCTCTCATTGCTCAAACGATCCACGAAAAATCCGAATCTTGCTCTCCATAAGCACAGGAACATAATACTCGCTAAGTAAACTACTTCGTCCCTGCGCGCCCAAGGCTTACAAGAACGGTTTTCGCAGAACAGCGCCACAAGCCAAACCTATAACTTGATGACGCTAGCCCATTCCGACGTAGGGATATTTTGACTTCGTGTCAAGATGAACTCCGGAGAAAGTTTGACACAAGCCTCGTTTTGCCACAGGAACAGTTTGACGCGGAGATGCTTCGCGTCAAAGTGTACCACGCTAAATATTTGACGCGCAACTTATTTCAAGCGAGCCCATTTTAACGCAGGGATATTTTGACCTCGCCTGTAGAGGGACCCCCGCCAAAAGTTTGACGCCAGCTTTGTTTTGACAACTGATCATTTTGACGCGCAGATAAGCTTCGTGTCAAGGTTTACGCTGCAAAAAGTTTGAGGTCGCCTCGTTTTGATGCGAAATCACCTTTGCAGTGAAATTTCATGGCTTCGCGTCCCAATGTTTTTAGATTTAGTTTGGCGGAAGCTTACTTTAACGCGAGAACAGCTTTGCGCTGAGATTTTGTATCTCCACTGAAAGTTTAGCGCACGTATCCAATTGCATTGGTCGGGATGAAATTTTTCATTCAGTTTGTCTCAATGCTACCTTGGCGCAGGATGGAGTCACGGTGAAGTTGTCTGACTTCTCGGTAAATGCGTCGTAACTTGTAAGGAATTCGTATGTTTCCATTATAGAGTATTACAAAGGTAGCGACCTTTCATTAAAACGTTTTTTCAGAGCTTTGTGCTCTACTCTTCGTTCGTGTTCAGCGATACTGATGACTGAAAGTCACCCTGTTGCAATCATTTCTATCACCACTGTCGCTGAAGACAGACGAGTAAGCTTGAAAGCCCAGAAAAGAAAACTAATAAAACGAATGCCACCGGAAGGAAACGCCGCCATAGCCAACGTGTGCGCCTAAGTATTCTACTTTGCGCTATTCAAGGAAGAGTAGTACTTCTTCAGCAACTAAACACATAAGTACAACAAGAAGAACAACTTTACCATGAAGACAAAAAATCAGAACAGTTTTCGGCTAATAATAGTAAGCTAGGTTAGTTCCTAACAGCAATGAAGAAATCTCACTTATTTTGCGCTAAAGACGGGAACTGTGCCCTCTTGAAAACTTCGCTTCATGAAAGTTTCTACGGAATCGAGATTCCGTACTTCAATTACGCAATAAGTACTTACACTGTTACAGTTGTTCTATAGAGAGTTACAGATCAGCCAGACGAAAAATAAACCACGAAATTGCAATCTGTTAGGCGAAGAAAAGAAAAAGTACAATCTTTTTACAAGGTACGATAAGTTTAAAATCTTTAAACAAAACAAAGCCAAACTCGGCGACATTCATGAAAGTTAGAACGAGAACTATCGTAAAAACAATTCCCCAAGCCTTTTCAGCTGAAACGTTACGCAACAACTTAGCAATGGTCGAAAGACGGAGTATTAACTACTACGAGACTACTACCTAAATAATTTCGTACGAAACCTTGGATGACGCACAGCATTTATCAATGTCAATCTTACCTTGATACGAAATGGGACAGCTTGCGTTGAATTACCGATTCTTCGTCTATATGCACCGCGACTAAAATCAAATACCGATAAGAAAAGTATGCAGGTTCAGCTATGGACAACCTGACCGTATTTTGAGATTTAAAAATATTTAACGTAGCAAAGTTGAGGATTCATTTAGCTGCAAAACTGTTATTTCATGTTTTCATCGACTGCTCACTCATCAGCTTTCTCACCAACATTCGAGAAGCGATTCCATATTTTTTTCATTCTACGACTTGTTCAATTCTTGATATCCCTTCCGCGTGAACAGTGCCTGAACACTACAGAACTCTTACTAAGCTGTATAGTTTCGCCATTCCACTCATACAGAGAACGACAGTCACCTTTACCGCTTTCAACGTACACAGACGTTCCGGTGTTTTTCTTTTCAGCTTGATCTGAATGTTGCAGCACTTAAAAGTAGCTTTAAGCTGACGGTTGCGGGTTTGTTTTCGCCCTGAAAGCTATACAGGCAACTTGGACGGAGTTATAAAACAAAAAATTGACAAAGACTAAAAAGAGAAAAAAAGTAGTGTCGTCGTCGTAATAGTGATTTCGGAAAATATTCATCCATAGGCGACGCGTCCATTTTTTTAGTCTTCCACGCAATGAGAGTTTAGTAAGTGCACTGTAGTGTCAAATAGTACTGCTAAACAGGTAACGCTGTTCCCTACAAATAACATCTGACCAATTCGATCAGGCCCACAAACGTTGCTATCAACAGGTTCATATCAAGGTTCCAACTCTGTCTAATACGAAAGATACAGAATACCAAAGCATCCAGTACCAATTTGAGGCAATCGAAAAATGACCACTCCTGGTGAAGGCGTATTTAAAAACTCTTCAATATCCATAATGCATAATTTCAAACAGTGGCTGCTACAGAGGTGCACTTCGAAATACTTTCGAGTATTGCGTCTTTCGTGAATGCTATAGTGGTTTCAAGTGTCATTTCTTGTAACAGAGATGTCGAGGTGTACATTTAAGTTCTGTTAAACTGTTGATACATGCCGGTATGGACTATATAATCAACATCTATACTGTAATGGGCAAAAACAAACTTCATTTCTTTAATAGGAATAATTGGTCTCTCGTTGCTTTTGAAGCATTCTGCAAAAGTGAAAGCTGAACAACAGAAATCGCAGCAGCCTTAATGCCGCACAACTCTTGCATTGTGTGAATATGATTGCATCCGATACAAGTAGCGTTGAATGTGTTAGGTTGATTAAAGAACAACTAGCAAAAAAACGTACTTAAGTAAAACAGGAGTTCGTGACTGCACTTTCAAGTTAACTCTTTCGGTTACGAGGATTCGCTTACCCTTCTCTTCTTCAGCGTGCATTGCTGGATTCCTTTCACCGATTGCTTGGTAGGCACATCTGCCAAAAAGTCGCACAAAATAACGTACTTCAGTCATGGCAAGACTGAGTAGAACCTGAGACGGAAAAAATTAAAATACTACTTACAAAACCTACCGGAAAGCGTAAATCTTAATTCAAGCCTCACACCAATGGTTGGGCTTGACGTCGTATGAATAATTTGATATCCAAACATCACCTCCGACAACCTGACTCAACATTAACATAATAAGCTGATTCACAACAATGCAAAAAGTGAACTCTTTTAAGCACCTGAACCCTACTCTAATCCAAATTTCCACTGATGTTAGCAGGAATACAGCTCTCTTCTTCGCTAATGTAAGGACAATGCTTCCTGTTGGTAAACTACAAAGTTATCTCATACTCCATGCACTTATCGCTTTACAAAAAAGACAAGCGCTATGCAGTGGTAGGACAGATGAAGTACCTAATCCACAAGTAGTCACGCATTTACTTACCAAGAGGCGACCAAGGAGCTGAAGAATAATAAACAGCTTAGACGGCGAACATTATGCCGCTAAGTATATGCGCAGGAGTTTAAGTGTGTTTTCACTTTTTGAACGCTCTTTTAGCTGCATGTTTTTCTAAAGACGGCATGTAGTTCAAAAGATAAACTTAAAGCATGTCCAGATTGCCCAGCAGGATCCGCTTATGGACTAAGACTGCACTATGTCAAATCCATCTTCACCGTACAGAAACTGCAAAGAAAACGCACTTGTCAGTAACCAGTATGATCAGAAGCTCACAACAGAAACATCTGAATGACGCTACGGCCAGAATCTTGGACGGTAACGTCGCAGCTCGCCATCAGGCTTTCCAGATGTTCAATTATGCATCACAGACAATATTCCCTGCCGTGTCAGTTAATCCCTGGAAATATAAAACGTTTAAACGTCTAACAGGCAGCTTCATTGGTCACCTCTCGATCAGACAGACAGTGAAAGAAGAATTCTTGCGGCTTCAAACCGCTTAGAAATCTTTGGCTGACAAATCTACGATTGTGTGGAGACAGGCAAAAACGCCTGAACGATGGTAATGAACGACCGATAAAGCCTAAAGGCATCTGTCCGCTCTCCAAATTTACCTAACCCAACATGCAAACCACTTGAAACAGACTCATTTTAAAATTTCAGTAGCAAACCTAAGCTGCAAATATGTCTTATGCGTCGTACCGACGTTCCCTTGGCTTCCAGTTCGATCATTAAGAATAAAGAATCAACCAGGAAGGTTTTTCCAGACCATCAGGAAAGACAGCTGTAAACACAGCTCTTCGATTTTTAAAAGTTTGAAACGATACAGTCAATGATTCACTTGTTAGTTTAAGTCGTTTAAAGTACCAGTTTTTGTCGCATGCAACAAATACTCTATCTCCTTCATTTTTTCAGCTTGTTCGCTATACAAGCTAGCATCCCCTAACTTCTCTGAAGAAGTGTCACGAAAACTGATAACATTCAGCTTTACTGAGAACACGCTAATATTTCCACTGAGGAAATCGATGTTGCCTTAGTTTTCCACATGTCGTGCTAAAGTTTAGAGGACAGAAGTTGAGAAGTCAATTGCTTAATTTTTTGAGTAAGAAAAAGATCAGTAACATATCTTGTCAGCCACTGATCAGATCTCTGCGGTAGCGAAACTCTGACCGCACTACTTTAACAGATAGTAAACTTTATTTCTCTTAATCAGTACGGTAGGGTCAAAAGAGTTTCATCAATAAACCTGACTGCAACAGCAGCAGGTCAATACAAAAAAACTACTGAACGACTTTACGGTGAAAGTTTTTCCGTTGTTGACTCATTTCTTAAAAACGTTACATCGCATTTAACCGTTAAAGCTTTCCTTGTGTTACTTTATTAGTTCTTTTCACCGCACAAAATCTATGCTACAGCTTGCGCTCCAAAATATATGCTACGTTTTGCGAACGTGTAAAAGCAGCGTAATTGCTTTCTGGAAAAAATGTACTGTAAAAAATTTAAATTCGAAGTATAATGATAAGCAGGTTCAACGTTAACTGACACTCTATTGTTTATTCTTTTACGGCAAGGAACCATTCAATAATCGACGTGAGAAACAAAATTTCCTAAATAAATTCTAACTACTGCGCTGGAAAAGACGTCAGATGAACATCTAACTCAGTGTACCAAGATTAATAACATTTTTATTCAATGATAAAAAGGTTAAATAATTTTGTACATTTCAGGTAATCTTTTGTGCCTTCGTGAGGGGGATAAACTATGATGGTTGTGTATGAGTAGACCATGATCCGGACATTTTAACTATGAAAGTCAGTTTTCCTGACTGCAATACATTTCTCGTACATAATTGTTCCAGACTTCTTGTTGCTGTCCACTCACTCACAAGCATCATTTAACCTGCCAACGACGGGATAAGAACTTTTGCTGTCTTAAAAATTACTTAGTCGTGATAGATCATCGCATATTACCAATTGCGCTTCACGAATAAAGTAGATAATAAGTAAATTGGGAACAAGCTATAAAAGCTAACCCAAACTAATATTCTAACAATTTCATTATCGATCAATCAGACTACCTGTTGCAGGCAATACTTTGAATAATCGAGTCTCTACCCCAGTGTTTCCCAATCTTTTTGGAGCCAGGGCCCCCTTTCGAGACCTTCAACATGCCGAGGCCCCCCGTCATCCTCCCAAACATAATTCTCCAGCTTCTGTTATCCTCAGGTGCACCTGCTGTGGTTACGTTGTTGTGAATTTGTACAAGTAGTTCAACACCTGAAACAGGTTGCAGAATGTAGAATTGACTTCACTGCCTAACGCGTATGACAAAGCAAAAACAGTTCGTCATTAAAAACCTTATTAACCTGCGGATCTTGTCAGCCGCAAGTAGGACCCCATGGTTTGCGCTGTGAAAGTTCAGTGTGCGATCAATGGCTGGAAAACCTGGCGATGCGAAGTCAACGCTGAATTTCTTTTCTACACTAGAGCGAAATGGTTAGTAAGGAAGCCGGCTGCCATATACGGCGAAAGCTCCTTAACGATATTCGAAACCGTTAACGCTTTTAATTCTTTAGTTGGCACTGAAGGCGTTCTTTTCGTATTGCTGGACATAAGCCGGCTAATTGGAGATCAGGGAGCCTTCAGAATACACGTGCCTCACTGGGATTCCTCCTCCTCAATTTTTTGGGCTGTTAGCAATCGTAGCGCAATAGGCAAGTCAGGCTGCGATGCTGTTCTCAGGGCTGCGCAACACTGAATCTAAATTCAATATTTCCTCGGTGAAAGACGACAGTCGCTGATATTACCTCAGTGTGACGACTGGGTATGGTGCAGTGCTACTAATTTATCTACGTCCGGCTCGATAGTCGTCAGGAGTAATCTCAGGTCGCCTCGCCTCACTATCCTGAACGGCAGATTGCTCTCGTCCTGCGGCATCGACTACCAGGGATCCCCTGAGGCCCCCCTAAGTTCCCAGGGACCCCCTAAACCCCCAGTTCTTCCCAGGGCCCTCTTCAAGTTTTCCAGGGCCCTCAGGGGGCCCCTGGGACCCTATTTGAGAATCACTGTTCTACCCTATGCGGCATGATAAAAAATTTCAAATGAAGAATTAAAGCACGGAATACCTGTTCAAATCTCCTTTTCCCCATTTGGAAAATTCAGCATGTCTCATACAGCCGATTTACCGCAGCTATCTAATGGGCTGATCACTTTTTTCATTTACTGTTTGCCTAAATATAACCGTTTGAGTTGAGTAATGAAGAATGGTGGCGACAACAAACTTTTTTGGTCAGAATAATTTCATGAACAGCTAATATGCAAAGCCATGAAGTCGCAGGTAAGTAGTGAACAGGCGAGAAAAGCAAGAAAGAAATCGGCAAGCCATTTCCGGCTTAAAGAGCTGAAAAAAATGAAAATCGAATCCTCAATTCAATCAGTCGGCCGAATACAATCTCATAAACTGGTCTTCTAACCGCACGGAAGCAAAAAAAATGCAAAAATTTTTACTTCGCCTATACATACAGAACACACGGTCGCACCAAATGAATTTGTAGCCAGAAACGACGCCGCCAAAATGTTCACTGCTTGACCAAAGGAAAAGCATATCATCTTCGAGCTTATCTTTTTTCGTTTTCTCGCTGAAAGATAGGGATACTGGTTTTGCTCCCGCGCGATAAGATATTATGAAGCGTACATTGGCGGAGGGGACTTTGAGGAAGAGCGATTAGCTTCTGCTGCCTTGATTAGATTGCCATAGGAGCATTGCCGAATTGGCTTTTGTCCAACAAGCCGCAAAGCAGTTGTTTTTAGCATGCGACGACTCATTCAAGTCAAATCCAGGCGGCTTCTATCACGCCTTTAATCAATTCTAAAAGAGTATCCATCATTAACTAAAAATTAGTATAGAATTTTGTTATCGCTGACAACGGAACACGTAGGGCTCCGAAAGCACTGAGCATTCGTTTACTGGTAAGTACAAATAAACGCTTTGTGTTGTTTCCATAGTAAATACATACATGAAAAAACTTAGCGTAGGAATAACGAATGTAGCAGTAGAGCTCCTTCGGACGATATACGACAGATATATGTCTTCTATTCAAAGAATAATCTGGTTAACTTCGTATAGAGGGCAGAGAACAGCGATAGTGATACGACAGAAATATGACCAATTCGGCGACCTAAACCATTCCCGCCTCTGCAGTTTATACAGATCACCGTTGCGCCCTATTAAGGTGAATGACTGAGCAGAGACAGTGACCTATGAAAAGGCAGCAGTCCAAGGAAGCAAAGACACATAGGGATAGCGAGCTCAAGCAGGGTAACCCTCTGCGAACTGGGTACGGTTCTGTAACAGGAGGGGTCCGCAGTCATGTCGCCCTATGGGTGGTCTTAAGTTAAGCCCATTCGACCTCATGTCGTTATCATCAGCAGTGGCCTCGTCCAGCAAGTGGTATAGGCACAATGAGATACTCCTTTTTTACATTTACAAATGTTTTGGAACGACCAGTTAAATTGAATGGGCGTTGGCGACAGGGAGTAGTAAGGCTTAGTAGCAAAGAAGATATATGCTGAATGAAAACGTTAGGCAACAGAAGTGCAACGAATCAAAACAACGAAACCGTTTGCCGGTCTATAAGCATTGAGGTTACAGTATTGCCGGTGGCAGTAATTTTATTACATCTACAACAAAAGCAAAAGCGCTTAACAGCAAGTAATTGTTTTTTCTATGAAGTGAATTCGATTGAAAAAATACTGTCCCTAATCAATGTGCAGAATTATTAACTTGGACAAAATCCTTTTTCTAAAGTAAGCAAGAACTCAGACAATACGTGGCCCTGAATTAGTACGCAAATTGGCTTTCCATCCTTGCAGCTAAAACAACAAAAAAAAACGCAGGAACCTGAAAATGCAGTACACATTAAACAAAGGCAAATATGTATCGACTTCTTTGGCTTCCGCTTGTCCGGGTTTAAGAAAATCATTTAAATACTTAGCCAAAGTCGAACCAAAGCGAGCAACTCTGCTTCAGATTTAAGCAGCAATAAAATGCCAGTGACAAAACTCAGCACATTGGTTACCTCTTGTAATAAATGGTAAAAAAATTTCATTCGTACAAGTTAGCAGCATCCGATTAGAAAGCAGCTTTTGCTACCCATCTTACGCTATTGCGTCACCGGTGCCACGCTACAGCAAACAGTATCTATTTTAGCATTTTCATGATTTCGAATTCTTAAAATCGCACCGGATCTATCCTGAGCTTGCTATTTTTTATACGACGCATGTTGAACACCCGTGATTTCTCATTTGATTTCATGTGTTTAGATAAACAAGTGCAAGCTACTCGGTGAACCGTACTTTCGACATTTTATACTATGTGGTAGACACCATTGTTTAATTATTTGGCTAAGTGTAACTATGTTATGCTTCAGAGCCGTCGAGCTTCAGAGCTTGAAATTAGCGTCAAAACCAACAAAGAAACATACTCAACAAAAATTTATCTAAAAGTACTGTATATCTAGATACACAGGTACACTTACCACAATGAAAATCAGGTACAGTGCTTCTGCACCTAGAGCGTGGATGTGGCGCTGCTTGCTGCAGCTGCTGACTATGGGTAAAGATAGACCATCTGAAAGCTCCGGATTTTCTAAAAACGTTTTAACGGGGCTTTTTATGTAAATAAAACAAAGTGAACTTATTGCGCGTCACTTAATGAAACCTGGTCCGACAAATCTGCCCAAAAACTTCAAACGCTTAATGTAAACCTGATCAGACATTTTCTGCTTAACTTATTCTTGCACGAAGTTGCGTGAAGTTAGGTTACCCTGCGATAAAAGACAGCATCAATAAAAGTTGCGTCAAAAAGTGTCCAAACACAGTGCACGTCCCGTTCAAACGACTACAACATCTCTCGTGCAGCGTCGCGCCGGAAAGCAGTCTTCACTGTTCAGAGTAGTTCCGCGCTCCTCTAAGCGCTCTGCAAATATTAACAGTTACTTCTATTGAATTTTGAGTTCATCGGAAACAAGACACTTTCAAAGTCATAGTAAAAACAAAATTGAAATCTAATTCTTTATGCTGCCGCTGCCATACTGTAAATTTTAAACAATGCAAGTTCTTTTCTGGCAATAATGATGAGTGACGCATTCTGCCTGCCACGGTAGTAGGAAAATAAAAGCAGTGTAAAACTAACATACTTACGCTCTTACATACTCGCTAAAAATGAACAAAGGATAAAATACAACAAGGAAGAATGAATCCACAAAGGAAAAGGCACAACAAAAAATGGTGCACTGTGCAGCAATTCCATTGCACTAAGCTTCACATAAACCGCAAATTATCAAAGGTATGCAACAACAAAGCAAAGGTTACACCAGAACGCTTAAGCAAATAGTTGGCTTAATGGAGATGCTGAGAACTTGACTTTCAGATGTACTGTAGGAAGCCAGTTGCAGAGACAAACTGTACACTTCTTTCAAATTAATACTTGCAACAGACGACTAAATATACCTTATGAACTGTTAAGACTCGTAACATGGACAGGTCACTTAAAGTTTTCTCAGTAACTGCATTTTTCAAAATGGCTAATCGACAAAACGATCGATGATTATAAATCGATGAAACGGCAGTAACCTTCTTGAAGCAATATCAATGCACGCATATATGGTTTGTTGCCCTCGTAAAGCTTTCTGTTCGTCATCCCGCAAGCGCTTGTGAACAGCTCGAAGATTTAAGCCCTGTATAAAAACGCTTCAATTAAATGTGCATGCCGATAATGAAGTGCGTACAATGAAATAAAATTATTTTGTACAAACCGCAGAGAGCCAAAGGCTTTGATACGTCGAAATCATAATGAAAAGACTACAATGCTCGTTTCAATTTAGCAGGTACATTTGGCAGCGTTAATAGAAGGCACAATGAATACTAATCATGATAGTTATTACAGCAGTTTATACAATTAGAAATGTCCGCTCAAAAATAGTCGAAAAAACATTGTATTTTAATTAGAGATCGCAGAGCAAATTTTTCTTGTAAAACGTTGACCAGTGCGAGCGAGTGAACGTCAGCTTTGCCTTGCCACAAAAGTGTACGGTTGGAATTCAATCAGCAGTTGCTTAAACAAGGCAACTCCAATGCAACCGAATTGAAATTACGTTAAAAGTAATGCAGGTTCAACCACAGACAAGTTGACTATATCTTGAGTCACTGTTTCCAAAGAGCTGTCTTCTGTCTAAGCGTTTATTTGTGAAGTAAAAAACACACAAATGGATGTGTCCTTTTTCGGTGATTCACTTCGCGCCCTTAAGAGTCCACATATGCGCTCAACTGTTGTCTTCTCAGCATCTTCGTTTTTATGTTGAAAGGAGAAATATAATTAATCGTTGTATTAGTTTATGCATACGTAGTAGAAGTATTTTATGCATACGTAGTTCATGTACGTTTTCGTAAGGTATCACTTTAGCTTCATGCCATCTTTAGATGATTTATTTTCGATGCGAAACTTTTAAACAACCAAAGTCTGGTTTCGAACTGTTCTCTTATGCGTTTAGCATCGCAGTCCAGCTTGGGTTTAACTCCGCTGTAGTTTTAAATACTTTTCTAGCGGACTTTCTTATGTAATTGTACGTTGCGATAACTAATTTCTTGCGAAGCTGTACGCGGTGAGAGACAGCGAACATACTCACTCCTTCCTTTCCATAACACCAAAGTTTACCCAGTTCTATTAGCCATTAGAAATTAGAATTACACAATTCGCTTATCGGTGGAATTAAATAACAATTTCTTTCGTTTCATGAAACAACACTCATAAACAATTTTTCCAGACCTTTATCATAGGTAGTTTTATAATGCGCCTACTTCACTGTCGCTAACATTCTAAATAGGAAACATACTTTTAACCATTAGAAAAGGTACACGTCTCCGTTCCTCTCAACTAGTTTTTACTCAGAATCTGAACAGCAATTGAGAAGCGGAACTCCAGTCTGACAGAGGACGAACGTGCACGAAAGCAATCTTCTTTCGTTAACACTCTTAACATAGATGAATGAAGATATGGTTCTGCAAGTTGAAATTACAATTTTTTCCTTCATTTGCTCTTCTGTGATTTCCACAACGTGATCATCACAATTTGGCTTCACTTTTTCAAGTAGTCTCAAAACAAAGAGCTGAGTGCAAATCACTAAAATTAAAGCAGGAGAGAAACTTTCCAGCGATTCCGTCTCCAACTGTACAAGAGCTCATTAGCAACCTTTCAACTGTGAGTATTGCAATGATAGTTTATCCTTTCTAATGACATCCAGTTCATTCTAGGATAGGTTGACTCCATTAATCCCATCTATAATTAGACTTGAGTAAGGAACAATTTCAGAAGATTCATCTTCAGTGTCGTTCTTGTTGATTAGATGAGCAAATTTTCCGGAAAGATTAAATGTCTTTACTATTTGTTGTGATGTAACCTCAGAAAGGCTTAGTGAACCTATAACTTTCAGGAAAGCACAATTTTTTGTAAAACACTCACGATAGCGCTGCTACTTCTTAGAGTGGATACCTTCACAGCTTTATCCTTTGGCCATCAAGACGGGATTAACATAAATCACAATACTCCCATAGATATAGATTTTTATAAGAAATCGACAAGGTGATTTCCTTGAAATTTTATTAATGACCTGCTTCTTGGACAAACAACGTATAGCATTGTAACTACAAAATTACGTAGACTATTCCCTTAGCCACATTTCCGCAAGCTTAATGTAGCCATTAGAAATGCTGTCCAATTTTTCTTTAAGGCAACATTATTCAGATTGGCAATCTTAAGTTATCAGAAGCGTTTTGTTGTGCAGCGATACAATCAAAAATCCCTACTGCACATCAAATAAAGCTAAACTATTCGTTGCTTTCGTAGTCACTCGTCGCTTCATTTGTCTGAACTTAAACACGCACAACGGCAGATCGGTAAGCTTCTTCTGCAAGGTAGATTCTTTCGGAAACGACACGACTTCTGATCTTACGGGCAAAATGGTTGATAACGGGTTTATGAATTCTCATTCTTGATCTTCCCATAGCTTCTTTCCGTTCTTTGTGATTGTACCTATAAAAATACCAACACACGCCCTACCAACGACTGGATGAGCAAGTTGTTAGGAAATACACAGAGAATACACGCGGTTAACTTCAGTGACACTCTACTCCCGTCGTCAGCGTAACGCATGGAGAAGGGATTCACTCAGTTAAACGTTTGTATAAGCCTCTCAAGGGAACAGTGGGTGTGACTATCTCAGTGTAGTGCAGCAACGGTATTTACTGACGAGTTTGATTCACGTATCATTAACCTCTGTACCCCTCGCCTCGATTGGTATTTGCACTAATGGGAATGAAGAAGCCCTATTTTATGTCTGATAGATGGAAGTTGTTCTCCCGGGTTGTGATCATCGCGATAGGTAGAGTGAACACTGAACAGAACAGCCATGGAGGCATTCTTCGTAATTTCTATAATCTTCTCAGGGAATAGGTTTTGGAGTTGTCCTGAATGTATTTCTTTCGACCCCTTTAGCCTGTCTTCAGCATGCATGTACTGCTTGAACATTTTCATATGATTTGGGACCTTTAAAACAAAGCATTACCCGTTTGGCATGTATAAGAGACGTTGCAAGCACATTTGATCTGCTAAGCTGCCACCACTGTCCTGTCAAAAGGAACGTGATCTTGTCACTTGTTAAAGTCGAAAGAGGGTGACAGGAACCTTTAAAGTGTATTACGGAGTTAAGCGACTGTCCTATGCGTTTGACCTGTTCACTTCATTATAATAGGGAATAAACAAGACGGAATGAGGTTGTGTTGTACTTCCAGAAATAGGTAGCGGTAAATCGTTCAATTTCCAAGGTATGATAGATTTAAGGAAACTTTTCGGGTCACCGTCGTCCGTTAGTGTGGATGAGATGAGATTCAAGTTAGAGAGTTAAAGGGTCGGTTCACAGTTACAGAGGGCCTGATGGACCATACCGGTGGCAATACCTCTTTTTATACAAATGGGATGTTGGGAGAAAAAATGCACATACCTGTCAGAATGGATGGGTTTTCTGAATACAACACTTTTAAGGTTACATCCTTCCTTAATCATCAAGATGTCTAGGAATGCTAGCCTGCCGCTTAACTGTTCATCCATTATTAACGTAATTTTTCCAGCTGAAAGATTATTTAAATGGCTTAGGAAAAAATTCTCTATCCCAGTGCTAACTCAGGCGAAAACGTCATCTACATGTGTCTTGAAAAAGGAAGGATTCATGTCACTGTCCGCGAGAGCAAATGCTGTTTGCTCCAGGTGTCCCATGAGCACTTCAATTGGCGAGAAGAGGTGGCACGGAAAGAAGAAACGGTCTCCAAATTTAAAATAGTTGCCCTGTCGAACGCAAAAGGCTACCAATGTTTTTCAGTGGAAAGGTGTTACTTTCATCTGACAAAAGATTGCTCTTACAAAGCTTAACATGTCGAGCGGGATTTTAAGTATGTAACTTATTGGGACGTTAGCACAGAAGTCTTTAACATTGTAACTAAATATTACGTCCCTGCTCATCCATTCATTAGTAGGGCGCGTTTTAATTTAATGTAGACTCAAAATGTCTGAACGCAAATAGATTCACAATTGAAATCTTTGGTAATGCTACAAAATGAAAAGATAAATACACCGACCGCAATGAAGATTACTAGTAATGGTAATGACACTATCACAGATAAAGTTGTCTCCCTTCTCTGTGAGCACGTTAAAAATGAAGTTTTATTGTCTGAGTTTCACGGCGCTCCTCTTTTCCCATCTTCAGTGGAAACGAAAGTAAACGTTAAAGCATGACAACTACGGACGTCAGAATAGCTGTTGCTCGATAAACTGTTACGGAAGCTTAAAGTGTTGAAGATAATTTTCACGCCGTCATTTTCATCTTCAAAAGCTGCTGAATTCATTAGATTGCAACGTGGATACTTTTTCTTTAGCTCCAATCTACATTACATAGTAGCGGTACACATTTCACTTAAGCAAATTCACAAGTGCAATGGTCTCTATTTTTTTACTTGAGTTCCTTTATCACGCTTTAATCCACATGATACGGTGATAACAACCCACGGAGTTCACTCATCCATACCGTATTTCGTAGGCTTTAGCGGTAAACTGTGTTACCGTGTAGCGAAGAAAACTTAATTCAGCTTCGCCAGTGCAAAACGTGATTCTCAACATAGTAATTGATCATGAACGGTTTCTGATCGTTGTTGTACAATTTTCGATGACCGATGAGGTTTACAGCGCTTGCTCTCTTACTCCATTAAGAATAACTAATTGTAGTCTTCCTTGATGGTTTTGTACAGCTGAGATTGTCATCCCTCCGCTCTCTTTAGACAGATTCTCTTTATATCTCTCAAGTAGTTTGTTACCAGTTGTTCCACTGTAGGAATCAGAATATTTTCCTTTGACTTCCAACACAGCCTAGGCTTATCGGTCCGTCGACTGATCTTCCTGATAATACATCTTATCTACACCTTCTGAAGAAAATCTTGAAAGCCTTTTTCTCCAAGGCGGGTCGTCCTAAAGATTAACGAGTAAAAAGCTGGAAGGCGTGGACGCAGAATCTGGTACCATGCCCTTACCTTCTCTCATTACCAGCTTAGGTGCATGGTTATTCTTTTAAACGATTGCTCCGCCGTAATGCAGTTTTAATCTGAGATGCGCACCACAACAAATACTGATTGTTTTTCCTGCCATTTTTTAAAATAATTAGTGTTAACATCGAATAGTAATGATGGCGGTGATGCGAAACGAACGAATTGATCCGTATCAGCGGATTTATTATAGATAAACTTACAAAAGGTACTTTAAAACTTCAGGAAAAGTAGTCCACGTTGCAAAGTATAAATTTAGCAAGCTACGAAAAGAAAGAACGGCCAAAACAATGGGCGTAAACGTACCAACAGTCAAACCAGTTCAAATACTCAACTTCACTAGCAGCTTTTCAGCGAACACCGATTACAAAATCTTTGAGCATAATTTAACGTCCACCTATAAGTCCACTGAAGATCGGACAATAGAAGTCCGTATAAGCCTCAGACACTAAACGTAATTATTTTCCTAATCTTCAAGTCCTTAGAGACGTAGAGACAATATAAAAAGAACTGTTAGCAAATATCCAGCATTCAGTAAGCATAAATATTTAACAACGGGACAACACAATAGATATAGCAAAACAAATTTTATTGAGCTACAGAAAAGAATGCGATTTTATTCCACGCTGCTATAAAAGTGCAAGCGGAAACTGTAACTAGCGTTGGCCAGAGAAAAACTTGAAAATGCAAGAACAAAAGGCGGTCCGCAGCGCACCACAAAACGAAATCGTCAACCGCTGCATGCGAGCAAAATACTGCACTGGCGAGAAACTGTCTCTGCCGTCTATAAGTCGTTGAAGGGGACAGTGCTCGCCCCTCTCCTGAACGAAAGTAGAGAGGAATTTACGTGTCTTCCTCCATTTCGTGTAACACGAGAAGGGAGAGCATGTATCTCTCAATGGGCTGCAATGACCCCTCCATTTATAAGGCTCCTGGGGGAGGGGCAGCAACTTGCCTGCCCTCATAAGACGGCTGCAAAAGGGCACTAAGCGCCCCTGCTGCGCGCGTAACCGCCCCACCCTGTCTTTGAAGGGACAGGAGTGGCGAGTAACTGCCCCTCCCATCTTTCGAGGGGTAGGAGCGGCGAGTAACCGCCCCTCCCCTCCGAGGAGGAGGACCGGCGACAAACCGCCCCTCCCGTCGTTGGCGGAGGAGGAGCAGGAGCGGCGTCAAACCGCCCCTCTCCTCGTTCGAGGAGCACGAGCGGCAAGAAAGCTCCCCTCCCCTCGCTGGAGGAGCAGGAGCGGCGAGTAACCGCCCCTCCCCTCGCTGAAGGGGCAGGAGCGGCAAGAAACCGCCCCTCCCCTCGTTCGAGGAGGAGGATCGGTGAGTAACCGTCCCTCCCCTCGCTCGAGGAGCAGGAGCGGCAAGTAACCGCCCCTCCCCTCGCTGGAGGAGCAGGAGCGGCGACAAACCGCTCCCACTCCCGCGCAGTGTGTCAGAGCGGTTACTGATCGCTCCACTCCTTACGGATGGTGCAACAGCGGCTGCTTAGCCGCGCAGCGCCTTCCCGAAGGTGTCGGAGCGGCGAGTAACCGCTCTGACGACCGCGAAAATGGATGCACATGCAAGGAATCACCTCCCATCCCATCATGCAACAAAGAAGTGCGGATCGTGCATTTCCAATTGCTTCAATAACCAATAGCACAAGCAGAACACCCGTACAGATATGCTAACATGCATAATAATGCAAGAGCATACTTGCCATGCAAAGTACATGCACTCTCGCCGAAAGTGTGAAGGCAACGAACCAAAAGAGCGAACTTGCATTCACCAAAGGAACATGTGCATCATGCAAGCTGAGGCCTGTACCGTCTTGGCTAAACAGGAAGCTTTTTCTTTCCTATCAAAATTTGTATACTTTTCATTTCTTTTTACGGAATCGCGCTGAATATCAGACGTTTAATAAGGCAGTTAATATTAAGAACAAGCTATTAACCGTCTTCACCATTTTCTTTAAAGCCATTGCGAAGCAACAGTATATGGTTAAGCACTCCCGGAGGATGAACGCAAACCACCTTAGAGGCGACGTATAAACAATCGGTCATCTTACCATGTCGGCTGAGATATTTTATGGTGCCACGATTTTGAACATTGTTTTTATTCTCGTATTAATAAACGTTGTGAAATATTATGGCCTTTTTCTTTGTTGACTATTATCATTCTCTTTTATTGCTTTAGACTTCTGGAAACTACTATTTCTTGTCTTTCCTTAAGGAAAGTTACAGTTGATTGAAACCGAAAGAACAGCAGCTTTCAATTTCCTTTTCTATTGAGAATGTTTATAAAGCCTTGAAGAAAAGATTTGCGCAAGCACAGTATGGTAGATCGTACCATTCTAAGCGTATAAGTGATAGAGATTTTTGGAACCGCTGTGAACTGTAAGGAATCTTATTTCATGAAATTTTAAATTACAAAATCTTCTGATAGAATAGAAGTCGCGGTGCATGGGGAACTGAATAGCGAAGTTCTCTTTCATAAACTGGAAATTGTGGAATGGACAGATGCACAAGAGATAAAAGTTT
This sequence comes from Trichuris trichiura, assembly GCA_037903355.1. NCBI lineage: Eukaryota > Metazoa > Nematoda > Enoplea > Trichinellida > Trichuridae > Trichuris > Trichuris trichiura. The sequence continues at coordinate 724,348 of JBAJFE010000011.1, forward strand.
ATCGACGCCTAACAAATTCCTTTATGTGTAGAAAGTACTCATTGCCACAAGCTGACGGAACTTATACCTAGTATCGCATCCTGGACAAGTAACATTAACGTTAAGGACTTTTTGATACAACGAACAGGGGTACTGACAATTCTAAAAAAGTGGCTTAGAGAAAAAATCGTGGCACTAGTAGATCCACGGTAGGCCTTTCTCTACATAATACACCTGGATGGAAGATCTAAGGTTACCTAACTAAGAAAATGAACTTTATGAATTGTTCCGGAGCTCACAAAAGCCGTAGTCTTACGGCAACGACAATGCGATGGGAAAACTTTGATTAGTGCACTGCGATAGTGTAGGAAGTTAGGGGTGGACGTTCAGCCTCTTGTATTGGAGAGATGAGAAATACCCTTCCTAACAATTTTAAGCAGAATGAAAAATACTTTCGGCAATGTAAGAACATCAAAGATAGGCTCAAAAGGATAAATAAAAGTTATCTGGGAAATCTTTATATCTGGTTCAACGAGCGCTTCTGGAAAAACCATATCGGCATTTACGCTCATCCGACATATGGCAAAAACGCTGTCCCGCGAAATCCTAACGAAATTTGCATAGGAAGGTAATGTATACTCATAGAGCTAAAGCAAGTGGAGAAAGGCCTAGAAGAAACGAAGACCAAGGCATTAACCTAGGAAACAGCAGCCTAAGCATCAGTGAAAAACTGTTCCAACCAAAAAGAAATCTATGAAACTCATATTTTGCTTCCTGTCTCGAAGGAGAGATATTGTGAAAAGATTTGGCAAAGTAGCGAAGGCGACAGAGGAAACTATGCTACAGTAATGGCAAGTAAAGTAAGAAAACCATGTTAGACTTGGTTTACACGATGAAAAACAACCTTGAAAATTATGACATGTCAACGTGATTTCGCAAGGCGCAATTTAAGTGGTATTTTTGTCCTCGTTAAGACACTTAACCATAACGTTGCTCGCAATTGCTATCGACTTTAACTCAGCTGGCGAAGACGGAGTGCCATTTGTCCACGAGGACAGTTGAATTATCAACTAACGAACACTGAGTGTGGACATGTCACTTTCGTAAAATGAAAAGAAGACCTCAGAGTTTTCAAGGCTTATAAGTCGATGAGAACTTTAAATGCGTTGCAATTCTCATTACAAAAATCGGAAAACTCCTGTTAGGGCGAAGGAATAAAACGACGACCATCTATCGTAAAATAAAAATTTCTATAATGTGAAAACCTAAGGAGTCGTTAAGCAGTGTTAGCTATTGAATCTAAACTATGAGAGACGTTATTTCGTAACAGGAGCGTAAAAACTTGTTGCTTTGTACGGATGCAAAGTGTCTCTGTAAACCTTTACCAAGGGTGCTGATGTGGTGAACGACTCGTGTCTATCAGAAGCAAGCAGTTGTCTAACAGGTAAAATATTGCTATTCCACCACTATCACGAAGAATACTCATCGACTGCTTATTTGCAGGACCGCTTATAGGAGAGGAAATAAAAGAAATGGTCAAGAAAAGTAAAGCCAGAGGACACTTGTGAAGGAAGAAAATTAAGAAACAAAAGTCCGTTTAATTAAAAGGGTGATAATGAACGTTTTGTGCCAAACAAAAAAAGAAAATAGGTTCAAAGAAAGGGAACAGACTATAGAAAAAAAGCCACCTGAAAGTATTCATTTGCAGCTGCGTCAGATTACCTCCAAATGGGAACATAAGTGCAATTTAAATGTCTATTCCTCACCCAGTGTTTCTCCCTTTATCAGCTTCGCCCTGGATTTTGGACAAGGAGCGTCCGGAGTGGATAAAGTGATAGAGTTTTAAAGAAACGAATTGCTTCCGTACAAAGCAATCAACTGCTCGAATGGGCCATTACACGAACACTTTTTTTATTGTTTATAGCCAATTACCAATTGTTCATTATGCCTCACTCAAATGCTGACAATGTACATGTTACTGAGTAAACTGTTGCGTCTTATGGCAACTACTTTTTGAAGTAATTAAACAACAGTTAGCGGACTAAGAGTATTAATAATTTAGGTCTTCTTTACTTTCCGTTATGTCATGTACACTGAATGACAACTTTAAAGCAGTAAGAACATTAATTTTCATTGGGAAAACTATTCTTTCCGACCTTTTCAACCAATAATTACTCATTAATTATTCTTATGCAAACGTGTTGTACACAACGCCAGTCGCTATTATACTAAATCTAACTATACTTCTACCTCCTAAGTTCTTACGGTAAAGCACTAATAATGGATTCTAAAAGCAAATTTATCTCTTATTCTCTCTAGTTCAACTTTAAAAATGATCACTCATATTCTAAGAGAAACACAATAAGTTTCAAAAATGCTTCTTACCTGAAGTCGTTGTTCCTTCTTCAAGTTCCTGTCGCGGTTGGTTTGCGTTCGCATTTGTGGTGTGACGTCGAAATGCGAATTTTTCCATGGTTGACTGTGGCGATGAAGTCTATGAACGTTAACACGTACAGAAGGCGACGGAAAATGTAAATAACGCAGATTTAGAGAAACGTGGTGGCAGAATGGCGAAAATCTTTGTGACGTTTGGCAAGGCAAAAGTAGTCTACCAACGAAGAGCGGACGTGTAATACTGATAAGAGCAGCTATTGCAGCAGCTTTGGCGAAAAGATAAGTGTTCCATGCAAATTATTAGCGATGTGATAAGCTTATCTGTGAGCTGCCGTGGCATAGTTCAAGTGGTTTTTAGTGTAAAAAAGATTATGCCAACGCTACCAAATAATTGTTTATCGTAGCGAAAACTGTAAATGTTAAAGAAATCTTTTACAAGACGACCATTGGATATTAACGTTGTGTGCGCATTGTCAAATTGAGGTTTACCAAGTGCTTACCTAAAGAACCAAATGGATAATGCCTTCGCCGAAATGTGTTGAAAAACGGGCTTTTCATCTACCAATAGAACGCAACTTTTGAGACCTACCAGCAGCCGTCTTTGGCACAATGCATAATGGCGGAGGAATGAAAAAGAAGGCGATCCCGGATAGGGTTAAATATTGATCACTTAAGTAAATATTTGTCGACAAATCGTGCAGAAAACTCCGCTACAAATCGAGTGACGAAACCATAGTGAATTCAGGTCAAGTGGAGGACAATAGCTTACGCAAATAATGAAACAAGCAACTTTTACGTAACGTTTCCCATTACCGGCTTGCATGTGCGTACCGATACAGTTTGCAGCGTCATTTCTCGTTCCAATGGGGTCAAGCTTAGCCGTAGGGTATAAAAATTACATGAAAAGTATATGGGAAGCAGATTACAAGAACTTTAAACCTAAGCGTAACATCGAACCTACTCTAACAAAAGATAAAATTGCGAAGTCGGTAGTCTATGGGACGAGGCAAATCGGAATAGTCCAAAAGTTGCCTTGTTGTTTACTTCTCTCTGATCTGGTTTGCTTTCTTTTCCTTACTTTTTCTTTTTTCTGATTTGGCTTTTCTCTTCTTCGTCTTGTTTTAGTTATTCAACATTACGTTGTCTCTTTCTGTTCGTCGTGGGTGTGCCATTCATTTCGGTCTGCCGCAAGTCTACTGCTTGATATCGTCACTTTTCGACCTCCTCTTCTGTGCGTTTTTCTGATTTATAATTTCTTCCTATCTCGTTTGTTGCTATTCGCTTTCCATTTTTTGATCTTCATTCATGTTTTCCTCTGCTTTCAATTATTCCTTCGTTGTTTGCTTCATTTTTCCAGTTTTTCTTCTTACACATCCATTTTGGTAAATTCTTTGCTTTTTCGCTTCTTTCTGTCATATTTCTGTTTCTTTTCTATGTTATCTGTTTTGGTAGCACCACCTTTTTTCTCCGGTGTTCTCGCTACTTTAAAATCTTTTATTGTTGATTTTGCCTCTTCTCTGTTTCTATCCTCTTTGTAATGGGTGCTCAAGTCTATCAAGTATCCAATGGTTTTTTGTTCGTTTGACATTACGCATTGCTATGTTGAAGGTATGTTGTAGGCGGTAAAATCTGTGCACTCAATTGGCAAAGAAAGAGAATTGTCTTCTGTGTTTTCAAGAAATTGGATTGACCGTCGATAACAACACTTTTTCTAGCAGGAAGCCTTGAACATTAGTTAGCGATACAACGCGGAGAGTTTATGCCAGCGGTGGGGAACGTCTGACCCGCGAGACCATTCCATCCGGTCCTAAAAACATTCCCTCTCACCAACTGAGGCAACCGCACATGGATGCGAGCTTCAGCGAAAAGTGACTGTGGGATCTGATTTTTTGAAAATGCGATACACTCGTTGTATGTGAACCCTAGTAATAGCATAAATCATGCGTAAACAAGCAGACAGCATCAGTCTGGCTAGGAAGACTGCTCTGCTGTCGGCTCTCTGTCGACAAACCGATGTTGTTAGTCTTAGGAGGCAAGAAGTAAGCTGGACTAGTGTGCGCGTCAGTAGCGTGGACCATTGGCCGCCTACAGACCAAAAGTATTATTCTTATCTCGCCTTATCGCTTTGTTCGAAGGGTGTCTTAAATGAACATACGTGCAAACAATGGAGGCTATGTCCTTTCGTGGAGTATTCCGTAAGGCCAGCGAATGGTCTTAAAAACGTCCGAACAGCCCGCGGCAGCAAAAAGGTTCCCTAGCCCCGGCTTATGCAATAATTACATGCAATTAATCAGTGTCGCATGCAAGGAAAACCCAGAACACGTCAGTCCTTACATGCACGGAACCTTTGTGAGAGTTAGTGGGACATACTAATGGAAACAATAACCATAATGAAAGCTGCTATCAAGGAGAGAAAGGCACAAACTCTCAGACGTAACTGTTTCTAGATCAAGAAATTAAAGCATCTACGATTACAGAGTACGGTGCTCACACACTCTACAACCCACGATACAATGTCCGAAATAATAGTTATCTTACGTTCAGAAGGTATTTTTAATGTGATATATTAAGCTTTGAAAGTGGCATTTTTGTAAAAATTTTAAGAAATTGCTTTCCTTTCTACAAAACATTTTTTCAGGACTGTTCGTTGTAATAGTAACTTTACTTAGTTTGGATAGAGAACTCAAGTCAGCAAAATATAGACAATAAAATCGGCCGCTATGGATGTCTAATTTTATGGTCACATGGAATAAAAGAGTCAAGAGAAAGACAGTCAATACTTTATAATGCGTTTAAAATAACCAAAATTTCGCTTCCCTGCGTGACACTTGCATCGCTGTGCTTTCTATTATTGCCAGAGAAGAATAGTTCAGAGACGTCACAAACGATTGTTCAAAGTACCGAACTAAATCTTCGATGGAAATTATTAATACTAGCACCGCTTAGTCACTTCACACTTTTGTTCTTAAAATTAGGAACTGATGAAGCGGACGACACCTAAGCCTTCTGATTGAAATAAGCAAAATTTACATTTGAACGGCCTTTCTGCAAGGTCTTAAAAGATCAAGTTCTGGAGTTCTTCATTTTCTCACCAATCTAATAACGCATACATATATCAAAGTCACGACGTACGAGATAAGTAGAAGGAAGAAAACTGTCAAAAAAACTTTGACAACATAAAACTCAAGACATTTTGACTTCTATGCAATGTAGACAATAGATTAGTCTCTTCGCGTACTAGAGTCTAATGACTGATGAAAGAGTCTACATGTTGTACGAATTGTACACGCAACAACACTGAATGCCAATAGCAAAATAAACAGAGAAAAATAATGATACAATAAAAGGTCTTGAAAATGTGATGTTTTTGTACGGGAATGTAAGTTTTCATATTAAAGTGTCTTTATTAGGGATCATGTGTCCCGTTGGAATGTAAGTTGAACATAAATTTCCCGGAGCTTTCAGGTCTGTCGCGACCAGTCTTCAGTGGTCAAACGATGAGTATAGTATGTGGGGCGAGGTTAATCTTCAATCGCTTTCTAAGTGTTTAAAACGAGAGTTTTAAAGTTTTTTCTTCTATGTCTGTCAGTTGCCACTTCCTTAGTTCTGTATTCTTGTAGAAACTGTTCCGTGTTTATATTGATTTATTGTTTAATTTTCTTCTATCGTCACTTGAAATTTTGTCCATCTTTATCCATTTTTGTGTGTGCACTTGTGTGCCATCCATTTAGTGAGCAGCAGTTGTGGAGTGTGATCATATTTGTCCATATCAATACCGTTTGACCGCTGAAGACGGGTCGCGAAAGACCTGAAAGCCCAGGAAATTTATGTTCAGTTTACATACCAACGGGACACATGATCCGTAATAAAGACACTTTAATATGAAAACAATAAAAAGGTCGTTCAAAAGAATTCTTGAATCTAACATTCACTGAAATGCTTGGTAATGGGAGCGACGTTTTAAGTGAACCTGACGAAAGGAGTGTTTCAACCGTCATTGTGTTTGTAACTGCTGAGCTATCCGATAATGCTGTTCACTGGATTTGTCATCGCTTAAGCCAAATCTGAGCCAGTAGCTGGTTTGGTAATTAGCCAGCAAAAGCTCCCTTACACTGCTGACTACAGAACAAGAGCAGTTCCGAAACGTACGGTATACAAATTGTTCTGTATTTTCTCTAACAATTTGCTCATCCATTCGTTGGTAGGGCACTTTGAAGCTTACTTACAGATACACCAAATAGGTCAAACCCGTGAACCAGATGACCAACTATGAAGCAAAAGATAGGAAGAAACTATATATAAGTGCAAGTAGTTTTTTTGAGCTTTCTGAGGTAGAATATAAGACTATCCGCGCGGGAAACTACAAGTACAATACCTTAAGGGAACTAATCACGTTTGAGAAAGCGCCATAGCCTACGCGCGTTTTGGAGAAAGGAAACACTTGCTTTAGTAATAACTTAAAACAAGAATGGATAACATTGCTTCATGCCTGGTTGATTTGTGGAATTTACTCATTTGTTAAACAATATTATTTTTCCTTTATCTCAAACCTTTCAGGGCTCTTCTCCGCCCTTTGTTAAAGAATTAAAATGCTGTGACATAAGTTCCGAAATAGAAAAGGTATTTCTCAAGAAATGGGTCGATTAGATGAATAAACCACAGCTGTTACAAGGAGCTGTTTTCTAGGTCGCATTATTTGCAAACATTGTCTATTCGATTATTTAGTGCCAAATCGTTTCATTTTTCCAAATTTCACATGCTGTTTTTAAAGCTACTGTTCACATTGAAAACAGGATGCTTCATAACGGGCTGTTTTTTCATGGTTGTAAGGTCTTCTACGGCTTTTCCTGTTTATTTTGTCTGTGCTGGTATCTGTACTTGAACGAAACAACTGCTCTACCAACGGATGGATGAACCGTTATTAAGAAAAATTGTACAGGTATTAATGCACTCAACTTTTAATTTCGAAGCCTTCGGAACGCTCTAGTTCCGTCGTCAGTGAGATGGAGGAGCCGTTGAACCGTTAAAGGTTGAGTGCATTGATACTTGTACAATTTTTCTTAATAACGGCTCATCCATCCGTTGGTAGAACAGTTGTTTCGTTCAATTACAGATACCAGCACAGACAAAATAAACGGGAAAAGCCGTAGAAGACCTTACAATCATACTGTTCACATTAAAACAAACCATTTTATTGATCATAATTACAACAACTGCATAGCCTTGGAAAGTTACAAGTCCCATCCTCAGCGGTGAGACATTAGAAAGGACGAACATGATGGGCATTACAGGCGATTAAATGGGTCAGTCGGATGTTTTGCACAAGTGTTTTCCTATAAGATTGGTCCACACGCCACCGATCTCTTTACCTTTGCTTCCATTAATTACTTCATTATGCCTAACAGAAATGCTTTAATCTTTCGTAGTTTCGAATAATCTTCTTGGCGAATGAATTTGGAAAATGACTGACCGCCACAGTGCGAGGCACGTTCCACTAATTTCGATGCCTTCTTGATTGCTTCATGTTTTGCTGCGTGGGTTTCCGTTTTTCGAGACCTTCCTCTGCGTCCTGTTTCATTTTCTTGGATGTCAGAAAATGCATTCTTGCAATGGTTGAGACAACTAAGGTGCTCGTTGAACTTTTGAGATAGGCTGTTGCCTACCTCTCCAAAGTAGAAGGCAAAGCAACTGCAAATTATCTCGTAAACCACTCCTGGCTTCTCTCAATAGGTAACCGTGTTTTTTCATGCCTATCCATGGGCCTCAACGAATACGAGGTTTTGGAATACACTTTGAGAACGATCTCCTTGCTAATACGCATAATGTTTCCTCCGAAACGTTTGTAGTATGGCATTACGAATAAGAGAACACTCTGCTTTGATAAACCGCTTTCTGGTCTGGAAGTTCTCTGCCTTATCACCGAGGAAATTAATCCTGCTGGATAGCTTTTGTATAAAAAAGTCGCTTTTATGTGTGCAAGCTCAGCCGTAAGCAACTTTTCATCGCAAATTGATGTTGGATTACCAATCATCCCAGTAATTGTACCTGCGACGAAAAATATAAATGTCTGTTCAAATATGTAGGCCTCCTAAAGACTGTTGTTTTAAGCCTACGTCCATCGCTGATTATGAGCCCATCGAGTCTCCCATTGTTTCTTTTTCAATACTGAAGGAAATGCAGTTCAGGAATAGGCTGCTCAGGTCGTTAACAAATGCTTCCTTCTTCCCCATTTGATGACAGCAAAGATGTCGTTCATGTATATTATGAAAAACGTCAGGGTAATTGCTGCGTCTGCAAAGAAAAAAGCCTTTTCTTCTAGAGATTAAATAAACATTTTCGCTAAAATGGGCGATAGAGATATATCCATTTGTGCCTCCATCTTTTGTATGAAAAACTGTTCTTGAAACTGGAAGTAATTTGCTTTTTTTAAGCGCTAGTTTGTTGACGTGAAATGTCTTGAGATTGGTCCTTTGTGCTAACGTCAGGTCCGCTTCAAGAACCTTTTCGAGCGCATTGAACGCGCCATATATGGGGACGCTTGTGAACACCTAATTTATGTTCTAAATGAATAAAATTTCCGAGAGGTCTGACTGTAGATTCTTGAATTCAACGCAGAATTTCTTTACTGTTTTCTACTTAGGACGTTCTGCTTCCATCTAACGGTCTGACGATCGTTTTCAAACAGTAGCCTAACCGTCCTATAACGCTTTTTCTACTCGAAGTCACAGGCTTTTGAGAGATACCCGTTTTGAAAGTCCATACAGCTCTGAACGTTGAGTGTTGCCAATGTACGTCATTTCAGAGACGTATACGTCGTGTGTTTCACGTTCACAAGACTCCAGCAGAGAACTGAAGCAGTTAAGAAAGTATCGGGCGTAGTGGAACACGCCTCTTACTGTAACTGTCAATTATTTTTCAAAGTCATTTGCCGAGAAGAGGACTTCAAACTACGAAAAGCAAAAGAGGGCTTTTTTGTTACGCATAATGAGGTGATTAGTTGAGACAAACGTAAAAAGATCAGTGATATGTGAACCAATCTAATTAGAAGAATACAGTTAGACAAAACATTCGGTTGACCCATTTGGCTGCCTATAAAACTCATCTTATTCTTTCATTTCAACATTTGACCGCTGAAGACGGAACGTGTAACTTCTCAAAGCTACGCAGTTTACATCATTGTTATTAATAAACTGGTTTACTGTTTTATTTTGAATGATAGCTTGAAAATGGGGAGCTACGTTTGGAGAAACGAAGAAATTGTTTGAACCTGTTACCGACCAACCACTTTTCAATTAATGCTCGCAGATTGTTCGTTTTGTCTTTGACTTTTGGAAAGGATAGGGCCAATTAAGTGTAAAAAGATGCACAATGGTTCCATTTCAGGACGTAATGTGAAGATACCTCCTGTCTCTTTATAACCGCAACAATTTCATGAGATGTCAATGCAGTAAAAGTTATGGGGTAGACACAATGAGTAGAGACAAAAAAAGGGACAATTTTAACACAACAATTTTTTTGACACTTAACAGTTAGTCTTAGCAGCAGATGAAAGACTGTTGATGCAACAGAGAGGTGACAACTAAAAGAACAGCAGTCATTGTCGATGCTATTTGCATCGAAGACGATATCTTGCTGACCGAACAGTGCGAACACTACGTTTTTCTCCGGAAAAATGCTTAAGATTGTTCGAGAATCACGGTCGTCTGAAAGCTTTAAATTCATATACTCTAAACATAAAATTGCATCGACGAAAAGTAAGGACAGGAAACGTAAGACGATTAGCACTACGGATACTTGCAGCTTCAAACATATCCAATCCAACTGCAGCGTGATCGCATCCTGTTACGTTCCAGCGTCGACTTAATTTTCTTAGCACACTGAATTCATACTTTACGGTGACTCATCAAAGCTGTCAGTGGACGAATAAGATAACAGTTTTTGCTAAATGAGAATTTGTTCTGAACATTAAAAGCATACAAATGCAAATTACACGGTGTTGTATACGTGAAATTTCAAGTGATTATACAAAAAAACGTTTCTACATGAGAGATCACGCGGTTTTATAGATGAAAAGTACTGGACTAAAACAAAGAATTTTAGTGGAAAAGAACCACAAGGACGACGTGTGATGAACGTACCTGAAACCTACGAAATTCAAAATGTATACTGATGATAGCAGTAAATTCGACAGAAACGTTTCAAGCGCAGGTTCTGTGTCATTCCGGGACGCGTCTTCAGCGATAGGAGTGGCCACCGCCGAACCGCTATTCATGATTGCAAACCCTTCCATCCGACCAACTTCGGCAGAGACCTCAGCCGTCAGCTCTAACAATTTTGTAGGAAAGTGTTCTTCATTGTTAAAAAAGAAATGGGGACACGCCATTTACAAGACGCTATCACGATCAGACGTATAGCGATAAAAGGGAAGGTATACGGAGAACCTATGCTTCAGACGCGTGGCTGATCTACCAATGTTATTAGCTCCGAGCCGTCACTACAGACTCTATACCAGGCACATCAGTGCAAAGTCAATACAGCACGATTAATTTATCCCCAAAGCACTAAATGATCTCTGAAAAACGTTCAAGTAAGACAGATTTTCGACAAATCTGGTAAAAGAGTCAGCCGTGGTCAGTTTTCTACAACAGAGTGAACACCATTGCCATACTTGATCCTTCCACGAAATCGCTCGACTACGGGAAACATGAAACAACTGGGAAAGTCTCTTGAATTTCAATTAGAGTTCAAAAAATCGCCGAATGTCTGTCCCGTATTCCGAAGCGGCAAACCCTTAGTTTCGGAGGATAATCGCTTGGCATTACGTACGAAATTGAATGCAGCTGCTCAGTAGGAACACTAGCACAGACTAAATTCGCGCTGAAGACGAGAACAGTGCTTTTCTGAAAGCTTCGCTTCATGAAGGTTTTCACGGGCTCAAAATTCCGTACTTCAATTACGCAATCCGTACTAATACTGTTATACTTGTTCTATAGACAGCTAAGGATCAGAAAGACGTGGAAGTATCTAATTACAATATCTTTAAAAAAACGAAGAAAAAGAAAAAAATTACAATCTTGTTACAAGGCACAGAAATATAGGCAAACTCAGCAACATTCGTGAAAGGTGGAACGATAACTATTGTAAAAACGATTCTACGAGCGTTTTCAGCTGAAACGTTACGTAAGAACTTAGCAATAGTCGAAAGGCGGAGTATTAACTAGAGACTAATACGTAAACAATTTCGTACAAAGCCTTGGATGACATACAGAAACTATTAATGTCAAACTTACCTTGATACGACATGGTACAGCTTGTGTTGAATTACCGATTCTTCGTCTAAATGCACCGCGACCAAAACCAAATACCGATAATAAAAGTATGCAGGTTCAGCTATCAACAACTTAACGGTATTCTGAGATTTTAAATATTTAACGCAGCAAAGCTGAGGATTCTTTCAGCTGCACAACTGTTATTCCATGTTTTCGTCGACAAGATATTAGGAATTCTAGCATCCTTCGCTCGCTCATCAGCGTTTTCACTGACATTCGAGAAGCGATTCTATAGTTGATATCTCTTCCGCGTAAACAGTGTTTGAACGCTACAGAACTTTTACTAAGCCGTATCGTTTCGCCATTCCACTCATGCAGGTGAACGACAGTCACCTTTACCACTTTAAACGTACGCAAATGTTCCGCCGTTTTTCTTTTCTTTTTGATCTGAATGTAGCTTTAAGCTGACAGTTGTAGACTTGCTTCCGTTCCAAAGGCTATGCAGGAAGCTTGGACGGAGTAATAAACCAAAACATTGACAAACACTTAGAAGAGAAAAGAGCAATGTCGTCATCGTAAAAGTGGTTTCTGAAAATATTCATCCACGAGCGACACGTCCATTTCTTAGTTTTCCACACAATGGGAACATAGCAGTAAATGTAGTGTGGCGTCAAATAGTTGTCCTAAACAGATTAGGCTGTTCCCTAAAAATAACATCCGATCAATAGGATCAGACCTACAAACATTGCTACTGACGGGTTTACATCAAGACTTCAATCAAGCCTGCTCGTGAGTATGCCATTTAGCGTTATTCTCCAAAGAATTTGACTTTTCCAACAAGTAAGAGGAAAAGTACAACAAGAAGAGCAACTTCACTGTGAAAACGAAAAGCAGTATACTTTCCCGCTGACAAAAATATGCTTTTATGCTAAGCAGGATAGTTTCTAACAGCAACAAGGATATTTCACTACAATTTCTGAATCATCTACACAGAATAAATTTCCTTAGCCGCTGAAGAGAGGAAAACGTTCCCTATGCGGCATTTACAACGCATAACAACAATGCACCATAAAAAACAAAACAAAGTAGTACAATAAATACAGTAAAACCACCGTAAGTTGGCTACCCAACAGACTGGGGTAAACTGGTCAATCTAGGGAGGTGGCCAACGTATGGGAACTGTGGGTATAAGTGGCTCGGCTGAATAGATTGCAGTTGAACCACCATAAGTTGTCCATTCAACAGACTGGTCAACTTACAGTGAACAAACTAGCATTGCGTCCATATACCACGTCAGGCTAAAGCGGTCAACTTCCAACTTACGGAGATTGTCCTTGCGCTTATTAACGTGCGGACAAACCAACTGGTCAAAATTCGGTCAACTTAGGGAGATGGTCGCCATATAGGAGTGGTCAACTTTGAGGGTTTTACTGTATTAAATATTTTATAAAGCAAACGGAAGTTTTAATGCTATTCAAGCCAAACGTGGTGGTTCAAGGGAATGAACTTCTCGTCATTGCTTCCTCTTGCCTTCAGCAGGCACATAAAATAAATTTCCCTTAGCCACTGAAGAGAGGATACCTTTCCCTAGCAATTACAACGCAGAACAACAAACAAAACGGTACAGAAATATTTAAGATTTCCTAAATTATACGCAAGTTTTAATGCTATTTAAATCTATCGAGCGCGTTTTAAGCTTTGAATTTCTTGTCATTGCATTCTGCTGCTTACAAAGATTACATAAAGTCAATTTCGTTTACCTACTGTACAGAGGAAATCGTTCTCAAGCAGTTACAACCCGTAACAATAAACGTGCCATGAAAAGAAACCAAATGAAGTAGTAAAGTATCTAGAATTTTTTAAGGTACACGCAAATTTTAATGCTATATAAACAAACCGTGCACGACTTAGACTTCGGGCTTGTTGCCGGTGCTCCCTCCTACCTTTAGGAGCTAAATAAAATAAATTTGGCTAAGCCACTGAAAAGAGGAGACCTTTCCCTAACAATTACAATGTATAACATTAAACGTGCAATTAAAAAGACCAAACGAAGTAGCGCAGTCAATATTTAAGATTTCATAAAAGAAACGCAAGTTGTAATGCTACTTAAATCAACCGTACCGGTGCTAGACTTTGAACTTCTTGCCATTGTTTTCTCCTGTTTTCACCACCCACACAAAATTAATTTTACGCAGTCACCGAAAAGCAAAAACCATTCCCTAACAATTACAATGCATAACAATAAACGTGCCACAAACGAAAACCAAACGGAGTTGTACAGTAAACATTTAAGATTGCCTAAAGTGTGAGCAGGTTTTCCTGCAACATAAACGGAACTTAAATTTTGAACTTCTTGTCATTCCTTCTTCCTTCTTTCAGCCGCAACATAAAACTAATTTTCTTCAGCTATTGGAGAGGGAAATCTTTCCCTAGCAATTGCAACATATAACAACAGGCTTGCCACAAAAAAGCCTAACGAAGTATTACACTAAACATTTAAGATTTCATAAGATATGCGCAAGTTTAAATCCTATTTAGACCAACTATGCTGGCTTACGACAGAGAAAATTCCGTTCGTTGCTTCAAACTGTTTTCAGCAGCTATATAAAATAAATTTTCCTTAGCCACTGAAGAGAGAAAACTTTCTCCTAACGATTACAAGGCATAACAACAAACGCGTGATAAAAATTAACCAGACGAAGTAGTACAGTAAATAATTCAGATTTTATAAAGTAAACGCAGGTTTTCTTGCTACTTTAACAAACCGTGCGGGACTTAGACCTTGAGCTTACTGCCAGTGCTTCCTGCAGCTTTTAGCAGCTACGCAACATGAATTCCGCAGTCACTGAAAACAGGAAAACGTTCCCTAGCAGTTAAAACACATAAACATAAACGTGCCATAAAAGGAAACCAAATGAAATAGTACAGTAAATATTTAAGGTTTCAAGAGGTTTATGCAAGTTTTTATGCCACTTAAATCAACTCCGCCGGCATCAGACTTTGAACTTCTTGTCGTCGTTGCTTCCTCCTGCTTTCATCAGCCCCACAAAATATTACTAAGCCACTGAAAAAAGGGAATTTCTCCCTAGCAGCTACACCCCATAACAACAAGCGTGCAATAAAAGGAAGCCAAACCAAGTGGTACAGTAAATATTTAAGATTTATAAAGTATACTCAGCTTTACTTGCTGCTTTAACTAATCATGCACGAATTAGACGTTGAGCTTATCGCCGTTGCCTCTGCCCGCGATCACGAGTTACATAAAATAAATTTTTCTTAGCTGCTGAAGAAAGAAACTCTTCCCAAATCAGTTACAACGCATAACGCTAAACGTAAGATAAAAAGAGACCAGATTAAGTAGTACAGTGAACATTTAAGGTTTTGTAAAGTATGCGCACGTTTTAACGCTTATTGGACCAACCCCGCGGTTAATGAACTTTCAGCTACTTATCGTTGCTTCTCCTGCACTCAACAGCTGCATAAAACAAAATTTTGCTGAGCTACTGAAGAAAAGAAATCCTGCGCTAGCAATACGAAAGCATAAAAATGCTTGAGAATATCGAAATTAGAGCTTGAAAATACTTTATTAACCCAGTTGCCATATTAAACACTTAACTCTTTCTAAGGAATGCATAAATGTTCGTGCAAAATTTGGTTTCTAATAACAACACGTTCGTTCCGTAAACGAAACTTTCGAACCTTTCCGACAAGTGCGGTTATTGATGTTATCTAGTTTTACTTTCATATTCTTTTTATTTCCTTGTGAGTGAATGGGTACTGTCTCTACGCAGTCGTCAACTTATCACTGCACCACAGGGACATCACACCACACCGGACCACACCGCACCCCACCACGAACCGCACACCACACTGCCCCACACCACACCATACTGCGCCACTCTGCTCCACACCATACTGCGCCACTCCGCGCCATGCCACGCCACGCCACGCCACGCCACGCCACGTCGCGCCACGCCACGCCACGCCACACAGTGCCATGCCTTTCCGCGCCACCACACCGCACCGCACCACCCTACATCACACCACGCAAACAACGCATCCCACCACGTATCCCACACCATAGCATACCGCGCACTCCACCAGGCACCCCACACCACAGAACACCGCGCCATGTCACTCTGCGCCACTAAACCGCGCCACGCCACGCCACGCCCCGCCCCGCCACTCCCCGCCACGCCACTCCCTGCCACGCCACTCCCTGCCACGCCACTCCCTGCCACGCCACGCTCCGCCCTGCCACTCCCTGCCACGCCACGCCACGCCACGCTCCGCCCCGCCACTCCCTGCCACGCCACGCCACGCCACGCTCCGCCCCGCCACTCCCTGCCACGCCACGCCACGCCACGCTCCGCCCCGCCACTCCCTGCCACGCCACGCCACGCCACGCTCCGCCCTGCCCCGCCCCGCCACTCCCCGCCACGCCACGCCACTCCGCCACGCCACGCCACGTTCCGCCCCGCCCCGCCACTCCCCGCCACGCCACGCCGCGCCACTACACGGCACCGCACCACCTCACGTCACACCACTCAAACCGTGCATCCCACCACGCACCCCACACCACACTGCCCTAAACCGCGCCACTGCATACCGCGGCACACCACCCCACATCACGACACGCCGCACCACACATGGTCTGCAGCACGTTACACCACCTAGTCCACACGCACACAGAACATACACCAGAAACGAGCAAAGGCGACTGCTGAGCAGTCTGTCCATGTTATATACGGTAAAAATCAGTCTTACGCAAATTAATGACTGACCTTTTGTACTTTGCTCCAAGTGGCTTAGAAACAAAAATTGACGTTGAATCTTCAATTAGCTGCATCATTTTGCGAAATGAATCGACAGACTTCCTGCTGCAGTTCGTTTTTTTTGGGTAAGTACAATTGCTATTATGTTTACGATGAGGAAAGCTGTGCAAATTAGCTGGCCCTGTTAAATGCTGTTTATATTAGAATTTATGTAAGCATTTAGAACATACCGTAGTGAGATTTGTGAAATAGTGAAATAGAATCAATATTTGTATCATTTATCCGTTGACCATAATAAAAATAATTTAAGTTCCATCATTGCCGAAAGTACCTTTCCTTGTATTTTTAGCCAAAAGTTCCTCAACACTTCAATATCGCCTGATAAAAAATTTACAATTAATTGATAATGTATTTGCTATATATGCACAGTTAAATTTTACAGAAGTTACCAATCCAGGCTGTTTAAGATGGTACTGAACTGATCAGTGTTGCATCCTTTTTTCGTGTAAACATTAACGGGTTGTTCGTCTTTCTGATTATTCATATAATCTCTTTATTACGTTGTCTGTAAAGTGTATTTTTGCTTCCTTACAATAAGAAATAGTAATTGAATCAGTACTGACCAGTTAGCGCATCATTGTCAGCTGTTCTCTTCTTTCTGTCCTTTTCCATCAAGCGTTCTGTTCACTCTGAAACGTTTTAAAGACTTCAGTTTTCTATGATCAGTTTGAAAGTTTTAAAACGATAGCCGTTCAGCACATGTTTCAATTAGTGTTAAATAAAAGAATGCTTCACTTTAATCTGAAGCTTCAATCTCACAAGAGCAGTTACCTTTGTTGCAACTGAAAAGATACGTGGACGCGAATTCCAATGAAACCTATTGAAATGTTGGAAAAATAATTTGCTTGCACCTTTTAGACTTTTCTTAAAATAGCGTTAACTGATGTGCAGTTCGTATCAGTTGTTCAATTTCATTACGAATGCAGAAATATGAACTTAAGAATGGTGGTAAAAATTAAGGAAGGTTAAGCCAGATGTATACTCTTCGTAGCAAATAAAATTAGTGGGACAAGTATCTCTTGTTAAGAAAAATGGGACAAAACAGCAGTTGGCGGTGAGAAAAAAGAATTGGCAAACATATTCCTCTTTTGGTACATCTCATCAAAAAAACCATTAGCGATAGTCTTCTCATTTCAGTGTGCGGTCATGCAGATTAGGCGCCGTTATGCACTTTTACTGATAAGGTAATCACGTTTTAGCAAGTCGAATATGCATGATTAGCATTTTGTATTTAGATCTGTAGAATCGCTAAATGGTTGTGTGGAAGAATTTAAAATGAGACAAAGAGAGCAGCTCGACTTTGACGCATCACTTGTGCATGTGTGCATGTCACGGCAAGAGGAGAAAATGGTATTACATTTGTATGTTGCCCAAATCCAATAGGGAAATTTGCTAGTTTCAGATTTATCGTTCCAGCTTCATATCTTCATCAACCATTGTTCTACGAAAGATAAGTACATTCAATGAATTGAATTAATGCAAGAAAAGTTATATTTTTTTAAAAAACTGTACAATTCCTTAGTGAGAGACTGCTCATTTGCTGACGACAGGACCTGGCAAGTCGTGAAAGCTTTAAAAAATATTCACGATTCACATTCTAAACAACACCATCTCAAGGAACGGTTCAGAAAAGGTAAACGCCTTCTAAAAAGAGGAGCTTCTATGTATCGTTCATTGGCCAGGATAACGTAAGCGCTTCGTGTTATCTTTGTTACATCAGATAACAACTGGTGATAGCCGCTGTCTCAGTTGCAAACTGTTAGTAGATCATCATTAATCTTTGTTCACTGATATGATGTGTGGTCAACTACAGCGTTAGTCTGAGACGCAGAAACAAAATAATATTATATTCGTCAACTGGTAAGTTGAACAGTTCTATGCTTCAGATTTATTGTAGATTACCTACTGAGCAACCGCATCCAGCGATCAAAGAAGCATAATTGAAAAGGTTGATGACCACGGAAATGTCATGAAGACGTTGATGAGACAAAGTGAATCCAAACTGTTAGAATGAAACACAAGCGACACGAACAATGGATGAGGTGGCTAACATTTGGTAAGTACAAATTAGAAATGTGCAATTTCAGCACATACGCAGTGCGCATCGTTTTTCACCATAGAAAAAGGTCTTCATTCGCACAAGAATACCATTTTGGCAAATTCTACATTAAGATCTTTTGCATTATGCTAAAACAAAAGCGTTTTCGGCAGTGTGAAAAATTATGAATTATTTTCTCGGCGAAGAACATTGTTTAATCTAGCAGAACATTTGATTTAGATTGCTACCGTGCGTATTTTGCATTAGCACTGAAAATTCTTATCAGTTCGCTTGAGGGAGACTGTTTTGAAAAAATGTGAGCAAGAAAATTAGGTTAAATCACTCTTCAGTCACGTCAAAGTAAGCGTTTCATGTTTATCTCGTTACACTGCAAATCAGATATCGGCCGCCGATAGCTGTTGTCTGATTTGCATACTGTTATTTCGTTATCACTGCGCCCACTAATATCACGAGCACTATACTATAGGATTGGCATGAGCACTAACCGCAAAATTCTACAATTCATCGATTCGTAAGCTGGACAGTTCTATGCCTGACATGTACGTATGGACAACGCAAAATGAATTCAATTGGTCCTTGCACTCTGCAAGTTGGACGACGTTCTATCACAACCAATGAGCCAAAAAATTTCTTTGTCTTTGGTGACTTTCTAAAGAAAAACAACAGAGAAGGCTGATGACACTGGAAGCGTTGAAGAAATGTTGGGGAAACCGAAAGCAGATCCGATCTGTTGGAATAGAATACAAACTACACAAAGAATTAACAAACTGGCAATGAATGTTCGAAAATGAACCGAAGAATGTTTGGTATTATGCGTTGTAATTGATGGGGGAAGAGTTTCTTTCTTCAGTAGATGTATGAACCGTTCAATTGAATATTCTAAAACCTGAGTATATGTTTTAGTTTTTTAAATCTTTTTTTTCACAAAATGACCGCTTAGCTAAGACATTTTGTCTTGGAGTCTTAATTGGCATTGGCGTCACATACTGCGATTATTGTACGCATGTGTTATCTTATTTGAAGTACGAAGTTGGTCAGAAAGGATAAACTAGACGCATAATAACCTTTTTGAAATGATGTTCAGTTTCATATTTTCTCTGGCTGACAAAATGGAGGAAAAAAATTTTAATGTCACTTATAAAGGAAGCGCATTAATTGCAAAGCAATGCGCAAAAGTCTTCTTTCCTACATGAAAAGACAGTGGTCTCTTGCGGCCAAGTGTGCGAGGAAGCTTCAACAGTCGATTGCTTTTGTAATTAACTGATGGACGGACGAACAAAAAATGGCCGCACTGTTCGATCAGTTTTTTTTAGTCTGCAAGTTTGCGTATGGACGATAATTGGCTAAATTGCTCACCTGTGCTTTTAAACGGTATTCAGACGACTCATCGTAAAGAAATTAAATGAAGCTGACAGTTTTGTTGTGCCAACCGCCTCTTCATTTGAGTTGCGTTTACAAAGCTACATATGCAGTAGGGTATGGACGCTGGTACGCACTTCTGTTAAAAACTGGTTTGACAAACTTGAAAGTCATTTGCTGACCGTAAACTGCAAGTTTTAAATATTGCAAGAGTCTGGTAAGTGTACGGTCAAAGGCGGTATGTCGGAAAACTCAATCTCGTTTCTTACGCCGTAAAAAGCTATGTACAAACTTTGAAGTCTGCAATTTATTTCCTTTAGCGCTTTCCAACTGTTTGAAAATTACCGTTAACTGATGAGATCTTAATGATGTGCAAGTTATCAGTTCTTTTTGCTTACGTAAGAACTGCTATGACCAAGCGACGGATACAATTAATAGTCTATTTTATTGTCTTTCAAAACCGATGCCCAAGAAGGCAGAGGACACTCGTAAGACCAATCCGGACCGCTATAACGCAAGCAATGAAGGCTCATCTCCAATTCCGACACCGACGGATCTCGAAATTTTAATCGGCATAGCTCGCAGCAGCCTTCTTCAGTTTTCTGCACTTGTACGACTTCTGATTTGGTGTCGTCTAGCCAAGTATCCGCAGTGAAATGAAGGCGCACGTCTTGTTCCAGTTGTTCGACTGGTTTACCGTAATCGCCATTTTTCCCCTTATTTGGGCCAAATACATCGCAGTTGTATATAGCATCATCAATGATAGGATAGCCTAAAAATTGCAGGTGCACTCGAATCTGATGTGTTCTGCCCGTTTGAGGTAGACATTTCACTATGGACAATTTGCCATCAGTATGGAGCTTTCGAAACCTTGTAAAGCACGGCTTCCCTTCTCTTGATACGCGCATTAAACCCATCGATCTAAACAGGTAGTCGAGAGGTTGGTCGCATGTCAATTCGTTGTCAGGAAATTGCCCTTCCACAAGGCAAATGTACTCCTTCTTAATGTTGCTGTTCAAGAGATGTTGTCTGAAACGTTTCTCCATCTGGGCGTTCTTCAAAAAAACAACGACGCCCGAAGTGAGACGATCTAACCGGTACAAGGTTTTCAAATTGTCAAAACCAAATGAATATTTTAAAATTTGAGTTAAAGAATTGAAGTAGTAGCGCCCGCAAGGATGAATGGGCAGCGAACATGGTTTATCCACCACCAACAGGTCATTCGTATTTTCTATAATTGTCACTTGTCGATCGAGAACGGGTAACTCATGCCTGTGGCACATATGGCGAATCAGATCACCATTTTTTATTTCGTATTCCGGGCAGACAGTTTGGTCGTTTACCGTAACTC
Source organism: Trichuris trichiura (assembly GCA_037903355.1). NCBI lineage: Eukaryota > Metazoa > Nematoda > Enoplea > Trichinellida > Trichuridae > Trichuris > Trichuris trichiura. Next base: position 745,594 of record JBAJFE010000011.1, read on the forward strand.
TTCCTGCCCGTATGGCGGAGACGAAGAACCCTGGAAGAGAAGAGTACATTTCTTTCTCAAATACTTCGCCAAGTGCTTTCCCGAACCAACGTTCTTTGGCAAAAACGCAAAAATGAAACCAGTACGGACGCACCTTACGCAGTCCGTTTTCAATATAATACGATGGTCCGTCAACGACAGCTTCGGATCGAATTCTTTCTCTTATAGCGCATCGTTTTGTCGCCTTCGCCTTTTTTGGTAACGGTGGATCGCACTCTACTGACGCTTCTTTAACATCACTCAATTTTTCGGACATACTTAAGCAACCAAGCCGACTAGCGGCATTATACCGACGAATTAATAACGCTGTAGTTGGAATCGAATGGGGGGACAGCTTACTCGCGCGAACGCTTCCGTAAAAAGCCGTCTTCAAAGAACAAAGAACCCTGCCAGCATTGAGAGCTCTGTTTTTAAAATAAAATGTACTTACTAGCAATAGGACTACTACTCAATAAAACAAGGCAACCTACCACGAAAAGAAATGAGTTGAACCCTATATACAGTAAGCTTGAATAGACCATTCTCAGTTTTCCATTAGTACTTGAGCATCCGCAAGCCAACGTGGCGATTTAGCGCTGATGACCCCAAAATGGTCGTCTGTTATCTTTTTTCATTGACTAAACAATTATTGCTTCTACGTAATCCAACTTTAAGCAGAAAGGAAGCGAAACATGCTGCTTGATCATCATTCTCAATTGCGGCTTTTACAAGTTTGAAGAAAGGGAAAAGTGATGCATGTCGTTTTATCATCTTTTATAACCGCGCCAGCTTGAGAGCAAGCCTGCAGATGGCTCATGTGCACAGTGAAAGGCCCAAGTAAGTTTTTTTTTACTTTTAAGTTTCGCAAAAGACTCAGTTATAAGCGTACGCAGTTTTTGTCAAAATATGCTATCGAGCAAAATGTTCCGGCGTGGAACTTTTGAAGCGGCGCTTTCCTTTTCTTTCGTAATTAGCTATATGTGTAGTATCAGTTACGGCAGATAATAGGCACTGCTCCGTAACCGTTCTCGAGCAAAAATTGTACTGTAATTATGAATGTACAGCAGTGACTGTAGAGTAAAGGAGAACTTGCGCGCGCATCGTCTCTTGTTATTACATATGCATAATGAGAACTTCCTGTTGCAATACCATGCCGCTTTCGCTGACTACTCGTGTTAAGTCCTGTTGCTTTTGCATTGTCGTTTGCAGTTTGTTAATCTGTTCGTAAGTTGAAAACGCGTAACCTTTTTTTCTAGAAATTATCGGCAGTATGACATTTGTCGGACACGTCATTTGCTATTGAAAGTTTTGCGTAACGTTACGTTATAGTATTCAGCAGCTTGTCCATTAGAAATTTAGACCAGAAAAAAGATACTGACTATATCTAGCCATTGTTTTATCGATATTTATGACTTTAATGCAAAAGATCGCCTAATAAATTAAATAGCTTTCAGAACTCTTGATAATGCTGATTAATCATTCTGAATTTTAAAAAGGACGGGACGGCTCCGCGTAATTTTTCGAAGGAAGTCAGATAAAATGCGAGGACGTGTCGTCCTATTTCACCCGAAGCTAAGTCGATTGCGTACGGCTCAAATAAACATTTGTAAATTTATCTTTTAAAATTTTTTTGCCATAGAAAACATGCTGTCTGTTAATCAGCGAACACTGTTAATCTATTTGCAATGACTTCAATCATAGTAACGGAAGCGTAAAGAAAAGATCGATAGCAAATATTACTTGATCTTCTTTTATTTTCATAGTAGATCTTCAGATTCACGGTTTGGGCTGTTGGGTGTATCTGTAAGTAAACTTCAAAATGCCCTACCAACGGATAGATGAGCAAATTGTTAGAAAAATTACAGAACAAATCGAATACCGCACCTTTCGGAACTGCTCGTGTTCCGTCGTCAGCAGTGTTGTGGAGAATGTGTTTCTTCGGTAGTGGGTTTATACAGCGCATGGGTACTATGGGTGTTTGGTTAGTTGGGTAGGGCGCAGCATTGGAATTTATTAATCGGCGCAGCCCATACTTCACTAACCTCCATGCCATTGTCGCGATTAATAGTGGAGTTGCTCTGGATGTACAGAGCCTCCTTAATACACCTAAGATGTATTAAGTTTTCGTGGCATATGATCTTCGCGTGCGGGTCGAGTGTGCACCGAGATGCGTGCTCAACGATCACTGAGGCACTTATCGCGTTCTCCATGGCTTTTCGAGGGTCCGTTGTCAGTGGTCGCCCCGGGCCGGTGGCCTGTACCCCATTGAGTCTTCGTTCGGCGTTCTTCACATTCTTCATGTGTTGGCCGAATCTCTTAAGCAAAGTGTTGCCTGTTTCTCCTATGTAGGAAGCGTTGCAACCACAGTTTATTTGATAAATGACACCGGGTCTGCTGCCAAAGGAACCTTGATCTTGTCATTTCTCACGACCGAACGAAGATTACATGAACTTTTAAATCTCACGTTGAAATTTAAGGAGCGCCGCAGTCTCCTGATCCGTTCACTTAAACCACCGTAGTAGGGGAGGAGCAGCACCGGGCGTTGTTCGTTATCAGGCGGGGACAGTGATGAAGGTTTATTTTGTTAGCAGTGTTTAATAATCGGTTGACGTCCCAGGCCACCGGCCCGGAACGTCCACCGACAACGGACCCTCGAAAAGCCATCGAGAAAGCGGTAAATGCCTCAGTGATCGTTGAGCACGCATCTCGGTGCACACTCGATCCGCACCCGAACATCATATGCCACGAAGACTTATTACATCTTAGGCGTATTAAGGAGGCTCTGTACATTCAGAGCAACTCCACTATCAATCGCGACAATCGCGTGGAGGTTAGTGAAGTATGGGCTGCGCCGATTAATAAATTCCAATGCTGCGCCCTACCCAACTAATCAAACACCCATTGTACCCATGCGCTATATAAACCCCTTACCGAAGATACACATTCTCCACAACACTGCTGACGACGGAACACGAGCAGTTCCGAAACGTACGCTATAAAACTTATTCTGTATTTTCACTTACAATTTGCTCCTCCATCCGTTGGTAGGGCATTTTGAAGTTTACTTACAGATACATCAAACAGGCCAAATCCGTGAATCTGAAGATCTACTATGGGACACTTTAGTTAATGTTTATGCAGCTGTGCCTATCGGTTTGAAGCGCTTTGGATTTTCAACTACAGATGCTCTTTATTAAAATAAGACATTGCGTTTCGAACGCGGTTAGCACCACCACAAATGTTCTACTAAACAACAGGTAATCGGTTTCTTGCTCCCACGCTGAGTCTGCAAATATTTGTTCTCTTTTCTAATCTATAAATCTGGCTATAATATTTCACCGCGAGATTTGTAGTACAAACTTTATCGAGTTGAGCAACTGTTCTCTCGCGTACTTTCTAATGCAGAAATGTGGTTGATTTTTTTACTTGCTCTTTTCATCGAAACGGTGAGTATTACCATTTGTGCGAAATTTGCTATGACTTTAAACTCTGTTACGCACTTCGAGGCATAACTAGATTTGAAATTTAAGCTGTAAGTTTTGCTATGTGCCCATCGATGCTTGAATTGCTTTAACGTTCGTGCATATTTTATTTGTCTCTTTTTCTAAATGCTAATAATTACCTGAAAATGAAAATGTTCCAATGATCACATAGTTTTCTTGCTGATTTATTTTGTATCCTTTATGCTGACATGCGCATCTACTCGACCCGCGCGTTTCCACTTTTTTCATATCAAAAGCTATAACTCTATTCACATTAGCATAAGTTTGCTATCTTTTCACTTTAAACGGAAAATGTTTTCTGTAGCGCAACTAAAATTTAAAATAGGTGCAGTTGTGCGTAACGCAGGTGCGAAAAATTCGAAGCGTAAAAAATTTTTTTACCGCCCAGGTTTTTCTTGAAGCTTTTGTTCATTTATTCAACGCAGCTATAGTGGCGCAGAGTACTGTAATTACTTTAAAGGACAGAGTTCCCGGGAGGTGTTAAAACGGGGAAATAACACTGAAGTAAGGAGAGAACAAAGGCAGAAGGGACTGAAGAAACAATGGAATAACAGAAAAACACAGGAAATTAAGAGAAGAAGCAAAAGAAATAAAAGCGATTAAACTAAGTAAATAAAGTTTTTTCTTTGGCTTGAGGAACAAGTAGTGAAAATGATTTGAAAGAAGTGAAAAATTGGTGTGGTTTCTTATCTCACCAGGAATCCGCTGTCCACAGTCAATCGCAGGTGATTGATTTCAAAGGCAGCAGCTTGTCCTGTATGATGTTTGTCCAGGACTCAGCCAATAATATTGTCTCTGTTGATATTTGAATTGTATTTTAAGTAAGAGGCCTACTATGTGTTCCCATTAGTTATTGTGCTGAAGGCGGGAATAGAAGCTTCTCGAAACCTTGGCGCAATAAAACCTTTCACGTGTCGATTTTTTGGTAATTATAGTATGGATCTCCTCGTGTTTGTTAGGGAGAGTTTTATTATCAATGCAAAGAACCATTCGTCCTGAAACATTAGATTCAGCTTTGTTTTTGATTTTTCGCGGTCTGAACATTTGGGCATTGTTAAACTGCTATTTCTCTTCTTAACAAACGAGATGGTATAATCAATTAAGCCAAATCGAATATTACATCCTAAATGTGGATAGAACCTTTTCTGAGTATTTCTATCATTTAGCTTTTCCACGTGTACGGTAATACTTCGCGGTTTTGCCAGTGTGGCTTTCGGATAGTTGGTACGTAGTTTCTCTCTGATTATTATTTCGCGGAAGGAAAAAAAGTATGATACGACCTCCGTATCCGCTGTTTCTGTCTTGCCTGCCCACGCAATTTAATGTTCAATGCAGTTTGCTGCCTGCATAAGAAGTTTGAGCTGCTCTTGCAGTTTCTGCATGTGCGAATCAAATTATTCACTAAACTCTTCAGCTTATTTATTTTGATATTGTGGTCTTACTTGTTCTTTTGTGACAAGAACTGCTCTATTTTGTAGCAACTCGTTTTCTTCATACCTTTAACTGTAACGTTATTTGATGGAAGCTGAAAGTACCCACTATGTCGAATGTGGGTTGCCAAAGAGTAGTTTTAAATGGAATGGAGACAACAGAATCGTAGGTGGGTGGGAAGCTAATCCTCACTCAATTCCATGGCAGGTGCGCTTGTATGTATATTATGATGCGCTAACCCCTCGCTATTGTGGCGGCAGTCTGGTACGACTTCAACCAGGCAACCAAACAAGGTTTGTTTTGACTGCTGCGCACTGTGTCACCGTTTACAAGAATAACAGGTATCTTGCTTTTTAAATTCCTATCCTATGCTTTCCCTTTTCCTAGCGTTTCATTGAAACTTTTAATTCCCACTGCGAGCTTACATTTATCCGTTTTTACACGTACTAAGTGGTGTGTGGAACACTGTTCCGAATGTTTAATGAAGTTAGCCAGACATCAATTATTAGCAGACATGTTTTGCTCCTTTCAGCAATGCCTTCGTGATTATTTTTCCAGATATTATAATACACGGCCAAGAAACATAGAAGTGCTTCTTGGAGCACACTTCACTTTCCCTGACCTAGAGTGGAAGGTTATCCCCGTCAAAAAATATACCCGTCGTCGGTATGATCATAAAACAATGGAGGACGACATCGCCTTACTGTATCTGCGAAGCCCGGTAACATTTACAGATAGGATCATGGCAGTCTGCTTACCCGAATCAGATGAACCTCTACCGAAAAATGCCTCATGCTATGTAAGCGGCTGGGGATACATTGATAGCCGTATGAATACAAATGATCAATCATGATTTCCTTTCTTTTTCAAGCTTTAGCTTATTTTAGGCTACAGCTCTACCTTCACGTTGCAAGTGGTCGATGTAAATATTCTCGAAAATAAAGATTGCGGCACAGATAAGAAGACATGGGCAAAGAGCTTCTGCGCGGGTCACATCGGAGGCGGAAAAGATGCTTGCCAAGTATGTTGGATACAGTTGCTGAAAATATCAACGTTTAGTGAAGTTACAGTCTCCATGGTTGTAAGGTTTTCTACGGCTTCTGCCGTTTTACTTCAGAAACGGGAAAAGCCGTAGAAGACCTTACAACCATGAAAATACAGGACGTTACAAAACACCCTGTTTTCAAGTTACAGTCTTAGATAAAACAGTTCGACTCCATTAATGTTTCTTCTTTAGGGTGACTCCGGCGGTCCTCTCATGTGCTTCGTCAACGGTAGCTTCATCCTTTATGGCATAACGTCGAACGGCATCGGTTGCGGGCAACCTGAGCGTCCCGGAGTATACTCAGAAGTTGCGAAGCACATCGACTGGATAAAGCGGCGGGCCAACCAAGCTGAACCTCTTCACTGACACCATTTACCGGGGTGAGACATAGGAAAAGCAAGAGATCGTTCTGAGTGGACTGTATTGACCCACTTTTATTCTGAGTGCATTTATTGGTATTACAATTGATTGAATCCAACAGCAGTTCTCAAAGGCAGACTAGTTCGTTGGTAAGCCAAAATCCGACTTTTGATTTTGTCGTCGCCTGTACAGAGGTATGTTTGTGCTGTCTAAAGTATCTAACGTAATTTTAACAACGCCTCCAGTGCCCAGCATACACATTTTAGAAATTGCGTAACTGACTAAGGTGTTGAATACGTAGCGTTTCGTAACAGGCGCGTAAATTTCTACGGTAAACTTTGTGTACGGCGGGACGCGTTGATAATCAAGTTTTTTTCCGTCGCTTTTGGGCCCCTTTTAGACCCGTTATCAGCGGTAAAAAATTAGCCTAATTCTACCTGGATTATTCCTTTACCGATGATGACCGGTTAACAGAAAAATAACAACAATAATAATAATAATTTCGAATTCATTTGTCCTGAAGGGAATCAACTGTTAGTAGATTCCTTGTAACGGTTGCTTTGTTTAATGAACGTTGGAAGAAGACTTTCACGACATGCTGACGATTCGACCGTGGTAAAAATGGTGCAGTTAATTCCGACAGTTCCAGCGGCGAAGTAGTTCCGGTCGTCTCGTTCAGTCTGTTTACCCATGTACCAACTGCACCCAGTCAGCGTGGGAGTCCGATGTTGGTCGGCTGAACCGAAAAAATTGTTGACCCATTAAAACCCACCACGAAATCAATGGTCGGTCACCGTAAAAAAATGAAGCATCGCATTCTCCACGTTTGATTGACGTGATAGGTATTTGCGAAAATAAAACTTAGACTCGGTGTCTCGGCCGTTCCATTCGTTTTCGCGTTTCCCCAACTCAAGTATGTAACTGAACGAACTATTCGATATATGGCTGTTCGTTTGCTGATATAAGATCTTAATAATATCGAAGGAAGAAAAAAACTGCTGGTCCCTTAATTTCGCCTATATCTCAGTTTTTTTACTCCATTTTCATTTTTCTTAACCTAATTATTTTATTTTCTATATGTTGTGTATTTCGCCAAATTACTTTGCGTGTTTTTTCATCTTATATATAATTTTATTTGCTTTTCTTGTCGCCCTTATTGCATCTTGTTCTTCTTAACGTGCGCTCTTTAAATGACCTTTGACGGTGAGATATTCTTATTTACTTCCTTGCTTTGTTAGCGTGTGTAATCTATTTGTGTACTTATTGGACATGCTGTTTTATCTTTCTTATATTCGTGCTGACTCCATTTTGACCTGTGTGTAGCTTGAATAGTACCAACGTTATCTCAATGGAAGAAAGCTTTTTTTGTAAAGTTGAGTCTCCCATATGTAACTGCCTATACACTTTGCTCGTTTGCAATTTGATTTTTTTCATCATATTCGTTGAGGCTGATGGCGGAGTGATTTTTGGCTAGGAATCGTCAGCTAATGGGAACGGTTAAACAACTGAACAGATGTCAGTCCTTATATGGAATGGAATTCAGTTATGCTGCAATAATAAGAACTCAGAATTCATTGGTAATGAAGCGCACAGCCGTCAGTAAATTGTTTCTACCAAATTTGAACACACTGGCCGCGGTCTCTCAATTTGACTGCAGCAAAAATAGTTAAGCAAGTAGTTTACCGTCGTGTTGTTTATTTTGCTTACCCAGTTTGAAAGTGCATCCAATCAGCACTTATCTCACCTACTTGTTGACCCAACCGAAAAAGTTTATGGTAGACTGTACCGTACTAAGAAGTCAATGGTTGATCATCTTAAAGAAGTGTTGCCTTTAAAGTAACCCATTCTAACTCTGTAGTTCACGTGATCTATCGATTATTTGTGAAGTAAAAGCTTTTAAGATTTAGCATTCCAGCGATTCCACTCATTCGCACTTTGTCCATATTCAAATATGAAATTGCAGGATTTATTCGTTGTACGATTATTTGTTTGGTGGTGTACGATTTCAACAATGGAATAATTTGCTGGGCGGTTGTATCGTTCGAATAAAACAGTTCTGCGTACAGTTGACAAAATGTCAGTTAGAACAAGCAGACGAATACTAACCTGGTGCTGCGGTCTGCCTGCGCAACTTTACTGTCCACTAACGTGTTTCTTACGAAGGCAGGATAAAGCGCATAAATGATTAGAAGCTACATAGTCCATGAATAATCAACAAACGTTGAAAGGTAAAAATAGATACTGCAACAAATGCTTGGTCCCTTACGATATTGGGTAAATTTTTAGAGTATCCCTGTTTTGGTAGCAGTTATTTTTATCTGGGTGCAATTCGTACAAACCGTTGTTTTCGTTGTTGTATATGTTTATATGAAATACTAAATATCTGTGGGCGCTACAGGACTTCCTTAACCATGCATCAGCCTGTGCCAGCGGTCAATCAGGAGTACAGTGGTACTGTTGGTACCGTAAGTAGAAAGCAGGTTCCTTTATTTGAAGGGTGGGCTCGTGCTCTTTCTGCGTTGATGACAAATCTGAAAACGAGCTCTGGTTAAGGTAGATTCCGATTGCCAGGTCTTCTTTAAAAAAGAAATGCTGGTAGTTTTGTAGCACTAACAGAAAGGATCCTCCTACCTTTGAATGTAGTTTAGATTTTCAATAGCCTTCAGTCTCAATTTGAAACAGGACATTGCGAACCAGTTCCGCCCCAGTTGCATATGTGTCTCCGCAGTAACCTGATGATCGTTTAGTCTGCTGTAGTGAGCAGAAGAAGTGAGGGTGTGGGCTGCTTACGTGTCGGGTTTTGCAAGACGAGTAAAGATTTTTACATCGTTCTGTTTTATTACGTTGGATGAGTACACAGGGTGCCTCCAACAGCAGCAAAGTTTCCAGACAGTGTTTAAAGAGGACTTCACGTAGAAGAAGCGACTTGAATAGTGTAAAGGAATGCTCGCGCGTCTGAAGTCTGCATGGCGGTTGGACGTACTCAGTAAGCTGTAGTGTGGCAAAAGGAATGTCATTTAAAAATTTTCAGGATTGCAGCTTCTTGGGAACAAAAGTTTGAGAGGAAAACATGGACGAAGTTCTTGCAAGCATCAGCGGCATGTAGCCTGAACATCTTTATATTGTACGGTGGTCTTTTGTTCTCCTCGTCGAACCTCAAGCACAGACTGTTCGTATTGGGATGGTGGCACGGTGTTTCTTCTTGCCATTTTATTAATTCACGTATAATATTTACGTTTATCTTATGTGTCCAACCAGAAAATTACTTTTTGTAGAAGCAATGCTCTTTGAACGCAATGAGCTCATCTAGCAGTACAATTTGCTAGTAGCTGCATTAATCTCTTGCCAATGCCATTGCGAATGTTTGTTGCATATGTTGGCAAGTGTACAGGTAAATTCTAGGTGTACGCTTTTATTATGACCGTCGGCAGGGCTGAATGCTTCACTGATGGAGAAGTCATGTCAATCGGAGCGTCAGCTTGCTGTCCGGATATAAAGGGCTTGACTGTAGCTGAGTTGCTTGAAATTTGAGATTCATAATTGATCTTCTGATTCACGGGTTTGGCCTGTTTGATGTATCTGTAAGTAAACTTCAAAATGCCCTACCAACGGATGGATGAGCAAGTTGTAAGAGAAAATACAGAAGAATTTGTATACCGTACGTTTCGGAACTGCTCATGTTCCGTCGTCAGCAGTGTTGTGGAGAATGTGTTTCTTCGGTAATGGGTTTATATAGCGCATGGGTACTATGGGTGTTTGATTAGTTGGGTAGGGTGCAGCATTGGAATTTATTAATCGGCGCAGCCCATACTTCACTAACCTCCATGCCATTGTCGCGATTAATAGTGGAGTTGCTCTGGATGTACAAAGCGTCCTTAATACGCCTAAGATGTAATAAGTCTTCGTGGCATATGATCTTCGGATGCGGGTCGAGTGTGCATCGAGATGCGTGCTGAACGATCACTGAGGCACTTACCGCTTTCTCCATGGCTTTTCAAGGGTCCGTTGTCGGTGTCGGTGAAAATAAACCTTCATCACCGTCCCCGCCTGATAACCAACAACGCCCGGTGCTGCTCCTCCCCTACTACGGTGGTTTAAGTGAACGGTTCAGGAGACTGGGGCGCTCCTTAAATTTCAACGTGAGATTTAAAAGTTCATGTAATCTTCGTTCGATTGTGAGAAATGACAAGATCAAGGTTCCTTTGGCAGCAGACCCGGTGTCATTTATCAAATAGAATGTGGTTGCAACGCCTCCTACATAGGAGCAACGGGCAACACTTTACTTAAGAGATTCGGCCTACACATGAAGAATGTGTTGGCATACAAGAACGCCGAACGAAGACTCAATGCGGTACAGGCCACCGACAATGGACCCTCGAAAAGCCATGGAGAACGCGATAAGTGCCTCAGTGATCGTTGAGCAGGCACCTCGGTGCACACTCGAGCCGGACCCGAAGATCGTGTGCCACGAAGACTTATTACATCTTAGGCGTATTAAGGAGGCTTTGTACATCCAGAGCAACTCCACTATTAATCGCGACAATGGCATGGAGGTTAGTGAAGTATGGGCTGCGCCGATTAATAAATTCCAATGCTGCACCCTACCCAACTAATCAAACACCCATTGTACCCATGCGCTATATAAACCCCTTACCGAAGAAACACATTCTCCACAACCCTGCTGACGACGGAACACGAGCAGTTCCGAAACGTACGCTATAAAACTTATTCTGTATTTTCACTTACAATTTGCTCGTCCATCCGTTGGTAGGGCATTTTGAAGTTTACTTACAGATACATCAAACAGGCCAAATCCGTGAATCTGAAGATCTACTATGAGACACTGTGGTTAATGTTTATGCAGCTGTGCCTATCGGTTTGAAGCGCTTTGGATTTTCAACTACAGATGCTCTTTATTAAAATAAGACGTTGCGTTTCGAACGCGGTTGGCAACACCACAAATGTTCTCCTAAACAACAGGTAATCGGTTTCTTGCTCCCCCGCTGAGTCTGCAAATATTTGTTCTCTTTTCTAATCTATAAAACAGGCTATAATATTTCACCGCGAGATTTGTAGTACAAACCTTATCGAGTTGAGCAACTGTTCTCTCGCGTACTTTCTAGTGCAGAAATGTGGTTAATTTTTTTACTTGCTCTTTTCATCGAAACGGTGAGTATAACCATTTGTGCGAAATTTGCTATGACTTTAAACTCTGTTACGCACTTCGAGGCATAACTAGATTTGAAATTTAAGCTGTAAGTTTTGCTATGTGCCCATCGATGCTTGAATTGCTTTAACGTTCGTGCATATTTTATTTGTGTCTTTTTCTAAATACTAATAATTACCTGAAAATGAAAATGTTTCAATGATCAGATAGTTTTCTTGCTGATTTATTTTGTATCCTTTATGCTGACATGCGCATCTACTCGACCCGCGCGTTTCCACTTTTTTCATATCAAAAGCTATGACTCTATTCACATTAGCATAAGTTTGCTATCTCTTCACTTTAAACGGAAAACGTTTTCTGTAGCGCAACTAAAATTTAACATAGGTGCAGTTGTGCGCAACGCAGGTGCGAAAAATTCGAAGCGTGAAAAATTTTTTTACCGCCCAGATTTTTCTTGAAGCTTTTGTTCAGTTGTTCAACGCAGCTATAGTGGCGCAGAGTACTGTAATTACTTTAAAGGACAGAGTTCCCGGGAGGTGTTAAAACGGGAAATAACACTGAAGTAAGGAGAGAATAAAGGCAGAAGGGACTGAAGAAACAATGGAATAACAGAAAAACACAGGTGATTAAGAGAAGAAGCAAAAGAAATAAAAGCGATTAAACTAAGTAAATAAGGTTTTTTCTTTGGCTTGAGGAACAAGTATTGAAAATGATTTGAAAGAAGTGAAAAATTGGTGTGGTTTCTTATCTCACCAGGAATCCGCTGTCCACAATCAATCGCAGGTGACTGATTTATAAGGCAGCAGCTTGTCCTGTATGATGTTTAACATGACTCAGCCACTGCTATAATATTGTCTCTGTTAATACTTGAATTGTATATTAAGTAATGAGCTTACTATATGTTCCCATTGGTTATTGTGCTGAGAGCGGGAATAGAAGCTTCTCAAAACCTTGGCGCAATAAAACCTTTCACGTGTCGATTTTTTCGTAATTATAGTATGGGTCTCCTCATGTTTGTTAGGAAGAGTTTTATTGTCAATGCAAAGAACCATTCGTCCTAAAACATTAGATTCAGCTTTGTTTTTGATTTTTCGCGGTCTGAACATTTGGGCATTGTTAAACTGCTATTTCTCTTCTTAACAAACGAGATGGTATAATCAATTAAGCTAAATCGAATATTACATCCTAAATGTGAATAGAACCTTTTCTGAGTACTTCTATCATTTAGCTTTTCCACGTGTACGGTAATACTTCGCGATTTTGCCAACGTAGCTTTCTGATAGTTGGTACATAGTTTCTCTCTGATTATTATTTCGCGGAAGGAAAAAAAGTATGATACGACCTCCGTATCCACTGTTTCCGTCTTGTCTGCCCACGCAATTTAATGTTCAATGCAGTTTGCTGCCTGCATAAGAAGTATTAGCGGCTCTTGCAATTCCTGCATGTGCGAATCGAATTATTCACTAAACTATTCAGCTTATTTATTTTGTTATTGTGGGTTTTACTTGTGTTTTTGTGACAAGAACTGCTCTCTTTTGTAGCAACTCGTTTTCTTCTTACCTTTCACTGTAACGTTGTTTTAAGGAAGCTGAAAGTACCCATTATGTCGAATGTGGGTTGCTAAGGAAAAGTTTTAAAAGGAATGGAGACAACAGAATCGTAGGTGGATGGGAAGCTAAACCTCATTCAATTCCGTGGCAGGTGCGCTTGACTCGATTTTATGGTGATGTACCCGATGGCTATTGTGGCGGCAGTCTGATACGACTTCAACCAGGCAACCAAACAAGGTTTGTTTTGACTGCTGCGCACTGCGTCGTTCTGAAGTATGGCAGGTATGTTGCTTTTTTAAATTCCTATGCTATGCTTTCCATTTTCGTAGTGTTTCTTTGAAACTTTTAATTCTCATCATGAGGTTACATTTATCCGTTTTTACACATACTAAGTGGTGTGTGGAACAATGTTCCGGATGCTTGATGAAGTTGTGATCAGACATTAATTATTAGCAGACATGTTTTGCTCCTTTAAGCAATGCCATAGTGATTATTTTTCCAGGTATAAGGATAGAGTGGGAAGTGGCATAGAAGTGCTTCTTGGAGCACATAACGTCAATTTCTATGAACAAAAGCAGAAGGTTGTCCTCGTCCAAAAATTTACCCGTGGTCTGTATGATCAGAAAACAATGGAGGAGGACATCGCTTTACTCTATCTGGGAAACCCGGTAACATTTGCGCATAGGATCATGCCAGTCTGCTTACCCAAATCAGATGAACTTCTACCGAAAGATGCCCCATGCTATATAAGCGGCTGGGGAAGCACTGTTAGCAGTATGAATACAAATGAACAATGATCATTTCCTTTCTTTTTCAAGCCTCAGCTTATTTTAGACGGCAGGCCTTCCGACACCTTGCGAGTGGTCGATGTAAAAATTCTGGAAAATGAAGATTGCAACATAGGTCAAGAGAAAAGGGCAAGGAGCTTCTGCGCGGGTCAGACGGAGGACAGAAAAGATGCTTGCCAAGTAATTTGAATACAGTTGCTGAAAATGTCAACGTTTATTGCAGTTACAATCTTCATGGTTGTAAGGTCTTCTACGGCTTCTCCCGTTTTGCTTCAAAAACGGGAAAAGTCGTAGAGGACCTTACAACCATGAAAATACAGCCCGTTAGAAAACACCTCGTTTTCGAGTTACAGTCTTAGATAAAAGAGTTCGTTCCTATTAATGTTTCTTCTTTAGGGTGACTCCGGCGGCCCTCTCATGTGCATCGTCAACGGTAGCTTCTACCTTTATGGCATAACATCGTACGGTGAGGGCTGCGGTCAACATGGGAAACCGGGAGTATACACAGAGGTTGCGAAGTACATCGGCTGGATAAATCACATGGCCAAACAAGTTTTACCCTCTTCACAGACACCATTTACCAGGGTGGGAGATAGAGAAAGCAAGAGATCGTTCTGAGTGGACTGTATTGACCCACTTTTATTCTGAGTACATTTATTGGTATTACAATTGATTGAATCCAACAGCAGTTCTCAAACGCAGACTAGTTCGTTGGTAAGCCAAAATCCGACTTTTGATTTTGTCGTCGCCTGTACAGAGGTATGTTTGTGCTGTCTAAAGTATCTAACGTAATTTTAACAACGCCTCCAGTGCCCAGCATACACATTTTAGAAATTGCGTAACTGACTAAGGTGTTGAATACGTAGCGTTTCGTAACAGGCGCGTAAATTTCTACGGTAGACTTTGCGTGCGGCGGAACCCGTTGATAATCAAGTTTTTTTCCGTCGCTTTTGGACCCCTTTTAGACCCGTTATCAGCGGTAAAAAATTAGCCTAATTCTAACTTGATTATTCCTTTACCGAGGATGACCGGTTAACAGAAAAACAACAACAATAATAGTAATAATTTCGAATTCATTTGTCCTGAAGGGAATCAACTGTTAGTAGATTCCTTGTAGCGGTTGCTTTGTTTAATGAACGTTGGAGGAAGACTTTCACGACATTCTGAGGATTCGACCGTGGTAAAAATGGTGCAGTTAATTCCGACAGTTCCAGCGGCGAAGTAGTTCCGGTCGTCTCGTTCAGTCTGTTTACCCATGTACCAACTGCATCCAGTCAGCGTGGGAGTCTGATGTTGGTCGGCTGAACCGAAAAAATTGTTGAACCATTAAAACCGACCAAGAAATCAATGGCCGGTTACCGTAAAAAAATGAAGCATCGCATTCTAAATTTGTCTTTGACGTGATAGGTATTTGCGAAAATAAAACTTAGACTTAGTGTCTCGGCCGTTCCATTCGTTTTCGCGTTTCCCCAACTCAAGTATGAAACTGAACGAACTATTCGATATATGGCTGTTTTTATGCTGATATAGGATCTTAATAATATCGAAGGAGGAAAAAAAACTGCTGGTCGCTTAGTTTCGCCTATGTCTCAGCCTTTTACTCCATTTTCATTTTTCTTAACCTAATTATTTTATTTTGTATATGTTGTGTATTTCGCCATATTACTTTGCCTGTTTTTTCATCTTAGATATAATTTTATTTGTTTTTATTGTTCCCGTTATTGCATCTTGTTCTTCTTAACGTGCGCTCTTTAAATGACCTTTGACGGTGAGATATTCTTATTTACTTCCTTGCTTTGTTAGCGTGTGTAATCTATTTGTGTACTTATTGGACATGCTGTTTTATCTTTCTTATATTCGTGCTGACTCCATTTTGACCTGTGTGTAGCTTGAATAGTACCAACGTTATCTCAATGGAAGAAAGCTTTTTTTGTCAAGTTGAGTCTCCCATATGTAAGCTGCCTAAACACTTTGCCCGTTAGAAATTTGATTTTTTTCATCATATTCGTTGAGGCTGTTGGCGGAGTGATTTTTGGCCAGGAATCGTCAGCTAATGGGAACGGTTAAACAACTGAACAGATGTCAGTCCTTATATGGAATGGAATTCAGTTATGCTGCAATAATAAGAACTCAGAATTCATTGGTAATGAAGCGCAAAGCCGTCAGTAAATTGTTCGTACCAAATTTGAACACATTGTCCGCGGTCTTTCAATTTGACTGCAGCAAAAATGGTTAAGTAAGCAGTTTATCGTTGTCTTGTTTACTTTGCTTACCCAGTTTAAAAGTGCATCCAATCAGCACTTATCTCACCTACTTGTTGACTCAAGCGAAAAAGTTTATGGTAGACTGAACCGTACTAAGAAGTCACTGGTTGATCATCTTAAAAAAGTCTTGCCTTTAAAGTAACCCATTCTAAGTCTGTAGTTCACGTGATCTATCGATTATTTGTGAAGATAAAGCTTTTAAAATTTAGCATTCCAGCTATTCCACTCATTCGCACTTTGTCCATATTGAAATATGAAATTGCAGGATTTATTCGTTGTACGATTATTTGTTTGGTAGTGTAAGATTTCAACAATGGAATAATTTGCTGGGCGGTTGTATCGTTCGAATAAAACAATTCTGCATACCGTCGACAAAGCGTCAGTTAGAACAGCCAGACGAATACTAACTTGGTGCTGCGGTCTGCCTGCGCAACTTTACTTTCCACTAACGTGTTTCTTACGAAGGCAGGATAAAGCGCATAAATGATTAGAAGGTACATAGTCCATGAATAATCAATAAACGTTGAAAGGTAAAAATAGATACTGCAACAAATGCTTGGTCCCTTACGATATTGGGTAAATTTTTAGAATATCACTGTTTTGGTAGCAGTTATTTTTATCTGGGTGCAATTCGTATAAGCCGTTTTTTTCGTTGTTGCATATGTATATATGGAATACTAAAAATCCGTGGATGCTACAGGACCTCCATAAGCATGCATCAGCTTGAGCCAGCCGTCAATCAGGAGTACAGTGGTACTATTGGTACCGTATGTAGAAAGCAGGTTCTTTTCTTTCAAGCGTGGGCTCGTTCTGTTTCTGCGTTGATGACAAATCTGAAAACGGGCTCTGTTTAAGGTAGATTCCAATTGCCAGGGCTTGTTTAAAGAAGAAATGCTGGTAGTTTTGTAGCACTAACAGGAAGGATCCTCCTACCTTTGAGTGCAGGTTTAGATTTTCAGTAGCCTTCAGTCTCAATTTGAAACACGACTGTTGCGAACCAGTTCCGAGCCCAGTTGCATAGGTGTCTCCGCAGCAACCTGATGATCGTTTAGTCTACTGTAGTCTGGAAAGGAAATTTGGGTCTGGGCTGCTTATGTGAAGGGTTTTGCAAGACGAGTAAAGATTTCTACATCTTTCTGTTTTATTACGTTGGATGAGTACACAGGGTGTCTCCAAGAACGGCAAATTTTCTAGACAGTGTTAAGAGAGTACTTCACGTAGAAGAAGCGGCTTGAATAGTGTAAAGGAATGCTCACGCCTCCGGATTCTGCATGGCGGTTGGACTTACTTAGTAAGCTGTAGTGTGGCAAAAGGAATGTCATTTAAAAATTTTCAGGATTGCAGCTTCTTGGGAACAAAAGTTTGGGAGGAAAACGTGAAGGAAGTGCTTGCAAGAATCAGCGGCCCATAGCCTGAATATCTTTATATTGTACGGTGGTCTTTTGTTGTCCTCGTCGAACCTCAAGCACAGACTGTTCGTGTTGGGATGGTGGCACGGTGTTTCTTCTTGCCATTTTATTAATTCACGTATAATGTTTACGTTTATCTTATGTGTCCAACCAGAAAATTACTTTTTGTAGAAGCAATGCTCTTTGAACGCAATGAGCTCAGCTAGCAGTGCAATTTGCTAGTAGCTGCATTAATCTCTTGCCAATGCCATTGCGAATGTTTGTTGCATGTTTGCAAGTGTACCGGCAAATTCTAGATGTACGCTTTTATTATGACCGTCGGCAGTGCTGAATGCTTCACTGATGGAGAAGTCAAGTCAATCGGAGCCTCAGCTTGCTGTCCGGATATAAAGGGTTTCACTGTAGGTGAGTTACTTGAAATTTGGTATTGTTTTTTCCTTGTTACAAGCATTATTAGTTAGCAGGATCTTAAGATGAGTTCACTCCGAGTATTTCGCAGAAGATGCTCTTTGAATGTAGAATGAGCTCGCATCAAAAATAACCCTGAAGCATTCCAGGCATGCTGTTACAAACACCAATCCTGTTAAGTGTTTTCGGAAAGATAAAGTTTTCCTTTTGAAGAATTCACAGTCGTTGAAATGCATTTTATTGAAATAGAAGGTGACTGTTGGTATGAGGAAAGAATTTTCCTTTCATTTAGAAGTCCACGTAAATGAACGAAGCACAGCCATACGTCAACGTTTCGCTTTAAGTATTATGGCTGTACGCCATTGTAGTACGCTTTTCCGGCTGAGAGCGGAATCCATCGAAAGCGCTTTTTCGGCGGTGAGGGAGGCAGTAATCTTCGGGTAGACAAATTCGCTACGTTGAAATTTAAGTTGCAATGTAATTTATTTATATGCAGCTGCGGCTGTCGGCTTTATCCAATCTGTTTGCATTTTCCACTCTGGAAGCTCTTTGCAAAGGCAGATTTATTTCAAACGCGATTGGCATCCTCACAGAAGCTCTCCTAATAACAGACAATCGACTTCTCAAACACGTGCTGATTCTGTAAATGTTGATTCCGTTTTCGGCGTATAAAAGTGCATATAATTTCACTGTGAGGTTCATAGAGCGGATTTTCTTGAATTGAAAGACTATTCCTTCCCGGTGGTTTTCTAGTGCAGACATGCGGTTAATCTGTTTTGTTGCTCTTTTATTCATAGCTGTAAGTATACCCATTTTATACGAAATTAGCTGTCAGGGTTAAGCGCTGCTGCACGTTCGATGCTCATGAATTGAAACGCGCTCGCGGCGTGAAGACATTGTTGACGTAGAGTCCATCGTTGGAGGCAGTTTTACATTCACTTTTCAGAATGGCTTACATATACGTTAGGTGTAACATCAAATGAATTCTTTTCCGCCTGTGCTTTTTGCTTTGTTTTATAGTTTGTCCGACTGTAGGCTGCTTTCGTGCAACATTCTTGTTCCATTTATCTCTTGGGAGTGTTGGTAAACAAGCGTTTAAGTAGCGTTTTACCTTATTATCTCCATCGATCCTTATTACCTGTTGTTCATGTTCGCATTATCTCGATGCACAAACTTCTCAAACGTAACCTAATATGCAGCGTAGCTTTTCGTTTTATTTATAGTGTGATTCATAAACGAGAATCTCATTTTCTTAATATCTTTGAGCGTACAGTTGTTTTAAGGAAGCTGAAAGTACCCACGATGTCGAATGTGGGTGTAACGGAAACGATGACGTTGCCGTTGCAGAAGGGACCGCCTAAGGAGACAACCCAACGGCCCGTAACGAAAGTGATCAATCATTCCTGTGCGAGCCCTTCCGGCACCTTTGCTGTGAGTGACAGATGTCGTCACCTGTCATTCAGCCATTTATCACGAAGGGATCAAAGGGAACGCTAGGTGCCTCGTACAGGGAGATCTGAGTCAGTTTCGCTTTCGTTTCGCTCTCGTGCGGCAGTTCGTCTTTCTGCTCGCTACTTTCGTTCGTCTTCGTCTATTTTCTTGCTGAGTAAAATTTCGTTCTCTCCGGTGTGTTGTACGTATCAGCAATCGTCGAGGTTAAGTCACGTTCTGGTCCTCTGTTCGTTACAGTGGGTTGTCAAAGCATAGTTTTATAAGGAATGGAGACAACAGAATCGTAGGTGGATGGGAAGCTCTGCCGCATTCGGTTCCGTGGCAGGTGCGTTTACATATGTATGATAATGATCGTCTCGATGGTTCTTGTGGGGGCAGTCTGGTTCGACTTATGCCGGGCAACTCAACAAGATTCGTTTTGACTGCTGCGCACTGCGTCCGTCACAATAAAAGGTATTTTCCTTTTTTAAATTTTTATACCTACGTTTTCTGCTCTTCTAATTTCACAAGAAATCTGTTCCTCGTCATAGCCATGCCCTTATCTTTTCTTCGTAGACGATTTTTCACCGGCTGAATACTACCTTGAGATCTCTTGTAACGTTTTTGTCCGGAACTTGACTACGTGCGGCAGTATTTATACTGTTATGCCTTAGTGTCATGCTGACTGATGACTCTTACCGATGACCAAGGAAGGTGCGGTGCAAAAGGCCACTGAACAGTGGACGCTATTATATGAGCACGCTAAAAACATAGTGAAACTGGCTTGAACGTTTAATTATGTCGACCCCATAAAATTTTTTATTTACAGAAATAGTCCGCTGCTTTCAATAAACTCGTATTCATTTTTTTGTAGAAAAGAGTATAGATCTCCAAACGACATTGAAGCGGTTGTTGGAGCGCACAACTTTCAATTCTTTGAATTCGACAGAGTGGTATCAGGTGTCGAAAAATTTACGCACGGTCAATACAGTCATAAGTCAAAAAGGCTGGATATTGCTTTAATTCTGCTGCGCAGAACGATAACATTTACGGACACCATCATGCCAGTCTGCTTACCCAAATCACGTGAACCTCTACCAGAAGGCGCCCCATGCTATATAAGCGGCTGGGGAAGCATTGTTAGCGGTATGAATACAAATGAACAATCACGATTTCCTGTCTTTTTCAAGCTTTAGCTTATTTTAGGCGACAGCCCTTCCTACACGTTGCAAGTGGTCGATGTAAATATTCTGAAAGATGAAGATTGCGACACAGATGAGGAGACAAGGGCAAAGAGCTTCTGCGCGGGTCACAAGGAAGGTGGAAAAGATGCTTGCCAAGTAAGTTTGATACAGTTGCTGAAAATATCAACGTTTATTGCTGTTACAGTCTTAGATAAAAGAATTCGTTTCCATTAATGTTTCTTCTTTAGGGTGACTCCGGCGGTCCTCTCGTGTGCATCGTCAACGATCGCTTCTTCCTTTACGGTATAACATCGTACGGTGAGGGCTGCGGTCAGCATGGGAAACCAGGGGTATACTCGGAAGTTGCCCAGTATATTCACTGGATAAAGCGGCAGGCTCCTCTGTTTGATACTAAATTTGATCTATTTACTGATAGTATATATCAGGGTCAGGACGCAGTAGAGCAAAAGTCTGTTTCAAGCGAAACGTTTTGACAAAGTTTTATTCTGAGTGCATTTATTGACATTACAACATGATTACATCCAGCAGCAGTTCTCAAGCGTAAATTGTCTTGTCGATTAGCCAAATGCAGTCTTTTGACTTCGCTGTCGTCTGCACAGAGGTACGTTCGTGCTGTTCGTATTTGTATGGCGTAATTTTAACAGCGGCCTGAATGTCGAACGAAACTCCTTAGAAATTGCATAATTGACCAAACACGGTCGAGACTCCTAATAGGCTGCATCTAAATATATCTTCGCGAAGAATTATGTTGCGCATGTTGTTATTTTTAGTCGGTGTCAGTTGCAGAAAAATACGATGTACTTTTCTACTCAGCATGATTTTCTGTATTGGAGACTATATAAACTTGTCATCGTATGAAATTAGCTTTATGCAGTAGGTATACGTAAGTATATGAGAGCAAAATGATGTATGCCTTGAAACTTGTATGCTTACTGCAGGTGAACTGTTGAATTTGATTGTAAGCGGTGGAGGTATTAACAACGTTTCTACGAGGAGTTAAATGCTGTTAAGCTTCTAAAACAAGAAATAATGGGAGGACGTAGAAGTGCCAAAAGAGTGGGTCGTGTACTTGCCACGAATGTAAGATTACATCGACGGCAGAGAAGAGCTTGCCATCACGGCGGAAAGCATAAGACTTCTACACTTTGTTCGTCTTATTTTCGCTCTTTTGACGACTTCAGACGACAAAATATCCTAGTATATTCATTTGCTTTTGTTATCCTTTATAACTTATGTCTTTTATTATCTGTTTATTCTATTGTGCGTTTTTTCATTCTGTCTTGTCTGCTTGAAACTATTAGTTTTTTCTGCTTAAAATGAGCCTTCCTTATTTCACTTGCCTGTATGTTTTGATTGTTGGCAGCTTCGATTTTTTCATTGTATCTGATTTGGGATGGGGCTGATGACGGAATGATATTTGACGAGCAACCGTCGTCTAATAGAAAGGGACGAGCAACCGTCGCTTAATAGAAAGGGACGAGCAACTGAACAGATGTCGGTCCTTATATGTAACGGAAGTAGGTTGTCCTGCAATAATAAGTGTATTTGGTAATTTCTTGGTTTGTTTATTCATCTAAGAAACATTGGAAGAAGACTGTGATCATTATGTCCAAATTTGTCTCTGGTAGAAACAATAGAGTAGTTCGTAGCAGTTGCATTATGCGAAGGCATTTATGGTTGCCTTGTTCAGTTCGCTCAGCCGGATTGCAATTGCAATATATATATATATATATATATATATATATATATATATACACGCGGTTTGTCTTTAGAAAACAGTGACTTAATTTTTAGCAGAGATTGACGAATCGCTGTTGAACGTAATAGCAGCGCAGTGTCATCTTTTGTGTATGTAGTGGTAGGATTCCATCAAGTGACCTGAGAAAATTATTTTTTCTATTCTTATGTCTTCTCAACCCTGCGCATAGTGCTAACACCTCGTGTTACTATGATGAGCTATCACTCACCTGTTGCTTTCAGTTTGTCATTATCCGAAATTAGGCTTAGGTACTTCATACTATTGTAAGTCAGCTTCCTTAAGTCATAATGGCTTAAGAATAGTAATAAAATTGCTTATGCATAGAAGCAGTTAAGTTTGAATATTGACTGTCTCAGAAAGGATGCATACATTTGCTGAAGAAACATTGTAAGATCGGTTAATGCAGCAAAATTTTAAATTTATTTGAGCTATTGCCTGTTTGATGGATTAGGAGGTCCGTTAACAACAGCAAAGGTTGAAAAGGGTAACAGCACAGCTTAGTCTACTGAAGTTGAAATGTCGTTTGGTGTGCAATAATTTTAAGCAGAAAGAAAATGTGATTTACACCATAGTTTAAGCAGTTATATTAGTAAAAAGTGCAAATTGATGTCAGAACCGTCACCCCATTATCTTCATCTAAGATAGTCGTTGGTGAATACTGACAGCTGCTAAACGACCTCGGTTTTAGTTGTTGAAGATTGAGAAGGCTGAGAGAAGAATTTTATGCTTAGGTGACAATAGAAGATGATTGTCTCAAAGCTTTCGGAACGCTTCTGGTTCTGCAGCCAGCAGAAGTTGATTAAACACGCGAATCTGGTTGCCTACAGCTGTTTTTATGAGCAAGATACGGATGAAGGGGCGAAGTGTTACTGATCAGAACAGCTCATGCTTCATCTGAACTTGATGCCTCTGCATCTTTGTCTGAATGTCCTCTAATCCTCCCACTGAAGATCATACATTACGGGAGCATGTTACCCTATGAAAAACTAGAGGCGCTTTCGTATGCCATAATCCTTCTATTAACTGCGACAGAGACTTCAAAGTTAATTATGAATATGGAAAGGGTTGTGCAACTGGGTGCCTTCGGTTTGTTTCAACAAAATGACAGACCACACATCGCAACTGTAACGTACTGTTGAGGAATGCAAACTGGCACGTTAATATGAGCGTATCAACTACGCGTGTCAGGATGACTCACGATTGTCGGATTGCCAACTGTGTGACACGCCGTTCGCTGCCCAGCTGCTCGAGCTCGCTTTCTCTTCGCTGTAGCTGGTTGCGTTTTCTTTCGTTCGCTATTCAGTGGGCTTAGTAAAAGAATGTTAATGTTGCAGTTTTTCCTGTTGCTACAGTTCTCAATTCAGTTCTGTATACAACAACACCTACCAGTCCTAAGAAAGGCGCAAAAATAAGAACTCTGTCTTAGCTCTTCATTCTGTTCGTGATTATGAACCTGGGTTACACGGATGACTTGTTCGAACGTCAATCTAACATTCGCTCCTCATTGTTCATTGTGTTTAATTAAGAAACTGCATAAGGGATAGCCGTTTGTGAACAAGTGCCTTACCTTTCGCCCTCGAAAGCAAACAGATGGACCTTGATAGTCTTCAGAGCATATCTGCTACCTTCGTGAGCCATAACAGATCAAAGGCAAAATGTTATAAGGGTGTTATAAAAGTTTGACAACTGGTCAAAGAATTAATCTGTGCCGCTTGTTCTGATTCACTAGAACAATTCTCGCTTTGCCGACCTAGTTCATAGTGAACATTAGGCGCCTTATTAAGCTTCTGTACGTCGAACGGCTTTTTGCGACAAGTTGTCTTTAGCCAAAGGTCGAGTGAGCATTGGCAAAATGTGCAGAGCCTTTACGCCTAACAGTACCAGGAAAGTTCCCGTTACTTGCGTTCTTCTTCAAGTCTCAGTCATTAATGAATAGTGAATACTAAATTCCCGGATCTACTCAGATCTGTGTCCATTAGTTTATTGTGAGGAATACTAGAACCACGATAGCACTATATAGTAAACCAGCATCATTTAATGAATAAAATGTGCTTGCATTGCCTGCTAAGTAACAGACATAAGCAATAAGATGTTTCCCACGTCCAAGAAGACATGTCAGTGAATGCCGCCTTGCAAGAATGCTAAACAAAGATTCAGCAAGGGTTAGTGATGAACCTGAGGAAGACATATTAATAGATCTGAGAAGACAACGGACGACAATTTCATTGAAGGGTTAACGTAAGAAGGGCATTCTCATCGCCACCATAGTTTCGCATGCAGTCGTAACGAATGTGTTGACTTCAGTGTACTGTGAAGTGCTCCGATTAGTTACTAATAGAACAGCTGCGACTCATTAGCCCGTCAACTCACTGAGCAGCCCTTCTTTGAAGACAGGATGTCTTTGATTGATTGAACAGCATTTATGTTAGACCAGTGATTCTCACGGTGGGGCATGTACCCCATCGGGGGACTCTTTTGACGTCCAGCGGGCCTAAACTGCCAAGGGAGCCCTTTGGAGCTGTGGGGGCACATGCCCCACCTAGGCGATTGTCTTGAAGTGCATAGGAAGGTATGGCCTGCACGTCAGGTACTCTCTCCTGCCTAAGAGAAAGCTGCATGCTGTTGCTCTCCGCAATTCTGATTGACTGGAAAGGAGGACAGGGGAGGGAGGGCAACCGGCTCGAAGGTAAAAAAGTAAGTGTTCGACACTGTCCGAGAAACGCTTTCCCCATATAACTCTGTGCAGCACCTACGTTATGACGTCACGGCTATCCTCTGACCTCCAATCTAGCCAATCAGCGCGCTCGAAATCAAATAATCACAATTGGGGGGCCGAAACGCTCAGAAATCTTAGCAGGGAAGCCCTGGGACCCTGGCCTTGAGAAACACTGCGTTAGACCATTGACAGTTGTAGTCCGCCATTGGCAGGCTATCACAGGCAATGAGAACGTGTTCTGAAAGCGCTTGAGAAGTTCAGTTTATCACTAATAGCAAAATTAACCCATTTGCTCATTTTCATTAGTTATTTGTAAGAGATAACCGACAGAAAGGACGTGAGTGATCGAAGCAATACTTCACACCCAAAGAGGGGAACCCTAAAGTGTTTTTTCTCTAGGAGAAAATAAAAATCTTTGATCTTTTGAATAGCGACATGTCATGTGCCGAGGTGGGCCATAGAGTCAAAAAGATCTTCTACCGCACCAACATTAGCTAACGTGAACGCATTGCACAGGCAATGATTGTTGTTAAAGACGAACTGGAGTCAATGGTGTGAGCTGAGGTTCATCGCTTCTACCCTTCGCTTACAGAGTTGAAATAAGTTTCTTTGTACGGGATTGTAGTAGTTCTTGTAGAGTATGCAGTTTTTATTGTTACGGTGTTGTTCTTAGCTTCGTGCAAACTTTGTTTTTACTGAAATAACGGAGCAATGCCGTAAAAATAAAGGCCTGCATACTTTGCTTACAGCTAAAAAGGTGTATTCTGAAAGGAATTCGCATCCCAATATATTCTGGGAATATGGTATGTCGTTATTTTCTTTAATATGTTCTTCATTAAACTATTTATTCAGACCTAATTGATATTAGTAACTGTAAGAAATTGCATGCCTATTTGTAGTGTACACGAGTAAGCGCGCAGATTGTTTACAAATGACTCCATATTTTGAGGACGCGACTTGACTTTACGCGGAATTCGTTATACGCGGAAAGTCCTGGAACCAAAAACCGCGGATAACGAAGGCCTACTGTATATATAATATATATATAATGCAACAGAGAATACTTGGTCCGTTACAATATTGAAGGACTTCTTTAAATACGTTGGTAATAACCCCAGCCGTTTATTTCATTGTTGGATGTGTTTAGAGGCATTAGTTTAAAAAAACTGTGGGCGTTGTAGAACCGTCCTAGTCTGGTGATCCTTCCCAAGCAGTCAATCCAGTTTACCATGAAGGAATACCTAGCGTATGAAGAATGCAGGTTTTTTCTGACAATCTTTTACCCTTGCTGACAAATATGAAAGCAGGCCCTTTTCAAGCTGGATGGCTGTTGGTCTGTTTCCTCAACGGAAAATGGTGAGTGTTTTGCATAACTAACAGTAATAGTCTACTCTTGACGACGAGTCTAGATTTTAAAGGCCCTTCTAGCTCGGGTCGAGACAGAAAAGCAGTGTCTTGACAAAGTGCCAATGACGTACGATGCAAGTAAAAATTTAGAACTATCGGCCCAGAGTGATGCAAGAACCGTCAGTTGCTAGCTATCTTTGCTGCGGGCTGATTATTGAGCAAATTGCGGTTTTACGAAAAGCAGAATCATTTCAAGTTTAGCACTGTTGGCACGTTCTGCGAAAGAAAGTTGACAAGGGAACACGAGAGAGTTTTTTTTAGTAATCGACAACATAGTAACCTGAACATTTCTACTACATACGGTTGCCATTTTGTTCTTTTGGACGAATAAAAATAATGGACGGTTCTGATTTGAAAAGTGGTGCAGTATTTACTTTTTCCGTCCCGTTAAAAACAAGACTTAAAGCCAATGGTGCAATTGTGGCGTTCATACTAGAAACGAGAAAAGGCAAGCTTGTTGTTCATTTGTAGAGAAGCAAGGAAATGTTGCTTGTCAAGTTCAAGGTAAGAAAAAACCTTTGAAGGTAAGAAAGTTGAAAGTAAATCGAGGGTCGCATTTAATTTTGAATCCAATTTGGAGTGCAGGCTTTTGAATTTAGTATTTTGCTAGCGCAATTCGGGTGACCTAGTCGCTGTGATTTCCGTTTTTAAGTTTGCCAATGTGTTGAAGATTAACGAAGTGGTTAAACGGAGAGGCAGCCTTCCGCGGGAATCAAGCATTAGTACGATTGGCTTTAGGCGAACTCAGAGAATTGTAGAGAAAACACCTACAGCTTTCATTCAGCTTTTTCATTTCTTAAATGATGTTTACTGTTGTTCCCAAGCGGTTGCTCTATTGCCTAAATAAGTAACGTCACCAGGAAAACTGATTTTGGTACGTTTAAACTTTGCTATTTCTCTCTTTGATTCGCATAGTGGTAGACGTGCACGACCAGCAATAGGCTTCCTTTATGACTGCATGAGCTTTCACTTCAAATACCGTTTTCAGAAGAAAGGAAATAAACTTTGCTTTTGTAATTATTAAGATTGGTTTTCAGTTAAAATTTTGCCTTTTTTAGTCTAAAAGCGGCGCGCAGTGTAGCGTCCCTTTTCAGACTTTGTCCTCTGAGCTGACAGGGTGAACTTTGAATATTTTTAAAGGTGACAGCCATTGTCTGCATTGGTGCATTGCTGAATCAGCCGATAAGAAGGATCAAGTAAGTCTATTTCTCGTGCGCGTTATTTATGTTTTCTTTCAACCTTAATGGTCTTGTGAAACTGGGGCGAACCAAATTTTGCCGTTGCGTCGGCTTTCAGTTTTGCTCGCTTCAACCTTTTCTTGTATGTACTTAATTGTCGGGTAGGGAAAGTCGTCGTATGCAAAAGCATTTTTCGCGCACAGCATTCACTCTCCTCGATCGCGCCAGTTTCGGAATGGCAGATGATTCCATATTGTCCAAACTCATGCTTAAAATGGTGCTTCGCTGTTTGACAGTTTCCGATGAAGCGTGAGTGTGGTCCCCTTAGGTGTAATGGAATATGTAAGTCTATGGGATATCCTAGCAATATCCAAATTGAATCGTAATGGGAATATTAAGTAATTTAGTGCCAGACGTCTAGAAATGGAAGGCATTAATTTAGACTCGAGAGTTACAATGGGATTGGCGCTAGAATATTTTTTCCAGCTTGTTACGTCACTTATGCAGTACAACAACAAGATTTGGTTAAAGGATTTTATAAAGTGACGGAAGCAGACGAACTGGTAGATTCCTTGGCATTCAAACGGTTCCAGTCGAACTTTTTGGCAGCTGTAGTGGACAGTACAGCGCAGGCGAAAAGAAGCAATGTATCGATCAGAAGAATGCAATATGCGTATCCTATTTTACATTTTCCTGTAATCGAAAGTGATTGAATTAAGCTGCAGCTACTGTTAAATCTTATGTTACCCAGCGAATACGGCCCAGCCTGACGACCACATGCTTCCTTTGCCTCTTTGTTTCCCCAGCCAAGCGGGTACATTAGGCAACCAACGCATATAAACATCGCTGAGTGATAGAAGGGCTGTGCAATCACTGCAGTATGAAAAAAATTTGTGTATCTTACCTGCTAATATTTGAAAAATACCAATTATTCGAGCTGTTGTTCGAGTGATCACATCACGTGTACAGCATGCGGATAGTGTTATGATAGCGGTGAAAATTGTCAAACTAGCACCAATGCCGACCACTATAGTCGTAATTTTCCACCATAAAGTTGGTATATCGTCGAAAGTTGCATAACGGCCACATTTGGTGATTATAACTTGTTTGAAGGACTCATAACTTGTTGGTTGAATTGTGCCGGGATAATTGCATCGTCGAAAGGAGTTGAAATAGGCAGGTATCGTCTGTTGATGCAGCGTCAGCTCTCCTTTAAGCCAATACGGCATGTAAAAACCAAGTGCAGCTATGGCTGCTGTCAAAGCGGACAGTGTCGACCATGCGTATCCTGTCCTTGTTAGACTGCTTGAGACCATAATTTAAATGTAGCATTCCAGCGAGAAATTTCAATCGAGATGATGAACTACCATGATCGTCTACTGTGTGTGATTGATGCAGTGAATCATGTGCTAATTCATTCGTCAGTTTCAGATGGCGCCACACTTCGCCTGGCAGCTGATGCTGGAAGTGATGCTTTCACATTTGACGCAGCCAGATGCTTCATATGATAACACTCTAGCAGAATCATCGGCAAAGAGAATGTTTTTGCTCACTTTAAAAGTTCTACGATGAATAATCGCTACTATGAACGGAAGTATAAAATTGGATGAGAAGGTGAATGAGCATTGTTTATGCGATTTAACGATGGCGAGTTGAAATTGTTGAAACGTTTGTGGTGATTCAACTGAAGTTGGCTGAACGATTGTTTCAAACGAAGTTCAGCTGAGCGCAGCTGTTGTAGTGAACTTCCGTTTGAATTTCATTGGACGAAATTTTGGTGATTTAAGGCGCAGCTGTCACGAAACATTTTGCGATTATTCGTTTCTTCGTCAGTTCTCATGGTTGAATAGGTCCGCGATACCATGACTTTTTAGTTGCGCATGAAAAATGCAGTCTCTTTTTAAGCAGTTGATTTTGTGGATGTGATGAGGATGGAATCTGTTGCTCACTAAGACGAAATTTCAACTTCAGTGTGAGTGTGCGTATGCCTTCTCTACTCTAATCGCATGAAGGCCATCCTACTGTATAGCGGCAATTTTGATCGCTTCATTTCTTTTTGAAAACCGTTGCTGCGTAAAGCCGTTCATTTTTCCGCAAAAGTTTTTTTCATTTTAAGTAGTAAGATAGGATTCCAAGTACGCTTTGTTTGAATGTGTTCTTTAGTAAATTACTCTTCTGTGTACGTTTGCTTAGAAAGTGGGCATGACGTTGTGGCCGCATAATTTATTCCCGTCTGAACAGTTCATGCAGTAATGTTCCACTTTATTCCTCTAGTTTTTTTCGGTAGTACCTATTTTTGCGTAAGTTTGTCTGGAAAGCATATTAAAAAGTATCTGCTCTGTTGAATGATTTGGGATGTTCCCAACTAATTCAAATGGCTGCTGGTGCAATTAATAGAATACACAGAAATGAGTTTTTCAAGCAACGGTAAGTGTTTTTCCGCTGTACGTTTTGTACTGATTAACCTACCGCCTTAACGTATAATCACACGAAAAAAGTTGCATTTAGTTATCGATGTTAACTAAGTCCTAAGGTAACCAACGTTCAGTTCATTCTGTGGAGTCGTACTGCGTTGGATCTGCTCCATGTACTGTAAGACATGTATAAATGGAACTGCCTTCATCGCATTATAGATTAATAGTATCTGTATCATTGTCTATTTGGTATTTAATCGTTGAAAACGTTCGTCTTTGCTTATTCCACTGATTAATAATATGTTAAATTGGGCATTAATACATTTATTTGTTGTCTATTAACGGTAAAATGCTGGAAGAAGTTTCGTTACGCTGCTCGACCAGTTAAACAAATCCGTTGACAAAATAGTCTGAAGAGTACAGGATGAACACTACGTTAAAAACTTATCGTTGCTAACTATAATGTAAAATTGATGTAGCAAAAGTATCTGCACACCGAGCAGTCACTAAAAATACTGAAACTCTTTTTCAGCAAACGCACGGTATGTAAACTGAAGTCAAGTTCTGTTGCCCTGAAAACTGTCTAAACTGGCGCAGCCGCTCAGTTTGGTTTTGAGCCTACGCTTTCTACGATTACTTTGATCAACAGGATTTGATTTTGGGCTTAAGAGTAGTGTGTGTGCGACTACGCGCATCAATAGAACTTGATTTCATTTTTACCTACAGTACCCGTCCGACGTCTAACGGAAAGTGTTGTATTGTATTCAACATGGAATAATATTTGAACTGGCTTTAACAAGTCTTCCAGGAAGGACAGGTCCCGTCGCTAAACAACACATGAGTAATGAAGTATTAACGCTACTCAAGCATCGCTTTTGCATCAAGTAAAAAACTGCATTATGTTTATGGTGTAAAAGGTACGGCAAATAACATTGCAGTACGCAACTATGTGCTTCCTGAGCTTTAAGCAATGATGATAAAACGAATAGCTATCCAGCAACAAGCCTGCAAATCATATATTAAATCAACAGTAATCATAAGGCAAATTTGGTATATTTAGCGGTTCTTCTATCCTTATCATATTTCGTCGTTGTTGATAAGAAAATAAACAGTTTGTTTCACGTAATGCATAGAACATGTAGGCAGCAGCTGAAGAAGCATGATTTGCGTGTTACGTTAAAATTAGTCGGTCTTATGTTTCACGTATTTAAGCGTACATATTTAGCATTACTATCTGTTTTAGTTTGTTCCAGCGATAGAAGAGCTATATTACGACTTACACTCGACAGTACAGCAACAGTTGCACCGATGACAGACAATTGATAATTGAAAAATTCGTAAGTGTATAGAGTGCAGTTGTGTCTAGATCAAATAACCCTTCCTAAATGTCAACCGTCATTTAGAAGCGCAGCTTTGTGGGGAAAGGAACTTGACTACAAAAGTTCTGTACTTGTAGACCTTCAGTTTTTGCTGTCATTGTGTTTGAAGCAAAATTAAAAGTAGGCTTAATTGATTGACGAAAATGGCTTTTGCCCCATCTTTTGAAACACCGTCGTATCGACTGAATTTCGGTTTGGTTTCGTGGAATTTGTTTGAAATGACCGGATCTGACTTCGCCGACAGCAAAACCAGTAAACATTTTCACGTAAGTATACTGTTCCGCATGTTGTGAGCTTTCGCTCGGTCAGGTCTTTCTTTGTAGAAAAGGAGCAAAATGGCATACGAAACCTATGCGCCTTTTTGCGTAACGGCACCGGTAAGTATTACGTAATCTGGTTTACCGGTGTTTGATATAGGTTTTCTGGTGCGTTTCAGAAGAATCAGCCAAGTGAACGATGTGAACGATGTGTTCAAGTGGAAGATAATGTTGACGATGACGCGCAGGAAGAGCAGTTCACCGAGTTCGATGTAGTTGACGAAGACGAAGTCGAAGAAGACAGTGCAGCTGCTACAGCAGACGTAATTATGAGAAATAATGGGGGCGTTGAAGGCGATTTCGACGAAGAAATTGGCCAGTTCACTGATAATTACGATTACGACTCCGTCCTTCTAAATTCGATTGCCCATCAGCGTCAACCTACACGTCGTGGTTCTTGGAACATTTAATTCCCAGTTGTTATTTATAATTTCCTAGCCGACATGCGGAACGAATTTAGAGCGCTGAATCTGAGGATGAGAGCCAGCAGAAGCGAGAGCCTAGCATAATTATTTTCATGGGCTGTCGAATTTAGTGCTATCAGCAGTATACATTTTGAATTTTGCAGGTTTCAGGTACGTTCAGCATACGTGGTCTACGCCTTCGTGACTATTTCATTAAAATTCTGTTTTAATCCTATACTTTTCCTTTATAGAACCGCGACCGTTGATGGGAAACCGCGTGTTCTCTAATGTAGAAAAGTTTTTCTGTATAATCGGCTGGTATTTCACGTATACAACAGCGTAAATGATGACGACTTTTTATACTGCTTTTATATGCTTTTAATATTCAGAACAAATTCTCATTATACAAAAACTGTTATCTTATTTGTCTACTAACATCTTTGATCAATCACCGTAAACTACGCATTCAGTGTGCTATGAAAATTAACTCGACGCTGTAACGTATTAATATTTTTCACCGATGCTTTCTGTTAATTCCTGTTACGTTTAACTAACTGAAAGTGATTACTTTGTTAAAATGGTAATCGGGCTGTTTTTCAGAACGTTCACAACGGCAACGAGTATTTCCTTGAAAAGGTTGACAAGGTAAGCTGTGAACTTGTTGTTCCTGCGTTTATGATTTTCCAAATGAAAACGTTTCGATGTCAGAAAGCTTTGCATTTCCTCCTGAACTTTTCCCATGTTTTTCTTTTCTTTGTTGACGGCACACACACGCAAAACATTACGTGTAATTGGGGTTGCAATGTTACGTATAATTATATTGATAGAGACTATAAAGTGTAGTGCGACAACATTGGTAGAAATAACTCGAATTAAAAGCTGTTGAGCGAAAGTATGAAGAATGGCTAAGTGACAGTCCGTAGGCGCACAATGATATAGAGCGCATGTAGTGTTAATATTAGCGTATTGTTAATAATTTGAGCCCACCATTGTTAGTTATTTGTTTATACGTCAACAAGCCCTTTGCTTTTGTTGTGTTTTGATGGAAAGAGCTGCCTGTTCAACGCCAGCGATTTTACAAGTCGATAACCCAAAGTACAGTGACTAATATAAAGTTGCTTTCTATCCTTCTTTCCAGTCTTAGTTTTTTATTTTCACGTAACAATTTGTTTGGATATGCACTGTTTCTATTGTTAGTATTGAAACAGTCGTAAGCCTTGTTTCAGCTGTAATTAGGAAGTACAAAATAAATGTACACCAGTTACTAATTTCACAATTCAAAGTGCTGCTAACCGGTTCGTTACTCTATCAGCATTCTAAACATTGTGCTCATTTATTCTTCGTAATTGTGAGAAAGTTTTATGAAAATATCGTGAGGTATATCTGTTATTGTACATGGCACAGCAGGAAAGTTTCCTTTAAGACATTCAGTCTTCATATCGAAATGCACTGTTGTTCACTGTAAGTGAAATTCCATCAGCACGTAAAGGAACATGAATATCCGTTCTTGATTGTACGTCACAGTATCACAAACCTTTCTCTGCTATTGTATCCTTTCTGCCCCGCATGATTATCACTCAGAAACATTTTAACCTTTACGCTTTGGCAGAGGCAATATAAAATGCCTATTAGATACTGGTTCCTTTTTTGAGCAAACCTTGCTGTATCTTTTTAGTGCTTTTCGGAACGTTACCCATTACTGAAAAGATTTTGACTGCATATTCAATTACTGTTTCGTCATGGGCACTTTTATTATGGTTAAAACCCGTTATGTTTGAACATTTTTGTGTCCGGAGCTTTTGGGTTCTAATCTAGATCTGTTAAGCACATTTCTCAAATATAGATGTAGTTTTCAGCGTAATAAAAGTTTTAGTGAAAGCCAACCCTTTACAAACGGTCAAGTATTCAGAACGCAGTAAAGTATGGTGACTTTTCGGTTTCAATTACCAGTTTTTCTCGTCTTTGTTTCTGGAACTATTATAGCATAGTTGCCTTTATTAGATCTATGCTGCTTGCTTATCAACGGTGTTGAAACAACCACGATTGTTTCATTTTCGAATAGAACAATGAAACAAAAATAACTAGTCTTATTATTCATATTTGCAGCAAAAGACTCATTGTCTCTCCATTTCAAATGATATCTCCAGTTATCCATGACACTCTGACGAAGTTCTGGAGGAACCCCATTAGATAGGTCTTCAGTTATATTAATATTCGTCCGAGGAAGAAACGCAGCTAAAAGTGCTTTATTTCAGAACAATATTTACTCTAAGTTGAATACATTGAGCACGTGCATAACGGTCTCAGATAAAGTTAGCCTGTTTGTGGCAAAATAGCTAATAACAGAAACAGATTTCGCCAATTTCAAAAATGGCGATAGAACGCTAGAAAGAAGATAATTCAAATTATGATCTTAATAAACGCCCCAGAGCGTTAGCACAGTCTTATTTATCTCTCCTATTAAAAGTGACTCACTCGCAACAGCTCATGACGCCGCTTTCTTTCTTGCTGACGCTTCGTTTTTTTCAACATATGTAGTGCAATTAGACATCGCGGAGATACTGAACATTGCTTTAAAGGGCTTTCCAAACGTTAACGTTGTGAAAATTTCAGCTGAAAAATTTCTGCTAGGAAGTTTGCACAGTTATTGTTCACACTTAAGGTCAAAAATATAGTACTGATGAAATGCTTCTGCATACTGATTGAAGTGCCTCAGTTCGTGGCGAATCAATTCTTTCTAACACGTATGATATACATGAATATCGAGATTACTGCTCGAGAATACTTTATTAACCCAGTTGCCATATTAAACGCATAACTCTTTTTAAGGGATGCATAAATGTTCGTGCAAAATTTAGTTTCTAATAACAACACGTTCGTTGCGTAAACGAAACTTTCGAACGTTTCTGAAAAGTGTAGTTACTGATGTTATCTAGTTTTACTTTCATATTCTTTTTATTTCCTTGTAAGTGAATGGGTACTGTCTCTACGCAGTCGTTAACTTATCACTGCACCACGGGGACACCACACCACACCATACTGCGCCACTCTGCGCCATGCCACGCCACGCCACGCTACGTCGCGCCACGCCACGGCACGTCACGTCGCGCCACGCCACGCCACACTGCGCCACGCCATTCCGCGCCACACCACACCACACTACGACACGCCGCACCACACACGCTCTGCAGCACATTACACCACCTAGTCCACAGGCACACAGAACTTACACCAGAGAGGAACAGAGGCGACTCCTGAGCAATCTGTCCATGTTATATACCGTAAAAATCACTCTTACGCAAATTCATGACTGATCTTTTGTACTTTGCTCAAAGTGGCTTAGAAACACAAATTGACGTTGAATCTTCAATTACCTGCTTCATTTTACGAAATGAATCGACTGATTTCCTGCTACAGTTCGTTTACTATGGGTAAGTACAATTGCTATCATGTTTACGACGAGGAAAGCAATCCAAATTAGCTGGCCCTGTTAAATGCTGTTTATATTAGAATTTATGTAAGCATTTTGAACATACCGTGGTCAGGTTAGTCAAATAATGAAATAAAATCAATATTTGTATCATTTATCCGTTGACCGTAATAAAAACGGCAGCAGCAGTCGACGACGACGATAGTGTCCCCTCTTGCTGCGGCCGACAACGTTGGACCGACAGAGAGAAACGTTACCGGTAACCCTACCCGCTCGTAGCATGGGTTCGTCGTCGTTGCACGGCAGCAGCAGTCGACGACGACGATAGTGTCCCCTGTTGCTGCGGCGGACAACGTTGGACCGACAGGGGGAAACGTTAGCGGTAACCGTACGTACTCCTAGCATGGGTTCGTCGTCGTCCGACGGCAGCAGCAGTCGATGACGACGATAGTGTCCCCTCTTGCTGCGGCGGACAACGTTTCACCGACAAGGAGAAACGTTAGCGGCAACCCTACGTACTCCTAGCAAGGGTTCGTCGTCGTTGGACGGCAGCAGCAGTCGATGACGACGATAGTGTCCCCTCTTGCTGGGACGGACAACGTTGGTCCGACAGTGAGAAACGTTACCGGTAACCCTACGTACTCCTAGCAAGGGTTCGTCGTCGTTGGACGGCAGCAGCAGTCGATGACGACGATAGTGTCCCCTCTTGCTGCGACGGACAACGTTGGACTGACAGGGAGAAACGTTAGCGGTAACCCTACGTGCTCCTAGCAAGGGTTCGTCGTCGTTGGACGGCAGCAGCAGTCGACGACGACGATAGTGTCCCCTCTTGCTGCGGCGGACAACGTTGGTCCGACAGTGAGAAACGTTACCGGTAACCCTACGTACTCCTAGCAAGGGTTCGTCGTCGTTGGGCAGCAGCAGTCGACGACGACGATAGTGTCCCCTCTTGCTGCGGCGGACAACGTTGGTCGATTAGACCCTACTCCTAGCAATACGTTCCCCTCTTGCTGCGGCGGACAGCGTTGGACAGGGAGAAACGTTAGCGGTAACCCTACGTACTCCTAGCAAGGGTTCGTCGTCGTTGGACGGCAGCAGCAGTCGACGACGACGATAGTGTCCCCTCTTGCTGCGGTGGACAACGTTGTTCCGACAGTGAGAAACGTTACCGGTAACCCTACGTGCTCCTAGCAAGGGTTCGTCGTCGTTGGACGGCAGCAGCAGTCGATGACGACGATAGTGTCCCCTCTTGCTGGGACGGACAACGTTGGTCCGACAGTGAGAAACGTTACCGGTAACCCTACGTACTCCTAGCAAGGGTTCGTCGTCGTTGGACGGCAGCAGCAGTCGATGACGACGATAGTGTCCCCTCTTGCTGCGACGGACAACGTTGGACTGACAGCGGTAACCCTACGTACTCCTAGCAAGGGTTCGTCGTCGTTGGACGGCAGCAGCAGTCGACGACGACGATAGTGTCCCCTCTTGCTGCGGTGGACAACGTTGTTCCGACAGTGAGAAACGTTACCGGTAACCCTACGTGCTCCTAGCAAGGGTTCGTCGTCGTTGGACGGCAGCAGCAGTCGATGACGACGATAGTGTCCCCTCTTGCTGGGACGGACAACGTTGGTCCGACAGTGAGAAACGTTACCGGTAACCCTACGTACTCCTAGCAAGGGTTCGTCGTCGTTGGACGGCAGCAGCAGTCGATGACGACGATAGTGTCCCCTCTTGCTGCGGCGGACAGCGTTGGTCTGACAGGGAGAAACGTTAGCGGTAACCCTACGTACTCCTAGCAAGGGTTCGTCGTCGTTGGACGGCAGCAGCAGTCGACGACGACGATAGTGTCCCCTCTTGCTGCGGTGGACAACGTTGGTCCGACAGTGAGAAACGTTACCGGTAACCCTACGTGCTCCTAGCAAGGGTTCGTCGTCGTTGGACGGCAGCAGCAGTCGATGACGACGATAGTGTCCCCTCTTGCTGCGACGGACAACGTTGGTCTGACAGGGAGAAACGTTACCGGTAACCCTACGTGCTCCTAGCAAGGGTTCGTCGTCGTTGGACGGCAGCAGCAGTCGATGACGACGATAGTGTCCCCTCTTGCTGCGGTGGACAACGTTGGTCCGACAGTGAGAAACGTTAGCGGTAACCCTACGTACTCCTAGCATGGGTTCGTCGTCGTTGGACGGCAGCAGCAGTCGAAGACGACGATAGTGTCCCCTCTTGCTGCGGTGGACAACGTTGGTCGGACAGTGAGAAACGTTAGCGGTAACCCTACGTACTCCTAGCAAGGGTTCGTCGTCGTTGGACGGCAGCAGCAGTCGACGACGACGATAGTGTCCCCTCTTGCTGCGGTGGACAACGTTGGTCCGACAGTGAGAAACGTTAGCGGTAATCCTACGTACTCCTAGCAAGGGTTCGTCGTCGTTGGACGGCAGCAGCAGTCGACGACGACGATAGTGTCCCCTCTTGCTGCGACGGACAACGTTGGTCTGACAGGGAGAAACGTTACCGGTAACCCTACGTGCTCCTAGCAAGGGTTCGTCGTCGTTGGACGGCAGCAGCAGTCGATGACGACGATAGTGTCCCCTCTTGCTGCGGTGGACAACGTTGGTCCGACAGTGAGAAACGTTAGCGGTAATCCTACGTACTCCTAGCAAGGGTTCGTCGTCGTTGGACGGCAGCAGCAGTCGACGACGACGATAGTGTCCCCTCTTGCTGCGGTGGACAACGTTGGACCGACAGTGAGAAACGTTAGCGGTAACCCTACGTGCTCCTAGCAAGGGTTCGTCGTCGTTGGACGGCAGCAGCAGTCGATGACGACGATAGTGTCCCCTCTTGCTGCGACGGACAACGTTGGTCTGACAGGGAGAAACGTTACCGGTAACCCTACGTGCTCCTAGCATGGGTTCGTCGTCGTTGGACGGCAGCAGCAGTCGACGACGACGATAGTGTCCCCTCTTGCTGCGACGGACAACGTTGGTCTGGCAGGGAGAAACGTTAGCGGTAACCCTACGTACTCCTAGCAAGGGTTCGTCGTCGTTGGACGGCAGCAATAGTCGACGACGACGATAGTGTCCCCTCTTGCTGCGGTGGACAACGTTGGTCCGACAGTGAGAAACGTTAGCGGTAACCCTACGTACTCCTAGCATGGGTTCGTCGTCGTTGGACGGCAGCAGCAGTCGACGACGACGATAGTGTCCCCTCTTGCTGCGGTGGACAACGTTGGTCCGACAGTGAGAAACGTTAGCGGTAACCCTACGTACTCCTAGCAAGAGTTCGTCGTCGTTGGACGGCAGCAGCAGTCGACGACGACGATAGTGTCCCCTCTTGCTGCGGTGGACAACGTTGGTCCGACAGTGAGAAACGTTAGCGGTAACCCTACGTACTCCTAGCATGGGTTCGTTGTCGTTGGACGGCAGCAGCAGTCGACGACGACGATAGTGTCCCCTCTTGCTGCGGTGGACAACGTTGGTCCGACAGTGAGAAACGTTACCGGTAACCCTACGTACTCCTAGCATGGGTTCGTCGTCGTTGGACGGCAGCAGCAGTCGACGACGACGATGGTGTCCCCTCTTGCTGCGGTGGACAACGTTGGTCCGACAGGGAGAAACGTTAGCGGTAACCCTACGTGCTCCTAGCAAGGGTTCGTCGTCGTTGACGGCAGCAGCAGTCGAAGACGACGATGGTGTCCCCTCTTGCTGTGGCGGACAACGTTGGACCGACAGGGAGAAAGGTTAGCGGTAACCCTACGTACTCCTAGCAAGGGTTCGTCGTCGTCCGACGGCAGCAGCAGTCGATGACGACGATAGTGTCCCCTCTTGCTGCGGCAGACAACGTTGGTCTGACAGGGAGAAACGTTACCGGTAACCCTACGTACTCCTAGCAAGGGTTCGTCATCGTTCGACGTCGACGACGACGATGGTGTCCTCTCTTGCTGCGGCGGACAACGTTGGACCGACAGGGAGAAACGTTACCGGTAACCCTACGTACTCCTAGCAAGGGTTCGTCGTCGTTCGACGGCAGCAGCAGTCGATGATTACGATAGTGTCCCCTCTTGCTGCGGCTGTCAACGTTGGTCTGACAGGGAGAAACGTTAGCGGTAACCCTACGTACTCCTAGCAAGGGTTCGTCGTCGTTCGTCGGCAGCAGCAGTCGACGACGAGGATAGTGTCCCTTCTTGCTGCGGCGGACAACGTTGGACCGACAGGTAGAAGCGTTACCGGTAACCCTACGTGCTCCTAGCAAGGGTTCGTCGTCGTGCGACGGCAGCAGCAGTCGATGACGACGATAGTGTCCCCTCTTGCTGCGGCTGTGAACGTTGGTCTGACAGGGAGAAACGTTAGCGGTAACCCTACGTACTCCTAGCAAGGGTTCGTCGTCGTTCGTCGGCAGCAGCAGTCGACGACGAGGATAGTGTCCCTTCTTGCTGCGGCGGACAACGTTGGACCGACAGTAGAAGCGTTACCGGTAACCCTACGTGCTCCTAGCAAGGGTTCGTCGTCGTGCGACGGCAGCAGCAGTCGATGACGACGATAGTGTCCCCTCTTGCTGCGGCGGACAACGTTGGTCTGACAGGGAGAAACGTTACCGGTAACCCTACCGGCTCGTAGCATGGGTTCGTCGTCGTCCGACGGCAGCAGCAGTGGATGACGACGATAATGTCTCCTCTTGCTGCTGTTGACAACGCTGGAGTTAGCGGTAAACGTGTTCGTCGTCAGCAGCAGTCGACGACGAGGATAGTGTCCCTTCTTGCTGCGGCGGACAACGTTGGACCGACAGTAGAAGCGTTACCGGTAACCCTACGTGCTCCTAGCAAGGGTTCGTCGTCGTGCGACGGCAGCAGCAGTCGATGACGACGATAGTGTCCCCTCTTGCTGCGGCGGACAACGTTGGTCTGACAGGGAGAAACGTTACCGGTAACCCTACCGGCTCGTAGCATGGGTTCGTCGTCGTCCGACGGCAGCAGCAGTGGATGACGACGATAATGTCTCCTCTTGCTGCTGTTGACAACGCTGGAGTTATAAATGATGGCAAAAATATCAACAAACGGTGTTCACACTGCAGAATAGTAGCATAAATTTTGACTATGGCTGTGGTGACGTTGGGCTCATAATATTAGTATGAATTATCACTGTGAAAGCGACGGCTGGTACACCTGTACTCTTGGAATAGATCAGTCCTGAAAAATGATGACAGTGACCGAAGAACTATCGTTTCTGTGGCTGCTTTAGCAATGTGGTCTATGAGTTCGGAAGCGATTTAAGCTACACTTTGACTGGGTTAATGTATCAATTTTAAAGTGTTGGCAAAGAAACCAAAGTACTATTCAGTGGGCAGAACGTGAATAGAATTTATGACTACCGCTGTGGACTTTGCTGGGCACAACAAAGTTATGAGTTATGACTATGGACGTGACATCAGGTATGTTTGGACACATCTGAAAAATTAGTAAAAGATGGGCACGATAGTATATTTGAAATTATGACTATGGCCATATAGCTCGCTGAGTGGAAGAGCGTAACGAACTTTGACTGTGAAAGTGGCATGAGGTACACCTACAATCTGTTCATAACGCTGAATTCATGTTGCTCATATTGAGAAAAGAAACGACCTTATGCTTTTACAGAAAAAGGAGGGAGAAAAATATGACTAATGGAAAAGATTAATATTTCAAGAACTGCTGCATTATAAGATGCTGGCTCTGGAAAAAATGAAGAGAGACAAGCTTGAAGAAGACTGAAAAATGAAAATCCCAAATGAAAAACAGATCATCAAGAACAACGACAGGCACGATAGCAATGTGGTACGTTTAAAAAGAAGAGAGCAGTCAATAGCGAAACCGACGTCGGACTACACGCCGTGCACTTTAACCCTTTCGAATTCTTCTTTTCCTGCTGGGACGCTGACTATGGGAATTGTAGCACCCAAAAAAACCCGCTTTTCTGTTGGCATGTCTAATGTTCTACTATACAATGGGCATACCATGCCGTACCATCTATAATGAATATCGCTGGCATGTTGCTCATCAGTGTAAAGCGTGACTGCTGCGTGTGCGGCAATTACAATGTGAGCAGTCATACCATTGCCATGGACCTATTCAGCGAAAGTATACTTCTGAATGTATAGATATTATGACTATGAGATAACGTCATACCACTCGGGTGCCTCTTCTAAGTATCTAACTTGTATGTGAAGGGTGTTTGGTGCTAGTGCTTGTCATTTGACTCTCACAGGGTCATAGCATGCAGGAATAGTACCGCTCACATGGTGCTTGCAATGCAAGCTTTGAGCCCTCTACAGAGGGATATCTTAGCGTGAAAGAATCACTCTATCAATCTACGTAAAGACAGGGCACCGTAAAAGTCCTTGCCGACATAAGGTGTGATTGCAATATCGTTCCACGAAAATGAACAATTCGGCGTTTGCTATGCCTTCCGCGCATGGACCTTTACGGTGACCTGTCTTTACGTATCATAGAAGAATTGAAAATAACTGCGCTGGCATCCATTCTTGAACTGAAAAGGCGACTTCTGGACGCATTCAGTTAAGTTAAATCCGTGAAGCAAAAGCGAAAAAATGAATTCAGTTTGTTCTATCTTTCTTTGTCTGAAACAAATCTTTTATGTCGTTTCCCACTAATAACCGCCCATCCGTACGTTGGCAACGCACTCGATTGACGACAGAAACCGGCTTACAAGAAGAAATGCAGAAGTTGGAACTCAAGCGGTAAGCAATGCTGTTAAATGCATATTTCAAGTATTCTTTCCTTATTTGACACCATAAAATCGTTAGAATGGCCGTCAGCCAATATAATTATTTGTGTGACACCCACATGTGTTCAATGTTGACGTAAATTAAGGTCAGCGATCTTAGGGTTCGGCTATAAATGCCTCTCATCTCCAGCATCCGCACTCACTGTAGTGCGACAGGGAGTTCTTGCATATGTATGCTGCGTACGCATGAAAGCCATGACTAACCCCTATAGATGAGATTGAACTGGCATGTTCCAAAGTTGAATGCCTGGCTTTGGGAAAATAGTTTTTCATTGGAGAAGGTACAGTGTGGAACTTGCCGGAGTCGATCATTCAAATCGTTTTGCAATGTTTAAATTCGGCATTATACAAATATTCAAGAACTTCAAGTACGAATCCTTTGTCATGATGCCGTCTATAAGCAGAAGAATCAAAGAAGTGCTGTTCACTGGGTACAATAACAATATGAACTTTCATTGTGGAAATGACATCAGCTGCACCTCGACTAACTGGATAAAGGAGTTGCGAAATGGGGACAAAAGAATAAAGAAGCAGTGTCCGTTGGGCGCATAACGAATATGTATTGAGACTGCGGCCATGGACTTCATTGGGCGTAGTAGCGATATCAATTATGACTATGGAAATGAGATTAAATAACCCTTCAGTTAATTGATAAATGAATCCTAAATGACGACAAGAAAATAAAAGAAGCACTGTTCACTGTACACAAAAAAATGAAAATTAAGGATGTGGCTTTGGACATAGTTCATAGTGCTATTGCGCACAACAAGCATCCTGGAAGTGACATTGGCTGCACGTGAACTCTGTTAATAGGTGGATCTTAACATGATGACAAAGCGAAGAAGCATTCCTTCTCTGAATACAATAACAAGATGATCAACGGCTATGGTAGTGATATTATTAGGTACACGTGGGCTATGTTGACACATCAATTCTAAAACAATGACAGCAAAAGCCAACCACAATTCAGTTGGCACAATAATATGAATTATGGCTATAAACTTTTCAGGTCTCGTGTAATAGTGGCCCACCGGAAGTTGAAGCGGCAACTTCAAAGGAGGTCAATGGGGGATTATGACGGCATCGGAACAATTGTTTGTCTAATCGGATTAGCGGTGCACCGATGCGGTCGACTGCGTATTACTGGAAGAATGGAACACAGCCGATGGCGACGATGTGTTTCGCCATTCCCGCCATCATCGTGCTGTAGCCCTGTGGGCCGTCCTGTCCAGCTCTATCCTAAGCCTAAGCCTTAGCATTACGCGCAGGTTTGAGCTTACATTTGGACGCAGGCCAAATGGGGAGGTTATCATGCTCTCCAATAAAGGCACGTACAGGTTACGGGTGATCTTCCCAGAAAGGAACCAGCATTTGTGAGACGGTGGCGCAGATGACGGACAAACGTAACGCGCGCATAGACAGTTAACGTAAACAAGCGTTCATTCTTTTCTATAAGTCAGTAACCGCATCAGTGACACTTACATTGTGCTCCCCATGCCAACTGCTCGGCATGTGTTCAGTAACCGACGCGAAAACGTCCCTCCTTTTGTTCCGCTAATCACGCTTCATTACGCAGTGGAATCACGGATTATGCTTTGGTATTGCCGCTTGCCGGCAGTGGCGCGCCACTAATACACAAGATCCCAGGTTAGTTCTTCAGGTTGTATGTATAATGGAGTAAAGATCGCTGAATCCTCAGATGTGCGAAGCGGCCGTGCCGTGTCAACATTGGTTTAACATTTTCCCTGTTAAATTGATCTATGCTCAAGTTTGTGGCAAGAAAATTGCAGCTGCTATTCCCACGAAGATCTATTGAAGGTAAGTGTACAAATGGTAACTGCGTTGCACATATCTGCAGAGCTATGAATATGCAGACATAAGGATGGGTATGAGCTAAGTTTTTTGTTGCCAAACGGACAGTGATACATGCTTAGACCCGTCCTTTGCTTGTATGTGCACATAAGAAAAGATTTGAGAATGCTTAAACCGTATGCCCATTAGGCATTCATTCATGTAATGATAAATAACATTCTGTCAATCTTAGTAGTAGGTAGTAGTTTACTTGACCATTCGTCAGTGAATAGCCAAATAATCCTATGCTTCGTC
The DNA here is from genome assembly GCA_037903355.1 of Trichuris trichiura. Lineage (NCBI taxonomy): Eukaryota > Metazoa > Nematoda > Enoplea > Trichinellida > Trichuridae > Trichuris > Trichuris trichiura. The sequence continues at coordinate 790,056 of JBAJFE010000011.1, forward strand.
GTGGAGAACCGTTGAAATTTAGATGTCAACACTGTACTGACATTTGACGTTTCTCTTAATCATAGTTTGTGTCAAGAAAAAAATGAACCCTGATTAATTAGATCAGGGGTGGGGAACCTTTTTGCAACCGTGGGCTATTTAGACGTTTATAAGACGATTCGCTGGCCGTACAAAAATCTAAACCGAAAATCATAGCTTGCATTGTTTGCACGTATGTTCATTTAAGTCGCCCTTCGGACAAAGTGATAAAGCGAGATAAGAATAATACTTTGGGTCGGTAGGCGGCCAATGGTCCACGCTAATGACGCGCACACGAGTGCAGCTTACTTCTTGCCTCGGAAGACTAACGACATCGGTTTGTCGACAGAGAGCCGACAGCAGGGCAGTCTTCCTAGCCAGGCTGATGCTTTCTGCTTGTTACGCAAGATTTATGTTATTACTAGCGTTCACATACAACGAGTGTATCGCATTTTCAAAAAATAAGCTCCCATAGTTACATTTCACTGAATCTCGCATCCATGTGCGGTTGCCCCAGCGAGTGTGAGGGAATGTTTCGCGGGCCGGACGTTCCCCATCCCTGAGTTAGATTGATCACAATTCGTGCTAGTTTCAGGTAGTCGTTCTGCTCGTTAAGCCATAGTTTCTCAATCGTTTTTGCGCTAGCGCCCCGTGGACATCTGTGGTTTACAAAATCAACGTAGCACTTAACTGCAGCCCAACTTCGTTTGGTTTCACCGGTAGCAACAAAGCGTTTTGCCAATAATTGTTTGCTTACATATCCTTTGTTGGGACCGTGAATGATAACAATAGGTTTTCATAACCTTTCATTTTTTTGATACGACAAGCTTGTTCACGCTGCACTCCTTTGCGGTTAGTATTAATAAGTTAAGCAGCCAAATAAGTAAGCGGTGCGTTGAAAGAAATGTTTTCAACCAACCATGCATTTATTTGCGCTGCATATATAGCATTATAGAATCACGTAGGCAGAATGAATGATCCAAGGACACTACAGCAAGTGTACCCGTTGTGGTATTCACTACAATTAATGCTGCTTTACGCTTACTCTCTGGTGAAGAAATTTTGAGGCAGCTGCAGCTTCGAAACCAGTTGATGGGCTGCTGTGATGAGGATAATGCCATGACGTGTGCAGAGCTTTTAATGGCAGTTGTGTGCCGTGGGCACCGTGCGGACCAGGTACACCTTTTAAGGTGACTGATGGGTCTCCTTTATCAGGCTCGTGCCTTGGTCTCTGAGGAGTATGTAGGGGTGGTGTAGGCGCTGGAGTTTCACCATGATGACCGTAATCGTGGCCAACCTGTGTGTCGTAAGGACTTGGTAAGCCTGGTAAGCCGACTGATGAGTCGCGGTAATGGGACTGATGCCCTGGCATGTGCAAACCTGGTGGTGGCGGTGGTATTGGAGGATGATTATGGCGACCGTGACGACCAGGGAGACCAGGTTGACTTGACCGCACAGGAAGACCTGGCTGATCAGGAAAATTATGGCGGCTGGAAGGAATAAACAGACCCGGCGGACCATGGCGACTGCGGGGACCAGGAAGATCAGGTGGACTAGAAAAATCATGGCGACCAGGAGGACTAGGCGGACCAGGAGGACCATGGCAACCATGATGACAAGGGGACCGGGAAGGAAGGGCAGAAAGGGTGGACTTGGCAGAGCAGAAAAATCATGAAGACTGGGAGGAGTGGATGGACTGTATGGGCGAAAGCGATTGTGGTGACCAGGCAAATCAGGTGAACCAGGCTAACCGGAATGATCAGGCGGTGGTCGTGGTCCGGATCCTGCTATAGGTAGAGCCGGACGGCCAAATCCATAACTGGGGTGACGGAAATTTGCGGTGCATGGGTGCAGTTGAAGCGTGAATAGATTGGCAATGATTGCGTGATGAAGCAGCTTAACCATTTTCGGCTTTGCAGAGGGTATTAACGGCTTTTTTATAGTGACTTTTCTTTGGTTTTTCGTGAATGTATTTGTCCTTATTTACTTGGGTTATGTTGTCTTGTGCCGTGTTTGATTGAGCCACAAATTTTTTTCAACGACTATCTTTCTCATGTAACTTTAAGGCTGCTTTTGTTTCGCAACTGGTGTGTCAGCATTGTCGCCTATACGGTTTGGCAGTTTACAAACCCTTTGCTTCAATTTCATCGTCGCAGTGTTCTATGAAAAGCTGCTGTGCGATTGTTTCACTACATGGAAGTGCAAATACCTGATCTATTTCGATGATGAGCAAGGCATTATCAGCTTCGCTTTCCAGAATTTCTTCGCGTTTTACTATAATATGGAGGTTAAGTTTGTGGCCCCTCAAGCAGCATATTCGACGGATCCATGAATGCTTACTTCCATTCACCTAAAGGTGGAATCAGTTTCTTCGATATACTCGTCGCTGTTTTATATTCTGAAGTTTATACGGAACTAGTCTGCAAAATATTCTTGCATAGCAGTGTAAACGTACTAACAGGTTCCATAGAAAAAGATTAGCGATTTTTTCAGTGCAGTAACTATTAATCCTCAAAATCTTGGGAAGTTTTGTCGGAAGCATTAAGACTGTAACTTTCTACGTCTACTTGATTGGAGGTATGAAAGGCATCGGTTCACCATCGCGTAACTCACACAGTGTACGACTTGTGTTGGAGTTTGTATGCGTACAATTTTTTCTAAGGCGCTGTGTTATGTCGGTGTGCTGTTCCAGTAAACAGCCCAGGACAGTTCTCTAAGAGCGGTAGGGCAGGCAGGGCACGCTGGACTGTTAGGAACGTTTATTCGGTCAAAGCAAGCGAGTACAAGCGAAACGGAAGAAACAAAGAGTGACTCGTGTTGACAGTGAAGTGCGCGGTTGTGCCAGTCCAGACGTCGCTTTTCTCACGAGCTGTTTCACATACTGCGGGGGGCGTAGCACTCAGATTTTTGTGAAACTTTTAAACGAATAATTGTTTTTTTCACGGCGCTTTACCGTAATCTTTATTGTTTTTCTCTTTAACAGGTTTTTTTTGTAAACCTTTGCTTGAAAAAAATCTTCTATTAAACTGCTTAAAGTTAACGTGAAGGAATCATCCTTTTCTGTTCAATCGTTATCCGTAATTAGCGTATAATGAATGGAACATCTGAAGCTTCGGTAAAGTAATATCATTTTAAAACGAGAAGTTGGCCAGTAGTTCCTTGCGAACTTTCTATGCAAGTGCAGCATCCTGTACAGGTTGAATAAGTCTTATGGTATAACTTTGCGGGATTGCCGGTATCAGTGGGTTGGTTTACAATACATAAAACTTTAAATGCAGTCTTCTCTTCCGTTTTCAGCGATTTTTAATTAATTTCACCAGAAGTCTCTGGCAGTATAACTGCCCAGTTTCGAAAGCTAAGAATAAAATCTCTACATTCAGCGGTTTCTAATTCTCGAACGCTTTGATTACAACCCCAATAAGCTGCATCAATGTGGGTGCAGCCCTACATATTACAATAGTGCTCTATGGCACCGTTGGGAAGTGTGTAGGCTTTTTGAGTGTCAATAAAGTGTACATGAATCGCTTGAACGATATTGACACAACCGCAAAAAATTCACACTTTAATGCTACTTACGAGATTGGTAGGGTGGCATCTGGTAACAGCACGTCGTTTTTCTTCTTCTTCCTAATTTTCCCTACCACTGCTGTTCGCTTGCAGCCCTATTTACGCGTTCAGTGGTGACATCCATGCAAACTGCTATCAGGTTTAGCTGCCGACCAGTTAAATGCGTAGCGGTATTAGATTTTTTCTGGAACTTATTGTTACTACTACTAGTAGTAGTAGTACTCCTAAAAGTTCACGGTGGTTTTTGTCTCTTTTATTGACAAAAAATTTGCCTGGAGCCTTCCGTACAATGTGGGAACCATGTGCAACGGAACTTTACCCCTGGGCAACTTCTTTGTCAATAAAAAACGGACAAAAAACACCGTGAGCTCTTATGAACGTAAAACATGTCCGTTGAAAAACGTCTTTTCTTCGCTCGTAATACTAATACAAGATACTGCTAGTACTAATGAATACGGAAGCTGAAAGAGACTGCTTGCCGAAATGGAAGGAATGACATTTTGAGATCCAGCTTGAAGTCCTGTCATCGCCAACAGTTTCAGTTCGTACAAATGTTGACAATAGGGAAGAACAACCCAGAAACGCCTGCTGTCAATTTTTCTCTATCAATAAATAGTTTTTATTTTGTACTAATCATTGAAGTTGTGATGCAATTAAAGAAAACGTCAAATATGCTTAGCCATATCAAGCATTACATTTTTATGCAAATGAGCATCTATACCGCCGAAACTTTATTATTATTATTATTATTATTATTATTATTATTATTATTATTATTATTATTATTATTATTATTATTATTATGCAGAATCCAATTGTCAAGTTTCTTTTACGGAAAGTTTGTCCCGTTGATAATATTTTTATTATTCCGGAGCTTTCGGGTCAAACGAGACCCGTCTTCAGCGGTATTAATATAAAACAATGAAGTAACGGAAATTCACGGTGTTAAAATGATGTAATGGGTGTTGCGCGGGGATGTTTTAACTGTTTAAAGTCGAATGTTTTAAAGTAGATTTCCTTGTGTCCTCATCTCCTGTCTGCCAGCTAGCCATTTTTCTTGTTGTGGATATGTGTCGTTCTTCAGAAATATCATTTTAAGGTTCTTCTCCGTTTGGTTGGTTTTGATCCGTAGTTCTTTGTTTCCTTTGTGTGTTTAGTCAAGTGAGCAGCACTTAGAGCGGGTGACAATGTTTGCCCATAGTTCGTTTATTTCTGCTCCTTGATCTCTATTGTACGTCTCATTGGGCCAGATGTATAGAGCTTCTTTGATTTTCCGTAGGCGAAAATTGCTTTCGTAGCATAAGACTTTTGGATGGAGAGTCTGGTTGCAACGTGCGGCGTGTTCCACGACCGCGGAGGCCTGTATTGCTTTCTCCATGGTAGTTTTTGGGTTCGCGACTTTCCTTCCACGTCGTCTTGTAGGGTTGGTGTCGTTGTTAAGAATGTTTTTTGCGTTTTTATAGGTCGTATGACCTTTCATATGTTCGTTGAATCTATGTTCTAAGGTGTTTCCCGTTTCCCCGATGTACACTCCTGAACAAGGGCATTTGATCGCGTAGACCAGCCCTGTTCTTTTGTTTTTTGGGATTTTGGTTTTGTCCTTCCAGAGAATGGTCCTGAGGTTGGGGAAGCTTTTGAAAAATACTTGGAACCCTAACCGTTTTCCTAGCCGGATAATCTTTTCTCCTAACTCTGCCACATAGGGGATAACCAACCGTGTGTCGGGCAGGATGTTTGGTTGGTGTGATTCCCGGTTGTGGAGCTTGTCTTTGAGCACTTGGTTGATGAAAGATTTCAGATAGTTGTTTTTGTAAAAAATCTTTCGAATATAGTTAAATTCTGATTGGATAAATTCAGGTTCGCATAAATTGATCGCTCTATTGATCAAGCCAGAGATGATACCCCGCATTACCGATCGTGAGTGATGTGATGAGAAATCAAGGTACTGTTCGGTGTGTGTCGGCTTTCTGTATAGTTTGGTTTTGAGTCCCTGATCTGTGCGAATAATTAGGGCGTCCAGGAAGGGAAGGGTTTTATTCGCCTCTTTTTCCATTGTAAAGACTATTTGATTCGGCCGGATGCTGTTACGAAACTGCAGAAATTGCTCCTCTTTCCCATCTTTTATAATGACGAAGACATCGACATATGTTTTGTATAGTCGTGGAGCAATTTCTCTGTCTACAGTTTCGGACATTTCCTTTTCAATGCTTTCCATGAATATTTCCGCCAGGACAGGATATAGTTAACTGCCCATAGGAACCCCGCTAGATTGCTTGTAGAACTTATTGTCAAACATGAAGTAACTACAAGACGACGTGGAAGGAAAATCGCCAGCCCAAAAACTACCACGGAGAAAGCAATACAGGCCTCCGCGGTCGTGGAACACGCCGCACGTTGCAACCAGACTTTCCATCCAAAAGTCTTATGCTACGAAAGCAATTTTCGCCTACGGAAAATCAAAGAAGCTCTATACATCTGGCCCAATGAGACGTACAATAGAGATCAAGGAGCAGAAATAAACGAACTATGGGCAAACTTTGTCACCCGCTCTAAGTGCTGCTCACTTGACTAAACGCACAAAGGAAACAAAGAACTACGGATCAAAACCAACCAAACGGAGAAGAACCTTAAAATGAAATTTCTGAAGAACAACACATATCCACAACAAGAAAAATGGCTAGCTGACAGACAGAAGATGAGGACACAAGGAAATCTACTTTAAAACATCCCCGCGCAACACCGATTACATCATTTTATCGCCGTGAATTTTCGTTACTTCATTGCTTTATATTAATACTGCTGAAGATGGGTCTCGTTTGACCCGAAAGCTCCGGAATAATAAAAATATTATCAACGGGACAAACTTTCCGTAAAAGAAACTTGACATGAAACTGCACGGTTCCGTACCAAGAAGTTACATTTACAAAAAGAATCCAATTGTATAGAATTATAATGATTGAAGATTGGTTTAATTAACAAGATCGCTCGCTGTTCATGACTACTGTTGTATGGCTTTATTCCTGGGCTGAAAAAATGCATTCAAAAAATATTTTATTGGCAATAAAAAAAGGCAAAACACTGATGGAACTTTCCGAATTGTCTTACTCATTCGTTAGCTTGTGCTGCATAAAACTGCCAATTTGAAATCCTTTCCTTAGCATCGACAACCAGAACACAGATAACTCTGATCCAGAATGGTCATAAATTACAGTAGAACCTCCGAAGTTGACCACCTCTCTATGTCGACCACCTCCCTAAGTTGACTGAATCTTGTCCACTTGGTTAGTCGGCACGTTAATAATATAATATGCCCACAACCTCTTATGTTGACCAATTTTTCTCGGTCCCTTGGGTGGTCAACTTATGGAGGTTCTACTGTATTATGAACTCAAAGTCAAAGTGTTATATGAAACAGCTGCGCGCTGAAGACGCGAAGAACAGTTTTCCGAAAGCTAAGCTAATTTAAATAAGCTTTGATGGCTCTTCGGAAAACTGTTCTTCGCATTTCATGAATCACTGTGATATTATAGGCTACAAGTTATTATTCAATACAGTTATGTAAGGTATATGAGTACTCCCTTGCATGTGCTATAAATTTGCAATAATTTGTGATAAAAAACGGTCAGCAGCCGAAGAGATAAGTTGAGACATGCGATAAATGCGCTATGATGGCCATATCGACTTGCATTAGATAAGAGAGAGATAAAATTTGTGTCTAACAGCCTCAGGCAAATCACTTTAAGCATAACGTCCAGTATTGCGCAGCATCATCGCTTATTGCAATTTGGTCGAACGATAATTGGGTCGTGTGCACTGTTTGCTTAAGGCAACCAATCGTTGGATAAGATAACAGGAGCAAAGTGAGGTCACGTTGAGCGTTTGCCTTTTATTGATAAAAACGGCTGGTTCGTGTGGCTGCATTTCTTTCATTCTAGCCACACGAACTAGCCGTTATTTCTTTCATCCCTTTCCTATTGGAAAAGAAATTTCAGGTAATTACGTTTTTCAAGTGATACATTTTTGACATGTTTGGTGTTTACTCGCAGATATCAAATCATCCTGGCCAACAGGAATGGTACCAACGCAACAAAGTATAACGTTCGTTCCTTAAATGTTCAAATGTTCGTTGGTCTATTGCTACGCAACTTTTCAAACGTTCGATGAGTGCTAGAAAAAAATAGTTATTTAGATGCACTCTGTTTCAGGTGACATTAATACGTTGGTAGATCAGCGAACGCAGCAGGACGCCGTAATGTTGTTACGCTCAAATGGTCTTATGTTTCTTTCAAACAATTTCACAACTTCAGATTGCAAGCTAAGCCTGCACAGTGTATTCGAAAACTGGTATGCGTTAATGCTCAAATCCTGGGCACGTTCAGCGCAGCGTATGACAGCTCTTTGTAGAGAAGTGGACGCCAACGACTACTGACCATTACCAAGATAGTCATCAGTAACCGCGTAACCAGTATTTGGTACGAAAGCGCACAGAAGAGCAACAAGCTACCTGCAATGCAACGCCAGCAGTACGGATGAACCACTGAAAGCCGCAACTACAATTTATTTCTGCCCATTACCATTTGTTTTATGCACACATGTGATTATTGCGTTACCTTCGTTATCCGCGAAATGTTTGTTGGTTTTTTGTTTAATTCTTCTGCTTATATGGCCACAGTCAGTCGCCTACGCCATGACATTCCAGCGGACGATGAGAAGAATTTGGTAAGTTTGCATTTTATGCTTTTAATGAGAATAGAAAGGAAGCTTAAACCGTTCAACGGTGCCAGAAAAGAAGAAAGAATGGACGAACAGGAAATGCCACTTATCAGTATTAGTAAGAGCACCATTCTGCAATATGTGGCTAAAATAGCAGTGCGGAATTAGAAGGCTAGACGTTTACTTATAGCAAATGTAGGAAACTTAACCGGCCCCGAGTAAGCCTTTAAGCCTTTAAGTAGAAGTTCAACGTGGCACCTGTTTAAAAAGCGGAGTCATTATGCTTACAAGCAAAAGTCTAAGCGAGGCGACGAATCGTTCATTAGAGAATATATTGGATTCGGTAGCATAAAACCTTCCTGAAATCAGCGGAGGATACAGCGACATTATTGCTATAGGAAATGTCTGTCCCAAGCCAATTAAATGATAATTTTATCAAGGCACAGAATGTGCACTTTTTAAATGAAATTCAGCGTGCAGATACTAATACAATCTTTAAGTTGTAAACTTTGTCATGATCCGACCAATGCCAATCCTTAAATTTGAAGCGATGAATAGCAGTGGCAGATCTCAAAGAGTAAATTGTGTTGTATAGGCTTCTATCTCTAAAACTCAGCATAAGGTGGCCTTTTGTTGACGTCGAATTCTGATCTGTTTAGCAAATTTACAGTTTTTCTAACTTCCTATTTCACACTTCCTTAAAATAAGCTCTACGCTTACCGAAGGTAATATACTAGAAGTAACACGTAGAGTGGTTTCCCTTTTCAACCGTTAAAAGTAAGCCTGTTGTGTAGGGAAGTAACCGCTTTTAAGACCATTTCATTAGGTCAACTGCAACCAACACGCAAAAAAAGGTTATTTACGTTAGAGTAAGTATGAATCTACCAGGGATACAAAACCCGTTGGTTTTATCGAAGAAAAGATTAATGAACTGTCTAAAACCATAATAAAACGGATATGAGGTGTTTCAAAACTAACTTATTTATTAAAGATGGACTATTCAAAGCATCTTCTTATACTGTTTTCCTTCAGGCAGTTTGAGCAGTTTGAAAAATTAACCAATTTACAATTGTTTTTTTTATTTGTAGATTAAGAAATGCGACCTAGCATCCACTCCAAACACATTGACAAAGCATTGCTCACATTGCGATGTTAGGTGGCACCAGTCGAAGATACCAACTGACTCAACAACCATACGACCTGTCGAAGATGCGGTAAGTAGTCACATTTTCTCCAGTATCCCATGTATTGCATTATCTGCAAAGCCAGCATCAATGCAGCAGCGCGTCCAACTAACGATCAATGCATATCAAGCGGTAATCATGCGAGCAGAAAAAATTTAGTTTCATTTCCAACACGTAACAGACTTGCAAACAGTCCACTGCTGAGTTTGCGAAATGCAATATTCCAAAAAAAGGCGGCTAAAAAGCAAACGGCGGCAATAGTTTCGTTTCAACGCCTTAAGGTCGACATTGAATAAAATGCACGCCTACAGCAAAAATTACGCGAAAATTGTAAGCGTAATGGAAAATTCAAGCGAATGTAAAACATAGTCATTGAGAACAAAACTGATCTAAAAGTAGAAATATATGTAAATATCAATTAGTACCAAAAATGAAGAATAAGGTGAGGACACCATACAGCAGCATAGCGCAGCAATGAAACATTCAGTAGCCCGTAAAGCTGCCTGATTTTCAACTGTTCAATGGTGCAAAGGAAACATCCAATTTCTGTAATATCATTAATCACAACGAATTATGAGTTTAGTTTTAAACATGTTGAGCTGAGTTGTAAACTATTATTCCGTAGAACCGAATGAACAGAACAAATAAAGAACGAAAAACGTTTTACAAAGACAAGTGCCGCAAAAATAGTAATGAAACGTAGGGAAGATATTACTAATAATACATTTTAGCAAAATACAAAAATATGATCTAACATGACAAAGTAATAAGCGTTGGACGGAAACACCGTCTACGGCATAACCAACAATATATTACTAAGTGTTACGGAATAGCAGTGATTAGTTTTCAAAGTGTTTTTATTTTCGTTAATGCTACACAGCAATTCTGTAGCTAAAAAAGACGTCCATTAGTTGTGGAATTTCTTTATGTCTACAAGGAAAACACGCAGTGCAGGCATATATTTTGTAGTTTGTCATGTGATCTTGTAAAGCACTTTCTTCGCTGAGATGGCCATCTTTTGCTACGTAGAAAGAAATTTGCTTTAGTTTGTTGCCTCTGGCCAACGTTTTTTGGCATAAGTAATATCACTTATTTACACGTACCTTTGCTAAGGAAAAGAATCTTTCCATTTAAGTGTTTCTGGACAGAAACTATAGCGAATCGTCCTTTATTTCATCACTGAAAATCCGCGGTTCGTGGTTGCATGCTGCATCCCATAGCTTTATGTATTGTTGGAGCACAGATCTTTTCATAACTAAATCCAATAGGATCCGGAGAACTCCATCTCGTCAGTCACCATCTGAGCATGAAATAACGATTGTATAATGCTGCTGACATAGTTTGCTATCAGTCGTGAACAGTACAAGTGGTGCAAAATCTTTCTCATGTGAATATAGTTTAGCGTTTGCAAGATTTCTTCTACTGTTGCAGACAATGTGATACCAGCTCGTTGCCAAACGCCAAACTACTTTTCTCCCATTCAGAGATTTTCCAGAACACTCTGCTGCTTTCCTTTTTATAAATAGATACCTTGTTTCTCCAAGCCTTTTTGAAACATATTCCCTCTTTAGTGGGGAATACGAAGTAGATGTTACATAGGAACAAACAGGTTTAGATGAGTAATTCCCCTTTATTGTCAACTCAATGTAACCCATATGTTCAGCTAATGATGAGGGCAGGTATGATCCACAAGCTTAATTTCTTTAGGTAAGGCAGGCAATAGAATCTGTTTCCCGTAAAGAAAAAATATATGTTCATTGCGTCTAAAAAGCGCTAATGATACGATAAAAAGCGCTAAAACAAAGACAGATGACCTTTTTGCTCAGGTGTCGTGACAATGACATGTTATCAAAATATGGTGGAATTCTTAACAATCACTTCACTGCAATACTTCATTGAGCTGGTGTAGGTCTTTTTCAAGATGTTACCAGAAATCATAGATTCATAATTGGAAAAAATGTGAGATGGTAACATAAACATCACTTCTATGATCAGGAGCAGATTGGCTGGCTATCAGTATTACGCTCTGATTGAACACGTTTTTTCTTTGATTAGGACACTTGCAAAAAACATTCGATTGCTCTAAAAAACAGATTTGAAAATTATTCAAGTATGTAATAATTCTTCGCAACGTTTCTCAGACTGAAGCTCATCAAGAGACAATACGTCAAAATCTAGAGAATGTAGTCTCTAAATCTGCAAAGAGCGTCCTAGAAAAAAGACTTATCTCTTGTTCCTGCTCCACCCCGTTTTTCTATTCTTGACAACAATGCCTTGGCAAAACATCGTCTGTTGTTTACGGGTACTCAAAATTAGCTCCACGGATAAAACGTGAAATCCCAAAATTACTCTTAGGGTATAGTTTCTATATTACACCCGACCTTGACCTCACAGGAATTAGCTGCATAGAATAACTTAAATTACAGACCAATAGGATCAACATTACTGTACGGAAAAGCTACCCGTTAAAAAAATCGTTTAATTGCGAAGCTTTCGGGGATCACCTGTCCCCGTCTTCAGCGCAGGTAAACGACAGAGTGAGCGCTGGCCCGCCCCTTATGTGGGACTGGTACTTTAAACCGCGGGAGACTTGGGTCGTTTTAAAGGGGATCCAACATTATTTTAAAAAGGGTGGCGGAAAACGGGGACGGCGGAAAGGGAGCAACAAAGGGAGAAAAGAAAGAAAGAGTGGGAAAAAAGGAATGAAGGGAGGGCTGGGGGGGGGAGGGAATTAACCGGGCTGGGGATACTTCCAAATCACCGAGGTGCACCGTTATCGTCCCTGTACAGGCGATTCTTGTAGGCGGCAGCAGCTGGTTAAAACGACCCAAGTCTCCCGCGGTTTAAAGCACCAGTCCCACATAAGGGGCGGGCCAGCGCTCACTCTGTCATTTACCTGCGCTGAAAACAGGGACAGGTGATCCCCGAAAGCTTCGCAATTAAACGATTTTTTGAACGGGTAGCTTTTCCGTACAGTAATGTTAATACACACACCCGTTAAAAGGAGCTATGTTTTCAAACCAATAGGATCATTATCAAAAGAGATAAAACCAACGTAGTACTAGTACTTGACAGAACAAGCTGTACGCATAAATTGACTACCATTCGAAGCAACAGTGTCTACAAACCAATGGCGGTAGTCCTACAGAAGCTTCGAGAAAAAGATAGCGTTCTGTTTCCTTCTTCTTATGTCATATAAAGAAACGACCCTGGATTGTCTAGAAGTGCAATATCCGTGACGTTCTCAACTACTTCCAAGACTTCCACACTATGGTTTCGCAAAAAGGCATAAAGCTGGTTTTCTATTCAAGGCAATAGTTTTTACTACCAACAGTCTTAACTACAGAACTTAATCTGTATTTAAAAAAGTTATGAAACTGTTAACAGGAAAAGCAGTCTCATTAGTAAACAATAGCATGATCCGCTCAGCAGAGACGTAGGCGCTTCGAGTGGAGTGAAACTGAATTATTTTGTTGACAGCACTTCGAACAAAAGTAGGAAATTACGTAGGCTACTTTCAGTTTGATGGTGCGTTTCCCAAGAACTTGATGGAACACTAATGGGTAGCCCCTTGTCACTGGTCTTAGCTGAACCTTTTACAGATATTCCGGAATGAAAGGCCTTTTAAACGATCCATACGAGCGTCGCGATGCGTTTATTTAAACGCTACGTTGAAAACATCTTGGTGACCATACGTATGGGCAAACAGAGGGATTTTAGAGAATGTTTAAACATCAGTTTCCCTGGACCAGATAATCTTTGGCATTTAAAAAACAAGACGATTCACTTTTTTCTTATGGCGATTTCTATTATCAGCACCAACGATGTATTAAAAACTAAGGTTGACAGAAAATCTGTTCGTACGAGTGAGTTTTTATGTTTTATTTTCCATCACCCACTGTCCAAGATATGTCAGATTATTTCAGTTATTCTGAACTACGTAATTCACTTGTATAACCCTAAAGTGAAGAAAATCTTTTCCAAAAATGGCTATACTCTTTTTCATAGACCGCATTATTCCCAGTAGATTTTATGGGGTCTACTGTCCGCAAGTATCAATTGAATTTGCCTTCTTCTGCCCTACTTTGTTGTATTAGGTGAGAAAAGTTTGCGCCCAGGCAGAAGTTAGAATTCTGAGTGTTTTTCAAGTTTTACCAATTTGAAGTCACTTCTTCAGTCAGATAAACTAAGAGTTTCCAATAGACAAAAAAGCAGGTGAGATGTACGTGGTTAAATGTCCTTGCTTTGTTACTTACATTGATGAAACAAGTTACACTTTGGAAGAAAGATTTAATCCGAACATGAAGTGCCTACACCGGTATACTAATGCGAAGATCAGTATGTAAAATGGAGCTGCATTTGCACATGTGGGAAGAAAGGAACTAAATCCAAGAATGGCACTGCTAAAGCTTTAAAGGCATCAGCAATAGAGAATATGCAGGCTTATCCAATAAAATATCTGGAACAAGATTTGAATGTCAAGAAAGGAATTTATGGTTACGGCGAACGGAAGAATCGCTACAAATGAGTCACAATTCGACGTACAATAGCGACCGAGACACCAGAAATTAGTTTGATATGGTTTATCGTAATTGACCTTACAAAGTGTTATTTTCTACCTCAAGCAGGGGATGTTGTTTTTGCAAAATGGAAAGTAGGATTTTGAAAATCAATTGTTTAGAAAATATCAAAACTGGACAACAATGAAAGAACAGTCAGAGAAATATGATAACGCTTAACACCAAAACGCTTTAAACAATTAACGAATACACTTTGAAGTTTTCATGTGTGGACATCACAACTCATTAACCTATTGTCTTGATATACTTTACTAGTTCACCCACTGACGACCTGTGAAGGTGCATCACCCAGAGGTTTCACAGTTCTTTAAAGAAATCTTTGACGGCATAGCTTCCAGAAAGATTGTTGTAATCCTGTTGCATTGCATAGAAGCACTTCGGCAGGCAGAGCATAAAGAAGATACTTGTGCTGGAAACTTCATATTTCATGTCATTATGGCCACAGTAAATTCATACAACCGACACAAACCTATTAGCTATCGCCTTTGACTAAGACCGTTTTCTGTACAATAATAATATTTCACCGATGTACTCTTTCTATACGGAATGTGGGTCCCGTTTAAAAACTTCTTATTTACTCCGGAGAAATAAAAGGTTTTTAAACGGGACCCACATTCCGTAAAGAAAGAGTACAACATGAAAATCCACTGTCCCGTACAAGAAACCACATTTACAAAAATATTTCACGAAATGAAAATTCACAGAATTTCTCAAAACTGTGCCTCAATTCCTTCCACACCAGTTAAATTTTCATTATGAACCATCAATAGTGGACAACTTTGCTGCAAACCTTTATCCCATCAAGACCTCACAAAAGCAAATCTCTTTGTTTAGTATCAGTGTTCACAATACCTTTCTCACAGATAAGCCTCGTCAAATCTTCAAATCTACAAAAGGTTTTTTATTCATTGATTTTCTTATAGTCTTGTAATCATCCGTTCTGCCGGTTAGTAAATAAAAAAATATAGCTCTCTCGAAACCCTCTTTCTCTCTTTTGCAACCAGCTTATACATCACCTTTTATAGAAAGTTAACACTCTATATTGGCCACAGAATTGCTGAAAAGCATTAACGAAAATAAAAAAACACATTTATCAAGTTCTGACAACTCAGTCTAAAATAATGCTATGCACCTGCAATAGCAACGACAGAAGTTTATTGACAGAATTGTGAGCCCTGTAATGCTGGATGTTCGCTAACGGTCCACACTAATATGTTGTCTTATTTTACTAGCACAGAGTCGTGTCGTAAAAATGAGAAACAGTAGTATATTAGATCTATGCATAAACTGTACAGTGTTTTTACGTTAAATGCGCAGAAAGTGAAGTTGCAATGCTACTGGTTTTTTCGTGGAGTATTCGTCGTTCTCACAATCATCGTGAAGCATGTTGACGCTACCTTCGCTTTCCATTGATGCCGGAAGTGCCAACAGCCAATTCTTGAAAATTTAGAACAAAGACAATTTGGTTCAGCTCATTGCTCATTATGCGTTGACATATACAACATTAATCTTGAAAGCTATTGTAACTTGGTTTCGGCTTCCACGCATCGGTATGAGTAGCATTTTACAGCTACAGTTGGGCAGAAGTTCCATTACTGCATCTTACCATTCCGAAGCACAGACAGATACATTTGCCTATGTTACTCGCCGAACTGCTGCTGATTTCGCAACCTTCGCGAAGTAGACCGTACACGTAATGTTTGAAGCATATGCAGCAAGTCGTTTTTCATGCAGATACGCGAACATTTCTAACGTTTTGACGAATATGATTTTTTGTCGTGATTGTACTTTGTATTTTTTCGTTTTCGTATATCCACTTGACTGACTGTGTACAGTTTTGTTTGCAAAAGAGTAATCTTTTTCCTTCGTTTCGTTAATGGGCGGAGACAAACGTCCAAACGCTGTTTGATAGCAAATTTGCACAACTGTTCTCGCACTCGTTTCCAGCGCTTCTCCATCTTATCCACCTGCATGAACTTCGCCTTAACGTTGGCTCTGATGACGAGAAGAATTTTGTGACTGGGCTGCCTGGAAAATTCAATTCTCAGCGAGCACAAGTTGATACATGAGTTTGTCTTCTTGAACGTGGCGTCAAAAACTTGGAAACATCGAAATCGTTTTTGAGTGTATGGTTTTGGTGCTGATCAGTAATCCTGCGCAAGAGCTACGTGTGCGCGTGCTTTGAAAAATTTATGAATTATATACTGCGACATTTGCATACGAAGCATTACGGTGGCGGAGATATGCGTTACTGGACTTCCTGTCAAAGTGAGTGCGAAACGACAATTGCAGAAAAAGTGTTCCGAAGTTTCACACGTGCATGAAGAATACGTTCCTTCTTTTCTTCAGCGGTGGCTGGAGTGAACGCGAAGCTCTCACGTTTACTGCCACAGAAATTTGATCTGTAGCACTTATGCATAGATCTAATAGAACTACAAAAGAAATAGTTGACATGATTTAATAGAGATCAACACTATAGTACAAATAACAACTAGAAAGCGACATGACAATGACGTTAATAAAACACGGTTATTGGAAAAAGATGAATTTTCAAACAAGGCTAAACAGAAAATATAATGCAGCAACCGGTTAATAGGACATGTGTAAGTCCACCGTAGACACCATAAATCCTTATTTATTGATTCTTAAATAGCGACCTTTAATTAAGACTCCAAAGTGGAAGTTGTTATGTTTAAATATTACGCAGATCAGTTCCTTTAATTTATGAGACTTGACGACAACAGCACTATAGCCAAATATTAAATGTATAGGCATCATATATAGGCGTGATGACAATTGGCATAAAGATTCTGTAAACTCTCTGAGTGATTACGAAAAGCGCTATAACGAAGATGTTTTCCGGTCCGTCGTTGATGCCATATAAATAAGCGTGGCAATAAGTGAATCTAAAAGCGACGATGACTAAAAGCCATACTTCATGCACACAGAATCCCATATGTGTTCAGAACATCTAGGAAAGGACGTATTCAATGAATACACATCTTCCATTGCTTACAACATCAGATGTGATTGGTTAAGCATATACTAGCTACTCAGTTTTCTTTCGACGAGAATTTCATTGTCTTCTGGAATGAACATTTTTCCTTTCTTCTGAGACGATACTGAAGTTTGCGAAACTGCAACTTTAGATAAATTATCGGAACGCACGCGCATCTTTTACGGTGCCAGCATGCGTACTCTGTGACCCATAGCTGAGGTGTTGTTGGTCTTCTTCTTCTTCTTCGTCTGTCATGCGTTCACTGTACGCTAAAGTTTAGGTATTCTGTTTGGCGATGATGCTTCCATGCACTTTAGGTATATCAATCAAGCGATGTTTACTCTCTTCTGTGTGAAAATCAGAGAATGTTTACTTCAAGCAAGTGATTATGTTTGAGCGTACGAAACAAGCGTGACCAATCTTTCAATGATTAGTTTACATATTCCACCGTAATAATAGGCCTACAGGTTATCTAATTTTCAAAGTATGTTTCAATAGCGAACATTCGATTTTCAAGCCGTCTCTTTTTCCTACGTATCGTTATACACAGATACAGCAAATACTAGACAGAGTCACATGGACGTTAGGTTGACGTCTTATTGACTATACTGTAAACGGCCCTATACTTGCACTGTTCTTCTCTACACCTTCTTACTAAAACTTGAAACTTCTACATCCAAATTAGAATTGCAATAGAATTCTGTTTCACAGAAGTGCTTATATGGAGATAGCGCGTCGATATACATCTACCCGAATTAGTCACTGTTTCCAAAGAGCTGTCTTCTGTCTAAGCGTTTATTTGTGAAGTAAAAAACACACAAATGGATGTGTCCTTTTTCGGTGATTTACTTCGCGCCCTTAAGAGGCCACTTAAGCGCTCAACTGTTGTCTTCTCAGCATCTTCGTTTTTATGTTGAAAGGAGAAATATATTTAATCGTTTCATTGATTTTGGTTAACTCATTCAGGTTGAATTTGCTCTTCTCCATCTTGTAAATGGTACGACAGACAGCATATAAAAATATCTTAGTTTTGTTATATCTGTAGAAGTAGTTTATGCATGCATAGTAGTTCAAATACGTTTTCGTATGGTATTACTTTAGCTTCATGCCATCTTGTTAGATGATCTAGATCAGTGTTTCTCAACGTGGGCCCTGGGTCCCCCTGGGGGGGGGGGCTGAGAGATTTTAGGGAAGCCCTGGAAGCCAGGGGGCCTGGAGGATAATGCGGCAGGACATTGTCCCAATAAGCGGTGGGTTCTTACAAGGATTAGGGGGCCCTGACAAGGCCTAGGGGGTCCTGACAAGGCCTAGGGGAGCCCTGGGGCAAAAAAGGTTGAGAAACTATGATTTAGATAATTTATTTTCGATTCGAAACTTTTAAAGGATCAAAGCCTGGTTTCGAACTGTTCTCTTATGCGTTTAGCATCGCAGTCTAGCTTAGGATTAACTCCGCTGTAGTTATAAATACTTTGCTAACGGACTTTCTTATGTAGTTATACGTTGCGATAAATAATTTCTTTCGAAGCTGCACGCGGTGAGAGACAACGAACATACTCACTCCCTTCCTTTGCATAACACTAAATTGACCCAGTTCTATTAGCCATTAGAAATTAGAATAACACCATTCGCCTATCGGTAAAATTAAATAACGATTTCTTTGGTTTCTTGAAACAACACTCATAGACAATTTTCCCTGACCTTTATCATAGGTAATTTCATAATGCGCCTACTTCACTGTCGCTAACATTCTAGGTAGGAAATATATTTTTAACCATTAGAAAAGGTACACGTCTCCGTTCGTTTCAACTATTTTTAACTCAGAATCTGAATAGTAATTGAGAAGCGAACTCCAGTCCGACAGAGGACGAACGTGCAAGAAAGTAATCTTCTTTCGTTAACACTCTTAACATAGATGAATGAAGATATGGTTCTGCAAGTTGAAATTACAATTTTTTCCTTCATTTGCTCTTCTGCGATTTCCACAACGCGATCATCGCAATTTGGCTTCACTTTTTCAAGTAGTCTCAAAAGGAAAAGCTGAGTGCAAATCGCTAAACTTAAAGCAGGAGAGAAACTTTCCAACGATTCCGTCTCGAACTGTAGGAGAGCTCATTAGCAACTTTTCAAATGTGAGTGTTGCAATTATAGGTTATCCTTTCTAATGACATCCAGTTCATTCTAGGATAGGTTGACTCCATAAATCCCATCTATAATTAGACTTGAGTAGGGAACAATTTCAAAAGATTCATCTTCGGTGTCGTTCTTGTTGATTAGATGAGCAAATTTTCCGGAAAGGTTAAATGTCTTTACTATTTGTTGTGATGTAACCTCAGAAAGGCTTAGTGAACCTATAACTTTAAGGAAAGCAATTTTTTGTAAAACACTCACGATAGCGCTGCTACTTTTTAGAGTGGATACCTTCACAGCTTTATCCTTTGGCCATCAAGACGGGATTAACATAAATCACAATACTTCCATAGATATAGATTTTTATAAGAAATCGACAAGGTGATTTCCTTGAAATTTTATTAATGACCTGCTTCTTGAACAAACAACGTATAGCATCGTAACTAGAAAATTAGGTAGACTATTCCTTCAGCCACATTTCCGGAAGCTTAATGTAGCCATGAGAAATGCTGTCCAATTTTTCTTTAAGGAAACATTATTCAGATTGGCGATCTTAAGTTATCGGAAGCGTTTTGTTATGCAGCAATACAATCAAAAGTCCCTGCTGTGCATGAAATAAAGCTAAAATATTCGCTGCTTTCGTAGTCATTCGTCGCTTCATTTGTCTGAACTTAAAATACGCACAACGGCAGATCGGTAAGCTTCTTCTGCACGGTAGATTCTTTTCGATACGACAGGACTCATTATCTTACGGACAGAACGATTGACAACTGGTTTATGAGTTCTCATTCTTGATCTTCCCATAGCTTCTTTCCGTTCTTTGTGATTGTACCTATAAAAATACCAACACACGCCTTACCAACGAATGGATGAGCAAGTTGTTAGGAAATGCACAGAGAATACACGCGGTTAACTTCCGTGAAACTCTACTCCCGTCGTCAGCGTAACGCATGGAGAAGGGATTCACTCAGTTAAACATTTACATATGCCTCTGAAGGGAACACTGGGTGTGACTATCTCAGTGTAGTGCAGCAGCGGTATTTACTGACGAGTTTGATTCACATATCACTAACCTCTGTACCCCTCGCTTCCATTGGTATTTGCACTAATGGGAATGAATAAGCCCTACTTTATGTCTGATGGAAGTAGTTCTCTCGGGTTGTGATCATCGGCAATAGGTCGAGTGAACATTGAACAGAACGGCCATGGAGGCATTCTTCGTAATTTCCATGATCTTCTCGGGGATAGGTTTTGCAGTTGTCCTGAATGTATTTTTTTCGACCCCTTTAGCCTGTCCTCAGCATGCATGTACTGCTTGAGCATTTTCATATGATTTGGGACCTTTTAAACAAAGCGTGGCCCGTTTGGCATGTCTAAGAGACGTTGCAAGCACATTTGATTTGCTAAGCTGCCAGCGCTGTCCTGTCAAAAGGAACGTGATCTTGTCACTTGTTAAAGTCGAAAGAGGGTGACAGGAACCTTTAAAGCGTATTACGGAGTTAAGCGACTGTCCTGTGCGTTTGACCTGTTCACTTCATTATAATAGGGAATAAACAAGACGGAATGAGGCTGTGTTGTACTTCCAGGAATGGGTAGCGGTAAATCGCTAAGTTTGCGAAGTATGATAGATTTAAGGAAACTTTTAGGGTCACCGTCGTCAATTAGTGTTGGTGAGATGAGATTCAAGCTAGACAGTTAAAGGGACGAGTCACAGTTACAGAGGGCCGATGGACCATACCGGTGGCAATACCTCTTTTTATACAAATGGGATGTTAGGAGAAAAATCCACATACCTGTCAGAATGGATGGGTTTTCTGAATACAACACTTTTAAGGTTACATCCTTCCTTAATCATCAAGATGTCTAGGAATGCTAGCCTGCCGCTTAACTGTTCCTCCATTATTAACATAATTTTTCCAGCTGAAAGATTATTTAAATGGCTTAGGAAAAAATTCTCTATCCCAGTGCTAACTCAGGCGAAAACGTCATCTACATGTGTCTTGAAAAAGGAAGGATTCATGTGACTGTCTGCGAGAGCAAATGCTGTTTGCTCCAGGTGTCCCATGAGCACTTCAACGAGAATTGGCGAGAAGAGGTGGCACGGAAGGAAGAAACGGTCTCCAAACTTAAAATAGTTGCCCTGTAGAACGCAAAAGGCTACCAATGTTTTTCAGTGGAAAGGTGTTACTTTCATCTGACAAAAGATTGCTCTTACAAAGCTTAACATGTCGAGCAGGATTTTAAGTATGTAACTTATTGGGACGTTAGCAGAGATATCTTTAACATTGTAACTAAATATTACGTCCCTGCTCATCCATTCATTAGTAGGGCGCGTTTTGATTTTTATAGACTCAAGATGTCTGAACGCAAATAAATTCACAATTGAAATCTTTCGTAATGCCACAAAATGAAAAGATAAATACACCGACCGCAATGAAGATTACTAGTAATGGTAATGACACTACCACAGATAAAGTTGTCTCTCTTCTCTGTGAGCACGTTAAAAATGAAGTTTTATTGTCTGAGTTTCACGGCGCTCCTCTTTTCCCATCTTCAGTGGAAACGAAAGTGAACGTTAAAGCATGACAACTACGGACGTCAGAATAGCTGTTGCTCGATAAACTGTTACGGAAGCTTAAAGTGTTGAAGATAATTTTCACGCCGTCATTTTCATCTTCAAAAGCTGTTGAATTCATTAGTTTGCAACGTGGATAGTTTTTCTTTAGCTCCAATCTACATTACAGAGTAGCGGTACACATTTCACTTAAGCAAATTCACAAGTGCAATGATCTCTATTTTTTTACTTGAGTTCCTTTATCACGCTTTAATCCACATGATACGGTGATAACAACCCACGGAGTTCATTCATCCATACCGTATTTCGTACGCCTTAGCGGTAAACTGTTACCGTGTAGCGAAGAAAACTTAATTCAGCTTCGCCAGTGCAAAACGTAATTCTCAACATAGTAATTGATCATGAACGGTTTCTGATCGTTGTTGTACATTTTCGATGACCGATGAGGTTTACAGCGCTCGCTCTCTTACTCCATTAAGAATAAGTAGTTGTAGTCTTCCTTGATGGTTTTGTACAGCTCAGATTGTCATCCATCCGCTCTCTTTTGACAGATTCTCTTTATATCTCTCATGTAGTTTGTTATCAGTTGTTCCACTGTAGGAATCAGAGTATTTTCCTTTGACTTCCAACACAGCCTAGGCTTATCGATCCGTCGACTGATCTTCCTGATAATACATCTTATCTACACCTTCTGAAGAAAATCTTGAAAGCCTTTTTCTCCAAGGCGGTCGTCCTAAAGATTAACGAGTAAAAAGCCGGAAGGCGTGGACGCAGAATCAGGTACCATGCCCTTACCTTCTCTCATTACCAGCCTAGTCGCATGGTTATTCTTTTAAACAATTGCTCCGCCGTAATGCAGTTTTAATCTGAGATGCGCACCACAACAAATACTGATTGTTTTCCTTGCCATTTTTTAAAATAATTAGTGTTAACATCGAATAGTAATGACGGCGGTGATGCGAAACGAATGAATTGATCCGTATCAGCAGATTTATTATAGATAAACTTACGAAAGGTACTTTAAAACTTCAGGAAAAATAGTCCACGTTGCAAACTATAAATTTAGCAAGCCACGAAAAGAAAGAACGGCCAAAACAATGGGCGTAAACGTACCAACAGTCAAACCAGTTTAAATACTCAACTCTACTAGCAGCTTTTCAGCGAACACCGATTACAAAATCTTTGAGCATAATTTAACGTCCACCTATAAGTCCACTGAAGATCGGACAACAGAAGTCCGTATAAGCCTCAGACACTAAACGTAATTATTTTCCGAATCTTCAAGTCCTTAGAGACGTAGAGACAACAAAAAGAACCGTTAGCATACATCCAGCATTCAGTAAGCATAAACATTTAACAACGAGATAACACAATACATATAGCAAAACAAATCTTATTAAGACACAGAAAAGAATGCAATTTCATTCCACGCTGCTATAAAAGTGCAAGCGGAAACTGTAATTAGCGTTGGCTAGAGCAAAACTTGAAAATGCAAGAACAAAAGGCGGTCCGCAGCGCACCACAAAACGAAATCGTCAACCGCTGCATGCGAGCAAAATACTGCACTGGCGAGAAACTGTCTCTGCCGTCTATAAGTCGTTGAAGGGGACAGTGCTCGCCCCTCCCCTGAACGAAAGTAGAGAGGAATTTACGTGTCTTCTTCCATTTCGTGTAACACGAGAAGGGAGAGCATGTATCTCTCAATGGGTTGTAATGACCCCTCCATTGATAAGGCTCCTGGGGGAGGGGCAGCAACTTGCCTGCCCTCATAAGACGGCTGCAAAAGGGCACTAAGCGCCCCTACTGCGCGGGTAACCGCCCCACCCTGTCTTTGAAGGGACAGGAGCGGCGAGTAACTGCCCCTCCCATCTTTCGAGGGGTAGGAGCGGCGAGTAACCGCCCCTCCCCTCGTTCGAGGAGCAGGAGCGGCGACGAACCGCCCCTCCCCTCGCTGAAGGGGGAAGAGCGGCGAGTAACCGCCCCTCCCCTCGCTCGAGGAGCAGGAGCGGTGAGTAACCACCCCTCCCCTCGCTCGAGGAGCAGGAGCGGCGAGTAACCGCCCCTCCCCTCGCTCGAGGAGCAGGAGCGGCGAGTAACCGCCCCTCCCCTCGCTGAAGGGGGAAGAGCGGCGAGTAACCACCCCTCCCCTCACTCGAGGAGCAGGAGCGGCGAGTAACCGCCCCTCCCCTCGCTCGAGGAGCAGGAGCGGCGAGTAACCGCCCCTCCCCTCGTTCGAGGAGCAGGAGCGGCGAGAACCGCCCCTCCCCTCGCAGGAGCGGCGAGTAACCGCCCCTCCCCTCGCTCGAGGAGCAGGAGCGGCGAGCCCCTCCCCTCGCTGAACGGCGAGTAACCGCCCCTCCCCTCGTTCGAGGAGCAGGAGCGGCGAGTACCGCCCCTCCCCTCGCTGAGGGGCAGGAGCGGCGAGTAACCGCCCCTCCCCTCGTTCGAGGAGCAGGAGCGGCGAGTAACCGCCCCTCCCCTCGCTGAGGGGCAGGAGCGGCGAGTAACCGCCCCTCCCCTCGCTCGAGGAGCAGGAGCGGCGAGTAACCGCCCCTCCCCTCGCTCGAGGAGCAGGAGCGGCGAGTAACCGCCCCTCCCCTCGCTCGAGGAGCAGGAGCGGCGAGTAACCGCCCCTCCCCTCGTTCGAGGAGCAGGAGCGGCGAGTAACCGCCCCTCCCCTCGCTCAAGGAGCAGGAGCGGCGAGTAACCGCCCCTCCCCTCGCTCGAGGAGCAGGAGCGGCGAGTAACCGCCCCTCCCCTCGCTGAGGAGCAGGAGCGGCGAGTAACCGCCCCTCCCCTCTTTGGAGGAGCAGGAGCGGCGAGTAACCGCCCCTCCCCTCGCTCGAGGAGCAGGAGCGGCGAGTAACCGCCCCTCCCCTCGCTGAAGGGGGAAGAGCGGCGAGTAACCGCCCTTCCCCTCGTTCGAGGAGCAGGAGCGGCGAGTAACCGCCCCTCCCCTCGCTCGAGGAGCAGGAGCGGCGAGTAACCGCCCCTCCCCTCGCTCGAGGAGCAGGAGCGGCGAGTAACCGCCCCTCCCCTCGCTGAAGGGGGAAGAGCGGCGAGTAACCGCCCCTCCCCTCGCTCGAGGAGCAGGAGCGGCGAGTAACCGCCCCTCCCCTCGCTCGAGGAGCAGGAGCGGCGAGTAACCGCCCCTCCCCTCGTCCGAGGAGCAGGAGCGGCGAGTAACCGCCCCTCCTCTCGTCCGAGGAGTAGGAGCGGCGACAAACCGCCCCTCCCCTCGTCCGAGGAGCAGGAGCGGCGACAAACCGCCCCTCCCCTCGCTGAAAGAGCAGGAGCGGCGACGAACCGCTCCCACTCCCGCGCAGTGTGTCAGAGCGGTTACTGATCGCTCCACTCCTTACGGATGGTGCAACAGCGGCTGCTTAGCCGCGCAGCGCCTTCCCGAAGGTGTCGGAGCGGCGAGTAACCGCTCTGACGACCGCGAAAATGCATGCACATGCAAGGAACCACCTCCCATCCCATCATGGAACAAAGAAGTGCGGATCGTGCATTTCCAATTGCTTCAATAACCAAAAGACAAGCAGAACACCCGTACAGATATGCTAACATGCATAATAATGCAAGAGCATACTTGCCATGCAAAGTACATGCACTCTCGCCGAAAATGTGAAGGCAACGAACCAAAAGAGCGAACTCGCATTCACCGAACGAACATGTGCATCATGTAAGCTGAAGCCTATACCGTCCTGGCTAAACAGGTAGCTTTTTCTTTCCTATGAAAATTTGTATACTTTTCATTTTTTTTACGGAATCGCGCTGAATATCAGATGTTTAATAAGGCAGTTAATATTAAGAACAAGCTATTAACCGTCTTCACCATTTTCTTTAAAGCCATTGCGAGGCAACAGTATACGGTTAAGCACTCCCGGAGGATGAACGGAAACTACCTTAGAGGGGACGTGTAAACAATCGGTCATCTTACCATGTCGGCTCAGACATTTTATGGTGCCACGATTTTGAACATTGTTTTTATTCTCGTATTAATAAACGTTGTGAAATATTATGGCCTTTTTCTTTGTTGACTATTATCATTCTCTTTTATTGCTTTAGACTTCTGGAAACTACTATTTCTTGTCTTTCCGTAAGGAAAGTCAGAGTTGATTGAAACCGAAAGAACAGCAGCTTTCAATTTCCTTTTCTATTGAGAATGTTTATAAAGCCTTGAAGAAAAGATTTGCGCAAGCACAGTATGGTAGATCGTACCATTCTAAGCGTATAAGTGATAGAGATTTTTGGAACCGCTGTGAACTGTAAGGAATCTTATTTCATGAAATTTTAAATTACAAAATCTTCTGATAGAATAGAAGTCGCGGTGCATGGGGAACTGAATAGCGAAGTTCTCTTTCATAAACTGGAAATTGTGGAATGGACAGATGCACAAGAGATAAAAGTTTATCGACGCCTAACAAATTCCTTTATGTGTAGAAAGTACTCATTGCCACAAGCTGACGGAACTTATACCTAGTATCGCATCCTGGACAAGTAACATTAACGTTAAGGACTTTTTGATACAACGAACAGGGGTACTGACAATTCTAAAAAAGTGGCTTAGAGAAAAAATCGTGGCACTAGTAGATCCACGGTAGACCTCTCTCTACATAATACACCTGGATGGAAGATCTAAGGTTACCTAACTAAGAAAATGAACTTTATGAATTGTTCCGGAGCTCACAAAAGCCGTAGTCTTACGGCAACGACAATGCGATGGGAAAACTTTGATTAGTGCACTGCAATAGTGTAGGAAGTTAGGGGTGGACGTTCAGCCTCTTGTATTGGAGAGATGAGAAATACCCTTCCGAACAATTTTAAGCGGAATGAAAAGTACTTTCGGCAAAGTAAGAACAGCAAAGATAGGCTCAAAAGGATAAATAAAAGTTATCTGGGAAATCTTTATATCTGGTTCAACGAGCGCTTCTGGAAAAACCATATCGACATCTACGCTCATCCGACATATGGCAAAAACGCTGTCCCGCGAAATCCTAACGAACTTTGCATAGGAAGGTAATGTATACTCATAGAGCTAAAGCAAGTGGAGAAAGGCCTAGAAGAAACGAAGACCAAGGCATTAACCTAGGAAACAGCAGCCTAAGCATCAGTGAAAAACTGTTCCAACCAAAAAGAAATCTATGAAACTCATATTTTGCTTCCTGTCTCGAAGGAGAGATATTGTGAAAAGATTTGGCAAAGTAGCGAAGGCGACAGAGGAAACTATGCTACAGTAATGGCAAGTAAAGTAAGAAAACCATATTAGACTTCGTTTACACGATGGAAAACAACCTTGAAAATTATGACATGTCAACGTGATTTCGCAAGGCGCAATTTAAGTGGTATTTTTGTCCTCGTTAAGACACTTAACCATAACGTTGCTCGCAATTGCTATCGACTTTAACTCAGCTGGCGAAGACGGAGTGCCATTTGTCCACGAGGACAGTTGAATTATCAACTAACGAACACTGAGTGTGGACATGTCACTTTCGTAAAATGAAAAGAAGACCTCAGAGTTTTCAAGGCTTATAAGTCGATGAGAACTTTAAATGCGTTGCAATTCTCATTACAAAAATCGGAAAACTCCTGTTAGGGCGAAGGAATAAAACGACGACCATCTATCGTAAAATAAAAATTTCTATAATGTGAAAACCTAAGGAGTCGTTAAGCAGTGTTAGCTATTGAATCTAAACTATGAGAGACGTTATTTCGTAACAGGAGCGTAAAAACTTGTTGCTTTGTACGGATGCAAAGTGTCTCTGTAAACCTTTACCAAGGGTGCTGATGTGGTGAACGACTCGTGTCTATCAGAAGCAAGCAGTTGTCTAACAGGTAAAATATTGCTATTCCACAACTATCACGAAGAATACTTATCGACTGCTTATTTGCAGGTCCGCTTATAGGAGAGAAAATAGAAGAAATAGTCAAGAAAAGTAAAGCCAAAGGACACTTATGAAGGAAACAAATTAAGAAAGAAAAGTCTGTTTAATTAAAATGGTGATAGTGAATGTTTTCTGCCAAACAAAAAAAGAAATGGAATTCAAAGAAAGGGAACAAACTATAGGAAAGAAGCCAGCTGAGAGTGACTACTCATTTGCGGCCGCATCAGAATGCCTCTAAAAGGAACATAGGTGTAATTTCAATCTCTATTCCTCACCCAGTGTTTCTCCCTTTATGAGCATTGCCCTGGATTTTGGAGAAGGAGCGCCGGAGTGGATGAAGTGATAGCGTTTTAAAGAAACGGATTGCTTCCGTACAAAGCAATCAACTGCTCGAATGGGCCATTACACGAACACTTTTTTATTGTTTATAGCCAATCACCAATTGTTCATTATGCCTCACTCAAATGCTATGTACATGTTACTGAGTAAACTGTTGCGTCTTATGGCAACTACTTTTTGAAGTAATTGAACAACAGTTAGCGGACTAAGAGTATTAATAATTTGGCTCTTCTTTACTTTCCGTTATGTCATGTACACTGAATGACAACTTTAAAGCAGTAAGAACATTAATTTTCATTGGGAAAACTATTCTTTCCGATCTTTTCAACCAATAATTACTTATTAATTATTCTTATGCAAACGTGTTGCACACAACGCCAGTCGCTATTATACTAAATCTAACTATACTTCTACCTCCTAAGTTCTTACGGTAAAGCACTAATAATGGCTTCTAAAAGCAAATTTATCTCTTATTCTCTCTAGTTCAACTTTAAAAATGATGACTCATATTCTAAGAGAAACACAATAAGTTTCAAAAATGCTTCTTACCTGAAGTTGTCGTTCCTTCTTCAAGTTCCTGTCGAGGTTGGTTTGCGTTCGCATTTGTGGTGTGACGTCGAAATGCGAATTTTTCCATGGTTGACTGTGGCGATGAAGTCTATGAACGTTAACATGTACAGAAGGCGATGGAAAATGTAAATAACGCAGATTTAGAGAAACGTGGTGGCAGAATGGCGAAAATCTTTATGACGTTTGGCAAGGCAAAAGCAGTCTACCAACGAAGAGCGGACGTGTAATACTGATAAGAGCAGCTATTGCAGCAGCTTTGGCGAAAAGATAAGTGTTCCATGCAAATTATTTGCGATGTGATAAGCTTATGTGCGAGCTGCCGTGGCATAGTTCAAGTGGTTTTTAGTGTAAAAGAGATTATGCCAACGCTACCAAATAATTGTTTATCGTCGCGAAAACTGTAAATGTTAAAGAAATCTTTTACAAGAGGACCATTGGATATTAACGTTGTGTGCGCATTGTCAAATTGAGGTTTACCAAGTGCTTACCTAAAGAACTGAATGGCTAATGCCTTCGCCGAAATGTGTTGAAAAACGGGCTTTTCATCTACCAATAGAACGCAACTTTTGAGACCTACCAGTAGCCGTCTTTGGCACAATGCATAATGGCGGAGGAATGAAAAAGAAGGGGATCCCGGATAGGGTTAAATATTGATCACTTAAGTAAATATTTGTCGACAAATCGTGCAGAAAACTCCGCTACAAATCGAGTGACGAAACCATAGTGAATTCAGGTCAAGTGGAGGACAATAGCTTACGCAAATAATGAAACAAGCAACTTTTACGTAACGTTTC
Organism: Trichuris trichiura; assembly: GCA_037903355.1. Lineage (NCBI taxonomy): Eukaryota > Metazoa > Nematoda > Enoplea > Trichinellida > Trichuridae > Trichuris > Trichuris trichiura. The sequence goes on from JBAJFE010000011.1 coordinate 819,409, forward strand.
CCATTACCGGCTTGCATGTGCGTACCGATACAGTTTGCAGCGTCATTTCTCGTTCCAATGGGGTCAAGCTTAGCCTTAGGCTATAAAAATTACATGAAAAGTATATGGGAAGCAGATTACAAGAATTTTAAACCTAAGCGTAACATCGAACCTACTCTAACAAAAGATAAAAGTGCGAAGTCGGTAGTCTATGGGACGAGGCAAATCGGAATAGTCCAAAAGTTGCCTTGTTGTTTACTTCTCTCTGATCTGGTTTGCTTTCTTTTCCTTACTTTGTCTTTTTTCTGATTTGGCTTTTTTCTTCTTCGTCTTGTTTTAGTTATTCAACATTACGTTGTCCCTTTCTGTTCGTCGTGGGTGTGCCATTCATTTCGGTCTGCCGCAAGTCTACAGCTTGATATCGTCACTTTTCGACCTTCTCTTCTGTGCGTTTTCTGATTTATAATTTCTTCCTATCTCGTTTGTTGCTATTCGCTCTCCATTTCTTGATCTTCATTCATGTTTTCCTCTGCTTTCAGTTATTCCTTCGTTGTTTGCTTCATTTTTCCAGTTTTTCTTCTTACACATCCATTTTGGTAAATTCTTTGCTTTTTCGCTTCTTTCTGTCATATTTCTGTTTCTTTTCTATGTTATCTGTTTTGGTAGCACCACCTTTTCTTCTCCGGTGCTCTCGCTACTTTAAAATCTTTTATTGTTGGTTTTGCCTCTTCTCTGTTTCTATCCTCTTTGTAATGGGTGCTCAAGTCTATCAAGTATCCAATGGTTTTTTGTTCGTTTGACATTACGCATTGCTATGTTGACAGTATGTTGTAGGCGGTAAAATCTGTGCACTCAATTGGCAAAGAAAGAGAATTGTCTTCTGTGTTTTCAAGAAATTGGATTGACCGTCGATAACAACAACTTTTTCTAGCAGGAAGCCTTGAACATTAGTTAGCGATACAACGCGGAGAGTTTATGCCAGCGGTGGGGAACGTCTGACCCGCGAGACCATTCCATCCGGTCCTAAAAACATTCCCTCTCACCAACTGAGGCAACCGCACATGGATGCGAGCTTCAGCGAAAAGTGACTGTGGGATCTGATTTTTTGAAAATGCGATACACTCGTTGTATGTGAACCCTAGTAATAGCATAAATCATGCGTAAACAAGCAGACAGCATCAGTCTGGCTAGGAAGACTGCTCTGCTGTCGGCTCTCTGTCGACAAACCGATGTTGTTAGTCTTAGGAGGCAAGAAGTAAGCTGGACTAGTGTGCGCGTCAGTAGCGTGGACCATTGGCCGCCTACAGACCAAAAGTATTATTCTTATCTCGCCTTATCGCTTTGTTCGAAGGGTGTCTTAAATGAACATACGTGCAAACAATGGAGGCTATGTCCTTTCGTGGAGTATTCCGTAAGGCCAGCGAATGGTCTTAAAAACGTCCGAACAGCCCGCGGCAGCAAAAAGGTTCCCTAGCCCCGGCTTATGCAATAATTACATGCAATTAATCAGTGTCGCATGCAAGGAAAACCCAGAACACGTCAGTCCTTACATGCACGGAACCTTTGTGAGAGTTAGTGGGACATACTAATGGAAACAATAACCATAATGAAAGCTGCTATCAAGGAGAGAAAGGCACAAACTCTCAGACGTAACTGTTTCTAGATCAAGAAATTAAAGCATCTACGATTACAGAGTACGGTGCTCACACACTCTACAACCCACGATACAATGTCCGAAATAATAGTTATCTTACGTTCAGAAGGTATTTTTAATGTGATATATTAAGCTTTGAAAGTGGCATTTTTGTAAAAATTTTAAGAAATTGCTTTCCTTTCTACAAAACATTTTTTCAGGACTGTTCGTTGTAATAGTAACTTTACTTAGTTTGGATAGAGAACTCAAGTCAGCAAAATATAGACAATAAAATCGGCCGCTATGGATGTCTAATTTTATGGTCACATGGAATAAAAGAGTCAAGAGAAAGACAGTCAATACTTTATAATGCGTTTAAAATAACCAAAATTTCGCTTCCCTGCGTGACACTTGCATCGCTGTGCTTTCTATTATTGCCAGAGAAGAATAGTTCAGAGACGTCACAAACGATTGTTCAAAGTACCGAACTAAATCTTCGATGGAAATTATTAATACTAGCACCGCTTAGTCACTTCACACTTTTGTTCTTAAAATTAGGAACTGATGAAGCGGACGACACCTAAGCCTTCTGATTGAAATAAGCAAAATTTACATTTGAACGGCCTTTCTGCAAGGTCTTAAAAGATCAAGTTCTGGAGTTCTTCATTTTCTCACCAATCTAATAACGCATACATATATCAAAGTCACGACGTACGAGATAAGTAGAAGGAAGAAAACTGTCAAAAAAACTTTGACAACATAAAACTCAAGACATTTTGACTTCTATGCAATGTAGACAATAGATTAGTCTCTTCGCGTACTAGAGTCTAATGACTGATGAAAGAGTCTACATGTTGTACGAATTGTACACGCAACAACACTGAATGCCAATAGCAAAATAAACAGAGAAAAATAATGATACAATAAAAGGTCTTGAAAATGTGATGTTTTTGTACGGGAATGTAAGTTTTCATATTAAAGTGTCTTTATTAGGGATCATGTGTCCCGTTGGAATGTAAGTTGAACATAAATTTCCCGGAGCTTTCAGGTCTGTCGCGACCAGTCTTCAGTGGTCAAACGATGAGTATAGTATGTGGGGCGAGGTTAAACTTCAATCGCCTTCTAACTGTTTAAAACGAGAGTTTTAAAGTTTTTTCTTCTACGTCTGTCAGTTGCCACTTCCTTAGTTCTGTATTCTTGTAAAAACTGTTCCGTGTATATATTGACTTATTGTTTAATTTTCTTCTATCGTCACTTCAAATTTTGTCCATCTTTATCCATTTCTGTGTGTGCACTTGTGTGTCATCCATTTAGTGAGCAGCAGTTGTGGAGTGTGATAATATTCGTCCTTATCAATACCGTTTGACCGCTGAAGACCGGTCGCGACAGACCCGAAAGCCCGGGAAATTTATGTGCAATTTACATACCAACAGGACACATGATCCGTAATAAAGACACTTTAATACGAAAACAATAAAAGGTCGTTCAAAAGAATTTTTGAATCTAACATTCACTGAAATGCCTGGTAATGGGAGCGACGTTTTAAGTGAACCTGACAAAAGGACTGTTTCAACTGTCATTGTGTTTGTAACTGCTGAGCTATCCGATAATGCTGTTCACTGGATTTGTCATCGCTAAAGCCAAATTAGAGCCAGTAGCTGGCTTGGTAATTAGCCTGCAAAAGCTCCCTTACACTGCTGACAACGGAACAAGAGCAGTTCCGAAACGTACGGCATACAAATTGTTCTGTATTTTCTCTAACAATTTGCTCATCCATTCGTTGGTAGGGCACTTTGAAGCTTACTTACAGATACACCAAATAGGTCAAACCCGTGAACCAGAAGACCAACTATGAAGCAAAAGATAGGAAGAAACTATATATAGTGCAAGTAGTTTTTCTGAGCTTTCTGTGGTAGAGTATAAGACTATCCGCGCGGGAAACTACAAGTACAATACCTTAAGGGAACTAATTACGTTTGAGAAAGCGCCATAGCCTACGAGCGTTTTGAAGAAAGGAAACACTTGCTTTAGTAATAACTTAAAACAAGGATGGATAACATTGCTTCATATCTAGTTGATTTGTGGAATTTACTCATTTGTTAAACAATATTATTTTTCCTTTATCTCAAACCTTTCAGGGCTCTTCTCCGCCCTTTGTTAAAGAATTAAAATGCTGTGACGTAAGTTCCGAAATAGAAAAAGTATTTCTCAAGAAATGGGTGGATTAGATGAATAAACCACAGCTGTTACAAGGAGCTGTTTTCTAGGTCGTATTATTTGCAAACATCGTCTATTCGATTATTTAGTGCCAAATCGTTTCATTTTTCCAAATTTCACATGCTGTTTTTAAAGCTAGTGTTCACATTGAAAACAGGATGCTTCATAACGGGCTGCTTTTTCATGGTTGTAAGGTTTTCTACGGCTTTTCCCGTTTATATTGTCTGTGCTGGTATCGGTACTTGAACGAAACAACTGCTCTACCAACGGATGGATGAGCCGTTATTAAGAAAAATTGTACAGGTATTAATGCACTCAACTTTTAATTTCGAAGCCTTCGGAACGCTTTAGTTCCGTCGTCAGTGAGATGGAGGAGCCGTTGGACCGTTAAAGGTTGAGTGCATTGATACTTGTACAATTTTTCTTAATAACGGCTCATCCATCCCTTGGTAGAACAGTTGTTTCGTTCAATTACAGATACCAGCACAAACAAAATAAACGGGAAAAGCCGTAGAAGACCTTACAATCATACTGCTCACATTAAAACAAACCATTTTATTGATCATAATTACAACAACTGCATAGCCTTGGAAAGTTACAAGTCCCATCCTCAGCGGTGAGACATTAGAAAGGACGAACATGATGGGCATTACAGGCGATTAAATGGGTCAGTCGGATGTTTTGCACAAGTGTTTTCCTATAAGATTGGTCCACACGCCACCGATCTCTTTACCTTTGCTTCCATTAATTACTTCATTATGCCTAACAGAAATGCTTTAATCTTTCGTAGTTTCGAATCATCTTCTTGGCAAATGAATTTGGAAAATGACTGACCGCCACAGTGCGAGGCACGTTCCACCAATCTCGATGCCTTCTTGATTGCTTCATGCTTTGCTGCGTGGGCTTCCGTTTTTCGAGACCTTCCTCTGCGTCCTGTTTCATTGTCTTGGATGTTAGAAAATGCATTCTTGCAATGGTTGAGACAACTAAGGTGCTGTTTAAACTTTTGAGATAGGGTGTTGCCTACCTCTCCAAAGTAGAAAGCAAAGCAACTGCAAATCATCTCGTAAACCACTCCTGGCTTCTCTCAATAGGTAACCGTGTTTTTTCATGCCTATCCATGGGCCTCAACGAATACGAGGTTTTGGAATACACTTTGAGAACGATCTCCTTGGTAATACGCATAATGTTTCCTCCGAAACGTTTGTAGTATGGCATTACGAATAAGAGAACGCTCTGCTTTGATAAACCGCTTTCTGGTCTGGACGTTCTCTGCCTTATCACCGAGGAAATTAATCCTGCTGGATAGCTTTTGTATAAAAAAGTCGCTTTTATGTGTGCAAGCTCAGCCGTAAGCAAATTTTCATCGCAAATTGATGTTGGATTACCAATCATCCCAGTAATTGTACCTGCGACGAAAAATATAAATGTCTGTTCAAAGATGTAGGCCTCCTAAAGACTGTTGTTTTAAGCCTACGTCCATCGCTGATTATGAGCACATCGAGTCTCCCATTGTTTCTTTTTCAATAGTGAAGGAAATGCAGTTCAGGAATAGGCTGCTCAGGTCGTTAACAAATGCTTCCTTCTTCCCCATTTGATGACAGCAAAGATGTCGTTCATGTATATTATGAAAAACGTCAGGGTAATTGCTGCGTCTGCAAAGAAAAAAGCCTTTTCTTCTAGAGATTAAATAAACATTTTCGCTAAAATGGGCGATAGAGAGATATCCATTTGTGCCTCCATCTTTTGTATGAAAAACTGTTCTTGAAACTGGAAGTAGTCTGCTTTTTTTAAGCGCTAGTCTGTTGACGTGAAATGTCTTGAGATTGGTCCTTTGTGCTAACGTCAGGTCCGCTTCAAGAACCTTTTCGAGCGCGTTGAACGCGCCATATATGGGGACGCTTGTGAACACCTAATTTATGTTCTAAATGAATAAAATTTCCGAGAGGTCTGACTGTAGATTCTTGAATTCAACGCAGAATTTCTTTACTGTTTTCTACTTAGGACGTTCTGCTTCCATCTAACGGTCTGACGATCGTTTTCAAACAGTAGCCTAACCGTCCTATAACGCTTTTTCTACTCGAAATCACAGGCTTTTGAGAGATACCCATTTTGAAAGCCCATACAGCTCTTAACGTTGAGTGTTGCCAATGTACGTCATTTCAGAGACGTATACGTCGTGTGTTTCACGTTCACAAGACTCCAGCAGAGAACTGAAGCAATTAAGAAAGCATCGGGCGTAGTGGAACACGCCTCTTACTGTAACTGTCAATTATTTTTCAAAGTCATTTGCCGAGAAGAGGACTTCAAACTGCGAAAAGCAAAAGAGGGCCTTTTTGTTACGCATAATGAGGTGATTAGTTGAGACAAAGGTAAAAAGATCAGTGATATGTGAACCAATCTAATTAGAAGAATACAGTTAGACAAAACATTCGGTTGACCCATTTGGCTGCCTATAAAACTCATCTTATTCTTTCATTTCAACATTTGACCGCTGAAGACGGAACGTGTAACTTCTCAAAGCTACGCAGTTTACATCATTGTTATTAATAAACTGGTTTACCGTTTTATTTTGAATGATAGCTTGAAAATAGGGAGCTACGTTTGGAGAAACGAAGAAATTGAACCTGTTACCGCCCAACCAATTTTCAATTAATGCTCGCAGATTGTTCGTTTTGTCTTTGACTTTTGGAAAGGATAGGGCCAATTAAGTGTAAAAACATGCACAATGGTTCCATTTCAGGACGTAATGTGAAGATAACTTTTGTCTCTTTATAACCGCAACAATTTCATGAGATGTCAATGCAGTAAAAGTTATGGGGTAGACACAATGAGTAGAGACAAAAAGGGACAATTTTAACACAACAATTTTCTTGACACTTACCAGTTAGTCTTAGCAGCAGATGAAAGACTGTTGATGCAACAGAGAGGTGACAACTAAAAGAAAAGCAGTCATTGTCGATGCTATTTGCATCGAAGACGAGTTAACGTTATCTTGCTGACCGAACAGTGCGAACACTACGTTTTTCTCCGGAAAAATGCTTAAGATTGTTCGAGAATCACGGTCATCTGAAAGCTTTAAATTCATATACTCTAAACATAAAATTGCATCGACGAAAAGTAAGGACAGGAAACGTAAGACGATTAGCACTACGGATACTTGCAGCTTCAAACATATCCAATCCAACTGCAGCGCGATCGCATCCTGTTACGTTCCAGCGTCGACTTAATTTTCTTAGCACACTGAATTCATACTTTACGGTGACTCATCAAAGCTGTCAGTGGACGAATAAGATAACGGTTTTTGCTAAATGAGAATTTGTTCTGAACATTAAAAGACTACAAATGCAAATTACACGCTGTTGTATACGTGAAATTCCAAGTGATTATACAAAAAACGATTCTACATGAGAGATCACGCGGTTTTATAGATGAAAAATACTGGAATAAAACAAAGAATTTTAGTGGAAAAGAACCACAAGGACGACGTGTGATGAACGTACCTGAAACCTACGAAATTCAAAATGTATACTGATGATAGCAGTAAATTCGACAGAAACGTTTCAAGCGCAGGTTCTGTGTCATTCCGGGACGCGTCTTCAGCGATAGGAGTGGCCACCGCCGGACCGCTCTTCATGATTGGAAGCCCCTCATCTGACCAACTTCGGCAGAGACCTCAGCCGTCAGCTCTAACAATTTTGTGGGAAAGTGTTCTTCATTGTTGGAAAAGAAATGGGGACACGCCATTTACAAGACGCTATCACGGTCAGACGTATAGCGGTAGAAGGGAAGGTATACGGAGAACCTATGCTTCAGACGTGTGGCTGATCTACCAATGTTATTAGCTCCGAGCCGTCACTACAGACTCTATACAAGGCATATCAGTGCAAAGTCAGTACAGCACGATTAATTTATCCCCAAAGCACTAAATGATCTCTGAAAAACGTTCAAGTAAGACAGATTTTCGACAAATCTGGTAAAAGAGTCAGCCGTGGTCAGTTTTCTACAACAGAGTGAACACCATTGCCATACTTGATCCTTCCACGAAATCGCTCGACTACAGGAAAGATGAAACAACTGGGAAAGTCTCTTGAATTTCAATTAGAGTTCAAAAAATCGCCGAATGTCTGTCCCGTATTCCGAAGCGGCAAACCCTTAGTTTCGGAGGATAATCGCTTGGCATTACGTACGAAATTGAATGCAGCTGCTCAGTAGGAACACTAGCACAGACTAAATTCGCGCTGAAGACGAGAACAGTGCTTTTCTGAAAGCTTCGCTTCATGAAGGTTTTCACGGGCTCAAAATTTCGTACTTCAATTACGCAATCCGTACTTATACTGTTATACTTGTTCTATAGACAGCTAAGGATCAGAAAGACGTGGAAGTATCTAATTACAATATCTTTAAAAAAACGAAGAAAAAGAAAAAAATTACAATCTTGTTGCAAGGCAGAGAAATATAGGCAAACTCAGCAACATTCGTGAAAGTTGGAACGATAACTATTGTAAAAACGATTCTACGAGCGTTTTCAGCTGAAACGTTACATAAGAACTTAGCAATAGTCGAAAGGCGGAGTATTAACTAGAGACTACTACGTAAACAATTTCGTACAAAGCCTTGGATGACATACAGCAACTATTAATGTCAAACTTACCTTGATACGACATGGTACAGCTTGTGTTGAATTACCGATTCTTCGTCTAAATGCACCGCGACCAAAACCAAATACCGATAATAAAAGTATGCAGGTTCAGCTATCAACAACTTAACGGTATTCTGAGATTTTAAATATTTAACGCAGCAAAGCTGAGGATTCTTTCAGCTGCACAACTGTTATTCCATGTTTTCGTCGACAAGATATTAGGAATTCTAGCATCCTTCGCTCGCTCATCAGCGTTTTCACTGACATTCGAGAAGCGATTCTATAGTTGATATCTCTTCCGCGTAAACAGTGTTTGAACGCTACAGAACTTTTACTAAGCCGTATCGTTTCGCCATTCCACTCATGCAGGTGAACGACAGTCACCTTTACCACTTTAAACGTACGCAAATGTTCCGCCGTTTTTCTTTTCTTTTTGATCTGAATGTAGCTTTAAGCTGACAGTTGTAGACTTGCTTCCGTTCCAAAGGCTATGCAGGAAGCTTGGACGGAGTAATAAACCAAAACATTGACAAACACTTAGAAGAGAAAAGAGCAATGTCGTCATCGTAAAAGTGGTTTCTGAAAATATTCATCCACGAGCGACACGTCCATTTCTTAGTTTTCCACACAATGGGAACATAGCAGTAAATGTAGTGTGGCGTCAAATAGTTGTCCTAAACAGATTAGGCTGTTCCCTAAAAATAACATCCGATCAATAGGATCAGACCTACAAACATTGCTACTGACGGGTTTACATCAAGACTTCAATCAAGCCTGCTCGTGAGTATGCCATTTAGCGTTATTCTCCAAAGAATTTGACTTTTCCAACAAGTAAGAGGAAAAGTACAACAAGAAGAGCAACTTCACTGTGAAAACGAAAAGCAGTATACTTTCCCGCTGACAAAAATATGCTTTTATGCTAAGCAGGATAGTTTCTAACAGCAACAAGGATATTTCACTACAATTTCTGAATCATCTACACAGAATAAATTTCCTTAGCCGCTGAAGAGAGGAAAACGTTCCCTATGCGGCATTTACAACGCATAACAACAATGCACCATAAAAAACAAAACAAAGTAGTACAATAAATACAGTAAAACCACCGTAAGTTGGCTACCCAACAGACTGGGGTAAACTGGTCAATCTAGGGAGGTGGCCAACGTATGGGAACTGTGGGTATAAGTGGCTCGGCTGAATAGATTGCAGTTGAACCACCATAAGTTGTCCATTCAACAGACTGGTCAACTTACAGTGAACAAACTAGCATTGCGTCCATATACCACGTCAGGCTAAAGCGGTCAACTTCCAACTTACGGAGATTGTCCTTGCGCTTATTAACGTGCGGACAAACCAACTGGTCAAAATTCGGTCAACTTAGGGAGATGGTCGCCATATAGGAGTGGTCAACTTTGAGGGTTTTACTGTATTAAATATTTTATAAAGCAAACGGAAGTTTTAATGCTATTCAAGCCAAACGTGGTGGTTCAAGGGAATGAACTTTTCGTCATTGCTTCCTCTTGCCTTCAGCAGGCACATAAAATAAATTTCCCTTAGCCACTGAAGAGAGGATACCTTTCCCTAGCAATTACAACGCAGAACAACAAACAAAACGGTACAAAAATATTTAAGATTTCCTAAATTATACGCAAGTTTTAATGCTATTTAAATCTATCGAACGCGTTTTAAGCTTTGAATTTCTTGTCATTGCATTCTGCTGCTTACAAAGATTACATAAAGTCAATTTCGTTTACCTACTGTACAGAGGAAATCGTTCTCAAGCAGTTAAACCCGTAACAATAAACGTGCCATGAAAAGAAACCAAATGAAGTAGTAAAGTATCTAGAATTTTTTAAGGTACACGCAAATTTTAATGCTATATAAACAATCCGTGCACGACTTAGACTTCGGGCTTGTTGCCGGTGCTCCCTCCTACCTTTAGGAGCTAAATAAAATACATTTGGCTAAGCCACTGAAAAGAGGAGACCTTTCCCTAGCAATTACAATGTATAACATTAAACGTGCAATTAAAAAAACCAAACGAAGTATTACAGTCAATATTTAAGATTTCATAAAAGAAACGCGAGTTGTAATGCTACTTAAATCAACCGTACCGGTGCTAGACTTGAACTTCTTGCCATTGTTTTCTCCTGTTTTCATCATCCACACAAAATTAATTTTACGCAGTCACCGAAAAGCAAAAACCATTCCCTAACAATTACAATGCATAACAATAAACGTGCCACAAACGAAAACCAAACGGAGTTGTACAGTAAACATTTAAGATTGCCTAAAGTGTGAGCAGGTTTTCCTGCAACATAAACGGAACTTAAATTTTGAACTTCTTGTCGTTCCTTCTTCCTTCTTTCAGCCGCAACATAAAACTAATTTTCTTCAGCTATTGGAGAGGGAAATCTTTCCCTAGCAATTGCAACATATAACAACAGGCTTGCCACAAAAAAGCCTAACGAAGTATTACACTAAACATTTAAGATTTCATAAGATATGCGCAAGTTTAAATCCTATTTAGACCAACTATGCTGGCTTACGACAGAGAAAATTCCGTTCGTTGCTTCAAACTGTTTTCAGCAGCTATATAAAATAAATTTTCCTTAGCCACTGAAGAGAGAAAACTTTCTCCTACCGATTACAAGGCATAACAACAAACGCGTGATAAAAATTAACCAAACGAAGTAGTACAGTAAATAATTCAGATTTTATAAAGTAAACGCAGGTTTTCTTGCTACTTTAACAAACCGTGCGGGACTTAGACCTTGAGCTTACTGCCAGTGCTTCCTGCAGCTTTTAGCAGCTACGCAATATGAATTCCGCTGTCACTGAAAACAGGAAAACGTTCCCTAGCAGTTAAAACACATAAACATAAACGTGCCATAAAAGGAAACCAAATGAAATAGTACAGTAAATATTTAAGTTTCAGGAGGTTTATGCAAGCTTTTATGCCACTTAAATCAACTCCGCCGGCATCAGACTTTGAACTTCTTGTCGTTGCTTCCTCCTGCTCTCATCAGCTCCACAAAATAAATATTACTTAGCCACTGAAAAAAGGGAATTTCTCCCCAGCAGCTACACCCCATAACAACAAGCGTGCAAAAAAGGAAACGAAACCAAGTGGTACAGTAAATATTTAAGATTTATAAAGTATACTCAGCTTTACTTGCTGCTTTAACTAATCATGCACGAATTAGACGTTGAGCTTATCGCCGTTGCCTCCGCCCGCGATCACGAGTCACATAAAATAAATTTTTCTTAGCTACTGAAGAAAGAAACTCTTCCCCCATCAATTACAACGCATAACACTAAACGTAAGATAAAAAGAGACCAGATTAAGTAGTACAGTGAACATTTAAGGTTTGGTAAAGTATGCGCACGTTTTAACGCTTATTGGACCAACCCCGCGGTTAATGAACTTTCAGCTACTTATCGTTGCTTCTCCTGCAGTCAACAGCTGCATAAAACAAAATTTTGCTGAGCTACTGAAGAAAAGAAATCCTGCGCTAGCAATACGAAAGCATAAAAATGCTTGAGAATATCGAAATTAGAGCTTGAGAATACCTTATTAACCCAGTTGCCATATCAAACACTTAAATCTTTCTAAGGAATGCATACATGTTCGTCCAAAATTTGGTTTCTAATAACAACACGTTCGTTCCGTAAACGAAACTTTCGAACCTTTCCGACAAGTGTAGTTAGTTATCGATGTTATCTAGTTTACTTTCATATCCTTTTTATTTCCTTGTGATTGAATGGGTACTGTCTCTACGCAGTCGTCAACTTATCACTGCACCACGGGGACACTACACCACACCGGACCACACCGTACCCCACCACGAACCGCACACCACACCGCCCCACACCACACCATACTGCGCCACTCCGCGCCACGCCACGCCACGCCACGCCACGCCACGCCACGCCACGCCACGCCACGCCACGTCGCGCCACGCCACGCTACGCCACGTCGCGCCACGCCACGTTACGCCACGTCGCGCCACGCCACGTCGCGCCACGCCACGCCACACAGTGCCATGCCTTTCCGCGCCACCACACCGCACCGCACCACCCTACATCACACCACGCAAACAGCGCATCCTACCACGTATCCCACACCATAGCATACCGCGCACTCCACCAGGCACCCCACACCACGGAACACCGCGCCATGTCACTCTGCGTCACTAAACCGCGCCACGCCACGCCACGCCCCGCCCCGCCACTCCCCGCCACGCCACTCCCTGCCACGCCACTCCCTGCCACGCCACGCTCCGCCCCGCCACTCCCTGCCACGCCACGCCACGCCACGCTCCGCCCCGCCACTCCCTGCCACGCCACGCCACGCCACGCTCCGCCCCGCCACTCCCTGCCACGCCACGCCACGCCACGCTCCGCCCCGCCACTCCCTGCCACGCCACGCCACGCCACGCTCCGCCCCGCCACTGCCCCGCCACGCCACGCCACGCCACGCTCCGCCCCGCCCCGCCACTCCCCGCCACGCCACGCCACACTGCGCCACGCCACTCCCTGCCACGCCACTCCCTGCCACGCCACGCTCCGCCCTGCCACTCCCCGCCACGCCACGCCACGGCACCGCACCACCTCACGTCACACCACACAAACCGCGCATCCCACCACGCACCCCACACCACACTGGCCTACACCGCGCCACTGCATACCGCGGCACACCACACCACATCACGACACGCCGCACCACACGTGGTCTGCAGCACGTTACAGCACCTAGTCCACACGCACACAGAACATACACCAGAAACGAGCAAAAGCGACTGCTGAGCAGTCTGTTCATGTTATATACGGTAAAAATCAGTATTGCGCAAATTAATGACTGACCTTTTGTACTTTGCTTCAAGTGGCTTAGAAACACAAATTGACGTTGAATCTTCAATTAGCTACTTCATTTTACGAAATAAATCGACAGACTTCCTGCTGCAGTTCGTTTACTTTGGGTAAGTACAATTGCTATTATGTTTACGATGAGGAAAGCTGTGCAAATTAGCTGGCCCTGTTCAATGCTGTTTATATTACAATTTATGTAAACATTTTGAACATACCGTAGTGAGATTTGTGAAATAATGAAATAGAATCAATATTTGTATCATTTATCCGTTCACCATAATAAAAACAATATAAGTTCCATCATCGCCGAAAGTACTTTTCCTTATATCTTAAACCAACAGTTCCTCAACACTTCAATACCGCCTGATAAAAAATTTACAATTAATTGATAATGTATTTGCTATATATGCACAGTTAAATTTTACAGAAGTTACCAATCCAGGCTGTTTAAGATGGTACTGAACTGATCAGTGTTGCATCCTTTTTTCGTGTAAACATTAACGGGTTGTTCGTCTTTCTGATTATTCATATAATCTCTTTATTACGTTGTCTGTAAAGCGTATTTTTGCTTCCTTACAATAGGAAATAGTAATTGAATCAGTACTGACCAGTTAGCGCATCATTGTCAGCTGTTCTTTTCTTTCTGTCCTTTTCCATCAAGCGTTCTGTTCACTGTGAAACGTTTTAAGGACTTTAGCTTTCTATGATCAGTTTGAAAGTTTTAAAACGATAGCCGTTCAGCACATGTTTCAATTAGTGCTAAATAAAAGAACGCTTCACTTTAATCTGAAGCTTCAATCTCACAAGAGCAGTTATCTTTGTTGCAACTGAAAAGATACGTGGACGCCAATTCCAATGAAACCTATTGAAATGTTAGAAAAATAATCTGTTTGTATCTTTTGGATTTTTTTAAAAGTAGCGTTAACTGATGTTCAGATCGTATCACTTGTTCAATTTCATTACGAATGCAGAAATATGAACTTAAGAATGGTGGTAAAAATTAAGGAAGGTTAAGCCAGATGTATACTCTTCGTAGCAAATAAAATTAGTGGTTCGAGTATCTCTTGTTAAGAAAAATGGGGCAGAACAGCAGTTGACGGTGAGAAAAAAGAATTGGCGAACATATTCCTCTTTTGGTACATCTCATCAAAAAAAACCATTAGCGATACAGTCTTCTCATTTCAGTGTGCGGTCATGCAGATTAGGCGCCGTTATCCACTTTTACTGATAAGGTAATCACGTTTTAGCAAGGCGAATATGCATGATTAGCATTTTGTATTTAGATCTGTAGAATCGCTAAATGGTTGTGTGGAAGAATTTAAAATGAGACAAAGAGAGCAGCTCGACTTCGACGCATCACTTGCGCATGTGTGCATGTCACGGCAAAAGGAGAAAATGGTATTACATTTGTATGTTGCCCAAATCCAATAGGGAAATTTGCTAGTTTCAGATTTATCGTTCCAGCTTCATGTCTTCATCAACCATTGTTCTACGAAAGATAAGTACATTCAATGAATTGAATTAATGTAAGAAAAGTTATATTTTTTTAATAAACTGTACAATTCCTTAGTGAGAGACTGCTCATTTGCTGACCACAGGACCTGGCAAGTCCTGAAAGCTTTAAAAAATATTCACGATTCACATTCTAAACAACACCATCTCAAGGAACAGTTCAGAAAAGGTAAACGCCTTCTAAAAAGAGGAGTTTTTATGTATCATTCATTGGCCAGGATAACGTAAGCGCTTCGTGTTATCTTTGTTACATCAGATAACAACTGTTGATAGCCGCTGTCTCAGTTGCAAACTGTTAGTAGATCATCATTAATCCTTGTTCACTGATATGATGTGTGGTCAACTACAGCGTTAGTCTGAGACGCAGAAACAAAATAATATTATATTCGTCAACTGTTAAGTTGAACAGTTCTATGCTTCAGACTTATTGTAGATTACCTGATGAGCAACCGCATCCAGCGATCAAAGAAGCATAATTGAAAAGTTTGATGACCACGGAAATGGCACGAAGGCGTTGATGAGACAAAGTGATTCCAAGCTGTTAGAATGAAACACAAGCGACACGAACAATGGATGAGGTGGCTTACATTTGGTAAGTACAAATTAGAAATGTGCAATTTCAGCACATACGCAGTGTGCATCGTTTTTCACCATAGAAAAAGGTCTTCATTCGCACAAGAATACCATTTTGGCAAATTCTACATTAAGATCTTTTGCATTATGCTAAAACAAAAGCGTTTTCGGCAGTGTGAAAAATTATGAATTATTTTCTCGGCGAAGAACATTGTTTAATCTAGCAGAACATTTGATTTAGATTGCTACAGTACATATTCTGCTTTAGCACCGAAAAGTCTTATCAGTTCGCTTGAGGGAAACGGTTTTGAAAAACTGGGAGCAAGAAAATCAGGTCAAATCACTCCTTAGTCACGTTAGAGTAAGCGTTTCATGTTCATCTCGTTACACTGCAAATCAGATAAGAGCCATCGATATCTGCTGTCTGATTTGCATACTGTTAGTTCGTTATCACTGCGTGCCCACTAATATCACGAGCACTATACTTCAGCATTGGCATGAGCACTAACTGCAAAATTCTACAGTTCATCAATTAGTAAGTTGGATAGTTCTATGCTTCACATGTACGTATGGACAAAGCAAAATGAATTCAATTGGTCCTTGCACTCTGTAAGTTAGACGACGTTCTATCATAACCAATGAACCAAAAAATTTCTTTGGTGACTTTCTAAAGAAAAATAACGGCATTTGCTTCACCAACCGACTAACAACGCCGTGCATATCAGAGCTCTCACAACTGCTTGTAGATACAATTACCGTGCTACTCTGTATGCCCCCTTAGTGTTGAACTCTGTATGCCTCTTCTAAGCATCTAACTAGCATGAGGGGTGGATATTGCCAGTCCTTGCGACTAGATTTTCACAGGCACAGCTTCATAGCATGTGAGAATAGTACTGATCACATGGTGCCCGTGCATGGAAACTATACGCCCTTTACAGTGGGCTATCTTAGCGTGAAGGCATCAATCTTTCTGGTCCTACTCGACGTAAGGTCTGACTGCAATATCGTTGCACGAAAATGAATAATTAGGGGTTCGCTATGCTTTCTGTGCGTGGACCTTTCCGGTGCCCTATGAATACATATCATAGAAGGATAGAAACTTACCGTGCCGGCACCCTTTCTTGAACTGAAAACGCGACTCCTTCACGCGTTCCGTAAGGTAAATCTGTGAAATAAAAGTGAAAAAATCAGTGCAATTTGTTCTGTCTTTTTTTGTCTGACACAAATACTTTACGTCTTTTCCCACTAATAACCACCAGTCCATACGTCGACAGCGCACTCAACTGACGACAGAAACCGACTTACGAGAAGAATTGCACAAGTTAAAATTCAAGCGGTAAGTAATGCTGTTGAATGCATGCTTCAAGTATTCTTTCGTTCTTTTGACACTGTAAGATCGTCAAAATGACAGTCAGCCAATAGAATTGTTTGCGTGACACCTGCATGTGCTTAATCAGGGCGTAAAATAAGGTCAGAGCTCTTACGTTTCACCTCCAAAACCGAATAGCCTCCCGCGTTCGCGTACATAATAGTATAAGAGCATGTTGCGATGTTACCCATGCGTGAAAGCCTATCAGTCGTGCATATAGGGGTGAATAAACTGGCATCTTTTAAACTTGAATGTCACGTTTTGGGAATAGCTGCTTTCATTAGAAAAGGTACGGTATGGAACTTGCCAGAATCATTCATTAAATCATTTGCAGTAAGTGACTTCAGCATTATGCAAACATCCAGCAACTTAACCTGTGAGTCCTTTGTCATGAAGCCGTCTATAAACAGAAAAATCAAAAACGCACTTTTCGCTGGGTGCAATAACAATATGAGCTTTCACCATAGAAGTGACATCAGCCAGACCTGGAATAACTAGAAAAAGCAGTTGCAAAATGAGTTTAAAAAAGTAAAGAAACAGAGTTTGTTGGGCACAATACAAGCATGAGTTGAGACTGTGCTGATGGACTTCCTTGGGCACAACAACGACATGAATTATGACTATGGAAATATTTTTGTTTTCTTTTTTCTATTATTCTTTTCTATGGAAATGACATCAGCTATCCCTTGACTTAGTTGATAAATCGATACTACATGATGGCAAGAGAATGAAAGAGGCGCTGTTCACTGTACACAATAACAGTATAAACTATGACAACGGCTATGACATCGTTGGGTGCAATTGCAGTATGAATTATCACTATAGAAGTGACATCAAGTACATCTGAACTCTGCTGATAAGTCACTCACAAACTGATGATGAAAAGCAAAGAAGCACTGTTTCTGTATGTACAAAAACCATATGATCTATGGCTATAGAAGTGACATCACCTGCGCATGGTCTACGTTGAATCATCAAGTTTAATTGGGTGACAAAGAAACCAAAGCACCATTCAGTGGGCACAATGAGTATAGAAATTTTGACCGTCGCTATGGACCTCGCTTAGCACAATAATGGTGTGAATTATGACTATGAATGTGGCATCAGCTGAAACTAGACTACTTTGGTAAAGTAACCGCCAAATAACGACAAAATACTTAAGAAGCACTGTTCAATTGGCAGAGTAACCGTATAAATTATGGCTGTAGCCATGGACGTCATTGGGCACAATAGCATTACGAGTTTTGACTATGGAAGTGAAGTGAGGTAGACTGAGACTTAATTGATAAAGGAATCACAAAATAATGATAGAAAACTAAAGAAGCATTGTTCAGTGTCAACAGTAAGAGTAAAAATTTGGACTACAATTACGGACCTCACTTAGTGCAATAACAATTGACAAACTAATCATAAAAGGACACAATACTCATATAAAGTATTGACTATGGCTACCCACCTTACTGAGTACAACAACAATACGAATTATGACTGTAGAAGTTACACGAGGTGCACCTGGACTCTGTTGTTCATACTGAAAAAAGAAAAAAGCCTACATTACTTCAGAAGAAAGAGAGAGAGCAAGAAAAACAGCATGAATGCAGGAGATTGGGATTTTAACTGCTCACGGAATATAAAATGACGCTTGCAAAAAAAATGAACAAAGGCAAACTTGAAGAAGATCAAAAACTGAAAATCACAAACTTAAAAGCGGAACACAAAGAACAAAGACAGGCACGACAGGAATGTGATACTTTTAAAAAAATAAGAGCAGTCAATAGCAAAGCTGACTTTCAAACCAAATGCCCTGCAGTTAACCTAGGCAAATCCTTCCTTTTTTGCTTGGACGCTCATGACAAGACTTGTATCTCCTGAAAGTTCCATTGTTGTTCATGTCTTCTCTGATGTTCTCCCAAAGAATGGGCATACCATACCGTACCATCTTTAATTAATACTGTTGCCATGTTGCCATCAATGGACGGTAGGACTCCTGCATGTGCAGTAATTACACTATGAAGAGTTCTACTAGTTGCCTGCATGGATGCAGCGAAAGTATACTTGTAGATGTATGGATATCTTGACGGTGAGATAACATCATATGACTCAGGTGCCTCTTCTAAGCATCCAACTAGTCTGTAAGGGGAGGATGTTGCCAGTGCTTGTAACTTGATACTCACAGGCGAAGCATCATAGCATGTGGGAATAGTACTGCTAACGTGGTGCCTGTGCATGGAAGCTATGAGCCTTTTACAGAAGGACATCTTAGAGTGAAGAAATCACTCTATCTGGTCTTTGTCGACGTAAGGTGTGACTGCAATGTCGTTGCGCGAAAATGAATAATTAGGCGTTCCCTATGCCTTCTGTGCGTAAGCCCTTCGGCCCCCTATGCATACATATCATAGAAGGATAAAAAGTTACCGTGCTAACATCCTTTCTTGAACTGAAAGCGTGACTCCTGTACGCATTCCGTAAGTTAAATTTATAAAGCAAAAGCGAAAAAGTCACTACACCCTGTTCTGTCTTTCCTTGTCTGACACAAATGTTTCATGTCGTTTCCCACTTATAACCACCCATCCGTACGTTGGCAGCGCACTCCATTGACGACAGAAACCGACTAACAAAAAGACTTGCACAAGTTGGAATTCATGCGGTAAGCAATGCTGTCATATGCATGCATCAAGAATTCATTACGTGTTTTGGCATCATAAAGTCGTCACGATGACAGTCAGCCAATCAAATTATTTGTGTGACACTCGCATGTGTTTAATCACGACGTAAAATAAGGACAGAGTTCTTACGTTTCACCTTCAAATTCGAATAGTCTCCAGCATTCGCGTACACTTTAGTATAAGAGGGAGTTTTTGCAACTGGATGTTGCCCTTGAATGAAAGCTTATGACTCGTACATATAGGAGCAAATGAACTGGCATCTCTCAAAGTTGAATGTCACGTTTTGGGTATATTGGTTTTCATTAGAAAAGGTGCGGTATGGAACTTGCCAGAGTCATTCATTCAAGTCTGATGCAGTGTTCGATTCCGCCATTATATAAATATCGAACAACTTAACCTACCTATTCTTTGTCATGAAGCCGTCTGTAAACAGAAAAGTTAAAGAACCACTGTTCACTGGGTACAGTAACAAAATGGAAGTGTCATCAGGTACACTTGGACTAACTGGATAAAGCAGTTTCAAAATCGGGACAAAAAAGTAAAGAAGCAATGTCCGTTGATCGCCTAACAAATACGGGTTGAGACTGTGGCTATGGACCTCATTTGGCATAATAGAGATATCAATCATGACTAATCTTGAATACTAGGTGCTTCTTAACGGATCGTATTTTCATGGTGGTAAATTCTTTAATACGGTTTCGTCTAGCCCGTTGATAATGTATGAAATCAAACCGATGCAAATGCCCTACCAACAAATGGATGAGCGTACCAAGGAATAGATGAATGCATGAGCATCCATTCATGAATGAGCATCCAACCATGGAACCCTACCAACGACTGGACGACTGTCCATTCATTCACGTCTTGCTCATCCATTTGTTGGTAGGGCATTTGCTTCGGTTTGATTTTAGGCATTACTAACGGTCAAGACGAAGCCGCATTAAAGAATTTACCACCCTCAATTATAACTATGGAAATGATATTAGGTAACACTTGATTCAGTTGATAAATGGAACCTAAATGACGACAAGAAAAGAAAAGAAGCACTGTTCACTGTACAAAACAACAATATAAATTATAACTGTGGCTATGGGCATCGTTGTGCGCAACAGCAGTATCAACTATCACTCTGGAAGTGACATTGGCTACACCTGGATTCTGTTGATAGGTTAGTCCTAACATGATGACAAAGCAAAGACGCATTCTTTTTCTGGATACAATAACAATATGATCAGTGACTATGGTAGTGCAATTAGGTACACGTGGCCTATGCTGATACATCAATTTTGAAATAATGACATAAAAGCAAAGCACAATTCAGTGGCCGTAATAATCAAATGGATTATGACCATAAACTTTTCTTCTAAAATGTTTGCTTTTTTTCAACCTGTTTTCTTTTTAAATAAGATTTATTGCATAAACGTTAAGTACGAAGCTTTCCAGTCAAGTCAATGAATTTTGACAATGGATGTGACGTCAGCTGCAACTGTACTAATTTGATAAAGCAACCGTGAAATAACGATGAAATACCAAAGAAGCATTGTTCATTGGGCACAGTAACAGCATAAATTATGATCATAGCCATGGACCTCACTGGATACAACAGCAATACGAATTATGATTATAGAAGTGAAGTCCAGTATGCTTAGACTCAATTGGTAAAGGAATCGCAAAATGATAAGGAAATGTCATGGAAGCATTCTTCAGTGTTTACAGTAAGAACGTAAATTATAACTATGGTTATGGATTTTACAGTGTGCATTGTGTACATTAGCAATATGAATTACAAATATGGAGGTGACGTCTTCTACGCTTAGACACAGTTGATAAATTAATCAAAAATGGAAATAATAATCATGTAAATTATGGATTTTGGCTATGCACCACGCTGGGTACAGCAATAATATGAATTATAACTATGCGAGTGACATACGATACACCTGCAGTCTGTTGATAAACCTGTACAAATGGTGCTCGTATTGAAAATAGAAAAACGCGTACATTACTTCAGAAAAGATGGCATGGAAAACGTCAAGAATACCGGAGATTAGGATTTTAACTGGTCACGGAATGTAAAAGCAGGGTTCCAAAACGAATGAGCAAAAGCAAACATGAAGATGATCAAAAAATGAAAAACAGAACACAAAAAATAAAAACAGGCACAACAGAAATGTGGTACCTTTGAAATGAAGAGAGCAGTCGATAGCAAAACTGACTTTGAAACCCCACGCCGTTCACTATACTCTGACAAGTTCTTCCCTTTCCCATTGGACGATCATGGTGGGACTTGTACCTCCTGAAAGTTTCATTAATTTTCAAATCTTCTGTAATGTCATTTGGTTGCTTCTTTTTGTACGGATTTTTATGTCCCGTTGAAATCCGTACAAAAAGAAGCAACCAAATGAAATTATACGGTCCCGTGCGAAGACACTATATCTTCTGTAATGTTCCATTCTGCAATCGGCAAACCATACCGTACCATGTTTAATGAATACCGCTCATATGTTGCGCATCAGTGGAAGGTATGATTTCCCTGCGTATGCGGTAATTATAGTATGAGTAAGCAGTGGAGCATACCGCTGCAGTGAGAGTATACTTGTACATCTACAGATATCATGACAAAGAGATAAAGTCATACCACTCGGGTGCCTCTTCTGATCAATTAATTAATATGTGAGGGGTGGATTTTGCCAGTCCTTGTAACTTGATTCTCACAGACACCGTTTCATAGCGTGTGGGAGTAGTACTGCTCACACTGTGCTCGTGCATGGAAGCTATTACCTCTCTACAGATAGATATCTTACCATGAAAGAAGCACTCCATATGATCCTTGTCAACGTAAAGTGTGGTTGCAATATGCTTGCGCGAAAATGAATAACTAGGCGTTCGCTGTGCCCTCAGTGCGTAGACCCTTCTGGTGCCCTATGAGCGCATTTCATGGAAGGCTAGAAAGTTTTTCGCTGGCACCTCTTCTTGAACTGAAAACGCAACCTCTGCACACATTCCGTAATTTAAATTTGTGGAGCAAAAGCGATAAAATCAGTGCACCTTGTTCTGTCTTTCTTTGTCTGAAACAAGTCTTTTATGTCGCTTCCCACTAATTAACCGCCCATCCGTACGTTGGTATCACAGAAAGAAACCGACCTACAAGAAGAACTGCACAAGTTTAAATTCAAGCGGTAAGCAATGCTGTTGAATGCACGCTTGAAGCATTCTTTTGTTGTTTTAACCATAAAATCCATAGCATGACAGTCAGTCAGTAGAATTATTTGTGACACGCGCGTGTGTTCAATCATGGCGTAAAATAAGGTCAGAGCTCTTAGGTTTCACCTATAAATCTGAATAGTCTCCTGCATTCACGTACATTATAGTATAAGGCAGAGTCCTTGCAACTGTATGTTGCCAATGCATGAAAGCTTCACTCCTGCATATAGGAGCCAATAAAGTGGCATCTTTTAAAATTGAATGTCCTGTCTTGAACATAGCGGTTTTCATTAGAGAAGGTACGTTATGGAACCTGCCAGAGTGATTCACTCAGATCATTTGCAGTCTTTGAGTTCAGCATTATAAAAATATCCACCCTACGAGTCCTTTGCCATAAAGCCGTCTATAAACAGAAAAGTCAAAAAAGCATTGTTCAATGGGTACAATAACAATATGTGCTTTCACTGCGGAAGTGACATCAGCGAAACTTGGTCTAACTGGAAAAAACAATTGCAAAAAGAAGAACAAAAAAGTATAAAGGCGACTGTTGTTGGGCGCAATATGAGCATGAGTTGAGATAGTGGCCATGGACATCGTTAGGCGCAACAATGACATGAGGTATGACTATGGAAATGACATCAGCTACCCCTTCGCTTAGTTGATAATTCGATGCTACATGAGGACAAGAAAATCAAAGAAACGCTCTTCACTCTACATAATAGCAATATAAATTATGACTATGGCTATGGGCACTGCCAGGCGCAACTGTGGTATGAATTATCAGTGATACTGACATCAGGTACACCTGGACTCTGTTAATAATCAGTTATAAACTGGTGATAGAAAGCAAAGAAGCACTGTGTCTGTATGTACAAAAACCACATGATTTATGATCTATGACCATAGAAGTGACACCAGCTCCGCATGGACTAAGTTGCTACATCAAGTTTAAGCGGATGACAGAGGAACCAAAACATCGTTCAGTGAGCACAATGAAAATGGAAATTGTGACTATTGCTACGGACCCCGCTGGGCACAATAATGATGTGAATTATGACTGTGGATGTGAGACGAGCTAAAGCTGAACTAACTTGATAAAGTAACCGCCAAATAATGACAAAAGACCTAAGAAGCTCTGTTCAACTGGTACAGTGACAGTATAAATTATGACTCTAGCTATGGACTGATTGGGCGCAATGAGGATATGAATTATGACTATGGAAGTGAAGTCAGGTAGATCTAGACTCAATTGATAAAGCAATGGCAAAATGATGACAAAGAAATAAAAGAATTCAGCGTCAACAGTAACAATAAAAATTTGGATTGTGATTATGGACCTCACTGAGTACAATAACAATAAGAATTATGGATATACAGGTAACATCAGCTACGCTTAGACACAGTCTGCCGATTAATCAAAAAAGAACATAATAATCATATAAATTATTGACTGTGGCTACGTACTTCATTGGGTACAGTAACAATACGAATTATGACTGTAGAAGTGACATAAGGTTCACCTAGACTCTGTTGTTTACATTGAAAAAATAAAGAAGCGTACATTGCTTCAGAAGAGAACAAGAAAAACATCATGAATATAGAAGATTGGCATTTTAACTGCTCACGGAATACAAAATGACCCTTCCAAAGAAAGTGAACAAAAGCAAACGTGAAGAAGGTTGAAAACTGAAAGTTGCAAACTGAAAAACGGAACACAAAGAGCAAAGACAGGCACAACAGGAATGTGGCACCTTCTAAAAACAAGAGAGTAGCCAATAGCCAAGCTGACCTTCATAGTACACGCCGGGCACTTAACCTACGCAAATTCTTCATTTTTTGCTTGGACGCTCATGACAGAAGTCGTACCTCCTTAAAGTTCCATTGTTCTCTACGTCTTCACTGCTGTTCTCTCATAGAATGGGCATACCATACCGTACCATTTTTAATGAATACCGTTGCCATGTTGCCCATCAGTGGAAGGTATGTCTTCTGCATGTGCATGTATGACTCTTCTTAGTATAATTTCTGCATGTGCAGTAATTATACTAAGAACAGTCATACTAGTTGCATGCACACATGCAGCGAAAGTATACTTTTAGGTGTATAATTGTCATGACAGTGGGATAAAGTCATACCAGTCGGGTGCCTCTCCTAAGCATCCAACTAGTATTGACGGGCGGCAGTTGCCGCTGCTTCTAACTTGATTCTCACTGGCACAGTTTCACAGCACGTGGGAATAGCACTGCTCACGTTGTGCTCACGCATGGAAGGTATGAGTTCTCCACTCATGGATGTGTCAGCATGGAAGAATCATTCCGTACAGTCCTTGTCGATGTACAGTGTGATTTCAACATCGTTGCATGAAAGTGAAAAATTAGGATTTCACTTAGTCTTCTGTGCATGGGCCTTTCCATTGCTGTATGTGTGCATATCACGGAATGATTTCGAAAGACAGGGTGTCTTTTTGGAATCATAGACATTTACCGCGGTAACTTCTTTCCTTGAACTGAAAACGTGACTTCCGCACGTATAGATATCAGGGGATGAAAGGGAGACATAGCGCTCACTTACTCTCAGCAATTCGAAGGTATGATTGCTGCATGCGCTGACATCATGGCATAAGGAAAATGTGAGTTAATTTACTTAAGGACGAAGCGCGGGAACAATGACTTCTGCACACATTCTTTAAGTTAAATTCGTTAAGCAAAAGTGAAAAAACCAGTGGAATTTGTTCTGTCTTTCATTCTCTGACACAAATTTTCTATGCCATTTTGCACCAATAACTATGCATCCGCACGTTGGCAGCGCACTCAATTACAGAGAGAAACCGACTTACAAGAAGGCTTGCACTAGTTGGAATTCAAGCGGTAAGCAATGCTGTTGAATGCATGCTTCAAGTATTCTTTCATTGTTTTGACACCGTAAGATCGTCAGAATGACAGTCAGCCAACAGAATTATTTGTGTGACACCTGCATGTCCTTAATCATGGCGTAAAATACGGTCAGAGCTCTTAGGCTTTACCTCCAAATCTGAGTAGTCTCCCGCATCCGCGTACATTGCAGTACAAGAGGGAGTCCTTGCAGTCAAATTTTGCCCACGCATGAAAGCTCATCACTCCGGTATATCGGGGCAAATAAACTGGCACCTTTCAAAGTTGAATGTCACGTTTTGGGTATAGCAATCTTCATTAGAGAAGGTACGGTATGGAATTTCCCAGAGTCAATCATTCAAATCATCTGCACTGCTTGATTTCGCCATTATGCAGTTATCCAACAACTTAACCTATCTATCCAACCTTACCAGAAAATCAAAAACGGACTGTTCACTGGGTACAATAACAATATGAGCTTTCACTACGGAAGTGACATCAGCTAGACCTGGTCTAACTGGAAAAAGCAGTTTCAAAGTGAGGACAAAAAAAGTAAAGAAGCCATGTTTGCTGAACGCAATACGAGCATGAGTTGAGCCTTCAGTCGTCGACGTCATTGGGCCTAACTGCGATGTGAATGTTGGCTATGGAAGTGACATCGGCTGTCCCGTGACTGAGTGGATAAATCGATCCTAAATGATAGTAACAGAATCATGGAGGCGCTGTTCATTTTAATCACTTTGTAAATTATGGATGTAGACATCGTTGGGCACCATAGCAGTAGGAATTGTCAGTACTGAAATGACCTCGGACATACCTGTACTTTGTTGATAAATCAGGCCTAAAGTTATGACAGAAAACAATGAACCATTGTTTCTCTGAATACAATAACAATATAATCTTTGGATATGAGAGTGACATCAGCTACCCGTAAACTAAGTTGATACATCAAGTTCAAAAGGATCATGAAGAAACCAAAGAGCAATTCAGTGGGCACAATATGAGTAGAAGTTATGACCATCAGTATAGACCACGCTAGGCATAATAACGCCATGAATTATCACTATGGATGTTTGATCAGCCACAACTGGACTAGGGTGATGAACCACCCGGGAAATAACGACAAAATGCTAAAGATGCACTGTTCGGTGAGGCAAAGTAGCAGTACAAATTATGCCAGTTGCTATGAACCTCTTTGGGCACAGTAAGAATACGAATTATGACTATGGAAGTGAAATTAGGTAGACCTAGACTCAATTGACAAAGCAATTGCAGGGTGATGACAAATAAATAAAAGAAGCATTGTTCAGTGTCAACAGGAAAAATATAAATTATGCCCATGGTTATGGATCTCACTGTGTATAATAACAATATGAATTATGGATATGGAAGTGGCCTTCATGACACAGTTTATAAATTAATTAAAAATGGACAAAGAATAACATAAACTATTGACTATGGCTATGTATCTCACTTGGGTACAGTAATCATATGAATCATGACTGTGGAAATGATGCAAGGTACATCTAGGCTCTGTTGTTCATATTGAGAAAAGAAAAAAGCATACATTACTTCAGAAGAGAGACCAAGAAAAACATCACGAATGCAGAAAATTCAGACTTTAACTGCCTTTAGAATATAAAACGACGGTTCCAAAAGGAATGAACAAATGCAAACATCAAGAAAACTGAAAATCACGAACTGTAAAACAGAACACAAAGAACAAAGACAAGAACAGAAAGAATATGGCACCTTTAGAAGGAAGAGAGTAATGTTTACGGAAGCTGACTTTGAAACCATGCACCAGGCACTGAACGTTGGCAGATTCTTCCTTTTCCGCTTGGACGCTGACTGTGGGATTTGTAGCTCTGAAAAGCTCTATGGTATTCTCACATGTGTGAAGTTGTACTATACATTGGGCATACCATACCGTACCATGTCTAATGAATACTGCTGGCATGTTGCCGATCAGTGGCAGGTATGTGACTCTTGCATGTGTGGTAATTATAGTATGAGTAAGCAGTGGAGCGTACCCCTGCAGCGAGAGTATACTTGTACATGTATAAATATTGTGACAAAGAGATAAAGTCGTACCACTCAGAGGTGCCTCTTTTGATCAATTAATTAGTATGTGAGGGGTAGATGTTGCCAGTGCTTGTAACTTGATTCTCACAAACACAGCTTCATAGCGTGTGGGAGTAGTGCTGCTCACGTTGTGCTCGTGCATGGAAGCTATTATCCCTCTGCAGATGCATCTTACCATGAAAGAAGCATCCTATACGATCCCTGTCGACGTAACGTGTGGTTGCAGTAATGTTGCACGAAAATGAATAATTGGGTGTTCGCTATGCCTTCCGTGCGTGGACCTTTCCAGTGCCCTATGTGCGCGTTTCAAGGAAGGCTAGAACGTTTTCGCGCTGGCACCTTTTCTTGAACTGAAAATGCAACCTCTGACCGCATACCGTAATTTAAATTCGTGAAGCAAAAGCGACAAAATCAGTGCACCTTGTTCTCTCTTTCTTTGTCTGACACAAATCTTTTATGTCGCTTCCCACTAATAACCGCCTATCCGTACGTTGGTACCACACTGGATCACAGAAAGAAACCGATCTACAAGAAGAATTGCACAAGTTTAAATTCAAAAGGTAAGCAATGCTGTTGAATGCATGCTTGAAGCATTCTTTCGTTGCTTTAACCATAAAATCCATAGTATGACGGTCAGTCACTAGAATTATTTGTGCGACACCCGCATGTGTTCAATCATGGCGTAAGATAAGGTCAGAGCTCTTAAGTTTCGCCTCAAAATGCGAATAGTGTTCCGCATTCGCGTGCATTATAGTGTAAGGGGGAGTCCTTGCAATCAGATGCTGCCAATGCATGAAAGCTTCACCCGTGCATATAGGAGCCACTAAAAGTGAATGCTCCGTTTTGGCCACAGCGGTTTTCGTTAGAGAAGGTACGGTATGGAACCTGCCAGAGTGATTCATTCAAATCATCCTGCAGTCTTTGAGTTCAACTTTATGAAAAGAACCAACCTACGAGTCCTTTGTTATGAAGCCGTCCATGGGAAGAAAAGTCAGAAAAGCATTGTTCAGTGAGTACAATAACAATATGTGCTTTCACTGCGGCAGTGACATCAGCGGAACCTGGTCTAACTGGAAAAAGCAGTTGCAAAGTGAGGACAAAAAGTAAAAAGGCGGTCTTTGTTGGCCGCAATATGAGCATGAGTTGAGATAGTGGCCATGGACTTCATTGGGCGCTACAACGACATGAGCTATGACTATGCAAATCACGTCAGCTATCCCTTCGCTTAGCTGATAAACCGATGCTACATGGTGACAACAAGATTAGGGGGCACTGTACATTGTACACAATAACAATACAAAATGCAGCTATGGACATTGTTAGGCGCAGTTGTGGTATGAATTATCACTAAGAAACTGACATCAGGTGCACCTGGACTCTGTTAATAAATCAGTTATAAACTGATGGTAAAAGACAAAAAAGTACCGTTTCTCAATGTACAAAAACCACATGATCTATAATCAATGACTATAGAACTGGCATCAGCTCCGCATGGAGTAAGTTGACACATCAAGTTTGAACGGATGACAAAACACCATCCAGTGAGCACAATGAAAATGGAAATTGTGAGCACCGCTATGGACCCCGCTGGGCACAATAATGATGTGAATTATGACTATGGATGTGACATCAGCTAAAGCTGAACTAAGTTGGTAAAGGAACCGCGAAATAATGAGAAAATACCTAAGAAGCTCTATTCAGTTGGCACAGTAACAGTATAAATTATAGCTGTAGCCATGGGCTGATTGGTCACAGTAAGGATACGATTTATGACTATGGAAGTGAAGGAAGGTAGACCTAGACTCAATTGATAAAGGAATCGCAAAATGATGACAGAAAACTAACGAAGCTTTGTTCAGTTTCAACAGTAAGAATAAAAATTTCGACTATGATTATGGACCTCACTGGGTACAATAACGATAAGAATTATGGATATAAAGGTGACATCAGCTACGCTCAGACGCAGGTGATAGATTAATCAAAAAAGGACATAATTGATTCTTCTTTTTTCTTTTCTTCTCTCCTTTTAACGGGTGCGTTATTCAAAATAAAAATTTTTTTTTACGGCTTTTTGCTACCCGTTCGTTAAAAACGTTTATTCCAAACGTATTATCCGCAGAGCTTTCGGGCCGCACCGGGGCCCGTCATCAGCGCTAAGTGCGCCGCCGTCGGGTTGGTCATTATGTTAGCAAGCCGCTCCGTCCGACCGTCCGAAAGCTCCGCGGATAATACGTTTGGAATAAACGTTTTTAACGAACGGGTAGCAAAAAGCCATAAAAAAAATTTTTATTTTAAAAGGACATAATAATCATATAAATTATTGACTGTGGCTACGTACTTCACTGGGTAGAGTAACAATACGAATGATGCTTATGGAAGTGACGTAAGGTTCACCTAGAGTCAGTTGTTCACATTGAAGAAAGAAAAAAGCACACATTACTTCAGAAGAGAACAAGAAAAACGTCACAAATGCAGAAGAGTGGAATTTTAACTACTCGTGGAATATGAAACAACGGTCCTAAAAGAAATGAACAAAAGGAAACGTGAAAATTGTCGGAAGCCGAAATTTGCAAACTGAAAAACAGAACGCAAAGAACAAGGACAGGCAGAACAGGAATGTGGCACCTTTGAAAAAATAAGAGAGCAGTCAAAAGCCAAGCTGACTTTCATAGCGCACATCCTGCACTTAACCAAGGCAAATTTTTCGTTTTTCGCTTGGATGCTCATGACGGGAGTCGTACCTCCTGAAAGTTCCATTGTTCTCTACCTCTTCCCTGCTGTTTTCTCATAGAATGGGCATACCATACCGTACTATCTTTAATGAGTACCGCTGCCATGTTGCCCATAAGTGGAAGGTATGTCTTCTGCATGTGCATGTATGACTCTTCTTAGCATAATTTCTGCATGTGCAGTAATTATACTAAGAAGAGTCATACTAGGTGCATGCACGCATGCAGCGAAAGTATACTTGTGGGTGTATAAATGTCATGACAGTGGGATAAAAAGTCATACCAGTCGGGTGCTTCTCCTAGGCATCCAACTAGTATTGACAGGCGGCAGTTGCCGCTGCTTCTAACTTGATTCTCACTGGCGCAGTTTCACAGCACGTTGGAATAGCACTGCTCACGTTGTGCTCGCGCATGGAGGGTATGACTTCTCCACTCATGAAAGGATCATTCCTTACAGTCCTTGTCGATGTACAATGTGATTGCAATATCGTTGCATGAAAATGAATAATTAGGATTTCACTAAGTCTTCTGTGCATGGGCCTTGCCAGTGCCGTATGTATGCATATCACAGGATAATTTCGAAAGACGGAGTGTCTTTTTGGAATGATAGAGATCTACCGCGCTAGCTTCCTTCCTTGATTTGAAAACGCGACTTCTGCACGTATGGATATCAGGGGATGAAAAGGAGACAGCGCTCACTTACTCTCTGTACGTCGAAGGTATTATTGCTGCATGCACTGATATCATTGCATAAGGAAAGTGTAAGTTAATTTACCTAAGGACCAAGCGCGGGAGCAATTACTTCTGCACACATTCCGTAAGTTAAATTCGTAAAGCAAAAGCGAAAAAAACAATGGAATTTGTTCTGTCTTTCATTCTCTGACACAAATTTTTTATGCCGTTTTACACCAACAACTACGCATCCGCACGTTGGCAGCGAACTCGATTGCAGAGAGAAACCGACTTACAAGAAGACTTCCACAAGTTGGAATTCAAACGGTAAGCAATGCTGTTGAATGCATGCTTCAAGTATTCTTTCATTGTTTTGACACCGTAAGATAGTCAGCATGACAGTCAGCCAATAGAATTATTTGTGTGACACCTCCATGTGTTTAACCATGGCGGAAAATTAGGTCAGAACTCTTAAGTTTCACTTGCAAATCCGAATAGTCTCTAGTATTCGCGCGCATTATAGTGTAAGGGGGAGTCCTTGCAGTCGGATGTTGCCGATGCATGAAAGCTTATTACTCATGTATACAGGAGCAAATAAACTGGCATCTTTTAAAGTTGAATGTCACGTTTTGGGTATAGTAGTCTTCATTAGAGAAGGTACGGTATGGAACTTCCCAGAGTCATTCATTCAGTTCATCTGCACCGTTTGATTTCGCCATCATGCAAATATCCAACAACTTAAACTACCAATCCTTTGTCATGAAGCCGTCTGTAAACAGGAAATCAAAAACGGACTGTTCACTGGGTACAATAAGAATATGAGCTTTCACTATGGAAGTGACATCAACTAGACCTGGTCTAACTGGAAAAAAGTACCTGCAAAATGAGGACGAAAAGGTGAAGAAGCCGTGTTTGTTGAACGCAATACGAGCATGAATTGAGCCTTCAGTCGTGAATGTCATTGGGCACATTCGCGATGTGAATTGTGGCTAAGGAAATGACATCGTCTATCCCGTGACTGAGTGGATAAATGGATCCTAAATGATGACAAGAGAATCATGGAAGCGCTGTTCATTACAATAACTTTATAAGTTGTGGATATAGACATCGTTGGGCACAATAGCAGTAGGAATTGTCACTATAGAAGTGACCTCACGTATACCTGTACTTTGTTGATAGATAAGTCCTAAAGTTGTGAGAAAAAACAAAGAGGCATTGTCTGTCTGGATGCAATAACAATATAATCTTTGGATATGGGAGTGGCGTCAGCTACCCGAAGACTAAGGTGATGCATCTAGTTTAAGAGGATCACGAATGAACTAAAGAGCAATTCAGTGGGCGCAATATGAGTAGATGTTATGACTATCAGTATGGAGAACGCTAGGCATAATAACGCTATGAATTATGACTGTGGATGTTTGATCAGCTACAACTGGACTAGAGTGATGAACCACCCGGGAAATAACGACAAAATGCTAAAGATACACTGTTCAGTGGGGCACAGGAGCAGTATAAATTATGCCAGTTGCCATGTACCTCTTTGGGCACAATAAGAATACGAATTGTAACTATGCAAGTGAAATTAGTTAGACCTAGACTCAATTGATAAAGCAATTGCAGAGTGATGACAAATAAAAGAAGCATTCAGTGCCAACAGTAAGAATATAAATTATGCCTACGTTTGTGGATTTCACTGTGTATAATAACAATATGAATTATGGATATGGAAGTGGCATCCGTGACACCGTTTATGAACTAATTAAAAATGGACACAATAATTTAAGCTATTGACTACGGCTATGTATCTCACTGGGTACAGTAACCATACCAATTATGACTGTGGAAGTGACATAAAATGCACCTGGAATCTGTTGTTCATATTGAGAAATGAAAAAAAGCATACATAACTTCAGAAGAGAGAGAGAGAGAGAGAGAGAGAGCAAGAAAAACATCCTGAATGCTGAAGATTCAGATTTTAACCGACCGTGGGATATAAAATGACAGTTGCAAAAGAAATGAACAAGAGCAAACATGAAGAGAACTGAAAAGTGTAAAACAGAACACAAAGAACAAAGACAGGCACCGAAGGAATGTGACACCTTTAGAAGGGAGAGAGTAGTCTTTACGGAAACTGACTTTGAAACCACGCACCCGGCACTGAACTTTAGCAAATTCTTTTTTTTCCGCTTGGACGCTGACTACGGGATTTGTAGCTCTGGAAAGCTCTATGGTCTTCTCTCTTATGTCTGAAGTTCTACTATACAATGGGCGTACCATACCGTACCATGTCTAATGAATACTGCTGGCATGCTGCCAATCAGTGGAAGGTGTGACCCTTGCATGTGTGGTAATTACATTGAGGATTGACATTAGTTGCATGTACGCGTGCGGCAGAAGTATACTTGTGAATGTGTAGATGTCATGACAATGAGATATACGATCATATCACTTGGGTGCCTGCTCTAAGCATTTAACTACTGTGCGAGGGGGGATGTTGCCAGTGCTTGTATCTTGACTCTCACAGGCACACCATCATAGCGTGAGAGAATAGTACCGCTCATATAGTGCCGTGCATGGTATTGCTTTGGCACATAGGAATGTCAATGCATGAGAGCGAGTCCTTAAACGTGCTTTCTGCAAGCACGCGCAGGGTTGACTACTACACGCACGAGTAGAAATCGCACGGCATGCCCGCTGTCGCCACATCCGTATGGCCGCTGCATGGATGGATCTCATGGTATGAAAGTTGGTCATACTATTTGTAGTCGCATGGAGGGTAAAAGTCCGTCGTGCGCATATGCGTATCGCAGCATGAAAAGAAGTTATACTATCCGCGATCTGTTTGCGCATGAAAAATATTTCCTGCGAAAGGCGTTGCATGGAATAATCTTATCACTCACCTGCTGCGTGCTAACAGAGGATATGACTCCTGACTGCAAGCGTGCTGAGATACTGCTTGCGTACTGCCCGCGCATGGAAAGAATGAAGCCCAAGTACTTTAGTATGGAACGGAGAGGTACTTTCCCAAGCGTCAGATTCATGAAGTCATCACATGATGGTGTCACACAAATAATGCTTTCCACTACATTGCATGGCAAAGTCATTGCATGTGAGGGTGTCCCAAAAGTGCACGTCAAAACCCGATTAGGATAGGCGACCCGCAAAAGCAAATGCTGTCATAATCACTAAGTCATGTACCTCAAAATCATTGCGTTAGATAAGGTCACTTGAAAAGTCACTTGCCACGTAGTACGTCACAAAAAACAACAAAGTCACGCAACGCAAAATATCACTCGTAAAGTCAGTAAGGAAACAGCTAGGTAAAAAAATCCGGCACTTCGCTGGGTGCGGCGCATATACAGCACAGCAACCCAAGGCTAGGTCTCGCCTCTCGGTCCGTGCGTAATTCGGTAACGAGGTCCCTCACCTGGACCGAAGGTGCTATGCAGAAGACGCTTCTTCCCAAAAACAAGTGTAAAGAAGGACAAACTTACAGATTAGCGTAAACGCAAGAGGGGATTAAATGTCTTAACCTATGCTCTGGAACATGAGATGAGGGAGAGGGAGAGAGAGAGAGACATGATCCGCATGAACGTGGAACTGAAGAGCTCTTCTGCAAAAATGAACAGATATAATGGAGTGAAGTGATCTCCTGGGGGTGATCTCAGATATAATACGAGTATGCTCAGAGTTCAGCAATTGAAAAGCGCTGCTTAAAAATGTTCGAATATGGGAGACACGTTCTGGAATGAGGATAGAATTGACACGCTTCTCAGCAGATATGACTAGACATGATGAGATGAAATGATCTGCAAACGCTGACACTAGATATGGTTAGAATATGGGACTCATCTGGAGAGATATGTGAAGCAGATAACCAAGTGATAGTAATGTACTAAGACTGTGCGTGTCCAAGAACATGACACGAAAGTTCAGAGATACGAATGTAGATGAAACAAATGATGTTTAAAGACAACTTAAAATGACTGAGTAAGAGAGACGTGATGGAATGCAATGAAGATGCCGTTGATAAATTTCTGAGCAGAGATGAACAGATATGATGGAATGAGATGATCTACTAATGTTGATTCCAGATATGGTCAAAATATGGGATGTATCTTAAGAGAAATGTGAAGCAGATGATCAGATGACAGGAGTGGACTAAGAAAGTGTGTGTCTGAGAACATGATATGAGAGCTCAAATATGCAAATGTAGATGAAACAAATGATGCCTAAAGAGCGCTTATAATGCCTCAGTAAGAGAGATGTGATGGAATGGAATGAAGATGCAATTGAAAAATTCCTCAGAAGAGATGAACTGACATAATGAAATAGTGGAGTACTAATGTTGATTCCAGATACGGTCAGAATATGGAATGTATCTGAAGAGAGATGTGAAGCAGATGATCAGATGACAGGAGTGCACTAAGAAGTGTGTGTCTGAGAACATGACATGAGAGCTCAAATATGCAAATGTAGATGAAATAAATGATGTTTAAAGACAGCTTAAAATGTCTGAGTAAAAAAGACGTGTTGGAATCCAATGAAGATGGAATTGATGAATTCTTCAGCAGAGATGAGCAGACGTTAAGGAATGAAGTGATGTGGTGATGCTGATCCCAGATATGGTCAGAATGTAAATGTATCTGAAGAGAGATGTGGAGTAGATAATCAGAAGATAGTAATATACTAAGACGAC
This sequence comes from Trichuris trichiura, assembly GCA_037903355.1. Taxonomy (NCBI): domain Eukaryota; kingdom Metazoa; phylum Nematoda; class Enoplea; order Trichinellida; family Trichuridae; genus Trichuris; species Trichuris trichiura. Next base: position 855,128 of record JBAJFE010000011.1, read on the forward strand.
ACATGTCCATGAACATGACATAAGAGTTTAGAGATGCGAATATATATGAAACAATTGATGTGAAATGATATCCGGACCAATCTGAAACGAGAGAGAAACGGTCCTCCAATGAACGGTAACAGCGTGGGCAGACATACTCGGAGAAAGCAGGCAGAATATAAGCTGCGAGTCAAAGCCCTTAGCCGTGCCCATGAAGACAAGAAAAGAGATGAGCTGAAGTCAATCGCAGGTTTCAGACCGAAACTATGATGCAATTTGAACAGCTAACTGCTCTGTCCACTTCATCTCCACAACAGCAGGAACGAAATGGTTGATGTGAAAAGGTCTGTGCAGAATTGATTTGTTCCTTGGTCCACTTTGCCATGGGTATTGTGTAGTAGTTGATTTCTTCTGTTGTCCTCGGAATGTGCTTGTGAGACGTATAGACACCATTCTACTCCAATGAGTTTGTTGCGATGTAGCATATGGAAAAGATATGCAATCCAAAATCACTGATTTCTCTATACCACGGCTATAATATTCTTCTCCTTGCATTTCTTTGTGCTTTGGTCAGACGGATGGATAGCAAACGATTACGCATATTTTTAACGTTAACATATCCAAAGCGTCCGCCTCCTCTTCTTGCACTAGCTATTCAGTTCTGTCATTATCCTACAATACTGCTGAATTGCAGAAAGTGTAATCATTGGTAAAGAGCTTAACCATCTTCTCAGCTTACTCAAAAACTGAATGGAAGAATTGTTATGAGTCTTCTATGGAAAACATAATGAGTGACTTGATGTGTGCACATGTTAACCATTGCATGGTCATCCTTGCGTGTTGATACGGACAAAACAAGATAACGTAGGGACAGCATGGATGGGTCCTGTACGCAGTGATAAGTGATGCAGTTGACTATGTGTAGACGTACGTTATCAGTTCTCTAGTTCTCTTGCTTCGTCTGTTAGACGTACTGCTGGCGATACACAATTTACTTGTAAAGTATGCATAACTCTACTATGTACCAACAACAATCTACTAATGTTCATGTCCTGACAATCAAATCTTTGAGCAATCTCTGCTTTACGTGTTCAATGTGTTCATCTCCTTCAGCATCAGCAATTTTTTATTGGCCCTCTGTGCCAAAGGCCTGTATAGAAGCTACCTACTCCTTGATCTTTTGGGCGACAGAACAAGATGTGACATGTGATGCTATGTGATGTAGTCTCTGCAGAAGTTATCCCCTCTTTAGCGCTCTGCAGCATGGATAAAATGTAACAAATAATATGATGTGCTATTCCTAAAAGCACTTTCGTCTTTTCCATGCCAATGTAAAACATATGGACGCTGTTCAACTCTGGAGAGTTATTGTGATATAGCTCTATACAGTCGCATATAAGTGAGTCTCTCACACGTTGGATAAGATATTCGCTCCTTGGATTTGTTCATGCGTTGATCAAACGAGAATGGATAGCGGCGTATTAATAATATATCTTCACGTTGACGTATTCAAAGCCAGTGTGGTTTTTGTCTTACAGTACTGGAGACAGTATAATAATGGGTAAAGATCAAGTAACTGTTCACATTGGTTCTGTTATGACAGAAGCTTTAACCATAAACGCAGGATGGATAGGCAGCATCGATGATGGTCTGGCGACTAGATGCTTCCATGTAGCCGACATTTTGCCTGCACGCAGAGTGAACGCAATGTATTAGCGTCAGGCTGTGTATATGATTTGCAAAGTGTAACAAGTGATCTCATGCGCTATTTGGACTATTTATCCTCTCTTTGAAACTCTTCCTGATTTGATTAGGCGTACGGAAAATGATCATTCTGACCATGGACTTTACAAACATTTTCACATCGGTGTATTGACCATGTGCAACTCGAGTAGCACTAACTGCTCACCTCAGTCTCTTTCTGTGGTAGACAACTTTAAACAGGTTCTTGAAACATTTGAATCTACTCTTCAATATGCAGAGTGAATAACTGGTGAGATCACTGATTCCTTTGCGACATTGATGAGCTGTGACAGACGATGTGCTGTGTTGTACGGAGAATTTAGATGCTCTTTGATTGTCTTCATATGTGAATTTGACGTATGGATAGTAATTGCCTGTTGAGCAGTGACATATGGGACTTCCTGACTATCGACACATTCTGAGTTCAAAGAGTCTAAGATCAGAAGACCGTCTAACCTTCCAAACGTCATCAAGTTGGGGTCTAACGTTTGGTTTGTCTGTCCATTATTTTTTTCAGCTTATTTTCAATGAGATGAGGTTATGCCTATGGGTGCGCATAGGACGCCTGTGAGAAGTTTCAAACTCAAAATGCAATCGTGGCGCTTTCAAATAGTTTCCATCAATTAGCGCAGCTTCTGCATCCATTGCGGCTTCATAACTAATCGTCAAACTGTTGGCGCTGTTTCCATGAACTACTACAACGGAATACTATAGTTCTTGCGCAGCAATTTATGCCTTCCAAAGATCTTTCAACGGCGAGCGTTTACCACTAAACTAAAACGGTAATTATCCGCTCAAGCAGACAGAACCAACCGCTCAGTGACTTTAAACATCAGTAGACTGAAATTGCATGAAATTGCATGTGCCTTTAATAACTGTTAGGCAACGTGACCTGACACTAAGATCGTTTATTTAACTGAATTATTTCGGCTGCACTCCTCATAATTGCGCGCTTTTACAATATTAGCATATGGCCGCTTAAGTTAAAACTTGCACAGGCGCACATCTGCGTTAACTGTTATATAACTTAAGCAAACAAATGCGCAAAGAATATATATAGCCTCAAGCGAGTACAATTTACAATTAATCTGTTGCGTCGAACTAACATGTCAGTCATGTTTACTAAGCTATAGTGCCATTAACTTCACTTATACAAACACTACGACCAAGAAATACTGTAAAGCAGCAAAACTTTTAAAAAGAAATAATTAAACATTGATAATTAATTCAAGTAGAGGCAGTTGAAGAAAAATTTCTTTACTAAGCTAAAGTAGGACTTGACAGGAAAACTTTTTTTGCGAAGGAACGAAACAGTAATACAGTCAAGTAGATGCTGTTCACAAGAAAACGATGTCTTCACTAAGCTAAATTAGAACTATACAGAAAAACTTTCTTTACAAAAGAATGATACGGTAATATATTCAAGCAAATGCTCTTCGCAAAAAAACAGGTTCTTCGCTAAGCTAAAGTAGAACTATATGAAAAAACTTATTTTCACAAAGGAATGAAACAGTATTATAGTTTTCATATAGTGTCTGTCCTGAGTACTTTCTAATTTTACTGCAAAGGCAGTGATAAGTGCGACTGAGAGACTGCTGAAAGTCTATCTACTATTATGTAACTGTCTTATCTGTCTTTGCTTAAACCGTCTTTTAAACATGCACGTCAACGTCAAGATATTAGTGTGCTGCTAGTCATTCATTTAATCAATGCATGAACAAATGCAAGGAGCGCATATCATATCCAAGGCGTAAGAGACTTGCTCATTTGTGCCTGTATAAACCGTTAACTTTGTTTAAAGATTCTGAAATGTATTCTGCGAGTAGATGTTCAGAACAATGATTTTTAACCTGTAGGCCGCAATGTTAAGCTGGCAATTAGTTATGTAGTGTAATAAACTACTGTGGTTTCTAAAGGAGTCCTCAACATACGGAACTAAGAAGCTCAAAAACGAGAGAAAAACGTGTGTTACTTGCATAATGGACGTTTACGCAAAGGATGCGCTGCACCACGCGCATAAATATTCGTTGTAAAATGGTATTCTTCCTCCCGACTTTCGGAATTTACAATATCCTACCTTTACGCTCTCAATAACATTATTAAACGGTTATACGTGATCTGTTTTTCATCAACAACTAAATAGGCGGACTTGTAAGAGTTATTCTCGCCAGTTCATCAGCGCTAACTGAAACAGCCGATTGTGCGGTATAATTTGTACTGAAATCTGTGCGTCGTAATTCAGTGCTAACGGTTAGAATTTATGAAAACGTCATATTCCATGTATATAGGTCTTAACAATGCGGACTATCAAAAACTAGCATAGATATCAATGCAGTTTGCGATTCGCCAATAGGAGAAGCGGTTTTGCGCCCTGCTTTAACACAAAACCGTCAACGCCCTTATAAGTTTACGAAATAAGCACAAAGACACCCAGCTGGTCTAGAATAGTCGCTTTAGGTAGTGGCAGCTATCCCAAGTGACAATATATTGACTTCAGGCGTGTTAAACCATGTTATTTCGTTTTTACACATGTTTCTTTCACGTTCGAGCACGTCCAATCACGTTCGAGCGCGCTCAGAAACGGCCAATCACGTTCGCTTCCACGGCCGTTCACGCTCGTCCACGTGCGCTCACGTTCGCTCCGCCTTCGATCGCGTTCGAGCCTCCTCGATCACGTTCGCTCACGTGCAACACGTGCGCGCACGTTCGCTCCACGTTCGATCGCGTTTCGAGCCTCTTCGAGCACGTTCGCTCACGTGCAACACGTGCGCTCACGTTCGTTCAGGCGCGTGCACGTGCAATCATGTGCGCAGAATGCGTTCGGCCGCGTTTCAGTTACGGTGACTCAGTTACGGTTCAAGCATGCTTGATCATGATCAAGCATGCCTAATCATGATCAGGCATGCTCGCTCATGATCAGGCATGCTTAATCATGACCAAGCATGCTCGCTCATGGCCAAGCATGCTCAATCATGATCAGGCATGCTTAATCATAATCAGGCATGCTCGCTCATGATCAGGCGTGCTTAATCATGACCAAGCATGCTCGCTCATGATCAGGCATGCTTAATCATAATCAGGCATGCTCGCTCATGATCAGCTATGCTCAATCATGGTCAAACATGCTTAATCATGACCAAGCATGCTCGCTCATGGCCAAGCATGCTTAATCATAATCAGGCATGCTCGCTCATGATCAGGCGTGCTTAATCATGACCAAGCATGCTCGCTCATGGCCAAGCATGCTTAATCATAATCAGGCATGCTCGCTCATGATCAGCCATGCTCAACCATGGTCAAACATGCTTAATCATGACCAAGCCTGCTCGCTCATGGCCAAGCATGCTCAATCATGATCAAACATGCTCAGTCATGGCCAAGCATGCTCGGCCACGTTGAAACATGACTGATCATGCTTAAACATGTTCGATCATGTTCCATTATGCTCAAACATGTTCAGACATGGTCAGTCATGTTCAGATATCTTTAAACATGCTCGCTCATGATTATCATGTTAAAACATGGTCAGACATGTTCAATCATGTCCGATCGTGTTAAAACATGTTCGGTCATGCCGAAACATGTTCAGTCGTGTTTGGTTCTGCCTGCTGGTGTTGGGATTTTTGTTCATCCATGCTCAGTTTTGTACGGGTTCACCAGATACTGTTCTCTTTCATACAAGGCTCCTAGATACTGTTTAAGTTTGGGGATTTTCGTCAGACTTGCTCTGGTTTGTCAAGTTTCGTTGATTTTTGACGAGTTTTGTTCAAGTTCTTCCAATATTGTACTTTTTTTCAATTATCCAATGCGATAATAGAGGGTCTGCATAATGCATTGATCCGGGAAACTGTTGTAGCAGACAATTCGTAAGAACCAACTAAGATGATGTGAACAAAGAAGATGAAATGTTCTGTTGTGTGCAGAAAACGTCTCTCCTTGGAGCTTTTCATGGGATGGTTAAACGGATGGACAGCGGTCAAGCACATGTTCCTTTCTCTACTCAGCTTCTTTGTAGAATTTGGCAAAAATTTTCAGTATCCGCACTGATCTATCATCTCATCGCCTTCATCTTTGTATATATGAAGTTTTCAGCCGTACAAGCAAGGCGCATCATCCGTAACACCTCTCTTGTGCTAAGTCTAAGAAGAGACGTCCTGCGCTGTGGGGAGATATTCGCTCCTTGCAGTAAAATTGCATAACAGTGACCAGGTCCTGGAGGCCATTCGTGCGACCGTGTGCTGGAATGCAGGGAAGTACTATCCGCTGCTAGGTTCTCCTCATCCGTAACACCTCTCTTGTGCTAAGTCTAAGAAGAGACGTCCTGCGCTGTGGGGAGATATTCGCTCCTTGCAGTAAAATTGCTTAACAGTGACCAGGTCCTGGAGGCCATTCGTGCGACCGTGTGCTGGAATGCAGGGAAGTATTATCCGCTGCTAGGTTCTCCTTCCAAGTGAAACAGACGCACGGATACTGGTCCATTCGTGACCACTGAGTCTTACCATCTCCGCATAGCTGTATTCAATGCGCCAGCCGCAATCCAATGGTCTTCTCGCCATCGATTTTCACGCCAGACTTTCACACACAGTGTCAGCATCGGCAGCGGTCTAATCATTTGTTCATCGTCATGTCTTGCTCTGAAGGTAGGAAACACAACAAATCTATATTGAACGAACGAATTATAGACAAATTAGCCGCTCCGTGGTCCTCTTGATGCGTCGATGAGACGTGCATATAGCGACCTACTTCTCAGCAGTGACATCGAGACACTTTTGCTATTTCCATGATTGAACATTCATTAGTGAAATTCAAATGCACTACTTATTGAATCTGCTTTTGCATTGGCTTTCAAACGTGAAGGTGCAGCTAAAGGCTCGTTTTAGGTCGCTTTCTTCAGGAAAGAACAGGTTCTGCGTCCACTTTGGTATCACATTTTCGCGTCCAGTCACGACACTGTTGACGTCATTCCTATTGGTTCCTACGAATTAACGGCACAATTCCCGTCCAGCGATTCTTCCTTTCCACATAAATCTTCGAACAAGGAGCATTCACCATTAGAACGGAATAGCAGTCCACTGCGGTCGGACACATTTAGCCGCTAACTGAAGTCAGATAAGAGCACACTGAAGTTGAGCTGCTCCATCCGTCGACAGCGATAAGGAGCAAGACGAGACGATAAGGCATAGGTCAGCCTCTGTCTTATCGCTGACTACGGAACCAGTTCTGTTACGAAAGCTTCAGTCATCAGTCATTTTTTCCAACAGAAATACACCATTTTGCTTTTCAAAAAATGATCTCTTCCATCAGTCAATCTGAGCAAAGAAGTTTGTAAAATAACAGTATTTTGTAAAGACTACGTTTACAGTGTATTTCGAAGAATTGCATCTGATCACGCTCATTTAAAAATAACGTAATTTCTTCGGATGAGAAAGGAGAAGTAGAACAAGAAGAACAAATTTACGAAGAGAATGGAGAAGTAGCATAATCTTTTACCGTAAAGAATTCTGAATACTTCGAAACTAGTGATCATGATTAATGTGTGCGTGAAAAAACTCTTCCGCATGCATTTACGACTTAAAGACTTAAAACGAACAACAATCGTTAAAACGATTCTGACTCATCTTCTAAAAAAATCAACACTTAAGCGTTGTCTTTGCAATTGAAATAGTAAGCAATTATGCTACTAAATTAAAAGCTTCAGTCTGAAAATGAAAATCGGCAGTAAATGCAGCTAAACAGCTGAACACTTTGTTGTAACACAGCATGTTTTTTAATGGGTGCACAAGTGTTCATGGTCGAAATGCGTTAATTATGGACGTCCCTAATACCAACTAGGACGTTTTCCTACCTATTCGAAATGCATGGTTCCAAGGGCAAGCGTATCCCACAATGAAATATAAGACAGTATAAATAAAACGTGTGCGCTTCTTTTAACCAAAGTTAATCGTTTTACTACAGTCACAACAATTGCGACGGGAAACTGCATTAACTACAGAGTACAAGTGCCAAATTCATGAACTTCTACTCCAGATGAAAAAGTTCAGATTTACTCACATAGCGTCAGTAAATTCTATTCGAATTATCATACTTTAATGGCTCAAATTTCAATATGCAAGAACGCTTCAGAAGAAACGGGGGTCTTGACCTTCACCTACACACAAAAGACTCATCGTGATCAACCACGGTTTAAACAAATGCAGGTTCCTTTTTAAGAAAACGCAAATCATCCCTTTCAGTCCAAATTAGCAAAAACGAGAGCAATTCTGCGCGGTCTTTGTACAGCCTGAAGCGGACATATGTGTTTTACAATTACCTTTAGGGTACGGAAGGCACATAGCAATGTCACAGGCAAATTTACAGTAAGACAGAACCTGCATTCTCAAATGACGATAGGTTATTTGCGGAAAAATAGGTACATGCAAAAACGGTTACTCCGATGAAGAGAAATAAAAACGCAAAACTAGAATGAACAGAATATAACTTACGTTTTTAGTAAATGCCTTACTGCCACAAGAAGATAAACTGCGCTCTTATTACGCAAGCACAAATACCCAAAAGATTATTGAGCATCTTTACAATAACACATTCAATTCCTACGAATAATAATGTTCAACTTGGATTTGTCACACAATTTGACAAAAAGGACCTCCTAGAAAAAGATAAAGAATTCATGGCATTACGCAATAATGATCAACGCAGACTGCATCTGACAAAAAAATGCCACATAACTGCATGGATACAAAGCTTCTGCCCAATTGGGAACAGATCCCAAGTCTACTGTACCACCCCACCACTCAGAAAATGTCTTCAACTTTTCCTTGTCGACAATCGAATTTGGATCGGTCGCGCGAAGTGCTTGAGTACTCACTAAGACACTACGGAGATCCATTCGTAACAACAGCTCTATTAGGCGAATTAGCGCATTAACATTATCCTTAATACAACAATAAAACTAGCGAAAAACGAATCAGTAAAATAAGTTCACTTCAACATACAATTGCAATTGAACTTTCTATAGAGGCAGCCTGAAAATGTGATGACCGAATTTAATGCCCCACTGCTCAATAAAGTATTCTTCATATCGTACAGAATAATGCACTTAGTCAAAGAGCAAAAAAGATTAGCTACTATGGACAATCTAAAGAAAGGTATAACAAAAGTTGAAAGAGAATGATTATTTCGCCATGGTTGTCTGGATGGAACACTCTTCGATACGGAATACGTGCGGATACACTAATCTGAATTAAGATTTAAGGTCGTCGTAGCTGTCCTGCATGTCAAAGCTTTGCCAACGCCGCCAAAACAACAATGGCATACGACACTAAGAAATTACAGGTCAATAAATAACTGTCACTTAATTTACACAGAATCGTTTTAAAAATCAGCTCAAGAACAAAAGAAATAACTGACGAGATGATAGAAAAACCTCCACGCACACATGTTAGCGAGAGCTCCTATAAAAAAACGTGAGTGGCAAATACTTTTAAAGAATAAAATGAAAGGAACAAAGCTGAATTATCTTGTTCTTCTTTAGACATTATTTCAGTCGACTGCAAGGAATGCTTACCAGTAATGTTTACACTGGAACAGAACTTCGCCAATGGAATATCTCCGCCCTTTGTAGCTCGGTAAAAGTGCTTTGCATTCATGTTTAAGGTAAGCAACAGAAATCTAACCACCGTAGGAAACAACTGACCCTCAAACAAAAGTTCTCTTTCACCTTGTCATACATTGACTAGTTGCTACTTGTTCGCCCATTGAAGCAGTGTCTATCTTTACGCACTTACTCGCCATGAAGACTGCTCTCTGCGTGGATGAATGTCACAGGGGCAGTTGGCTGAGAACACTGATTGTTATTCTCTCTTTTATATATAGCGTTATCGCTTGCAAAAAACTTAGCAATACGAAAGCTCATGATCCCTAAGATAATAGCGGAGAAGATTCCATCATTAGTCGAAGAAATTCTTTATACCCTGAAATCCGGGAGCTCGAAGTTGCATTCAATAACGAAAACTGGGAAGCGGAAATCAAAATGCCACTCCATTCCAATTACTGGCCCATTCGCAAACTATGCAATGGCAATAAAAATGACAGCTTTTCAAAAGGTAAACCTTTTAGCTATTTAGTACGCTGAGAAATCTATGATTTCAAGTGACTAAGATTCTTCAAAAAGCTTTCTGGCTCAAAATGAATCATGTCGCATCTATTTCCTCTTTCCCATTTCGATTATCCCCAACTGCACTATTTCTAAGCACATAAAAACCTACCTGACAAAAAAAGGAGTGACATCTTCTAACCCGAAACGTTTCAGTTGAAAATTGCTATCTGCCCAAAGAAGATGGCGAGAAATGGTTGCCATGCCACGTTGGTTTTTCAATTCCGAGACGGAAAATTGTGAAATATTTTTCTACCGAGGGCAAGGGGGAAATGGAAACAATTTCCTTACATATGAAGTGTGCGATCTTATTTGCCAAGGTAAACCGAGCTATCTTATCGACAATTTTACCTGCTCAGAACGTTCAAAAGCTTTGCAGCTAATCCGTGCAAACAACCTAAAGACTCTGGCATTGGAAAACTTCAAGTTATCCGTTTCTATTTTAACCTGTACTTACGCCTCTGCGAGAGTTTCACGTGGACCGGTGCTGGTGGCAAACGAAACATTTTCCAACAATACACGAATGCCGACAGCGATGCGCAGGTTGGTACCAAATTGGATAAAGCATTAGACCAGAAATATATGCACAGAAATCCCCAATCCCTGCAACTACGGTGTTCCGTTGATGACGGACAAAGACGAGCCGGTATCCTGTGGACATAGCGATTGGCAACACTTACAATGTCCGGGTTAACCATTTTTGCCAAATCGGTGCATCCGAAATGACCACCCTCTGCTGTCCCAAAAAAGGCTAGTAGAAAAATGACTTCTCCCAGCTAATATTCTCGTTCTCTTTCTCTCTCAAAGGTGAAATAAATCGCTGTCACCAGGTCCAGGTCACTGGAATAGGCAATGAACTATCACTGCGATGGTACTTCGACCAAACTGATCAAACATGTCGATTCTTCTTCTACCGCGGTTTAAAAGGAAATGAAAACAACTTTTTCAGCAAGGAGGAAGAGCACCACTGTTTCGGTAGCCATTCTCTTTTTCAAAAAAGTTTCAACGCAAATTGTTTCAACTTCAGGTGATCCATGCACCAATAATTCTCATAACACAATGAAGGAAAGTAGAATTAAATGTACGTCAGACAGGGACTGTCCAAGCCAGTTCTACTGTCACATCCGAGGATCCCCAAGGATCCCCAAGCAGCACCGTTTGTTGTACCGCCGATGGTACTTAAAGGGAAAGATTCAGCGTAGTTTTGTTAATTCAATCACGTATACAGTTGGTGGCAAGTGTCTTCTACCAGTAGCTGAAGGCTATGGAGATGAACAGTTAACTCGCTGGTACTACGATCCTTATGTGCAATTGTGTCGACTATTCCTTCATCGAGGAAGGAGAGGAAACCATCGGAATAACTTTCTCAATCCATTGGGCTGCGAAACAATCTACTCTGGTAAACAAAAGTAATGCCATTCGTTTAGAAAAGGTTCACATTTACTCTGCTGACCGCAAGCTTTACCGGTGGAAGATGTGCAGGTACTCTGCGCTAATTAAGCATAACAAAAACAAAGTAGGAATAAACTTTAAATATTGTCACTTTTTTCTACTCCTTCATTTCTCCTAAAGAATTGTCAGCGCAGCTGTAAAGCGCTCTTAGTGCTGGCGGCTAAATCAGTAAAGTTCCGAAAACTCCGTTGACGGAAAGAAGTCGTAAGGAAATTTGCTGACCCATTACGAAACGGTCAATTTAGAAATTGATGACAGAACTGCATTACATCAAGGAGGGGGCCGTAAGAGCTAAAATTGTCCCGCATTCAGTTGAGAAAAGTGAAACTTAGAGATGTAATTAAAGCGTGTTTCTAGGATGCTACTTGTAGTTGTTATAGAAACAATGACTTTTCCTGCTGCGAAAAGAAAAGTACAACAAAGGGAACTTTAGTGTAAAGATCAAAACTCTGTGCAGTTTCCTGCGAATAATAGTACATTTTCACGTCTGACTTACGTTCGAATGGTTCCTAAGAGAAACGATGACATTTCAGTAGATTTTTTAAATGTTCATTTTCTATTCTTATTCGTAAAAGGCTTTTTAGATGTTCCTTAAAACTTCTTTATACGGATTTTACCCCGTTCTTCATCAAGTAACGTTTGTTGTTATAAACGTTTCAAGCGGACCCGTCTTCAGTGTTAGGAGTGCCCACCGCCGGACTGCTCTTCATAGTTGCAAGTTCCTCCATCCGACCAACTTCGACCGGGACCGCAGCTGTCAGCTCTATGTTCATTTTCGTGGTGGAGATTCTTTTCGAGATACTTTTATTTGTTACCAAGAACGAAACGGAATGCATCGGCCCAAACGTATTTGAAAGGTTTCCTCATCTAATCCCGAATATGTTAAGTCACCTTTCTACCTTCTACTTCCTCTTTACAGTATTCTGACTTACAAGTTCCGCTTACTGGTCAGCGACTCCAGTTTTGAAAATGGAGAGCGTACCTAATTTTCTACGCCATTATAGTAATTTTTTCCCGCTGACTAGTTTTAGAGGTTAATACGACTTTGATTATCCTAGCCGAAAAGGCAAAAACGTGTTAGGGATTCCAGCAGGTTTCAATCATGAATGTCTCTTTCCACTTATTCTAACGACAGTTCGAAAGTTTACACAAAAAAATAAAAATAGTATAAAAACTAACATACTAAGCTACTATTCTTTTATGAGCGAATCAAAGGGCACAACAAGAGAGAATGAAGCACCTAATGCACAAAAGAAAAGGCACGGCAAAAATGTTGCAGTGAGCAGTAATTACATTGCACTAAACTTAACATGAAGCGCCAATTATCAAAAATTTGCATCAACAAAGCAAAATTTACGCTACAACGCTTAATCAAACAGAATACTTAAATGAATTTTCAGATACGACGCAGCAAATAAGTTGGAGGAACGAGCTGTAGACTTCTTCTGAATAGATACTTTTGAAAAACGATTCGACATATTCTGTAATTTGGTCGCGGCCGCATCTTGGACATTTCTTTCATCGAAAAGTTCGCAATTACAAAAGGACCAGTCGAGAACAAGACGGTAACAATTAGGCTGACAGAGTTAACTTTTTGGATAAGACACGATCAAAATTTCCCGTCATCTTTTGTAACAAAAGCTAAACAACCAATGAATTTCTACTTTCATAGCAAACTTTCCGTACAGTCAGACCTATTGATAAGTAAGTCTTTATTGCGGACGTTTCAGACCCACTCTTGACCGTCTTCAGCAGTTAAGAATTAGTGGAAAAATTAACCAGTAAAGATTGGGCAAATGACCCGTGACCCAACGTGGATTAATCATAGTTGCTCCACATCCCTCCAACCAGTTTTGCAGGAGCATAGACTAATTAACATCGACAAAACATGGACCAAACGCCGTCAATTCAAGGAACCTCGGATCGTCTACTTAGTGTCAGGTTACACATCAATACGCACGGTATTTTTTACGTAATTGCAAGAACTGCTTTCTCTGAGTTTCAATTTCATGCTTAAGAGTTAATATTTAGCTTCACAGTAAACGACTAACAGAAATTAGCCTTCGCGCTTAACGCAGTAAGACATTTTATATTTAAAGCAGCTACAGAATTAAGCAAGTAATCAACCGGTATCTATCAGTATGTGCTATTAAATGTGACTTTATTATGAAAACAAATTAGTCTGACAATCAAATTTTAGACTACCTGCGCCACCGTTAGATCAGCTGAGAAACGATAATGGTATTTTTCCTGTAATATGTCTTTGCAAGCTTGCATACGATAATTTAACCCTAATATAAATGGAAAAAAATGTAACAATTACAAATTCATTTCCAATTATTTCGAACCAAATCCTGCATTAATACTGTGACCCAAAATATTGAGCACTCGTACCTGATCACGGAACAACGTCACCCTACAATCATCACTATGTGGAGCTTCTCTCTTAGGCAACGTGACTTTGCTCACAGAAATGGATTATTCATGATGATTATTAGGAACACAAGGTCCTACCACGGGTGCAAAAAGTTTTAATTCGCTTGCTTCGCATACAATTCAATTAATTCAAATCTTTTTTCAACAATCAATTTTCAACAGACTATTGAATTTCAAACAAACAAGAGTTTTCTAACATCTTTCTGCAAGCAACCTACCGTAGTCACAGCACTATCTGAAAGGTGCACTAGGTTCCTTTCTGGAAAAATACTGGCCAGCGTGTTTAACCTTACTAAGATGCCCGCCGGTCAGCCTATACTAGCCTCACTTAAGCCAAAACCGAAACAGAAACCTGAAGTTTACGTTTTGGTCAGAACAAAATCGCGGAAACGGACAGCAAGACGGATCTGTGTTTTCGGCTAATGGAAAACCATTTGCAGGAAAACAGTTAAAGTCCAGGTACGGTTTCCCTTCGTTTAGAAAAAACAAAGATGCAACAATATCATAACCAAAATTTGGCTTAGCAGCTTAATAAACGCCTTACTAGCACTGAAAAACAAGCAAAACGGTCTCGCAACTTCGAAGAGTAAATGGGCAGTTATTACGAACGTAAATTACACTACTGCGTGCAAAAATGGTCAGCGTGAATTCTTCAACGCATGCCATCAATGCGATCGCTAAATTTATAAAACATACGAATTAACAGGTTGAGCCCTCTTTAGACAGATAGGAACTTATGGGAACAGGGACGACTTCAACGAACTTCTCTAGATAACGGATTGTCTAAGTATCTGATTATTTCAATCACACGTCGTTATTCGCAACAATCAATTCCCAACCTGACGATTCTCCCAATGTACAAATATTGTTTTTGGTATTGAACAAACTGAGAAGAATCAGAAATAAGGTAGAAGTCTAAGCATTGCAGTATTTTTTCAAAATTTCACCGAATTTAAGGGGATGATAGGTAAAAACAAGGATAGATTCTCCCTCATCAAACTGCACGAATTGTATACAATGCTGAATGTTCTTCTTCCGTTTCGTATATTGAAGGAACGGCTAATAGATTAACTAACAAATTTGGGGAACATAGGAACTGCTTATCACTTTACAACAACGCTAAGGAACTGTTGCCAGGTATTACCACTGAACGCTGCTGCCGCTTGCAGTGTCTCAATCTAGTCCCTGCGATGGATCAAGCATCAGAATCTTCAGCTGCAGCAGAACATGCATCCTATCCTAAAATCTTAAATCTTAAATTTGCAAGAGCAATATTAGGATCTTGCGTGATAGTGGCCCGCCGAAAGTTGAGGCGGCAACTTCAAGGAGGTCAATGCGCGACGCTGCAGCGTAGTGAAGTGTGATTGACCCGGTTATTAACGGTTACTGACCCGTGGAATAACTGCCGAAGAATTCCGTTATGTTTAGGCTTAGGCTTAGGCTAAGGGCAGGACAAGATGGCCGACATTGCTGTCTTAGTTCTACTTGACCTCCCTGAAGTTAACGCCTCAATTTCCGTTGGGCCACCATTACACAAAATCCCAATATTATTTTAGCAAGATAAAAGAAACATTCTATAGCCAACGTAAGTCATCTTTCAATGGAGACAAGAAGGTTAGTGAGGTGTCATCGTGCTTCACGCATTACTGTTCCTTTTGCTAATGTTTTTCCCGTCTGTGAAAGCTATTTTCCGTTCGATCCCATTTCCTCTGTTTTTTCGCTAGACGACCTGCTGACTGGATCTGTTTACCCACTACACATTAGAACTTCGCTTTTGTTCTCGCTGGTTCGTTTCTTCTTTCTTTTGCTTTTTCTTCTTCTTTTCTTGCTGCTAGTCGTAAGCATCGTTCCATCAAGTAACAAAGGAAGATTAGCTATTTAACAAAAATAAATGCCTATCCGAAGGAAAAAGAGCCAAATCGATTACAAGAAAAGAAAGAACAAGAAATAAAAGCTCACAGAATAAAGAACAACCTGCAAAAGTACATGGAGAAGAAGGAATATGAATCC
This sequence comes from Trichuris trichiura, assembly GCA_037903355.1. Lineage (NCBI taxonomy): Eukaryota > Metazoa > Nematoda > Enoplea > Trichinellida > Trichuridae > Trichuris > Trichuris trichiura. The sequence continues at coordinate 870,900 of JBAJFE010000011.1, forward strand.
AAAATATACAGAAGAAAGATTTGAGAATAGAATACACTTGCTGCTATGGCAAAGACAGTTATGGATAGACGTTTTTTTCTAAAAGCGCTTTAAACTAAAAACCTTAAACTCCATCTCCTCACAACTCATTACGTCACTGAAGCAGCGCTACCGACGCATTTTGGACACTGAGTAACTTCAAAATCGTGTCAACTTGTAAAGAAAAATTAAAACCAGCAATGCCTACTTAATCCTTTACCTGCTCGCGCATGCTTTCAGGAAAAATAAGTTCCTAAGCTAAACATAAAATGAGATTAAGAATAAAAAGCAATAATACTAACACAAATGAGCTCTTATAATAATCATCTTTGCAATGCTGAGGGCGAAATTTAGCAAGCCATGTACAGCCATGATATCAACGTCATTAAATCTGAATATCTGTACTCGCGTAAACCCGTTTCATCATTTTTCCAATAATTCAAAAAAATGTTTATGATTAATACATTATTCTGACATTGAAAATATAGCTTTTTGGTACGGGACTGCATGTTTTCATGATTAACTGTTTCTTCTTACGGAATGCATATCCCGTTTTAAGTACAAAAACTTTTTAATGTACGTAGCTTTCGGGCCGCGCCTGACCCGTCTTGAGTAGTATTAAAATAAAAATTAAAATGGTAGATTTTGATTTTTGTTTTAATACCGCTAAAAACGAGTCACGCGCGGCCCAAAAGCTACGGATTTTTAAAAGTTTTTGTACTCAAAACAAGACACGCATTCCGTAAGAAGAAACAATTAATTATTCTCACACTGCCAAAAGTAAAACGTCCACTCACCTTGAATTTGCTTTTGTTAGTACTTTGCGTCACTTTTCCATCGGAATACCAACTCCATTTTTCGGCAAAGAACTTTCGCACGCTCACTCGGCATTTTTCGCTTAGATCACAATGGATATCATTAACGGGCTGAAGATGACGGCTAAAAACGTGTGAAAGAAAATGAAATGCGACTGAATAACACCAGCAAAGCGTACGAGAACGTCGAGCGTGCTACTACGCGCAAATGCAGGCTTATTCTCTGCTACTAAGGCAACATAGGTATTACGAAGGGTATGGATATTCATTCTTCATAGCATGGGAAAAAGCTGAGCATCTTTCAAATGCCAAAATTAGTAAGGCACAAAATACGTCGCTTATTGAACTGCAATCCCCGACCGACGTAACGGTGATCGCCTGCTTTCACTGAACTTTTTTCTAGAAAACATTTTTCTTGCCGCTTTTTATATGCGTAATGCACACCAGTTCGCTTTATTAACCATACAAGAGCGGTTGCAAGTTTGAAAGGATATTTTCGGCTATACAACGCGCAAAACCGCAGAGAAAAAGGGCTACAAGATTTAAAAAATTGAAAACGCAAGCACCATTACTAGGAAATTCGGATGCATGCGCACTTTTCCAAATTCAAATTTACTTTTTCAAATAAAAACGTCATCTTTACGAACATAAATGTTGAACACAAATTAAGCGACACTTTGAGGCCCGCAAGCGAAAATGGCGTTTCCCCGCAGAATATTAAATGATTCATTTGATGCACAATTTAATCCGATCAAGTTGGTGTTTTAAGTAACGCCTTAAAACGCCATTAAGAACCTTATATCCATAATCAGTTTTCCTGCATGAAATTCTACAGGCACCAAACCTACTCTATCTGGCATGTTACGTACAGAATGTATAGCAGAAAACGTTCTGCAATATAGTGTTAAAGTGTTGGGCACAAATAACACTCACAACAAGTAATATACAGCTCCTTTCTTAGAACAAATGAGCATAACTATTAAAAAAATGTGGTTTCACTATATAAAGCTGTGAGAAGCAAAAAAGGGCTCACCCCGTAATGCTCAAGCAGTTGGTAATTAAGAGTTCAGTAATAACTTAATCAATAGCCCAAGAAGAAGTATCGTTCCAAGAATTCCATGCCTGAACTTTTCGCCGAGCGATACTTTTTAGCAGAGCTTTCACGTAAACCACTTCGAAAATTAAAAAGTCAAAAACAATTTGCTTCGACATTTTACTGCATACCTCAAAGCATTGGAGCATTTGCAATCCCTCCAGTTGTTCGCTCTCAAACCAGCATATGAACCATAGGTGTGAAAGATGATCAAGTAATATGCACCATTTCTGCTTTTTTTCAAGGAACTGTACCATAATTGGATTCTACATTTTGCAGGAAAATTAAATCTCTGCATGTGTGCTTAAATTTTGCACCGTTGGATTGACTACTGATCTTTTTCGTTCAGTTCCCGGCCATTTTACTGTAACTTGGGAAATGCAGGTTCCTTTCTGACTACCACGCCAGGCAGTTTGTCCTATAGTAATTTAGGCTTAAACTTTAGCGTTGGGCTCATATTTTCACTTAGACTTAGATGAGGGCAAAATAGAATTATCGACAAGCTTGCATTCTGACTAGTGGGGTCACTTGATAAACAAGGTCCCAAAACTCACCTATCCAAGCAAAAGTAGGCCTCGACTTCCACACTGGTCTTACTGGCGCTGACCGCAAATGGAGGGACGAAAAGCAGCAGCTTAGAGCTGCACCTTGGAAAGCATAGAAATTTCAAAGAAATTCAAATACAGCATAGTCAAGCATAGGGAACCACTGCCGGTATTTTGTAGCGCAAAAGAACAAAGAAATATTTGCAATATTTTATACCGTAACATACAGAACTGCAAAAGCATTGATGCTCAATTGGTGGGCAAAATTGTTAATCGATGAGGCAAATTTCAAAACAAAAAACAATTTGCAACGATTAGTGACGGAATAAATAAAGAGAGCACAGCTATTCTTCGTCTGTGTCCGGCAAAGGAGAATCCATTAAAGGACTTGTTGGAGTGTACTGCGGAGACGCTGGCGAATAAGATTGCGAAGTCTGACCGTAAGTTGGAGATTGAGGGCTATAGGACGGACTGGACGCCGGATATCTCGGCGATGTCGGACTATAATTCGACGTACCATTGAACATCGGCGACGTTGGGCTATATTTAGGGCTGGTAGGTGAATAACGCGGACTGGACGGACTATAGTGCGGTGGTGACGGAGCGTAGCTCGGCGTTCCCAAACCATACCGCGGAGAACTTGCAGCATATTGAGGAGATGAAGCTGCATATTGAGGCGAAGTTGGACTGTACGAAGGTGAAGAAGGAGTAAAACGCGAAGACGACCGATATTCAGGAGAAGTTGGAGAATACTTTGGACTGACAGAACCATATCGTGGCGCCGAAGGGCTATAGCTAGGACTGGAAGGTGAATAGCTCGGACTAGTCGGAGAAAATTCCGGATTAGTCGCTGCATAGTTTGGACTGCTAGGCGAATAGCTAGGACTGGCCGGATTAAAGTTGCTAACACTTGGGCTGGCCATATGCGGTTTTGACGGAGAATACGAAGGACTTGTTGGCGAATATCGAGGACTCGTTGGGCTATACTTCGAGTTCACTTCTTTGCTCATGTAACTTGGACCCGGTGATGCAACACCCACATAACCCGGACTGGTGGGAGAATAGCTCGGGCTTGTTGGTGCAAAAGATGGTGAGCTCGGCTGATAACTGCCAATCGTCTGACCGCTGCCAACAAAAAACTTTCAACACAAATAAGAAAAAAATTCATAAAGACTAACCTGTATCTCGGACTAACCCCGTCGTAACATGGACTAGTAGGACTATAGCTTGGAGACATAGGCGAATAATGCGGACTCGTTGCCGTATCGTATCCTGGGCTTGACGGAGAAAACGATGGTGACGTCATTCCATAGGCAGGATTAGTCGGAGAATAATGTGGGCTAGTAGGCGAATACTTTCTAAAGACAATCACTATTGCAGCTTCAAAAAATAAACAATTTCATACTTCAATGGCTTATAAGACGGAGACGTTGACCCATAGGCTGGTGATGCTGGAGAATACTGAGGACTTGACGGGTTATATTTCGGAGATATAGGAGAATAAGCAGGGCTGGCCATAGGACTGCTGGGAGAAAATCCCGGCGTCGTTGGCGAATAAGCAGGTACAGGCGATCCACCATCGTGAGCATCACTAGCAAATGGACTTCCCGGCGAAACTGGCGAAAAACCTGGCGAATAAGCCGGACTGAAACTGCTCTCCGACTGCGCTGCCGGCGAAAAGGCGCCAACGTTGGGAGTCATAGAGGCGCTAAAAGATGGCGACCAACCACCCGGATAAGAAGGCGTCACTCCGGAATTCCATGGCGTTGCAATTGGGGAAACCGGCGCGGCACTTGGAGTCATTACACCCGGCATCATGAAGCCAGACACGCCAAAGGAACCCATTATGTTTGCCGGTATTTCCATGCCAAGTTTGCACTTCTCCGTATCCAACAATAGGTCAAAAGAGCCTGTGCCCATTTTAGCCAGCTGACCGAGCATCACATTCTCCGATACGCCCCTTAAGGGGTCATTTTCGGCATGACACGCTGCCTCGATCAAAATGTCAACCTACAAAAAAACAACGTGAAGTTACTCTCTCTGTCAAGCTAAAAACAATTGTGATCGTCATACGGTCTCTTCAAAACTGCATCGCATCAAAGGACCAACTTCCTGCCTGTTAATGCCATGACGAGTGATGGCCATTAAATGTCCTACAAAGATGCAATGCCAACTGTTATGCGCGCAAAGATTTATCAAGACAATCGATCACCTTTCGTTGTCATAACATCGCAAAGCAAAGCCAAATGCCGGTAGTTGACGTAACTACCGTCGAATGAGATAACGTGATTGATCTCTCTTTCCAGTGCTTTTCGCACAGCTTCAATACCAAGTACCTAAAAACAATAGGGAAGTGAATAAAAGCTTAGAAAAAAAAATTAAAATTAACCTCAAAAATTTCACAAATATCGTTGCTGTACGTTCTTGTCTGGTCGACATCGCGTTCGCTGAGCACTTTTAGCAAACTTGTACCGTCCGTTTCTAGTATCCACTCGGATAGCGACTTGTACTCGCCTTCCGGCGTGATCACGGTTCGTCGCTTATCGTTGGTGGTCGGCAAGTGCATATAAACTTTGCTTATGGACTCAATCCCTTGCAAGGTCATGTCGCTGAGCAAGTTGGCTTCAATGACGCGCAAGAAAACGTCATCCTCCATTTTGTCCACTTGCTCGTCAACCCCATCCTTATCTTCACTGATGCCACTGTTCATGATGCGTATCCGGAAGATCAAATTGTCTGCGTTGTCGTCCGTATAAATAACCAAAAGATCATCGCCGAAAGCCTGATGAATTTTTTCGGCTACGCTTTCCATAGTCATCTTCTTGTCCGTCATTCTGTATAACAAGCAGAGTTTAGCTGGAAGGGTAAATAAAATTCCAACAGTTTTGGTATACTCACTTTTTTCGGTCAACTTCAATTCGAAGTAGCCACGGCGAACAACGCTCCACGTTAAAATCTGGCATCTCGAAGAAGACGTTAACCCAATCTTGGTCCTCCGGAATGATCGTGTTCAAAGGATCGGGATCGTAATAAATAGCGGTCGACAGGGTCATTTTGCGAAGAGTCATGTGTTCTATGCGACAAATAACATCCTGCAAATCAATTAGGCATTGCAAACAATACGAAGTTCGACCAATCAGCCTACCTTGGCTTTTTCCGCATCGCGAGCAGCCGAACCCGTCAAAAAGATGGTCAAACTGGGCGTTTTGGGTTGCTTGCTAACGTTGATAATTTCCTTAAGACGCGGCACACCCAAAGTAACGTTTTTAGCTGACACTCCGGCGTAGTGAAATGTATTAAGTGTCATTTGTGTTGCAGGCTCGCCAAGAGACAATGCCGACAAAGCGCCGACCATTTCTCCCGGTTGCACTTGAGCCTGTTGGAATCGAGTCTCTATTTCGCCAAGCAGCCATTCAAACGATTCCGTATTCAGCTTGTAATCAAAAGCTAAACGCTTTGACGCCAATGTGCTTCGTATCAAGCAGTTTAAAAGCAAAGTTGCGTTCAACTGAGCTTCCTGAGAAATGCGATCTTCACCTTTGACGATAACCAGTTTTTTGGTCAGCTCACGGACGCCTGAAATGACCCGCTGGCTATACGCTATGGAAACAAAGCAAGCTTCTCTGCCTACCTTCAATCACTCTTAGCGGATGCAGATCAGTTAATGATTTGGAGTTGACGTGAAAAATCTTTTGCGCATTCCAAATGATCCGTTCCAAATTACAGGGAAGAACAACTCTGCTTTCGCCGGTTGGAAAGATTTGACGCAACACCCGACGATCTTCTTCGAGCTGAGCAAATTCTTGTTCAAGTTGGGTCATCGCTTGGGCGGAACCCAACAAATCCCTCACAACCGTCTCCGAGTACGTTTTCCTTAACATACTGCAAAAAAGACCACTTAAGAGTGTTAACAACGTTACGGGTAGCTGAACGCTTTTTACCGTTCATCGCTGGGATCCATTCGATATCGTTTCTCGAACATAGCATTGGACAGCTTCAGCGATGGTAAAGTTTGATATTCAACCAACGCTCCGTCCAATCCGTCTTCGCCGTAACGCAATTGTACTAGATGACCCATGCTGTTACGCACGGTGCCGTCGTAGTTTACCATCACCGATTCCATAGCTTTGATCAGTCTCCGCTGAATGTAACCTTAAAGCCGACGCGAGATATAGCTAAGCACGGTAAAAGTAGAAAGTCGCTAACCCGTTTCTGCCGTTTTCACAGCCGTATCTATGAGACCTTCGCGACCACCCATCGTGTGAAAAAAGAATTCGGATGGTGTCAGCCCAGCCAGATAGCTGTTTTCAACGAACCCGCGACTCTCAGGTCCATAATCGTCCTTAATAAAATGGGGCAACGTGCGATGGCGGAAACCAAACGGAATTCGTTTTCCTTCAACGTTCTGCTGACCCACGCAAGCAATAACCTAAAAACGTCGACAACAGTTAACAGCGTATATCGGAAGTTTTCAAAACTTGTTTAAACCCATTCTACATCCTAGAGAGTATATGCTATTCTATCCCGAAAGTTTTGTCTTAGATAAAGCGTTCGAAAAGAACATTTGCGCCCTTCATAAGCACTCTTTTCACAACGCGCACCATTGTAGTGAGCGCTTCTCACCTGAGAAATATTGATCTTCGACCCTTTGGAGCCGGCGACCACCATCGTTTTGAAATTGTTGTATTCCGAAAGTGACTTCTGCGCCGAAGCGCCGGTTTTGTCGCGAGCGTCGTTAAGAATTCGGTTGACCATATTTTCAAAAGTTTGTCGCAGCGTATTGCCAGGTGTTGGCTCCAGTTCGTCGCTATGCGCCTTCTCGACTACCTCCATAACGTCATGCTTCGCCTTCTGGATTGTTTCCTTGATTTCTCTGTACGTCTGTTGATCGGCTATAGTATCGCCAATACCGATCGAATGGCCTTCAATTAGAAGCCAATTGTTGACGACCATTTGAATGTTCGAAAGGAACTGAGCGGCTATGTCAAAACCCAATTCCAGCGTCACTACGTGTATAAGGCTGCCCGAACTGGTGCCAAGCGTTCGCTTGCAAAGAATTCCGCTTAGAAGTTGACCGTGTTCAATCAGTACCTAAAAAAAGCAATTCATTTCATTCTGTCCAAGTTTGCAACAAAAAAAAATGTTTTTGCCTTAGTATCGCCAGGCGATATCCATTTGTATGGACCTTTGTCCTCTTCATCCGGATGAGTTGAATGGGTACGTACAAGATTGACATTGCCAGGAATGATCAATGAAAACAACTGTTTGCCAGTCCAAAAAGGCTGCGGCTTCAGTATAGCCGGTTGCGGTACGCGACCATTCCAGCTTGGAAGGTGCATTAGAAGATCATTTAAATATCGCTGCAAAATTTAAAAATTAGTATTTCAGCTAATCGCCTACAAAGCTTTTACTCTTTCGATGAATACGTCACGCTTGGTCATTTTTCGACAAGCAGTCAGAGTATCTTGTACAATACCCATTACGGGACGATTAGCCTGCGGAGTTAGAATCATTCGAGGTATCATGCAAAGCTCTTGGACTTCAGCCTTTGTTTCCAACATCTGCGGTAAATGCAGGTTCATCTCGTCTCCGTCGAAGTCGGCGTTGTAAGGTGTAGTGACGCTGTAACAACAAAACAGTTGAACAATATTAAAATCAACGAGGTAACAAACCTTAGATTAAGGCGAAAAGTCGACCACGGCAAAACTTTAACTCGATGACCCATCATAGACATTTTATGTAAGGTCGGCTGGCGATTAAAAATAACCACGTCGCCGTCGCGCAAATGCCTCTCGACTTTATAGCCAATCTGAAGGTGCAAGTCGGAAGCCTTTGGGTGATAACGAAGGTCTATTCGAGCCCCATTGTCCCGAATAATGTATTTCGCTCCCGGATAATGGCTGTCACCTCGATCGACCAAACTTTGCAGTCTGAAAATGCAATGCACTTTTGAACAAGCAATGCGCGCAGTCTTCAAGACTCACTGGTCAATGTTAAACGGCGTAACAATTTCGGGTACAGTAAGATTTTGGGCAATGGTTTTAGGAACACCCAATTGGTCAAGAGCAAGATTGGGATCGGGAGTGATCACAGTCCTTGCTGAGAAATCAACTCTTTTTCCCATAAGGTTACCTCGAATGCGACCTTCTTTGCCTTTAAGCCTTTGCTTTAGCGACTTCAATGGCCGGCCAGATTTATGCGTAGCTCGAGGTATCCCAGGTATTTCATTATCAATTAAAGTGGCCACGTGATATTGCAATAATCTAACATCTTCCGCCAAAACATGCGCTGCAGCACCGTTTTGCTCGTTGCGTTTCAGTTGATTATTCGCTTTTACTATGTCGGCAATTTTATACGTCAAATCGTCCTGAGTAAAATCCAATGAATTACGATAAAAGTAGGAAGCAATAATCGCACCTGATTTCGAGCTGAACCAAAAGTTACTACTGCGGGACGAACAGCCAACGGTGGCACCGGTAGCACCTGTAAAATCATCCAATCCGGCCGCGCATATCGAGGATCCATGCCAAGCAAAGAGCAGTCTTCATCCGTAATGCCTTTGAAAATGTCGAGAACTCGTTCGGCACTCATCGTCACTTTTTTTTCTTGCGTTTCTTCATTAAGTTTTTTCCATTCGGCCGTAATTTCCAAACCAACTCTTTTGTAAGTTGGTTGGAAGCGCATGCACCCGCCGAATGATTTCAATGTTTTGTCGGCAAGATCATTATTTTCAGATGCCTGACCGGAACGGTCAACATCGGTTTCTTCCGCTCCTTCGCAAATGGATTTCGACTTGCAAATATCGTATATCAAAGTGAGGCGCTTTTTAGGACTGCGCTTCGACCTGGTGATTGCGTCAATCACTTTGGGAGACGTGCGATCAACCAGAACTTTGGAACAATGATAGCATACGCAACGCAGGATTTTTAAAATCTTCGAAAAAAAGCTGACATGAAAAACGGGTTTGCAAAGTTCCAAATGGGCAAAGTGGCCTGGACATTCTGCAATATTACCAGCGCAAGTCTGACAGCGACCCCTGAAACACTGATATTGGTGCAACCAGGAGTGGCTCGGAAAAATGCGACAAACTTTCTGTCAATAACTCCCTGACGTTGGTCCATAAGACCGCCAACTTTTGGCTTGCCGCCTTCATTGATTTCTGGATATTCGACAAGCCCGACAGACATACGTCGCTAAAGGTCAAGATGCAAGAACGGAAAAAGACGTGGAGTACAAAATACACATTTTGCTAGGGTAACTCACCTACCAAAACAACAAAAACTAATAGGTTTCACTAATTGATAACCAACGAAAAACAAGACTACGTCCAGTATTTAGCGTGCAACAAAATACGTTTTTAACAAAACAATCGTACGCTGAACCTTGAAACTTAACTATTCGCGCCGCGCTCCAAAGGAAAGCGGAAAAGGTAAAACATTGCAGCAAAGTTGAAAACTGCTCAGAAATGAATCGTTTACTCCGTAATTTTACATTCGAATACCAAAAGCTGTCTAATTAATGAAAGGCGCTCAGTTTGTCAAGTAACAACGATGATCTCCGTACAAGCGAATTAGGCCTCAAACGGTGTTTAGCACGAAAACAGTGCAACGAAAGTTTCAAACTATTTTCTTACAATTTCGTCAGGATTAAGGATGCCGAACTGCACTTGTTTAACATCCTTTGTTGGGATGCGAGTGTCAAACCACTGCTCCATTACTTCCTAAGAATACAGTAACAAAGTTAAATATCATCAAGTGTTTACCCCCTACGGTATATTGCTTGTCAAAACAAGAGTTTCGAGTCTTTGCTAATTGGCTTTCATGGCTGCCTTTGTCCAACAAACATTTGTAAATAAGTTTTTTGTTAGCTGAATCAACAGTGAAGGATAATGGACACATCATTCTAGGTTTGCAGTAGGAGTGAATAAACCGCTATTTTACGTGCATTATCCTTCTTTTCTGGCTAAACTGTAACTTTTATGGAAAAAAAGGTAACCGCCCGAAGCCAGTTTTGATAGAAAAACGACGATTTAGCAAGGCGAAACGCCCTTCCCCGCAAGAGGCAGATGAACGTATTGACGCTAGTCCGGATAGCCGCGTTTTAACTTTTTGCACACAAATCACTGCTGCTTCTTGCAAAGCTATCAACAGATTTTGATGAAGGCAACTGGCCGGAGAAAGCCTCAAGTTTATAATACAATAACTAGCATTGTGAACCACCGAACGAAATTAACTATAACAATTATACAGTACACAATGCACGCGAAATAATTATGTTAGATGTCTACAACACATTTCAGAATAGCAATGTAGCTTGTAAACAAGTAACTGTCCTACTGTAACTACTAATAGAAATCAGGTAACCTTTTGACTTCTTTCTTGAACGAAGCTAAATACTGCTTTATAATAAACGGTTACTGTCGAGAAAGACTAAGAATGTTTAGCATCACTGGCATAACTAACTACTTTTTTTGATTTACCATGAAAGTTTAAATCAATTATAACCAAAAACAAAAGTGAATTTCACCGCTGAAATCAATTTGGTTAGCAAAAATTTTGCGTGTGCATTTAAATAACGCACTTTATGCTCTGACTTTGGGCGAATTAAGTCCAAAATAAATTCCATTGAATTGCCGCAAGATTAACAAATCTGCTGGTTCAACATGTAAGTGCTTCGTTAAACATACGGTAGCAAACTAAGCGCGCTTTTTATATATCCTTCAATGATTTTTACGGCAAAACAGTGAATGAGCTTAGCTTTTACCGCTAAAGCTCAAAAAGAGCAAAAAGTGAGACAAATAGCGAGCTACTGAGTTGTAGGAATTTGCGTTTCCAATTTCATGTGCGGTGTCGTAAGGCAATAAAACAATTAAGTTGTGAACATCCTACTGACGAGCGTTCTTCCTCTGCAAGTCTCCGCAAGGAACAACAAGTACTCCATATGCCATTATACGAATTAAAAATTAGGCTGATGGTTTAGGAAACCTAGCTTACGAATATCTCAAAGAGGAAATTTCATTTGTAACCAATTTCTGTCCGCTGGTCAAGAATACCTCTCCAAGAAAGAAGAGTGCTTTATTTTTCCCCATTTTTACTCTTTCGGTCTCAGTCCTTCAGCATGACTTAAAGGGTTGGCTTCTCATCCAGCAATTATCATAATCCAGTAACGAACTTAAGGCGAACCAACAATTTTTGAGAAATAGCACGTAGAGCTAATGGGAAACTCATTGAATTCCCAAATTTAAAATATCATTCAATTTAAGTTCGAGCAGTATCAATAATTGTCAAGGCTAATAATGCGCTTGTTCTTTGGAAAACTGTACCTGCAAATCACTCACTGCATTCTCGCGCCGCTGGAAAACTCAAGTTCGAAACCATTTAAAAGACATTTCAGAGTTTCTATACAGCGTATTCCACAGAAATAAAAGTTTTTGAAAATAATTCAAGCCAGGAATGTCATACTTTTGGGTAGAGAATTTGTACGAATATTCATAATAGCCGCTAAATAACCACCTAAGCTTTTAGCTCTGACTGCCAGGATGGAGCTACGCGTATTCAATGGCAAGCGCAGTAGGTATGGAGAAAACGTATTCTAACGGCTTCGCTTACTGGAGCTTATTTTCAGAATCAAATGCGTTCATAGCCTAGAACAAAGGAGAAACAATACGTTCCATCATAAAAAAGACAACTGCATGGCTCTCGCATGCAAACACGTTTTAAAAAGGCGACTTACTTTTAGGATCAACGTTAAAGTTGTCCTCACACACAGCACTGCTTGCTATTAATAGATGAAACGTTTTCAATTCAGCAAAGCAGAAAAATGCGTAATTTTCTCATTTAGCTAACTAATGCCAGTACAAAGAATGACAGAGATGTGTCATCATGAAAGCAACGCACGTGGAAATGCAGCAAGAAATGTTTACGCGGAGAAACAATCTTACGTGCATTTACTGCATACACATATATGCACTGCTCCTCCTCATCTGCTGTACATTGGAAACTGCAACGAATTTTGCATTGTCGTATTGGAATAACGTCTCCGACACCAAGAACTTTGGGCTCTCGTCGAAAAAGTAGCTATCGAATTCGGCCGTGACATGCACGCCAGAACGTGCTCTAAAGCAACGCACTTTTAAAGTTTGCGGCAGTGACTACGTTATAAACAAAGAAAATTAAACTAAACACTTTAACATCAGTGTACTATACGAAAGAAAAATGTGGACGCTCAACTTCTCCCCTGTCCACCTCCACATGGAAAGCGTGTAACCATACGTAAACAGGCATAATATTAACAAATTCTGTTCACTGTCAACTGCCTTTTCATTTTCCTATATTCCCTGAAAATTCTTTTCTCATGCGCACTTACGAATATGTGAGGTAAAAGCCCTTCATGAATTGGTCCGTCTTTTTTGCAGAAAACGTCCGCGCCGGGTTCAAGTAGTTTAGTCGTCCATGAACCGGATGAGGTCTCCACCTTGCCCTAACGTTGGAACCCTCTTCACAAACGTAAGCAATCCTAAAAACACAAACTCACATTAACTTGCAGTTGCGACAAATGGTGAACTTTTTATTAGCTCTTAAAGTGATATTGCGTCCTAAAGATAACCGTATGGACTGAAACTATTTTGAAGCAATGTAAACACGAGGCATTTAGCGTTCAACACGAATGGCGTGCATGCAAAGTGCCACAAAGTGATTGCCCAAGTCTTCAACGTTCCCATTAAGCGTTCATCGACGCTTATCGTAGCAAGAAAGCAAAAGCTCTGCCGTAACTGTCATATTCAACATTTAAATGCGCTAAAGGACAAATTAAACGTCTCGTATCATTCAGCTAGCAGTTTACGTGTAAGACAAAATGAACCATGTGCAGTAATACAACGGCAAACCATTTCTGGCATAGTAATAGCTTACGTTCTGTATCCCAGTCTATATTCACTCCATAATCCTCTCAACACTTCGTCATTTTGACAACGCTCCTTTCCTGTTATTTGTTCGAACTTGCTAATACGACGGTGGTAAGCAGTCTAGACGAAGGAAGTTAGCGCAGCGGTAAGTGCAAGATAAGTTAATACCTGCATTTGCGGTGAAACCATATCACATTGTATCTTGTAGATAAAGTCCGTACGGTTGTTCCAAGGAACGACAACCATTTGAATGGTGAACGACGTCACTGCTTCTCCCGCAGGACATTGCAGCTTAAAATTATGGCCAGGCTTAGTGAATTCGCCTTTACCAATGGACGGCCAACTGTCAACGGTTAATCTCTTTGGCTGGCGATTGTTCCTCGTTCTCAAGAGTCGACTAACGTTGCCATTGTTGGAGTCGCTGTGGCAGTCTAAAACGTGATATATTCTAAAGCAGGAACAGCAAGTTGCTTACTGCCTAACCAAAGAAAATGAAACCACTTGAAAAGAAATAATAAAACTCACACAGAGCGTAATCATGGTTTTTCAGTGGGAAAGGGCAAAACTTAGCAACGGTCATTCCATCTTTTATCTGTACTCCAACCAAGGCACTTTTAGGGCAGTTATTTCTCTCCGACTTTGGATTTCTGAATGCGCCAAACTTTTGCGTTTCCACATCCTGAGGATGCGTCTTCACGCAAGCGAAGTCAGCATCGAGTCGAATATTTCTTGCTTTGCAACAGGTAAAACGCATTCTGCAAGCGCAGAACTTCATTACCCGTACCGGGGCATGCCAATTCCTGGTGACACGTACTTGCGCTCACCATTCTCGTAAACCCCCGAGAGTCCATGCACAAACTCTCCTACACGACAGTTTTTCTTGCTTTCGAACTCGATTTGATCAGAGATTGAAAATAATTCGCTATTGTAACAACTGTCGTCGGTGAAAATCTAAACAACAATTTTACGATTATTAAAAACTATCTTCGCGCGTAAAATGCTTAGCAAAAGAATTAGCGCAACGATAAACATTTGAATCTTCCTTGCCTGAATATCAGTAACATATACGGGATGCTGTAGAATATGCTTAGTGCACAACTGTAACGAAAACATTAACAAATATCATAACTACACATTGAACAAAATCAGCACCACGAAAAGAAGCGCATAAAACGATGCCCCCCTACGTACCTCACAAATACAGGTCGTGCGTGAACTACTGTTCCAATTTTCGGCTCAGCGGGAGGGTGCACCGTCTTGATAATTAACGTTTATTTTTTAATGATCCTTTAAAGTTGCATGCTCTCCTTTTGGTTTAATTGCAACTCTTTCACGTCAGATTAAAAGTAAAATTCTACCAACTTCCTATATTCTTCCTGTTCTTTTTAATGACGTAGACGACACCATACTTTCGGAAACTTTCGGCAATCAGTTTAGATAATCGAAAGAATCGATACCGTCCGGAATTGTTAAAGTGTTCATGGGCCTGTAAAAGTCTTGCTAACGCCGGCTGCGTTCTGCGTAACTACTTTGCTGTTCCTGACTGGAAACATTCCGATCTTATGCATAGCATGATTGCTTTGCCTTCGGATTTTTCTCAGATACCTCATTCCAGACTCACTCCACAAAATGGTTGCTCAACATCTTAAGGGTGCCCAGCACAGTCTAAATAGCCTTTGCTGATAACCAGAAAATGTGGTAAAGTATTTTAAATGCCTCTGCTTCACAAGGAAAATTCTTTTGCCAACGTTTTCACTTATAACGAAAACTAATACGAAAAAGCTGAGTCAGTATGAACTTAAAGCGACTATTACCAACGGGAGTGTTATGTTTGTTTGTTCATCACAAAACATATTGTCCATAGCAGAACATCCCTCCTGGACAAAGCGTTTTACAAATAAATGCGAACAAAATCATTTCCTTGTTATTGTATTAACTGACGAGCGACCATTGCGCATGCACTGTTCGCCAGACTGTTGTACTCTTACTTACCGCTGACTGACCTGGTATGCTGACCAAGTTTTGACAGTGTATGCTAACGGCAAAATCTTGTTCGCCCTCGGACTTTGGTACCGGAAGCCATTTCCATTTTAGGCCGGCGACCGCTTGGCCAAGCGGGCAAAGAAATTGAAATGGCTTACCTGCGTCGAATAGAATGTCTTGACCGTGCGCAACACCGTCAAGTAGGAAGAACGTAAGAATTGGAATGAAAAAGCCACTAAAGGAATGAATCAAGGAATAGGAAGTCGCCCCGGATAGCATTTCAGAAGATCGAACAAATCGAACCGCAAAAACGGCTAGAAAAATAATGATAATAAGTTTCAAAAGCATCTGCATACAACCGCGGTTGAGCTTCAGCGTCTTTGAAGCCTAATGCTGTTAATCAAATGACTTGTACTGTCAATACGTAAGAGAATAATGAATGAAGCTGGAAAAGGCCCCAGCGACAATAGCCAATCGGTCAAGAGCACGGCACAGCCGCCCAAGGCAATAAGGCGACTAGTTCCAAGGCAGACAAATGACTTAATTTTTGAATGGCCACAAGCTGCTCGTTTCTCTACATGTTAAGATGAGCAATTAAAATCGGGTCAAAACTTCGCTTGATCTGAACAACGTGCTCTAGACGCACGCGCGTTGGTGCACCTTTTTTGAACAGTAAAGACAACGTCATTGCGGCTAATAACTTTCCGTTTTCTATTTTAAAAAAAAAAATAAGTCCCGAGCTTTCCGGCTTACAAAACAAGTTGGCAAGTAAGTCATCACGTCGTCTGCCTATAATGTAAGAAGACCGAACAATCCTGTGAAAGAAAGAGTGCTTTGCCTTCTTCAAGCTAACAGTTTTCGCGCTAAATGCTTTTCTTAGGCGAAGGAAAGGGGAAACTTTGAGTGTATGCCCGCTCATGTCCTTATTTAAAACTTTGTTTGTTTGAAACGGTCGAATGTATTACAGCGCGCAAATAACACGCCTGAAACTATATCTGCTTTGATGAAAAGCTGAGAATTGTGTTAAGGAATTTTTGCACTGCGGTAGTCGACTGACTCAAGTGAAGTTTTCAGGCAGCCAGTTTCGTAAAGTATTGAGCTAAGTAAGTTTAGTTCCATATTAAGCAGCTGGGTGCCAGTTTTATCGACCTGAATTTTACAGCTGCCTGAAATATTCTCCCAACCTTACTCCAGTCGTGGTCAACCTGCCGTATTGGCCGGTTGGTGCTCCCGGGAAGGAATAGAAAGATTGAAAACGGTTGAATAAGGGATAGTGCAAACATGCGTGCTAAAACGTTTAGGCAAATTACTCTCGCTGCAAGTACGATATTGAAAAATTACCAGTGATGTCATGGACAAGAAGGAATTGTACAAATAAGTGCCAAGCGCCTTCCAATTATGGCCAGTTAAGGCCATGACCACAGGAACAGTTCGTTAGAAACGATTCATCATTAATCCTGAAGCCCACCATATACGCGCGGAAATGGCTCAATACCGGTCTATGCCCTACAACTGCAATTTATCGTCGACGTTTTAGTGTCTCATCAATTTTTTTCCTTTAATAAACAGCAGTAGAAATCACCGAAAGATCAAATGTCCACTGCACTCTCTGCAAAGGTTTGCACCCATTACATTAAGCACTGAAGGCTTGGCAATAACTCTTCATTTAAAATTTGCGATTCTTTGGTCTGATCGACGTTCATCTTGTAACGCAAACAAAAATTTGCGTAAGACCTCGATTGGGACAGCCAGAAAACTTGTTTGGCAAACTTTGAACAACAGTACCAATTGGCCGTTCAGCCGTGAATCGTCCAAATGTGGAAGTAAAGCAGCTGTCTACATTCTGATAATTATGGTATGTGTTCGGCCATTTGGTCACTTTTGTTGTCAACAGGCATGTAGTTCTCGCAGAATGCCTATCAATGTTGGTTTCAAAGAGACTATGCTAGCGTTTCATTTTTGGCAATAACTAACTCACAACTTCGAATGAACAGACAGGCAGCGAACCCACGACTGCATTTGCAGCTCAATCTACGCTGCTTTTTTCAGGCTGTTAGTGGATGCAAGAGTTTCAATCCCCGGTAAACGTTCTTGACATTAAATAAGCACTGTTGTTCATCAGAGCAAAAGTTGCTTCCCTCTTTTGCAAAGCGCTTTTTATGGTTGCACGCGTTCTCGTGAAGTGCACTACTTGTTAGGAAAAAAAGTGATGTAGCGCGCAGGAAGAACCGACTGAATCCAATCAGATTTTAGAAACAAAGAGAATCCTGACAGCTGTGTACATTTCGACTGATAAACTTTATTATTCCATTAATTCACGCTTCGGTAACAGTCGCTATCGCACTGCAATTTTTAAGTTAAAGGCTACTATCTGTTTAACGTTGTTTTTCTTGAAAGTGCAAAACGCCTTTCTGAAAATTTTTAAATCTCAACTTTAATTTCTTCAACTTTAAAAGTTCTTCTTTAGCGCCAGGAAAATTGTAACCTGCTTATACTTAATCAACGAGGTTAAATTCCAATTGATTAGAGTGGAATCTTGTCAGTTATGAAAAATGTTTCAGTACACAAAACTATGGTCATTTTACCTAGCTGCACTTTATCGGTAAAGCTAACTTGGCTAGTTCATTCCATTTGTGAACTAGTCAGCTCTTCTTACTGTATGCTCCAAAGCTGTTAGTAAAAGTGCTAACCCACTTTCTTCACAAGTTCTTAGTCAACTAATTGTCTTATTAACGAACTACCAGCTTTCCTTTTATTTATTATAAAAATAACCTGGAATTAGTAGTTTTTTTAACAGGTCCAAAATGTTTAATTGATCTTTCCTAACGATGAGCCTGTTACAAAACAATACTTGTTCTTTGAAAACACGATAAACTTATTCGAAGCTTTCGGGGCTCCTTTACCTCATCATCAGCGAAATGGTGACTGCCAAATAATGTATGTACTGTCAACGAAGTTTCTCGACCTAAAACTTACGACGTTTCAACCAAAATTAACTACTATCCTTTTATGGATTGATTTAATCTAAAAACGCTAAAGCTTCCTCCCGTTTACGCAACATATGTGGTCAAGCATACATTTCTTCCAAATCATTACTTCAGTTGAGATAATGGTTTAGAAGAAGCCTGTTCGCTTAAAAAGGATGAATTCAGTTCTGGTATTTGCTTTATTAGCCAAATACCAAAAAGTTCACCGGGAATAAAAAATGCCCATAAAGACGAATGTGACCAGACAATGCCTTTGGCGTAGAATAGCCAGAAAAATGGATTTTACCTATGATTACGAGTCTCCGACTCCTAATTGCGTACGTATGAAATGGCATGACAAGAATTACAAAAGAAGCAGTCTATCAAACAGAGCTAAGTTGTTCAAACGCAGCACATGCGTCTAAAAATCGCTAATTGAACAGTGGACGTGAAGACACTGATACGGATGACTTCAAAAACTCTCGCGTATAATGTAATGGCTTAACGTCAATAAAAGACTTTGTAAGTAGCCGGATATTTCTGTTAAAAAATAAAATAAAGAATATCCACTGAGAAAAGGGAGACGTTTTCAATCATATGTTTTGTTCTAAAAGGATTTGTACTCTCAAGCATTTCTTTCTATGCATACGACCATGATTAAACGATTAACAGAGGCTACAGTGATTTATGAAGCCGAAATGTTAAACGTCTATGCAGTCACGTGGTCAATGAATTACCGACAGCCAATAACCGGACCAGTACTGTTACTTTTTTGTTTCACCTTGAAAATTTGCCTGATAAAATGAATACGAATTGCACAGACCAGCTGATTCAATATAATCATGTGACCTTGCGAAAACAGATGCACGCAAATGAATTTGTGACTACGTGTTAGTAGAGATTCGTCGAAATGAATTTCAAATGATCAACGGCATAGTCTTAAATAGGAGCATCTATCGTTTGCTTCTGCGCATTGCCTTTCTGAAACGCAAAACTTTTGTCAATTAAAGTTAACTTACGCGACCTAATCTGTCTTCTTTGTCAACAACAAAGTTCACCCCGTTACGAGAAACCCGGTCGTCAGTTAAACTGATGATCTTTGAAACCTAGTTTTCAATCAAACAAAAGTTTTTAATACTGTAAAATATCGCTGCCTCTGAATAAAGAAAAATTCAGGTAATGATAGATCAAATGACTTGCAGGTACCATGCTTACAGTTCTATGCATTCGAATGTTTAAAAATATTCAAGGCTTTGTAAAGGGGCTCTATGTTATTGTCGTCGCAGTTCTCTTTAATAAAAAAAGCAAACAGCAATTCTAGTAAAAATAGCGAACTTATGAAGTTAAGTTCAGGGTCTGCAAACTCGATTTTAAAAAACAGAGCATCAAAAGAATTTTAGAATTAAAAAAAACAAGCTGCTCGTACTAAGCATTCTAAAAGAAAAAAATAATTCCTTTGATTGAGCGATAGCCCCACAGTTTGAATATCATTTGTTTTAACTGCAGCTACCTTGTTTGCATTGACGAATTCGAATAGCCCATGTCCCAGTGACTACGCTTCACTGTTATTGAACAATTTACGAAACAGGTTTTCAGTGGATTGCTAAGCGAAAGAAACATGTCAACTTTCAGTTTTCAACTGAGAAGATACAATGGAATCACAAGCTGCCATTTTCTGCTTATAGATGAATAAATATTCTGACGAATAACTACACATGAATTTGACTGCGGTCGGGCTGTTGAAACAGTAAGGATAAGTTCGAATTGAAGCGTTCCTCGGAAGAACGCTTTTGAACCGTAACGGTGGCTTTTATCTACCGGTATTATCTAGCTGATAAATTTGCCAAAGTCTGATTCGATTCTTTTAAATTTTTTCTGTGCTTTCCAGAAAATCATTCACTAACAGTTGGCAACAGAAGCTCGCTTAATACGAATCAGCTAAAAAGCATGAAATTTTTAAACGAAAGAGCATTTTTTTGATAAAAAGTTGTCCGCAAATTCCAGTAGCGCTTTCGCAAAAATTGAAGCAGTTGGAATCGCAAAAACTTTTAGATCTTGTCAATTAGCCGCCTTACATACCGTAAAGAAAACGCAGGTTCTTTCTGCCCAAGCATGCGGTCTTGCCATTCTGTGCTTACTAGCGTGCATTTCAGTTGTCTTGAGCTGCTCTTATTTAAGCCTAAGCAGAAATATAAGCTTTATGTTTAAGACTAGATTTAGACAAGGACAGAACGGGACAGCCGGCAAGTTTAGAGTATACAGTGTAGCAGCTAAAAGAAAAAATCTAACTGTTTAATATCAGCTGCCTGCGTTAGGCGTGTTGTCGACAAGCGTTTAACTTGAAATAACTTGGGACCTCGTTTCAAATATTGAACGATGGTGTAATTTTTGTATCGACGATGAACATATTAAAAAGAGCCAGATGAAACACTTTTTGCAAAATAAGGCTTTTCCAAGAATAGAAGCTGCTATGGTTCGAATGGCAAGAGAGGTAAATGAAACGAGCCTGAACATTTACCGTAACCTAACACGACAGCGTTCACGGTCGATGCTGTGATGGAGCGATGTTAAAGGAAACAACTTAAACCGATATCATGCTGTATATATATTACAAGCTCATCTATTCCATATGCTTTGTTATTCCGTAGTTGAAATTTAGGTAAGAATATTATTCGGTAGTAACATTGATATTGCAGGAAAACGTGTTATTATAATGCTATTTTTATGTACAAAACTGCAGGCGTTTTCAAACACACCGGTTTATAATTATGTCGGGTCCATTGGAAGTTGCAGTTATTGTAAAACTACTGTCAGGCACGCAACTGTTCCGGAGTCAAACCTTGTCGTTACTAAACAAAACGTACGAAGAACATACTTACACTGTTTACCTCATGGCTAGCTCAAGGTATTTGTCCGTCAGAAACCGCTAGTTATTTAAATTTGACGGCTTTTCATGTGCTGCTTCTAAGCAAATGACTGACAAGGTGGGGCACTAAAACAGATCGTCTTAAACAAAATAATTTTTATCTTGAACTCTACGAAAAGAATTATTGCCAGTTACTTCAAAATGTTCGGTTCATCCTGCAGTACGAAAGATACTGAGGAACTGATGGTAAAAAGCCGTTGCCTAGACGAAAAAGTAATCTAAATCAGTAGTACTTCTAATAATAGACCACATAAAGTAGAAAGCAATAATGCTATCGAGAATCAGGGCTACCGGTATAATTATGTGGCATCGCGTGGTATTTTAGTACCTGACAACTATTATTTTGTGGCTCACCTTCACGCTTTTGATAAAAAAATTTGAAGTGCAGCCCAGACCAGCAGCTTTGTGTATAGCTGAACTTTTTAGTGCAAAACAGAGCTTCCTGTTTACTGTCCTATGTTTTTATCCTCAAAAGTTTAATAGCAAGTCGGTTTATTCAATTTGTAGAATCACGTGTTTCGTTTCGTAAACAATAAAAAAATGGCACATTTTTCAACAGTACATTTAGGATAACGGATGATTTAGCTTAACAGCTTGTTGCTGCAATTCAACTGAAACTGCAGCTCAGTTAAACGGAGTAAAGAAACTGCAACTCGAATACTTCAGGCAAATATACTTCAGCTGCTCGACGAGATCACAGCAAAAATTAATCTGCACAGCATCTTACTGACGTGTTACATTTAAACTTTATACGATTACGCCATAAGGAAGTATCTAGTGCTACTGCTAAAGTCAACGCCTTTCTTACATCCCAACTTAGTACTGCGTCCGTTAGCAAATCAAACACTTGCGTGTTTTGGTAGTTGTAAAAAAATATCGCGCACTTACTCATAGTAAGCTAACCAGAAGGGAGAGTAGTTAACGCGTGTGTTGTAGTTCCCTGTATACGTCGAGCCGAAGCTGATTATCAACGCCGTTACCTTCCTCACATGTTAATATAAGAACTTCCAGTAAGCGATAACGCTATCAGAAAGAGCTCATTTTCTGATAAGCGAAAACACGCTTCCGCGCCTGATAGCAAAAACTGAATAAGACACAGAACGTTATTTCTTCGGACTTCTAAAATACTGCTAAGTATGAAAGCGCAACGAAAATAAACAACTTACGTAGAGACGAATACTGACAGGCAATTCGCAATGAACTCATAAGGCTCAAGTTTTACTACATACGAGCATATAACTGAACGCAAGCATTGGGGTATTTCAGACCTAATGGTATGAAACGAATACTGCCTTTAAGACAGTTGAATTAATCAAAAAATGTGGAGCCAACGTGGCGATTTTGGCATTCCACCACATCTTTGGCAGAGTAGTAGCATTCTACGTAGAAGGTCAGAGTGCAATGCTCACTTTTATCCCGTTGCGCAGAAGTGCCTAGCACTAAAAGGCGATGAAAGAAAGAATACGGGAAATTTATTGGCGCTACGCTGGGATAATGCCTAGGCCGGATCGGCCGGAGCAAATGGCACGGCTAGACGGTCACCATATTTAAGTAGCAAATCTAGTGCTGCACCGTTGCTCCAACCGAATCCCTCCTGAACGTCGTACTCCCCACCGCCACCGGGAGTAAACCCATTTTCTACATTGTACTTCTCGAACATTTTGCCGCCAGTTCTTAGAAAAACCCGATAGTTGAGCTCCAACCACTTTTTGGCTATTTGGAAAGTCTTTTCCTGAATCTCCGGGTTCGAACTGCCACGGAGACCTTCAATGAGCATATGTTGACTAGGTGCCCAACTGTTAGGGTGATCCCATTGCTCGTCCGTCCACATCAGACTGTTCGGTAATCCGTACCGCACTTTAAGGGCTCCAGTTTTTTCCAGATAATTCAATACTGACTTTCTCAGCTCGTCAGTATCATTGTCAAAACATCGCGCGTACAGTGGGACAACATTCGACAGATAGTACCTATGTACCTTTTTGTTGGTGTCCAAATCGATGTCGTACCAAATTTTGTCTTCAGGATCCCAAAATAGATTCATCATAATTTGCTTCCCCGTTTCGTAACTCCTTCTATGCTCGTCGGCCATTTTAGCATCGCCGACAAGCTCATACATTTCGCTAAGCATACGATCGTTTGCGCACATAATCGCATTAAGATCGACAGGAACTAAACGGGTGGTGCGAATTGCCCGTAATGTATCTCTATATGGTCCCGTATTGCCAAACCAACGGCTACTGAAGTCCCAACCTGACTCGCACGCCGAAGTTATATCGTTCCACATTCGCTGCTTCGATTTCCCTTAAAAAACATATTCAAACGAAATTCCATGCCGAACATGGTCGAAAAGCGCTTACAATCTGGCAGGTTTTCAACTAATTCCATGTCCTCACGATATGACTCTGCACGTGGACGGTCACCCTTTGCTTTGTACTGATAGAGTCGAATAGATTCGCCTTCGCCTGTCTTGAACGGAATCGTACGTTCACGTACCCAGAATTGATATTCCTTTTCCAATATAGGCAACACAAACTGCACGAAACCAAGATCCTTAGTCGCGCTGTAGTAATCGTTTACGCAGGCGGCTAAAAACGGCGGCTGCGATCGATTTAGGAAGTAGATGCGTCCACCGTTAGGCACAAAGCCGAACCTGATTTTCGAAAGCAACATAATGAGGGAAAATGAAAACTTGCCCTACTTTTTCACCTTTCGACCATCGATACCAGGTTCAATATCATGTCTTTTGCAGTGTTGTACATGCCAGAAGCTAAGAGACCTTTGATTATCCAATAGGCGTCCCAGTAATAATATTCAAGGAATCGACCACCAGGAATTATGAAAGGTCGCTTCACTGGTATTAAGGAATAGTGATTGGGATTCTTGTGCACTTCGTCCTTGACCTTAAGGAATATAGGTGGGATGACGAAAGGGCGTCCAAAGCCATAAAAGGCGTGTGAAATGCTTGGCTTACCATTCTGCACAGTATCAACCACTTTTGATGAACTGTGTAAGCCCAGAAGCGATAGTGAGGATCTTTGATGACATCAAAACTTTTAGGCCTGGGAGTCCAATCGCTCGGTGTGCATATTTCGAGTTCGGAACCCGGACGATCAAAGTTGTTGTCTATAAAGCGTCTCAATTCTTCAGGATCACTTTTGTTTTGAACTGATATGAAGGCTTCCATAACTATGAGAGGGTCGTGGCGCAGGGTCATATCCACGAAATATTTGCTATCTTTGAACAGACGAGCGCGCTGCACTGCGTCTAGCAAAGGACCATGGCAAAAAATATCGCTAAAATCAAAAAAAAGTTCATCTACATCGAAAGCATCATCATTAAGCGTTTGCGTTACCAAGTATCCACTAAGGGAGCGCCCCTTGAAAATGGCACAGTTAGCAACCAACCGACGTTAAGAAGCAACACGAAAGTTTCAAGAATCATATCTATTGGTCCCTCTGATGAAATTGTTCAACACAAGCTGACAAGCAATGGCACAAAGCTAGCAAGACCCGAGTGCCAAGTACTTTTAGGCTTGCTTCTTTCTACAGCTTTTATAATCGTTGTTGTAACAGCGTGACGTAATGAACAACTAGCCAACACGCGTGACATTATCTCCAGCCCTCCGGTCAAACTTGATTAAACCGGACCTAGGAATAATAGTATTGTTACTCGTTCGTATCTGCAGGCTAAACAAGATTATACACACGTATGCTACTAGCAAGTCACAGAGAAGAACTGTTGTAACAACATGCTCTTGAATGTATCTATGAGAAAAAAGTTCCTGTGTAATCAGGAGGACGCACCTCGTCAGTGCTGCTCCAACAGTATGTTTGGCTGAGCAGAAATTGACTTTAGCAATTCAAACAAGCTGAAAGGAGCAAAAACATATTTCTTCTCATAATTCGATGGTTTTCAAAGATGACTCACCTTACTGAATCGCGAAAGCTAACGAAGTTGCAACGGTCGAACTTCGGCCCCAGCGCGGCCTGAGCACCTGTACACGGCAAGTGCTAAAGATCTTTATCAATCTTTGGCTGTAACGTTTTTTTTTACCTGATAAGACATTTATGTATGCTTCGTATCTGCAAGCTGACTAAATTTCAAGCTGTTTACCTTCGAGTCACAATCACTTCAGTTGACAAGAAAACAGTGGCACTTTCGAAGCGAAAACTAGCGGGTTCCACGTAGTCGTTTTTGAAATTCCTACTCCGCTTCTGCGAGACAATATACTATGCCTAAGCTAGAATACATCGTTCAGCGTTAAAGCGATTAGAAAACAAAAAGGATTACAACGTGACAACCGCGTTACGCGGGCATCAGCTTTATTTTTAGACGCCTTCAGTTGTCATAGCAGCCCATTGCCCCAAAACATGTTCATTCATTTTTAAACATCAGCGCGTTAGCGCAGGCATGAACACACGATCCGCCTGAAAAGAGCGGAAATCTAAGGGCAGGATTCAAACCGTGGTGTAGTAAAGCAAATACCGCAACAGTTGAGCAAAAGGAAATGTTTTTCCAACGGGATGCACGTTCACTCGTTGCCAGAACAAACTTAGCTGTTCCATGGCGATCTGTCTTCTCAAATAACCACGCTTTAAAAAGTTTAACAATGAACTGAAAGCTTTGCCCATTACGTGCGGTGGGAATGTCGGCACTTGAAACTCCTACGTTGATGTGCCAAAATGCAGACGTTTCCCTTCTCCCCGACATGAAAATGACAAAACTGTCAAACGCGGAACATTTACACAGGCTCTATTGGCCAAAAAAGACACCAAGACGCTGAGCAAATGCCCGGATAGCATTTTCCAGTTTGCTTGCTCATACGTCACAAAGTTGCCAAAGTCGATTTAAAGAAAAGATACGCATGTTGTGATAACATGTCTTCGCAAAGTCTGGCCAGTAAGGTTTTTACGTCACTCGCTGACGTGTGCATTTATTAATTTATGACGTTTCCCGTCGGCTGCACACAACAAACTCCTTATGGCCATCATGCATGAATAGAAAAGACAGCTGTGCGACAATCGTAACCAGTTTCACACTTAACTGCTACAAACTGGTTCAGGAAGTAGATACATTTAGACATTGAACATGTGGGCTATTAATTGATAGAACATGCAAAGGAACATTTGGATTTGAGTATAAGCGCCGGACAATCCATGGCAAACCAAAATTGAACAAAACCGGCGCATTCAGTGGTCCATCCTCAATCAGCTGAAGATAATGACGCTGTCAACAACCCACCGGATGGACTAAGTGGCAGCAAGCCATTGTTGATTAGTCCTAATCGTTTATCGGTCTCCCAAAAAAGCAATCGAAGGTCATATTTGCACTTGAAAAGAATGACTTCTTTGGCAGCGTCGCTCCTTTAATTATAACTAATGGATCGAAAATGATCCACCCTGGGCAGCACCGTTTCCCATTACGTACTCTGACAAAATACCAAATGTCAAAACCTTATTCATTCAAGTTCCTCCGGAGAACCCATTATTGCTTCTGTTGTTTATCTTTTTAGGACAATCCCTTTTCCAGCCATCAGTCCGAAAACTGATAAAAGCGTCGACTTGTCGCGAGCCATTTTTTGCGGAAAGAATTGTCAATTCTTTCGCATGCACTGGTCTATTTTGCTTATCAATAGAAAACCGCACGTAAAACCTTCAAATCGATGGCGGAGCCACCTACGCTCACTTTTCACTTCTAACTTTCTCTCAAAGCCACGTAAGGAACAAGCAGAAGCCACGCAACCGCCTTTCAATGCTAGACATGCAGACATGCTTTCTTTTAACTAAAACAAACGTTACCAATGTAAAGCAAATGATTTTAACAATGGTATTTTAGCGCTGTCTCGCAACGCGCATAACTCTAAAAGGCGCAATGACAGCAGCATACATTGACCAGAAAGAATAATTCTTCGGACAGTGACCTGTTAAGCTTAAATATGTCTTAGCTGCAGCGATTAACCTGCCTGATGAGCCATGGGAATTTAGGGAACATAAGGCTTGACATCTATTGCACTTAAGACGTCGCACAAGCTTAACACGTATTGGTCGGCTATTTAAGGCTCAGTTTCAATCAGCAAAAACAAAAAAGACAACGGATCCGAAGTGAAACAGCAAAGTGGAAATTTACTGCTCATTTTCTTTCTTCTGCTTATTGCCAATACTGCTAAAAAAGCAATCTTTCATCGTTGCTCATCTTGACGAAAGATTAAGGCAAAAATACCACTAATACTATGTGGTGATTTTCAGTCTTCACAGCCACATCATAGATACACTACCAGAATAAACAAAAAAAATGCTTAACGGACGTTTGTAGTGGACCAATATTCAGCCGCTAGGACGGAAATGCATGAGTGCTTTCAGCTGCGCAAAATGGTAATTATTTTTTGCAATACAAATTTGACAGGATTATACTGAACGGAATAGACAAGCATCAGGTCGATTCAAGTTGCATTCATTACGCAAAATCCGCGTAAAGAAAATGGAAGCACAAAATTAAAAGTTGGAAGCAGACTGGATTTGTACCGAAGGCGGGAAGCGGTTAAAATTGAACTGATTATTGCAACTTTGATTTTGCTAATATTTGAACTAACGATGAAATACCCGCTGGGTATTTTCACACTCTTCTTAAAAAGCCTTTAAATAGAGCGGTAAGTCTTCAAAAACAAAAAGATTTATCAATTGCGGTTCCCAGTTTAGCGTATATAGAACACAGCTGAGCTGCGAAAACTTTTTCATAGAGCAAACGCTTAAGAACCAAAACTACGAATCGTAGAAGTCTGTTGCAACGCGCCGCACGGGTTTGTTTCGAAAAGTTTTGAATAAAGCAGTGCTTTCGCAAAAAGAAATTGTCAATTGTGCTGTAGCCGCAAAAAGGGAACAAACAACGTGACCTGTCGCAGTTTTGTTATTTTAAATTGTTGATTAATCACTTCTGACAAAAACTCAACAATTCATCTGCGGATTATTTACTAAATTCCATAGTACAATCGACAGTTGAGAGCGGTGTTGTCAAAAAAAGATAAACATGTAAAACAAACAGGTTGCTACAAAAAAGAGGAAGCGCAAACTTGAACAGACGCAAAAGAGAATAGTTCACCGGTTGTTGGTGATATTAATAGCTTTCAAATAATTCAGCACAGCCTACAATTTTTGAGCTAAAAATTAACCATATTTCTTCCAATTCAGCTCAGTTGTATATCGAATTAAACTGAACGCAGTCAAGCAATGCCTTACGAAATCTGTCTTTTCCAAACTTCATTAAAAACTTGTAATACATTAAAGGTTTTAAACTGGGAGTACACTACGGCACGAGAAAACGAATATGGCAGAGTGAGCATTAATCAGCTGGTGTTAAAATTCATGCAAATAATGCTTCATTTCAATATTTTACAGCTCGTAAAAAGCTCAAAAAATAAAGTGTTTGCAAAACTTCCATCCATCACTTCATTTACAAAAATAGAAACTACACGGGGAATAGTTATGAGAAGCACAATGTGATTACTACCGCAGACACCCTTCGCCTATTTTGGCAAAGCTTTACAATGAAAACTTAGAAGATAAAACGCTTGGCGCAAAAAGTGACTCAGCTATCAAAAATTCTCTGGAAAAAAACACAGAACCTTTGAGACATTCAGGTCTCGTCATCAGGGTGAAAGGAGAAGATTGAGATCTCTTCAAGTCTCACGTTAATGAGGAGATCTGAATGTCTTCAAAGCTCTGTCTCTTCCCTCCGTTTCCTCTCATCGTTTATCAAGAAACGGACTTAGTATACCGTACCGTTTCGGGAGAATAATCATACTGCACGTTATAAAAAACAAAATGACAGATCTAACATGTTCTAGGAAAAAAACGAATTCCTTCATTCAAGTTAAAATATCGTACCTACACTGAATTTAAATTTTACCCTACCATGAAACGCCTTGTTTATTACATTCATTGCGTACTAAGACTGATCGGAAAGCATACTTTGCATTAAAATCTTTTTCCCAGCGGGTATCAAGCTGTGAATGCGCATAATGAAACGTTAACTTCATGCTTATTCAATTGAATTTGCTCTTTGGAAATGACTTGAGCATCAAATTTACTAAATATTTAAATTGCACAAACGGCACGCAACGCGCGCTCATAGTTTGCTTTCTCTTTTACCAAAGAACAGTGCAATTACAAACGTGAAAGAAGTAGGCTAAATATATCTTCAGAACAACTGTACAATGCTTATAACAAGGAATTACCGTACAAACCTGCAAAACGCAAACAACAATTCTAGACGAGCTTTTCAGCGCTCAGAGACGACATACAATAACAGAGCCAATCCTGAAGGATAAAAGAAATTGTTTTTATGTAGTCCCAGATGGGATGAGACAGCAGGTACATTAAAATTTCACACTTAAACGGTTAACGATTATTCAGAGTACGAAAATGGGCAGCTTTTAGTGTCCTGCTGTCTCCTTCGTCGGCACGGAGGTATGCATTCACCCGCAGTGTTTTCTGGTAGTCGGACGATTACTAACGCTGCGCATTTATCTTCAATTTTACGTAACGTACTGTACTAAGGCTGTTCCGCCAACAAACAAAAAAACAACATATCATCAATTCTCTTTAAGCATGCTTTTATCATTCAGTACTTTAAATTTTAACCGTTAACCAATTCAAAAATAAAAAAACAAAGCAAGTTGAACGGCACAGTGATGCTTGCACGACAGGTATTCTGCAACAGCCTTTTGTAGCATCTTATTTTCCGTGACCATTGATAGCTGTTGGTGAACTAAAAGGTCTTTATTACTTTTAGCTTTCGGTTCTGTTCTTATTCCGTCCTTAGCGGAGGGCTACAGAATACATTCCGTCGTTAAACATTCTACGGATCTCCGCTGAAGATAACACATGGACAGTTCTGAAGGCGCTGAATATTAGAACAAGTCAATCCCGAAAAATTTATTAAACGACGAGGCTCTGCACCCTTTACAAAAAGGTATACTTCAAACAGACCCACAAAAGTATAAAGCTTCAAAAGGCGGGTGAAGACTCGTTCCGTTCATACCCTCCACTTCAGATTTCGTGACAGCTAGACAGAACCTTCAACCACCTGACTGATCAGAAGTCAGTCAACTTTTCGAAGGGCTAATCTTTCAAATATTACTAGTAACTACGTAGTTTTACTTGCGAAAAAAAATATACACTTTCGAAGCTGATGATAATCCACGACGTTGCACTGCGGTAAAAGCAACATTGACAGTCGCGCTCTCTTGGTTTCACTGAATGCCAAATACCTATTTTACATAGTATTGAAGGTGGTAATATGAAACTTACTACGATGGGCATTTAGTCTTTCAAACAAAATGAGTACTTCGAAAATATTTCAGTTACACCTCCGCTCGGTTATCAGGTAACAGAGAAATCAATTTTCATTATGGTTACAAATCAAGCATTCTTTACATGGTTGCCTATTCCTAAATGCTCTGAAATATATTGCTTGTTTTACCGAAACGGATATGATGAAGAAATTTATGTGATTGCTTTAACTTGCGAAACAACCGCTTGCTCGAATGGTGTCTATACTCGTTCCATAAAAAAAGTCATATGCTCAACAATGTTCGGCGGACAGTTAAGAAGCGATTTAAATAAATGAACCAAAACTGGGGGTTCATTGGAGAATATTACCTACCTGGCCGTCGGCGAGTTGCGAATCTGTGCTAAGTCACATATCGTGCGGTCGCTGGAACAGTTACACAAAAATAATCAAAGCATTCAGGTCAGCGTGGCCCTTAGTCAACGCGCTTACCACGCAGCGGTGATTAGCTTGTTTGTAGGCAAAACAAGTACTCTGTATACCATTGTCATTTGGTCGTAATAATTGATCTTTTTTAAAAATCAATACGCTGTCTGCGCCAACTTTTAAAATTCAGCTAACTAGCTCACCGTCTATTTACTTCTCTGACGCGCATGGCAATTGAGAACAAAAAAATTACAACCCGCATTAGGAAGCGTAATAGATTAGATATGATAAAGTAAAGCCAAGGTACCGACAGTTGGAGACCGGAAACCTATAACAAGAAATGCATACGCGCATTAGGCATCATCTGTCGGACCTGCCCGCTTGAAAATTGACGATAGCACTGACAGTTTGGTAAAAGAAGGCCTATTGCCGAAAAGGAATACAACACTTAATGGAACCTCGACTGAAATGACGAGGGAATAATTGGCACCGTCAAGCGATGGCCATAAGTAAGAAGAAGATCCAAGGCGACACCATTTGTCCAGCCGAATCCTTCCTGAACGTCGTACTCGCCGCCTCCGCCGGCCGTATAACCATTTTCCACGTTGTATTTTTCGAACATTTTCCCGCCAGTTCGCAGGAAAACGCCAAAATTCAATTCCAACCATTTTTTGGCAAGTTCAAAGGCAACTTCTTGTACTTCCGGATTCTGACTTCGGCGAAGTCCTTCAATGACCATATGATTTAGTGGAGCCCATCCATTAGGTCTGTCCCACTGTTCGTCAGTCCATGTCAGACTGGTCGGCAAACCATGAGGCATATTCAAGACGTCTTTTTCTTGAAGATATTTCATCACGGATTGTTCAACAAACGGCTCATCGTCGAAACAACGGGTGAACAAAGGTATCAGATTTGAACCGTAATACGCTGGCACTCTCATGCCTGAATCCAAGTCTACGTCGTACCATATTTGGTCGATTGGGTCCCAGAATACTTGGTACATAATTTTCTTTGCCGCCTCGTAGTTTCGTTCGTGCTGCTTTGCTACAATGGGATTGCCCGCAGCGCGGTACAATTTGCCCAACATGAGATCATTGCCGCACATGAACGCATTCAGATCAACGGGAGCAAT
Organism: Trichuris trichiura; assembly: GCA_037903355.1. Lineage (NCBI taxonomy): Eukaryota > Metazoa > Nematoda > Enoplea > Trichinellida > Trichuridae > Trichuris > Trichuris trichiura. Next base: position 902,992 of record JBAJFE010000011.1, read on the forward strand.
GCGACTGGTGCGAACCGATCGCAAGGAAAGCCTATGTGGACCAATACGACCAAACCATCTGCTGGTGAAATCCCAGCCTGATTCACAGGCAGCAGCGATGTCAGACCACATCTGACGCTTTCTATTAACTACGAAATGCTGGTTTAGGCAATACGATCAATATACGTTATTAAAGAATGCTTACAGTCGGACAGGTGGGCCGTAACTCGTAAATCTTCCTTATAGGCTTCGGAACGAGGCTGGTTTACTTTCGTTCGATATTGGAACAAGCGTATAGGATCGCTTTTGATGAATCCGTACGGAACAGTTCGTTCACGCAGCCAGAATTGGTACTCTTTTTCCAACAAAGGCAATACTTGTTGTAGCAACTCCATATCTCCGGTCGTATTGAAATAGTCGTAGACGCATGAGGTCAACAGCGGTGGTTGGGATCGGTCTAAGTAGTAAATGCGGCCACCGTTCGGTACGAAACCAAATCTGAACAATTAGTTGGCTTATGAGGCTGACAGTAAGGGGTATCACGTTTGAATACCTGTCCACCATGTCAACCAGATTGATTATCGTGTCTTTTGCCGTAGAGTACATTTCGGACGCCAGCAGACCTTTGATTATCCAGTAGGCATCCCAATAGTAAAGTTCAAGGAAACGACCTCCAGGGACGATGAAAGGTCGAGGAACCACTATTAGTGAATATCGATTTGGATTTTGCAGAACGTCTTGTTTCACCTAATAGCAATGCAGTAAATGCAGATTTGTGGTTCAAGGTTGCCTATTCCTATATTACACGATTACGGTAAGACTATTCGAAAATAATAACCGAAAAGTACTAAAAAGACTATAGAAATGTTTACCTTCCGACAAAGCTTCAGCCACTTCTGGTGGATCATTTGCGCCCAAAGACGATAGTACGGGTCGCGAATAAGTTTGAAACTTTCCGGCCTCGGATGCCAGTCAACAGGGTCGCATGGTTCCAGCTCAGAGCCAGGTTTGTCGAAGAAGTTTTCGACAAACTTCTTCAATACAGCCGGGTCAGTTTTATTCGGTAGATGCAGGAAAGCTCCCAGCGTAGTCGAAGGACTGTAACGAAGGGACATGTCTACAAAATGCTTGCTGTCTTCGAACATTCCGGACAGTTGAACAGCTTCAAGCAAAGGTCCGTGACAAAACACATCGCTGAAAAAAAAACGAACGCAAAACTGACCTATCACTTATGGAACTTCTTGCCAACTTACCATCCATCCGCCAGATGAAAGCTCGACAAAGCAGGTGTCGGGACAAGACAAGCAGCGCCAAAAAGCGCCAGAACTAAGGGAACAGCCGCCATTTTTGGCTTTTGGATATCAAATACAACTGCGCACGACTAGGAAGGATTCGGCAACGTCGACTTGACACTAATGGCTGGCAAAATGCCAGAGAAGGGCCAAACAAGGCGCTACTTCTCTGGAATGAAGCTTCGCGTGTGCAGCACCTTTGGTTTCCACTTTCCAACCGTCAAGCAGTAATGGCAAAATAGCAAAATCAACAGCACCCGTGGCAACAACCCTTTAACCGTCTTAATCGCTCAACATTATGACTGCAAATAGTCTTGCCGCGGCTTTATATACCACGCTTTTGGCGGCTGTCTCCATGACATCATGCATGACGTTTTTGCAGCAATCCTATTGGTTCGCGATCGACCAAAACAGGCCACCAGCTGTTGGCAACAAGTGAGATCTCTGGCGAGCAATGTCTGTCGATAGAAAGGAGGACAGTCGGTAAACAGGCTTTTGCCACGCTGCGCGACTGCATGCTAAGTGTCAGCGAGTTACCAGCATGCTTATGCTGTCTTGTACAGCGTAATGTCGCCTCTTTTCTGGTTTGCTTAGAAAAGCGTATTTCTTAGTCGGCTGCGTACGACATTTCATCTTAAAACTCTCCTTGGTATGGACTGAGCAGTTGAATTGGTTTTCCACATAACTTGGCTGATGAACCTAAGTTGTGAAAGGAATGGCGCCATTCACGTTTACTTCACGTGATACTATGCCGCGTAGATAACAGCTGGCTGCTTCTTAGCGAGTCTCTACGGCATGCTTCTCACGTGAACAGACCTGCCGCTCTAAGCTGGCAAGCCATTGTTACCATTGATCCGATCGATATTGCTTTACATGTCAACAACATTTGAAGTCTGAATACGGGAATATCCAAACAGGCTAAAGCAGGCAAACTAACTGCGCGGTTTCACGAAATCTAACCAACGTTTGTACGAACGCGCTGGATTTGCTTTTGAACAAATAATAAAACTGCTGAGTCAGTGTTTTCCCGTAGGATTGTGAAGTCATTGTAAAGCAGTGACATCGCATTCCATAGCTTAGCGGCGAAATTCGATGAGATACTGCCTTTCCGGCGTTCCCTCGATTCTTGCGCAAATTACTCCAACTGCGCAAGGTCGATGTGAAGCGACATTGCTTTGTTCCCGCTTGAAACTTTGGGTTGTGCGACTACGTAGAAAGCAAATTTAATAAGTACGCTTAGGCTGGTACGCAGTGGAACGTCGGGGACACAGTGGAACGTCGGGGAAAACTTGAGTCTTCGTCTTGTCATTGTGTCCCGCTCATCCGGATGTTAGTAAAAACTGTCCACGCATTTGCCTACCGGGCAACTTCTTACTGAACACTTGTAGCAATTTCCAGCTTAGATAAGATAAACAAATTGGCACCACTTCATATCGATTTGTTCCACATCCGAACAAGTATAGGACATGCATATACATATATGACGCAGCTTTTGTTTCCATTGAAAGTTAACCCTTAACGTAAACCGCGTGTGTGTAAGCAAATTTTCCACGAACCGCTGCTGTGCATGGAATGTTGGAAAGTCATGCAAACTGATGGAGAATAGGTATACATTGTATTGGCAAATCTTTTCGCAATAATTTGTCAACTTACGCGAAGGCAAGGAAAATAATAGTTGCAAACCGTCTGCAAGATTAAAGTTCGTAACATAAATTGACAGTACATTTTTCAAACGGCTCGACGTAGTCGATCTGCCTGCCGGGAACCTACTTTGCACGGTCAACCTATCCAAGTAACCGCAAGCAACAAAAAGTAACCATTGGTTGGAACATTGCCCTGAAGTGGTCAATCATTTTATTCCTGAACCTTGTCGAAACCGGAACAAAGTGCCCAAACGGCTGCCTTCGTCCTGAAGAAAAGGAAAAATTATGAAATCCTTTCTTTGTGTGGAATTCTTCGTTTGATAAACCATTGCTTTTTCATGCAATCTGCAAAAATGCAAATTTTTTTTCGATAGCTGAAACTGACGTCAACCAGCCGTAACCTGTGAATCCATTTTTGAACCGCGACTGATCACTTCCACAAGCTTGTACAAACCAGGATCGATGAGAGCGAGTTGTGCTATCATTTCACGCTGGGTACTTGACGATGCAGCGCTGATATAGATGGCCAATCTTTTTGCCAGACGGCTGCGATCCGCGTCAGACAGAACCTATTTAAGCGACCGTCAATAACAAACGCAAAAATGAACATGCAAAAAACCGTACTGAAGTCCAATAGAGATTTGGCTGCCAGTAAGGATCTTCCAAACGTCTGCATCCTACTTTTGGCAGAAAATTGTTTTCCTCAGCGCCTAAAAAAATGAAAGACGCTCGTTGCAACCGTTCACCAAGTAAAAACAGACGTGGTTAGCGTTTGCAATTTATCACGGAAAAGTCAATTTTCAATACAAAGCCTTCCGTTGAAGATGAATGAGGTTTCGACACCCAACCTTCTTTGGCAGACCAGATGAGTTTGCTTCCGAGAGCTCTGCCGCGCTCAATAAATACTTTGCACAAAAAAGTGCTCCCCGCGGGGAATTGTAAACATTTGCACAGCCGCTATGAAAAGCCGCACTCATTCGAAACAAAATAATGCTTAAACATTGGCACAGTACTCACAGTGAACTTTGAAAACGGTTGCTACCGATGACTCATTTTTGACAAACAAGACAATTAGGAGAGAGCACCATTTTACCATGCAACTCAAAACAATGCGTAGGTTTCGCATTCCACTGGCTTAACTAAAATAAAATAATGGCTTCGCATAAAAGTCATGAAATGCATGCGCGTCAGCAAGCAAGTTTCCCGCTACGCTAATACGACGAATATATCGACGTAGGCTGTGCAAAGCAGATCTAAAAACAAAAACGAGCAGTTCCTAGTATTTCAAAAATTGAATATGGAGAATCATTGGGCGCTTGCTTCCGCCAGTTAACGAAAGTAAAGCTAACCTTTAACAGTGCCAATGACGTTTCCCTAGTTGCGCACCTCATTTACACGACTAAAGCTTACTCAAAGGTGCAGTAAATTGCAAACATGCTTGCATTGAACGATGGGGGACCAAATCAAATAAAAATGCACCTATGATGTCGTACCAAGCCGAGTTGACCGCCTGTTCGCTCTGACATACTGGTAATGGCTAAAAGTTGGCACGATATTATAATTACGTTACGTTATAGTCGACATTACGTATCGCAATGGATTCAAGATGGGCTCAATTCCAAACGAGCACCCATCTTCTACGTACGAGTTGCCAACGCCATGGTCGACAATGCTACGCAGCGTTAAAAGGCCGAATGGCATTAGGGGACAAAAAGAACGCAGCCATACCTTTAAAAAAAAAAGATCAAGCAAAGCTGGCCTGACTGTGAGTCGATGTAGCAGACGCCTACTTTTGTTTGATCCAGCGGATTCCAATCCAAAAATTCCGCCTCCGCTTCAGTCAACGTCTGCAACTGTACACGAAATTGTATCTTTTCGCCATTTCTTATATTTTCTTTCAAATCATCTACAAAGGTTGCCTTGCTTGGCGACTCATCGCAATGCAGCAAGTGCTGCTTGGTTAACCTCCCGTTGGTAAGAAACTACAAAAAAACATTTGTCAACCGTCGACTAAATGCATTAATGGAAGATTACGCTGAAAATAAATCTGCAGTATGACGAATCACCATCCAAGTTAGTCATACGGAATGTGCGTGCACTGTAGGCATTCATTACACCGTGGGCCGCCGGTACGCGGCGAGGACCAAAAGAGAGAAGAAAATTGTGCAGCGATTCCGGCTTGGCAATTACTTGTCGACAAAACCATTCCACCTCCTAAACACCGCAAGACAAATAAAGTAACAACAATGAGCAAAAAGGGGTGACAAAAGAGGAGTTGATTCGAAAAGATGCTTAGCTGTTCTTTGCTCTACTGTCACAAAGCTTTGAACGAGTAAGGTAAGGGAAGGAAAGCTACGATTTCTTGTTAGCACTAAAAAAAATACAGAACGCGGCATCGCAAGTTGCCTAACTGAATTTTACTTAAGCTTACTGCACGTTAAAGGCAGTTTCCTTATTGACTAAACAAGGTTTCAACTGAGCGCGTTTTAGTTTACTGTGCCCATGTAAATGCTTTTATAAAAATTGCTGCAGAATAGGTCCCTACAACTTGCAGTTCAAAATGGACTAAAAGATTTTTTTCAACTGCTGATAACGATAGCCAATGAAGCTCGTCGCCACACTTAACGTAAGAATCAATTTAGTATCTTCGTTGTCAGTGCAAAGCATTTGACAACTCAATATTAACTTATGTTAAAATTGAGTACTGAATTTTCCGTTTTTTCACGCTCCCTCAATCCCTCTCTAACCGTGCGCACAGCTGCTTTCCCCTGAACGCATGCGTAATTCACCAGTATTTTAGTTCAAATTTCCGAAAGCAAAGGTCGCCTAGCTTTCTTATGACTGAAGCAAACGACGTTTATTTTGGATTAATACCGAATCGCAGGTCAACTATTAGCCTTACGAACACACGGATATTTTTTAAGAATGCATTGATGCGGTACCTGAAAATCAAACGAAAAAGCCCAAGTACGAACTACCTTTCTCACGCACAACTGCCAACTTTAGCCAACCTAAGATATCTTGGAATCATTAGGTAAAGCTACAGAGTATGGATGGAAAGTGGTGGCCAAGAGGACCATAAAGGGACGATGTTACAGTATGCGTCTAGAGACCTTCGAAATTTGCCCTTGACAATGGCTTTATTTACTTTGCCACTCCGACCGGTCGGTACACATAGGAAGGGGAAAGTTTGATAAAGATCGCGTGGACACTGGTAAAACTACGACTGTTGACTGAAGGCGAAAATCTGGCATTACAATAGGCCAGAATGAAGTCAACGCACTTGCTTTGTCATTTAGGAGACCTTTCAATTCAGGCGCACCTGCTGATGCCAATCACGCGTCGCTCTTAACACAGCGCTACGATGCATTATTCATGAACGGCTTACCTGGCTGCGTTCCATCATAGTACGGTCATCTTTCAGCGAAGAATCCATGCGCAACGTCACTGGTAGGCTGCTGGCAAGGATGGCAAACTTCTCAGCGGGAAAGAAGACCTCGAAACCCGTAGCGGATGCTGGACAAACGGCGTCAGCTGCACAAACGATCACCGTTGTTTCAACAGGCATCACATTTCCCTTGAACAATACCTTTGGAAGTGCAACGAACTTGTACTTTCTCTGTTTGCCCAATGTCGCTTAGAAACTTTGCCTTCGTGTAGTGACTTATGTCTGACGTTACCTCGAAGGTGCCACTTAGATCTGCGAAAATGAAACTTGTCGGCTAGGCGGAATAGTGGCGATCAAAAAAATTGCTTACCAACAACATGCCAGTCCATGAGACAAACGAAAAAATAACTGTTAATGTCTACAGTTAGAGGCACCATAATTACCTGCGCATCTTCAATGTCTACTATAGCTAAAAAAGGACGCGCGAAAGTTGCGTCACCAATGAATTGCCTTTAGACGACACAGTCTCGGGGAGCACATAGTTGCTGGAGAAATGACGCCTTGGAGGCGCGAACCCGAACAATGAATAAAACGCTGAAAGCGAACACAATACGCCACGCAAACGCCGCGGGGTTGGACAAGTTGAGAAAGGAGGAAAAGTTCAAAAAAGAAATTACGCGGAAAGGAATGTTTAAATACTGCTTCGTGACAGCCATCATGCAAAAGCAGCCTTAATGACGCCAACAGCCGATGGTGACCGACGTATGTCAGTTTCAAATTTTGGCTTTAATGGAACGAAAGATGGGGAACGCCAATCGTTCCGCCGCGCGTCGAACGTTCATTTATACAGCGTCAACAGTCGCTAGGGAAGAGCCCGTCAAATTAAAGGGATCTTTGGCGAACAGAAGAATCAAGTCAGACTCATTTCATTTCTTGAATCTGCTTGATTAAATAGGCTTTTTCGTCATTGAACTGTTCGTCCTCGGTGCGCTCAGCGTGAAATTTGCTCAGAAAGTCGACCAGTCGTTCTCGATTTCGTATGAGAATATCCGCAATTGGTTTAGGCTTTGCTGGATTGGCAACAAATACCTATAGCAAAATGGTCTGCCGATGCAACGTCGTCGACCGACCGGCGAACGTATAAATTGCTAACCTTGAAAACATGGAATGCTTCGAACTGAATGCTACGACTGCGCTCAATCAGCAGATTCATCATTAACTTCAAATTTTCCGGATTACTGATGTACCTAGTCATCACATTGAAATTGTGCCGGTCGAGCAGCAATTCGCCAAGCAGCTGAAATGGTACAAAAATTAAGCATGGCGCCCCCGCGCGCTGGGTCAAGGTGAAAAACAAAATCGGCGGGAAAAAATGAAGCAATAAAAAAAAGTAGCACACTTTAAGCGACTGCCGTCTTGTTACATAGTTTTCCGAATTGAGCAACTGCTGATAGGAGTCAAAGAATCTATCGTAGTTCTGCTCCAGGAATTCGGCACACAATACTTTGTGCTTTGTAATCAATTCCTGCAAAAGTCGACCTTCAGCCAACGTCGAAACCGTTCGTAATACGCAATGAAACATCAAAGTGTCGCTTTTCATCTATCGTCTGTGCATGTCCACCGCATAAGGCGGAAACAGATGAGCGTAAACACATCGAACGAGCTCCAAAGAGGGTCTCTCCTTGGGAGAGTTCGACCTTTTGGGGACAAGCGCTTATTCGCCAATTACGCTACGCTTACCTTGAAGGTGCTGAACGCATCGGAAGCGACTTCAAAGGTTGGACCCTCAACGTAAGAGAAAAAATTGTATATCTCTTCAAAGGACAGTATCATTCTGGCCAATGGTTCGTGTCGTACACATTCCCTCAACATGCTACCGCAACTGTGAGCGATCTCAGCCACTTCGTAGCTGAAACGAAATCATCCTTCCGCTTTTAATCATAAGTTAAAATACGCTTCGGAGCGAAAGAATTGCGCGTGTCCAGGCAATATAGAATCGACAACTGGTACCCATTCAACCAGAACGACCAAAGGACTCTGGACGCTAAATCAGGACGTCACGGAGGAAAAGCACGTCAACGGTAGTTCGAAGAGAAATCTTAAGGAAACTTAGCCTCAACGCACGCTTACCCTTTTATCAAGGCAATTAGCACCTCCGGCTTTGTGTAAAGGTATTCGACCGTTGGAGATCTCATGCCGATCTGTCTCCGTAACAAGTTATTGAATATCAATGCCACATCCTTTTTCGACTGAAAATATAAGCACTTGTTAGTTGATCTCGAACAAATAAATCTCATCGAAAAAACCGTTTTTTTCTAAAAAAAGAATAAAAAACCTTTATTAGGAAAAGAGACGAACCTCAAAATCAAATCTGGCCAAATTGTTGACTAGCAATGGCAACAGACCGGACACGTAGCTTTCCTGCGCAAGTTGGGCGATCAACTCGGTCTGCGGTTCCGTGTCGGCGGTGCCGTAGAGGACCGCCTTGACAGCTTGCAGATTGCGAGCAGCCTCCTCCTGCAGCTGCAGCATAAAGTGGCGTAAAGGCAGAAGCAGGACAGAGTGCCACTCTCTCTCGCCTTTTCACATTTCTTTTCACCGCGTTCCAGGAGAACCACTGCGTCCTTCAGGCTTTTCACGATGTCCGCTGGGTGCTTAAGCGACTTTCCGAACAAAGGCATCGAACGAGACTGGTCGTCAGCGAGCGCCAATGGGACCAACTTTTCGGACGTCTAAAACTCTAACCTACATACTATGAAAGCAACATTTGCGACAAGCGTAAAGCACCTGGCAACCGTGAGGTAGCACAGTGGAACGTCGAAAACCGTCCAGAACCAGGCGCCCGACAGTTGTACCTCAATGATAATCAAGCCAGTTAAGAAAATACGTAGTTTTCGAGCGCGCGAAGCTCAGCCGTTGATAACAGACGTCGTTATAGACGTCTTCCGCGTTACGGAAATTTGCCGCAGGCACAAAATGTACATTCCTTGCTTATTTACAGCCGACAAAACATGTTTCATACGCTGACAATCCCATCCTACTTTACTGAATGTATCAAAGGTAAACTAATTTTGACAGCAGCTACAGGTAAGGAAGCACCTGTCCTAGCAGTACGATTTTTGACGAGCGAAACCATCTTGATTCGCGTTGTCTTCACATGAGCGTCTACAGGACAAGGTAAGGCTAAAAATATTGAAGACTGGCTAAGCTAATAACGTATACTTAATGAGCGCTAGGCGACCGTTAGGGGAGGTCATATTTTCGATATAATTAATTTTACTACTGATAATTCAACCAGCTGAAATAAAATGAGCATTGCCAAGCAACTTCTTGACGAATGGTCGCACAGAGCACGCTCACCAACAAGAGGTTATGAATTGAAACGTCAATACCGTTACTGTAGTAAGTAAAGAGAAATCAAGGATGTTAAAAGACTCGTTGAAAAACTGCTTTAGCACATGGTGAAAGGTTTTTCAAATGAAAGCTTCAGGTCAGTTCGCGTAGAATTGTTAAATTTAATGCGTACCACCCACTCTCTTTGTTCCGCTCGTTTCAAAATTATCCCACCATTCGGTGAAACAGGTTTTGCGATCAGAAGATGACACTTCTGTTTATTGCCGAGCGTACTGGTCGACGCGTTGTGCGCTTTGGATATTTATGCTGTACAGCGCAACGCTCCAAGCGCAAATGCAACAATGAATAGTACGGAGGTGCGCCGAAGTTATGCATAACCACGAACGCGCGAAGCACGTTGTTTAACAAAAACTTTTGCTTACCAGTTTTGAGCGCCCACAAAAAGGGTCGTTTCAAATAATTTATGAACTTACAGGTCAGTCACAAAAACGTGCAAACTTTTAACCTGCATTCCACTTACCAAACGAAGTGTTCCAGCTGCAAATAAGCATAAGCGCGGCAGAAAAAAGGTCCAAATATCGCTGCTTTAAATCATCGACAAATTAGAACGACGATAATTGGAGGTTCATAATCTTGTTAGCTAAATGCTATAAAGCCCCCCATTCAAGTAATTATTTTCTCGTGACTACCGAATCTCTGCAATTGAGTAACACGCATCAATGCACATCCGCGCACGTTAAGAATGTTGCAAAATAAAGCATATATTTATTTCTATGAAATGAGAGGCAAATTACCCAAAATTTTGCATATGCTTCACAATTCAGCCTCACGGGGGTGGGCAAATTGAGATCGTTCTATTTTCGCGCGTCACTATTACGTATTTCAATCTTCAAAAATAGGGTGAACCAAAACAACGGCACAGACAGATCACATTACGTTCCGCTGCATTGCCACGGTAAATTAGGTTGTGAAAATAAAAAAACTAACCTTAAAAAAGTATAGTAAAAATAAAATCAGTTAATGGAAAACGAACGGAAACCCGAGTTGCGTCCTTTGGACAATAGAAGAATGAATACAACTTGTTTGTCAGTCAAACAAAACAAACATTTACGCAACGAACTCATTATGCTACTCGATAAATACGATGAAGTGATCACGCGTAGCACAGCGAAGCAGGAAACTGCCGCATTTACAATAGCCCGTCAATCTGACAATGTTGTTAATAAAAACTTCGCACCCAGCATGAATATGCAAATCTAGTTGATTTTCGTTTGGATAACATTCAAAGAAGCTGCTCAACTCAGTTAAGCACAGATTCAAATGACACAACCGCTAAAAAACAGAACATACACGAAATAGTTTAATAATTTGTAACCTGAAGCTCAAACGAAGACATCTTTGAACATTTCCTCTCAAACTGCTGTTGAGGTAGATTCAATGAGACTGCAAAGTAGTATTTGTGCTGCTGCTAAGAACCTGCTCGTCTGTTATAGTCGGCGCCAATTGGCAGCCGTTCGCTTACAGCATAGTTGCAGAGCATTTATTCGGAAAAAGAATTAAGCCACTCACTGGCCTTTTAAGCCACATTTGAGCAATACCTTTGTTATCATTGGAAAAGACACTTATTGCTGGACGCCTTAATCATAAGATATGATGTTCACGTAAAAATGATAGACATTTGAAAAGGAGTCGATTCACGCTGGTACGGCCGCATTTCGTTGCGTCACACGTGGTCGCTATTTTAAAAAATTATCAATGATACAACAACTACAACCATCAATGTTTGTGAGCTAAAAATTCAAAAGTTAAAAGAAGATTACGTCAGGAATGCGTTTTCAAACAATGAGAATAAGGAAAGCATATAACGCTTACAAGGAACTATGGAATTAGCGTCATCCCTCCTTTACTCACTAAACTTTGCTATGAAAGGCCTGAAAATTTCGACCTTATAAAATTTCGACATTTTCTTCAAAATTTCAAGCTCCATCAGATCTTTAACCCAAAACGGTAATATAATGTGAACACAAACTTAAGCGGATAGTCGACATGTTTTCCGGAGGAAATGTCCACATACAGCGACGCAACAAACGATTAAGACACCCGAGATGGGCATTCTTCGGCCTACGACGCTTTCGCTATCCCGGGAATTCTAACTCGCATTTTAAAAAACTAAAGAAGTACTTCTTGAAGATTAAAAAAACAGAATTGGTAACGCAGCCGACCAGTACGCCAATCGATGAACTTTTCCTTTTATAGCTGCTATCTCATTTCGCGAAACAGGCAAATTAATTTTTTTTGCACATAATGTACGTCACTTTCTGCTGCTTTGAAAATTGTTTTCTAAATAGCAATGGCCAATCGATAGTGAGCTGACTCCCTTAGCCGAGGCAACAGCCTATTGTTTAGCAGTGCAACAGATAAATTTGTGAATTTATTAAGTGGTCGTAACATGTAGATCAAAAATGATACTTTCCTTCCGCTTGTCAAAGGCGAACTTAAGGCGGTGCAAGAAAAAAGCAAAACCAAAACTGTATGCAAGTTTTGTTTGCATTTTAAGCGTACCAAAATACCAACCAAATAAACAACTACTGGCTCGGACCCAAAGGTTCGCTAGTTAGCTATGCCAAAAAAAGAAATACACGCAACTAGTTGTAGCTCTCAGGATGATGACTTAAATCGCCACCTATTAACCATTAATAAATTGCCCTTTGATAGCGGACCGCTCAATCAATAAGTGACGCCAAATTTGGCGTCCGCGAGAGCGGCCATTTTGGACAATAGTAATTATACGGCCTTTACGGCGTTACTCGCCCGATAATAGGTTTCGTCATTTTGCTCCAATTGGCCCGAAAGGACCACCTTCGCATCAGCTACTGCAAAATAACGCTCCCGGCATCGGACAAGCAACAAAAGGTTACAAGCGACACCCTTTTTATGCTTCCGCCACTGAGAATGCCACTCGACAACCAAGCGAAAGGAACAAGAGCACCGCATGCGAAAGCTCATTGCCTAAAGAAGCGACACGATCGCCACGTGACCATTCGGCACCCGTTAATTACCGTTGGAGCCGCCGACGTGGATCACTGCCACTCGGAGCGACCATACGACCGGCGGTTGTCTTACACGTGTTTCCCGGAGGAAATGTCAACTTGCACAGGTCTGCCGTATACCTCTACCGAGCGGGTCATCTCCGACTGCCTAATCTATGCGACCAGTCACAAGTTGGGCAAATACGTGAAAACAACCGATTGCGACGATGAAACATGCAGGTATTGTTTTTTTTTGAATTAAGTATACATTTTATTTTGCTTAAAACTTTTCAACATAAACTACCGTAAGCAGCAGATCTGCCGACATTTGCATGACTAACAAATGCTTGCTAAAATGGCACTTTGTATTTGTACGATGGCTATACACCTATATTCTGGGATACAGCGAAAGTCAACCTTTGAATTTCTAAAAACACAAAAAAGGAAATTGCTTGCTTAACGTGTTGGCCACCCATCGTTCCTTAGAGTACAACGATTATTTTTTGAATCTAAGCATACGTGGTGAACATTACTTCCGCAATTACTAATAAACTGTTACGCGTCTACCATAAACGAGACTAAAGTTGTTAGATCGTTGGCTTACAAATAAAATGTCGACAAAAAAGAAAGTTAAATTTTCAAAAATCTTTTCTGTCCAACCGTATGACTCAAAGACTCAGTTCCAAACTTTCTTACTTGAACGGATGCAAATTATAGGACAGATAGGCAGCAGTTTTAAAAACGCAGTCAATTTCTCCCATGAAAAATCATTGGAATTTTAATCAATTTTGAATCACCGAGGAATTAAGTGGAAAGTTAAATATCAGTCAGAGAACTCATTCATCGGTTATCGCTGTCCGACACACGTAAACAGCTCAGTATTAACATACAATAAAGAAAAAACGCCACTGTATGGGTCAGTACCTATTCAAACTATCTGAATACACGGCATACTGAGGCGTCCAACCATAGTATTATTCAACTCTGGATAGCATAGCTAAAGAAACAAGCTACTTTGCATTTTGGAGAAAGCTGCACTTAAATCGCGTTACCCAAATTTTAAAAACATTTCGTTTTTGCAGGATACCAACACAGAGCGACGAGGTGACTACAATAGGAAACAGAAGACGAAGAAGAGGCGTAAGTTTTTTATAATTTTTTTCTTAATTAACCGATTACGCTACAAAAAGCTTTAAACCACAAGACAACTACAACATGGCCGTAGTCCAATAATAATTTAGAATTCAAATAATACGCATGAACCCTGGAAACAGCTGGACAGCACGCGCTTGTAAGAGATGAGGTTGCAGTTATAAAGGTCACTATTGGACGAATTGCACAATATGACCCGCCTGCTTATCATTATCCGACATCGCACAATAGCTAGAACAATCCGTTACGCAACAGTTGCCCTAGGAGGTCCTAACAATTTCAGCTGGCCTGCCATTCATAAAGCACAAAAGCACTATCTCTCCCACGTATAAAAAGAGTTTAACCGACATGCTAACTCTCTTCTAAGTGGCTTATTATATCTTTTCCTCTAGCCTTCTTCAGCGAGGAGAAACAGTCTCTCTTGGTCTACAGTGTCACTTGCGCGAAGAGGACAATGCCTACTTGCTTAAATAAAACGCTTAAACGTTTCCGCTCAAGTTTAGTCGTTGTAAGATGAGTGACTCAGCGGGACAAGCTACTTGTACGCCCACGCGAAAGCAACAAAAGGTTAACTGCCTGACGAACGCGAAACACAAAAATTGAAAAACATTTCTGCTTACTTTTCATACAGTTGAGCTGCTCAGATATTTGGCCTATAAACCGAACCGACGCTTAATACAAACGAGCCATAAGCATACTGTCAAACTGCAGCGCCCATATCAAAATAACCTGAACATTAAATAAAATACTGTAACTTAAAACCCGCTGAATTCTGTTTAAATATTTCAGAATAAAGACTCGCTGTTCTCAAAACTAGATGCAGTGCACGATATTAACCACCTATTTACGTTGCGTACGTTTAAAACAAACCAGTTCGCTGTGGACATTGCCTTACTGTCCTTGTGTATTAATATGTTTTTGCAAGACAACTGATCTCTAGAGCAGAAGAGAAGAAGAGTATCGGAAACAGAAATGAAAATCGTAAAATTATTGAGCTTGTGGTTCAACCTGGTCGCCGGTGCTACTGTAGTCATAAGTGGGGCCCTAACGAAACGAACAGTAAACTCAGCGGGGACTGACCGATAAAAATGAGAAACAGCAGACTAAACAGGATGAATTACAGCTAAGCTGGGCAACACAGACAAAAGATGCGTAGGAATTAAGACTTGTGCTTCCAAAGTTTTATCAAACATTTTTAAGTTCAAACGTAGCTTTTTAGATTATTGAAAAACGTAGGCGAGATCGAATCAACCATTGCTTGGGGGAGCTTCGTTGTCTCGTACCGGCAGCTATTGAAAAACATGGCAGCCAGAAGTTGGAAAAGGCTGAGATCTTGCAACTTACCGTCGAATACTTGCGATTTCTGACTGCTTCAGGTACGTATACCCAATAGGCGCATACTGCTCACGCCAGCTATTTCAATCAGGAAACGATAATGTGACGTGCGACTTGCAGCGCCTGGCAACCGATTATCTTCTAGCAGGTTACAGAGAATGTGTAGCCGAAGTAGCCAAATACCTATATTCGGTCGAAGGTCTCGACCAACAAAACCCACTGCGCAATCGACTTATCTCTCATTTACAATATTATGGAACGCAGTGGGCCACAACTGCTTGTCACCTGCGAATCAATGCAGCCGCACCGTACCAAACGCCACCGTGGTCAACAAACGTTACACCTGTGTGCGCTGCGGGACATCCCGCCGCAGGGATGTGTTCACCGGATATGAGCTTCGGTAACCCCAATTCTTATTGTGCAACAAATTCTTCCCCGCTGCCTAGTTTTCAAAATTCTACTCGAATAGTCAATGGCAGCAAACAATGGTTTAGCAATCGTTCCTACTAGTCCAGTAATAAAAAATTATATGACCAGACAACTTTACTTGATCTGAATCATTAAACAGCCGCGAGATGGACAATCTGGCTTTCAAATATTCGACGGATACAACATCTAGAACGAAGATAATAAAGAACAGCACATGTAACTTTACTAAACGGAAATTACCACTCGAACACGTTTTCCCATCGCTTTCGGTGGTAAATTTCGCTTGAACTTTGCACGAACGCTTCCGCCGCTACCATGCGTCCTCGTTACTTTGCCCCAGATAACGCGAGTCTTCGACCAAATTCTCTTGTTGGGTATTTTATGCTTGCTACAAAGCGAGGAAAAAAATAATGGCAAAAGCAACGGCTACAATGAATGAATAACTGACTTCTTGGCACGATAGACGTAGGCACAACGTTTGCCAACGTAAAACATCGCATCTTCCTTTTTATAGACGCCTTCCAGCTTCAGCAAAGCTGTATTTTCATGCTGATTCCTCAAGCCACGCTTGAATCCCGTAAAGATTGCTCGTACATACAGGCTAAAACGTAGGAGCATATTGCGGTAAATATAAACATTATAGTAACAAAAATCATTGCAAAGAACCAAGCAATAAGCGTCAAGCGAGAGCATACCGAAAAGTTTTGCGTTTCTTGTGCGTCCGTTTTTTAAAGGTTCTTTTGACTGCAGGCTCCTCAGATTTCTTTACTTCAACTGCCTGTTCGGCTGACATTTTCTCTGCCAACTACTACAAGTTGAACAACCGTCAGTGACAACGAACTTGCACAATGAATACAGTAACGGAACTGCGAATAATGTTCGCAGGTACAATTTACAATGAAGTACTTTAGCCACAACTTTCCATAGGAAATTTCGTCGGAAAAGCTTTGCTATTTTTGCATGAAGTAGCGATCGTTTACTTGCATTGAAGTAACAAAAATTGCATCATTTTACGACCGCTGAAGACAGGTCGCATTTGGACCCGAAAGCTCCGGGGAATTAGTATTAAAAATTTTTCAACGGGACTTACAACCCGTAAAAAAAGAAGCAGCCTAATGAAACAAAACTTACATAGTTGATCTTCTGGTTCACGGGTTTTGCCTGTTGGATGTATCTGTAAGTAAACTCCAAAGTGCCCCACCAACGAATGGATGAACAAATTGTTAGAAAAATTACAGCAATTCCGAAACGTATGGTATCCGATTTGTTCTGTAATTTCTCGAACAATTTGGTCATCCATTCGTTGGTAGGGCAGTTTGAAGTTTACTTACAGATACATCCAACAGGCCAAACCCGTGAACCAGAAGATCAACTAAGAAGTAACCAAAGCCTGTTAAAAGACGCCCAGTCTTTCGAAAAACTTACATTTGGTAAATGCACATTATACTGCTTGCTTCCGTTTTCTCAGCAAGCCTACTTCCACGTTTAAAAACAAACGTTTTTTTCTAAAAAAAATCAACTTTAAGTAAAGCATGAGCGCACCGTTTAACATGATCGATGAGTGATAAACTTGAATTAACCGAGCCTGCACATCACTTAGTCGTACGGTAAACTTACAAATCCACTTTAACCATGCGCCTGAGCGAGTTAAGTATCACTGTGATAAAGAGCGTAACTCTCAGTCGGAGTTTATTTCCTATTTCAATCATGAAAGTGTTGCAAAATCGTCTAGAGTCGGCCATTACGGCAAACTTGAAAGCAAGTCAACGAAGTGCATATTTACAACGCATCAAGTATGCATTCAAATATGGCTAACTGTTCTCAGCTGGCAGACCTATTTACCTGCTAAATGATTTTTATCCTAGCTCAACTCGTCTGCACATTTAGCGAGCAAAAATGGCACATGTCTGACCAAATGCCAAATTCCAAACATTTTTTGGAATATGTAAGGCAGTGTCGAAACTATTGTTGAGTTTGTTCCTTTGGTGGAGCTTTTGCGTATCGGCGCAAACGTTTTTTCGTATCTTCAGGCAGCCGATCGTAGCATCGTTTGCAAACTGGCCTCATGTCAACTTCGTAAAATTTCGTCCTGCGTGAAATGAAAGATCAGATTTGCAAGTACAATTTTGCTGACTTGCTTTTCGTCCAGCTTCTTGTCGCAAAAGGTGCAGGAAAAGCACTTGACGCACCAAGCTTTGTTCAACGCTTGAAAAGCGTCCTTTGTAATAACGTGACCGCATTTGAAGCAAACATTGCCAAAAAGCTGAATACAAAAAGTTGTACAAAAGAATTGAATATTCAATTGGTCGAAACCTGATGAAAATGCGTTTCACAGTAAGCTAAGCCACGCTTCTCGAAATGTCTTGTTCCGAGAAATGGTTTCTCGCATTTCGCGCACACAAAATGCTGCAACGAGAAAGCTATAAGACAATGGATTCTTCACATGTGCGCATCTGACGTACCTCAACGTGCCAGTGCTTTCCAAGAGCCGTAATGACTCGATCTTCGATTGGTCGGCGGCATGCGCCACATATTGGAATGCCCATAATGTCATGGCATCGAAGGCAGTACAAATTGCCCTTAACTTCTCGCGCGTCGGAGGTTAACTCGTTTCTGAAAAAATGCCTTACGAAGAGAAAATGAATGTCCAGTTTCCTACTCGCAACGATTGCACGTAAAATGATAGGGATGGTAAACTTCGCCACGGAATTTAATGTGGCCCTCGTCAATCACTCCTCTACATTTATGACAAATATATTTTCCCGTTCCAGACGCTTTCTCCTTCATATTGCAATCTCGACACAATGCTCGACCTGCGTTGCGCAGGAAACCAATATCCGCCAAAACGACATTGCAGATGTTGCATCGGAAGCAGTCTGGATGCCAATTGCAATTCATTGCTTTGATAACACGTCCGTCGATGAATTCACCTTTAGTAGACAATGCTAAGAAAGCATGTACGACGAGAGTACAACAACAAACCGCATTTTGCGCAGTACGGCGCGTACAGAACATGGAAGTCGTGCTCACAATACTTTCTACCTTCGAATTCGAAAAACAGCCCGTCCGGAAAGGGACGGAAACACTGAGCACAACTGCAAAAAAACAATGCATGCAAAAGCTCATCATTACATCAACAGCAAAAACGACTTACACAAAACAACGTTGGTGCCAAACTTCTTTCTCGCAGTTCACTATTTGCTCGTTTAGAGCAAAGCCTTTGCCGCAGCCGTAACAAAATACATTGGATAGCATAGCGGACTAAAGCGACCAGCGTATTCTTCAAATTAGTTTCATGAGAATTCAAGTGAGCAAGGGAAAGTAAACTATTCAATTAAGGGGTCAAAAGATGCCAAAACACAACGGCAGAAGGGGTAAAAGGAGGCTAGGGAGAAAAACAGGTTTTATTCACGACAACGTTGCGCGAAACGCTTAAACAACAATGCGTTAGTTAAACATCTAAGGCTAAACTGCCTTCGATCACTGCAAGCCAGTTCGAGTAGCTCAAAAATTGAACTATTGCAAATCCTGTTCAGCTACAGTACGCCGCAAAATCACGAAGGTAACTGAAGGAACAAGGCAATTAAAAAAATTTAAATGAGACGACTTAAGCTGCTTAAATGTCAACACAAATTACTTTTTTCTTGGGGTAAAACAACAAGCTTGTAGCATGAAGAAATAAGGCATACAATACTTTAACAACAGAACAACATCGCAACGTCTATCTCAGCATTGTCATAACGCCTTTTTCATAGATGGATTAAAAAGCAACTTATAGTGAAATTGCAGTCGCTGCTATTCTTACTGAGTTTTCAAATATCGAAATCGGAAGCTCCTTAGTCTACTTGTTATCTTAGAGTAAGTCAACAAGGAATTACATAAGTTTCATCGCATTAGGCATCTTACTTTGATCCGTTTGTTAATTTATTTCTTTGCTATTAGTTGTCGTCACTTATTGAAGTTCAGGTCAATTTTAAAACCAAATAGCTGCTGCTACTGGTGCCGCATATTTCGGCTAGAAGAGCGCATGTCCAGCCTAGTATCATGTTTTCTTGATATAGTGCTAGTAGTAGTAGTAGCACTAGTTAGACGGGACAGCTGTTGATAGCATTCTTGGTGGAACGTAAATGAGTTTTAACGAACGTAGTCTAACGAAGCATGTTACGATGGTTTGGCCACAGCTTGTTTCCCAGCTAGTAGGCTGTTCCTCCGTTAGTGCAAATAGTTGACAAATGATTGAATGAACACTTGTTGTACACAAGCAAAGGAAAGCGTGAGCAGCGAAGTGAACAAGTATCTATCAACGTCATGAAATAGCGCAACGAACCGTTCAGCTAAAAATTCAATTTTTTGGACGTCCTACGTTACGAGCGTTTGCCTACGAAAACTTTAAGATAGATTTAGATAATGGTTTTTGAAATCATCATTCATGTCTTGTCATGGGTAGTGTCAACGGACTATTCGCCTGTGTTCATTTGGAAACTTTCCATTAGCTTTAAAATGAGACTTTTACTTATGTAAGCACTCTTTCACTGAAGAATATGTGATGCCTTGACAGTACGGAAGAAAGCGCATTCTTCTGCCGGAAAGCATGAGGATTACTGTAGCAATTATTACGCATCAAAGTAAATGAGCTACACTGTTTTAAAGGGTTTTATCTGTAGTTAAAAGAATGATGCATTTAAAAAACAAAATACAGTGCTGAACCACGAACATATGGGATATTTGCTTTGAAATTTATAACAAAAGATATCATAAGCGCAATGAAAAACCTGTCACGAAACGCTTGGAAAGAGACAACTGCTTTCATTACTGGAAATTATTCCAGCGCGTTTTTATAGGCCTAAATGCCGACTTTAATTATTCGGTTGTTTCCTGCTCGCGTTCCTTAATTCTCTTCGTTCAAACTGCGTCGTTTCTCACGAGACGAAAGTCCCTAATTCAACTAGTCGCAACTGATTGCCAGCACACTTTTAAAGTTTTTCTAACCGCTGCTTTGTCACGACAGTTGTGATTTTTGCCATGCGACTAAAAAATACACAGAGCCTTCGTTTTTTTGTACAATTTCGATAGCCCAGTTTTACGAATTTTGCCCACCCGCTTTTCTAGCGTCATTCGGCTGAATTTCAGGGCGTTTCGCTTAAGTTAACAGCGCTGCCTTTGCGAATGTCGAAGGGCGTTCGTTTACTGTAGCTTCGTACTTGAGTACAGCTTGAATCAATGAAGCCATCGTTTCATCGTGAATAGGTTTGATATCGAAAATTTAGTTATTATTGAACGTGCAGACGACCGGGAAAATAGGAAATTCAGGTGACTGTCGCTTTTATTATTCCATTGACATATCAATGCGAAAGGTCGCTGTTATAAGCGTAAGTCATCTTTTTTCAAAACTTACTCATTTTTCATGCAAGCAACAGACCTATTTTAATCCAGCCGTCGCAGACGAGTCTTCCAAGCATGCATTTGCTTATGCGTGTCGGAAGATGAATGTCGTTCTGTATGGTTATTCTTGATTTTCAAGGTTCATCTTAATTTGAATTGCTGATCCGCGAAAGCGCGATGCCAAATAGCTCAACTTTCTATTTTTTGATTGTTCTTTGCCAAAATGCCGCGCTAAGATTTTCCTTCCGTTCAGATTTGGACGGGTATTCAATGCAATTAGCGCAGCGCTCTGCAGCAATACGTCATACGCGTATTTAATCTTCGCTCCAGTACTCTTGCAAAAATAAGCTGCGTCACTAGAATGGAAGCGCATTGTTGTAGAGTGTTCTTTTATGGATAACAATTTTCTCAGTTTCCCGTAACCGTTCCGCGGGGGCGCTACTCGAGAGCTGTCGCTAATAGGCTGTTTCGGCAATCGTGATTCAAAATAGCCCATTATACAGCCATTTCGCTTTCAGCAACCTTTTCAGGGTAATCACCGTGAACAACTGCTATTGATTACTACATTTCTGCCAGAAATGAAGCTGTTCGCGATTCCGGTTAATCCGGTTTTTAAAAATCTGCAGAATTTCAGACAATTATCCATAAAGACTGAATAGCAAAGTAGCTGCTCTAAGACGCTATCAATCCCATAATGGAGCGATGTTCGAACGAGCACTTTGAATGTACATAGACTTTTCGTCAGTTTGGCGGTCGATCGGAATGCTTGCAAAGACGACGAACTTCTGACTTGCTCGTGTTCGATCAAATAAATCGACAACCAGTCGGCTCGTCCAATAAGGAGCATTGCCTAATTTGGGCAAGCGTCCAAAACGACGCTTTCGAGTAAGACGTTTTAACAAACCGCAAAAATGATTGTTCTACTTTTAAAATTTCTCATCCACTTGACGGCAAGTATTGAAGCGGCGAAATGGAAAAGTAGACAAACAATACGTACGTCCAAAATGATGACAAGGCAGTAGTTTTTATGAGGGTGGCGCTCCCTTTCGCTTTGTCTAATCAGTTATGCCCCGACGAGTTTCCGTCTCGAAGCGCATAAAAGAGTTAGACACGTCGGAAATGTGTCCATCCCATTTTTTTCCCCGTAAAAATTTAATTTTCTCTCCGCGAAACGACTGACGGACAATGCTTTTCAACGAAATGAATTTCTACTTCAACTTGCTGTTCGCCACGTTCGTCTCTCCTGAAAGTCATGCGCATTTCAGTCGATGATGCGGAAGCACGTCATAAGCACGGATAAGTACTTTATATTTGGGCACAAAAAAAGTCGCTGAAATTTTTTCATATTGCCAAAGGGCGGCGTGGGTAATAGACATATCATCCGACGTTTAGTCGGCTACGAATTAGAGAAACAAAATATCTGCGGACCGACAACGCTTCGGCGGAACAATTAATGGCAACATGATAACGTAAAGTACTTTTTAAGGAAGGTCCTTTACGCCTGTTTCCAGAGACTTAACCGTATTGAAAGCCTTTAAAATGGTATGGATTTTTTTCGGTCGTTTTCTTTCGTTGAGAATTAGACGATTCGCAATCGATTAGAAAAAAATGAATCTCCGAAGAGGTTGTAGGCACGCGTCCGTCGCTTCATTGAAGCTGAGAAAAATGGGCAGCTTATCTGTACTAAGAAGGGTCCATTTTCGAGCTCTTCAATCGACAAATGGCACGAATGACGCAAGATGCTATCGGCTACTGCTGACGTGGCTCAATAAGCAAACCGGATTCCGTACTCTGCCGAGCGTAGTGCGCACTTCTTATACTACATAAACAGCATGCCTATGACTAGCGTGTATGGGTAGTCGCTCTTTTCAACTTCCTTTGCTAGCAAGCTTGTTAGGCTACAGCTTAAGTTGTGACGATGCTATCAGGTGATAGTGAACGATGGGCATCAATAGACTTCATTGAGCTTTTACTTGCGACGTAGCCGACTTAACTATCGATTGAACGTGTGACATCACCGAAGGAAGCTCGAAGAACCTATTAAGCCGCCGGTTTGTCAATCGACGTTGTTGAGACGACTACGACGTAAAAGTGTAGCAGCTATTCACTCTGCAGCATAGTTCCCACAAACGGCTTTGACGGACGAAACGTGAGGTAACCGCCCGTCGATTCAGTAGAAACAAAGGAGACAGAGTTGTAACATTTCGTCATTCGAACTTCTTGGAAAAGGCAACTAACATGGGATAGCGCGTTCCCTCGCCATTTATTAGCGGAGACAACAATTGAATTTGGCTTCTTTTCAGATTTTCAAGGTGCTTAGGTTGGCTTCTTGCCAACAGTAGAGACACGAGTCCAACTAGGAATGGATCTGTGCCAACAGAAGGTTGAACAAGAAGCTCAGCGATGCTTCAAACAATCGGCCAGAATTGGTCGCCGCAATGCCATAGCGAACGACGTATCCATCTATGACCAAACAATGAGCATCACTATTCTAGCGGTCGAACTGCAAGCCATGCTACCTTTCGATGCTTGCAGAGACGGTAAATTGAAAGAAACATGCTCGGATGAATGCATTAAATAATTTTTGCGCATTTCAGAAACGCCCGTCTCGGCCGTGAAGCGCAGCTCGTTCGTTGCCGTCAAGAATAGATGAAAGCGATGGAATGTTGAGCAGCCAAAAGATGCAGGCTAAATCAATTCACGCCTAAAAACGTGCCCATGTCAATTTCACTGGCCTTGGACAACTAAAGCGACGACGACGACGACAACGATGATATGCATAGTGGACTCCCGCGGTGATTCCGCATTGGTATTTGCCCCGTTGTGACGCTCGCTCAGTAGAGCCCGTAGGATTTGGCATATTGCTTTCACATCATCACGATCATGTCCATTAAATCCATTCCGCAACATGCTGATGCGCAAAAATTGGAGTTGCAAAGGAACTTGTCGCCATGACGCCTGATCGGTATTTTCAATTCGAATGAATTGAAATTCACCCTTCCCTTGTTTTCGGAACAGTTGTTCCTTACAGCGCGGTGTCCAATAGCGAAGGAATAGAAGTTGAAAATATTTTTAAAAAAAACAAGCCACTTCCCAAGTGAAAATCTGATAAGAGCTTCGTTGAATCAACTTTGTCTGTTTATTCGAGAGAAACTTGGCGGCGCTTCTTTCAACGCCTTGTTCCAAAGCGAATAATCGGAACAAAGCTTCAAGGGCCTCTCCTCTGAGACGTCACTACGAGCGCAAGCGCGTCGGGGCGAAATTTCAAAAATACGTCGCGTCTTAGTACAACAAATGTACTTTACCTGCTATTCCCAAAGGATTCAACGGAGAAGCTTTGATTCGCGCCATTTTCTCGGAAGGCGCTTCAGATAAGAAACTATGGGCATTTTGCGGTTTAACTTTTGGAAGAAATATTTTTTAAAAAAAAACTTCGATTGGCCAAAGGAAGCTTATGCAGTGATGACGCCAAAATTATTTGTTTACAAAAAGGCCGAATCAATCAGGTTCTAATAAACTATCGTCATTT
The DNA here is from genome assembly GCA_037903355.1 of Trichuris trichiura. Classification (NCBI taxonomy): domain Eukaryota; kingdom Metazoa; phylum Nematoda; class Enoplea; order Trichinellida; family Trichuridae; genus Trichuris; species Trichuris trichiura. The sequence continues at coordinate 927,504 of JBAJFE010000011.1, forward strand.
ACTCCTAGCTGCCCGTTGGCATTTTTAGAAGTGCTACGAAAGGAGAAGAATATCGATCAAGCTGACGTAGGCTCTTTCCCTAATTTGGAGCTTCAATAGTGAGCCACGCTTCTAATGGTTAAACGTCGACAGCAAAAGCATTAAACAGGAAAAATGGGATTCGATTCTCAGTCGTTAAATAAGACCGCTTCCATAACATGTTTACTGCGCATAAAGGAATAGTTCAATACAATTACGTAGGCATAGATGGTCTAACTTGAAATGTCTGAATTATTAAACGAAAGCGCGCTGAAAGGAAGTTAGATAAATAAGCTTTAGCTCTTGACTGCTGCTACTTTATGTCTAATGGAGACCAGAATACGCTTCTCCAAACCCTGTGCAAACCAGGACATATCCACGCGTGGTGCCTCATTGTCAATGCACAGATAAACTATTGTAAAGCGATCCTCCTCGCGAGGAAGCACGTTGGGCTTTCTTGAAATGCGTATCTGCTTGGTGTCGCTTGGTTCGACAAAACCTTTGGACGGAACGACGACAAAGTCGTTTGGCCGAGTTATTTTGACGAAGTAAGCTACCTTTTGCGAGTTTGGATTCGTTATCTGCAATTCCACCGTTGTCCAATCGGTAAATGGAGCTTCTAAGGTTATTTCCTTTTCGGGCTGGTAAACCAAGTCGGCTGGTGGGGCAATCGGCGTAAATGTTGCCATCATACTAACCGACGGGTAATTGCATCAAGTTTCTCTACGCGATAATTATCCTACTTGGACAAAGTTGAAGTGGTAAGTTTAAAACTGCAAGCGGGCTAGTTTTAAAAGTTTTTCAAAAACCCGCTTTAAAAAGCGCTGCAATAGGCTTGTCCTTTGCACAAAGCATTTGTAAAAGGCTGATACTGTTGAGGACAATGAAACTGCGACAGAAATTCGAAATTATGCGTGCCGCACGGAGCAAAGAATTGGTCATACTGTGCTCCAACCTTTTCTATGCGACAAACTTGAACTGAAGAGCGACTACGGGCTTGAACTACGCACCGTAGAAGACAATAATAAGAAAACAGAGAAGTTCTCTTTCATGGGAGTCCGTTGAAGTCTGACGGAAATTTACACCTGATCGATCGCTGGGAAAAGTGTTAATTTTCTGTCCAAAACTGAGCCGTGCTAATAGCCTTCTCAGCCAATGAGATGAACTTAGAAAGTCGGCCAGTAACGGTTTATGAACGTTTAAACTCATCTTGCTGTGCAAACGGATGTATTCGACAGCGAACACTATTTATGCAGGAAATCCTTTAAAAGATATATTCCTTAATGGGTGCATAGAAAAAGTTGATACCGAAAAAGAGCGAGTGATCAATGAGCATTTACGCAGGAACCTTTACAAGCCCGTATGCTTTGTCTTAGGACAGTTTGACGAACAATAGACATGAAAATAACAATGGATACAGCGGTGTACCGAAATTTAAACTACGCTGAAATCTTTTACGTATTTTCTCTCTAAAACTGTTAGCATATTTCGCTGAGCGCTGCACTATAGTCAAGCGCCTACTCGCTGGAAAATGTTTAAACCGCATTAACGGATTACTTTTATAGTTTAAACTCCAACAGGGAAGTATTCAATAGGGGCAATTAACATTCTAAACCAGCGTCATTCATCAAAGTAGAAGAATGTGTTGACGATTAATTGTATGCACAAACTATTGGGCAAACAATCGTCGCTTGCACAAGCGGTTAAAGCTATTCGTTTAAACATTCATGCATTCGCCTAACTTCATAATAACAGTTCCAGACGCGGGAAACTTTTACGTCACATGAACAGCGGGAAATAGTAGAAGGAATAAGTTATTAAACCAGAAGATTAAAATCGAAAATAAAGATTATGACAGACTCCTCTCCCATCTGCAAACACGCATTTCTTAAGGAAGACATTACAAAGAAGAGGATCATTTAAATGAGATCTGTTTGTCATATTTGTTGTTTTACGCTAAATTGATGTATCAATAATTAAGTACGTTTTCATTTACGAAAATTCTCCTACTGCGTCAACCTAAATGTGGCATTCCATAAGTCATTGCTGAAAAAACGTGGATACAGTATACCAAACATGACTCACCTTTTATCGAGTAGACATTTGAGCGTGAAGTCATTCGAACGTTTTGCCAGTTGCTCCGATGGCTAACCGTTCAACATTATGTGAAGAAAACAACGTCTCCGCTCTACACATCGCTCGGCTTGAGCAGGACAAGTTGACGTAAAAAGAAATCAAGTACAAATCTAGAAATTTAGTTCGACAGACACTTCATTCCGAATTTCGTAATCTGTCTTGTTACTGATGCCTTCTAGAAACGAAACGCAAGCATCGCGCTTCGTAATGAAAAAAAATCAGGCGCAGTTTGTTTCCTTTCGGTACCAAGTTTTAGACATAATGCGCAATCAAACTGCAAAAAAATAATAAAAAAAAGCATTTCGCCTGCATTTTTACACAGGAACTATTGCACTAAGAATTTTGAGGTGCCTTTCTCTATTTGCCCGCAAACAAATACAGTAGGTGACAACAATCAGGCTTGCACTTGTCGTAAACATACAGTAAGACAAACAATACGGATCTTTCGATTTTTTGGCGTTATGTTTTAGAAATGCATAAGGCCACCCTGATCAGTTCTACCCTTACCTAAGCCTAAGCTAAACTATAAACATTATGTTCAGGTTTAGGCTGAAGTAAGGGCAGCACAGGATAGTCCGCAAAAAGACGCGTAATCAGTGTTGCTTATCTTACTATATGCTTACGAATAGAACAAACCTGATTATCGTCAGATTACTGTATTGTTTGCGGGCGAGCAGAATCGGAAGCCCGTAGCATTTAAAATATAAAAGCTCAGCAAGGGGTTTCCAAACGGAATGCATAAATGCTTCGTACGCAATCGAACTGATCGATTTTTGGCAGAGTTTTCGGGAAGGATCAAAACCGGAGCAATCGAAACTTGTTGCAACACCTACAGCAGCTGTGAGTGAGTTGGCTTCAAAATACTTCAACGCTAATTTCATACTGAGTTTGATCAAGCAATTTAAATTTACGGAACACCACGAATAAGCGCTGCAGTGTACTTTTCTGAGCATGGCAGCGCGCACAGTTGTAAACAAAGTTTTCTGTGCAAGCTAAAGCGAATGTACAACAATAATAAACGCGACATTGCATCAAATTTCCGCCGCTACTGCTAGACGAACTTTATACGTCGAGTCATTAAATAAATTTAAAGTATGAACCTGTTACTCAGATTGCTTACTGTACAACAGTAAGCGTTGCTGAAGAGTGCAATTTCGGAAAGAAATGGCTACTGCGCTGGCTGAAATTGGCATAAACTTGGTATTATACTACCATTTATAGCAAAATATCGTGACATTTTTCACGATTTCAGGAACAAGATTTAGGCCCCAAAGATGTGGTCACGGCGATGGAACTGGTCCCGGAGGACGAGGATACGGATCCGCTAGCTCGCGAAAAATATCTTAGATATAAGGTAAGCCCTTGTAGCTTTTTGTTTCCAAAGCAAGCGAAACGTCTTTGCAGAAGCTTGAACAAGGATTGCAGTTGTTGCGGATGCAAGTGTCTTACGTAAAAGCGGAACAGCGAAACTTGCGCAAGGAACAGTTGCACGCTCAAGAGGAGGTGAAACGAATTCAATCTGTACCATTGGTCATTGGACAGTTTTTGGAAGCGGTTGACCAGAACTACGCCATCGTTGGCTCAACTACTGGTATGACGTCATAAAGCAAAAATGTTTCCGTTTTAACTTTGTTTTCAAGGCTCAAACTATTACGTACGTATTCTGTCGACCATCGATCGCGAATTGCTAAAACCCGGTTCGAGTGTCGCTTTGCATAAGTACAGTAATGCTCTAGTTGACGTTCTACCACCGGAAGCCGACTCCAGCATTGCTATGCTTCGAGCTGGTGCGCCTTTGACTACGTGTTGCTTTTCTATTCCACTTTTGTCTTCTTTGTTTTTCAGACGAAAAGCCGGACGTAAGCTATCTGGACATTGGCGGATTGGATGTTCAAAAACAGGAAGTCCGAGAAGCAGTGGAACTTCCATTGACGCATTTTGAATTGTACCAACAAATAGGCATTGACCCTCCGCAAGGTGTACTTCTTTACGGTCCGCCGGGATGTGGTAAAACAATGCTCGCCAAGGCAGTAGCTCATCACACAACCGGTAACAAATGGACATTTTGACAATGTGAGGGGTAGTCGAACAAAAAGTTTTCTTCAGCGGCGTTTATTCGTGTTGTCGGCAGCGAGTTTGTACAAAAATATCTTGGCGAAGGGCCAAGAATGGTTCGGGATGTCTTTCGTTTAGCTCGAGAAAATGCTCCGGCTATTATTTTCATCGACGAAATTGACGCTATAGCGACGAAACGTTTCGACGCTCAAACTGGAGGTACTAAACATTTGAATATGTTTACGCGTATATCGTATTCTATTAAATAGCGGACAGAGAGGTGCAACGAATTCTTCTTGAACTTCTCAACCAAATGGATGGATTCGACAGAAATGCGAACGTCAGGGTATAGTGCGGTTTTCAATTTTAAAATCAATTATTTTTAAGCCATCTTTCCTTGCAGGTTATAATGGCTACGAACAGAGCGGACACGTTGGATCCCGCGTTGCTTCGACCGGGTCGGTTGGATCGCAAAATCGAATTTCCATTGCCGGATCGTAGACAGAAGCGCCTCGTATTTACCACCATTGCGTCAAGAATGAATTTGCACGACGATGTAGACTTGGAAGATTTGGTATCTCGACCAGACAAAGTGACAGGAGCTGACATCAATGCAATCTGCCAAGAGGTTACTTAAGCCTAAAACCGTTTTCTTTTATGTTATTACTTTGCCTTTTAAGGCGGGAATGCTGGCCGTCAGAGAAAACCGATATGTCGTAATGGCTAAGGACTTTGAGAAAGCCCACAAGACAGTCATGCGTAAAAACGAACTTGACTTTGAATTCTACGATTGAGCTGTCAGTGATGCACTTAACAAGTATTTGTAGTTAAACCAGTTTTTAACCTTTAAAAATGACTTGTCTTTTTGACGTCATTGGCGCTACTTGTATGCGACGGTTAACCATCCTCTAGAATGCGTCGAAAACAAAGAATGTTAAGTTTAATCTACAGTTGCCTTGTAATAAAGTATGATGCATGCCGGAATAACGTAGTGGAAAAAGATGGCAGATAGATTGCGATTTTCGCAGTTTAGTTAATGACAATCAAGCGCGGTCTAGAAATGTAAAGTATAGAATGTTCTGCCGATGATGTTAATGCCCATCATATCCGTAGCAGATGGTTTAGCAGTCCTTTAATCATACCTGTAACTTTACGCACAGGCGCTCAGGTAATTTTTACATTACTCGATGCCTTGAAATCGCGACGGAAATGACGCTAGCAGTTATAATGCGGTTATGCTTATTCATTGTGTATGAAACCCATAGCTCAAGAACGATAATTCAACTAACGTTTTGTTACAAAAAAGAAAACGTGAAATCATACAATTAACTCTTTTAACGGCATACAGTAAGAAATGTTCTACTTAGTATTATTAATTGGTGTTATGATTTTAACGTATCCAACAATGCTGAGAATACAGCTTTGGTTGTTGAAAACTTGTATCAAATTTAAAAATCAAGTTTGTGCATAGGCATAAAAAAACAAGTAAAAATATAGTGTTGAGTTACTTATTAAATGATTAAAGTGTTGGAATACATCATGGCCAATTCCTGCGTTTGTGAGAATAGGTCTTTTCAAAACGCGGCCCAGACTTACAGTATAGTAACTGAATGCAGGTAAGTAAAGTGAAAATTCAAATTTTCGTATGTCAGAACCCTTCTTAGTCTCGGCAAATGAACGTTATTTTAGCTGTTGCCAAAAGTGAACTCTTTTTCTGCCAGGTATCACTGTCCAAGGAACCAGTTGCTGTATACAGAAGTGACCGGGAGCAAATCGTCCCGCGGAAAGGACCCCATTTTCAGCTAAGGCTTTGGCAGCGTAAACTTGGCAGCATCAATTTTAGCGTTGGCATTTAAATGTTTCCTTACTTCACCTGCATTGCACTTTTCATACTGTACTTTCGGGGGCACTTTTCGACAAGAGCGCAAAAGCTCTGCATACGCTTTAGAAAGGTAAGCAATTCACAAGATGCTCATTTTTTTTGAAACAAGAATTATCCAATCAATAATCTATCGACAAACTGAGAAAACGCTTCAGTACAGATTAGTACTAACAAAAAGTGGTTTACCTTTTGGCTTCTCAAACGTGGTTATTGTTCGCAAGAAAAAGTCAACGTCCCTAAAACAAACTAACTGTTAGCAAAAGTTCTTCGTGTAAATACAATTTTAAAACTATCGTAACATTCAAAATTGGATGCTCAGGAACGGTAACTCAAAGCAACCTTTACTACAATCAAACAATAAGTTTGACGAAATCCCTAAACAGTATTGCTTTCAGGAACAGTCGAGTAACCAGAATTACTGAATTGGAAGGTTAGTCCAGCTAACGTGTAAGCTATCATTGGCTATCCTGTTTAAATTGTCTAAAATACAGTATGAAAGAAAATGCAGGTTTTGTAAAAACTGTTTTGAAAATGTTGATGATTTGAATGCCACTATAAGCATGAAGGCAATCAAGGCAGCAACACTGACTGGTATGAACACAGTAGTTGGAAACATAGTCAGTTGCACAGTTGCAGCAACGGTCGCAATTACTTACAGCTTTATGAAATGGACGGAGCAGCTGCGGCAGACGTTATCTTAAAGATGATCAAAGTACATAGGAAGAAAGACATAAAAGCAATTGTCATTCTCACGGACACTTTATCTACGAAGATGTCAGTCAATACTCTGCGCGCAGTTTAAATCTTCCAGCAGCTGATCTAAAAACTGTTACTTTCCGCTAATGGTTTTGAAATTGGTGGCGAAACGCCTTAAATTTTTCTTTTCCCGTCGCAGCTACTATTCATCCGAGCAGAAATGTTGCGAAGTTGACTCATTTAGTAAGCGCTTACGAAAAGGACTTGGCGACAGCGGCGTCGGAGCGAAAGTTATTTAGGTCGTTTCGATGGCTATTGCAAGCTGTACTTCAAAAACTTTGTTCTCACAGACAAACATTGCATTTAGAGTATACCTTTTCCATCAACCAATCTCGTCAGTCAGCGCAATAGGCAGAACGATAAAACAGACCTATACGAACAGGACGAAAATGATCACCGGACGATAAAGTGCACAGTGATACATATCATTACGCGTATTGAATGAAAGTTCATTAATATTGCATCAAGCCAGTCAGTGTACCGAAACTGGAAAGTTATAAATTTCACTTATTGGCGTCACTGAAGAAAGATCAACAATGATATTTGAACGAAGCTGAAGTGGAGCAAAGATGCTTTACTACACAACAACCGCTGCTACTCGTATTTCCATTATTCTATTATTTTCAAATTCGAAATGTATTAACAGCCGCGGACGTTAACGTGGATCAACGACTGCGTTCTTTTTGAAAATTTCAATTGAATACGATCAATAAGTGACGGAACGACGATACAACTACTATTTTTAGGAAGGAATGTACGGTTGCTGTAGCGAGTCAAGTGAACTTTTGCTATTCGGAAAGAACAAAGAGAGCGACTACTTTTCGTCAAGCTGTCTATGCTCTCACTTTAATCGATTCGACTGCGTAACTTAACAGCTACAATACATAGCGAAAGTGAGTCAATAAAACACCCAAAACGGCAACTTGACTATCAATGGAGCGACTTAAAACGCGAAAAGGTAACTTCACTTAGCTTGCAATTTCGCTTTAACAGCTTCGCCATGCAACAAAGTATCGTATTCGTCGAAGCGTTTGTTTTACGAGCTATTTTTTACGCTAAAAAAATTCGTTTCTTCAGATTTTGACACCACAAAAGATGCAAGGAAAAGGGCAAAATCAATCGAACCGTAAAAGTGGCAATTTTTGCTCAACCGATCGGACTTTTCAAAAAAGAACGCAAGTCGCAGCCGCTATTGTTCAATTTAAATTTTCAAAATTATCAGCTTCGACATTCGCCACCTTGCCACCGTCAACGGTCAGTTGGTAGCTTACAAAATTTTTGCAAACAAGTTTTATCAAAAAGAATTAAAAAGCCGGAAACAATCGAGCATTCCTATTAGTAGACATCCGTACTCGATAGTGTGTCATCAATTTACCGATAACGTTCAGACGACTGTTGTCTGAATCCAGCCACTAATAGATGATGCGCTCAGAAAAGAGGAATGACCAAACTGCAAATAAATAGAGAAATGTAGCAACGACAGGTGTCCCTTCCAATGGGTGAAGGACCGCCAAGCAGGTGGCGAACATGGCAATACGCACTTGTTCCGGAAATACACGTGATTTAACTTACAAGAAAAAAGCTTATCAGAGGAGGGGGCAAACGACTAGCAAGCCAAACAAAAAAAAATATGGCACCCCACCGATAAAATTCAGCCTTACGGACGAAGGGAAATTTTTTTTTTTGCAATGTTTGCGAATTACTTGGCTATATGCTTAACGCGTGATTCAGCGTTCCAAGCGGACTGCAAAAGCACATTCAACCCGCCTTGACGTTGCTTAAATTTGATTTATTGACCTGCAGGTACAAATGTTTCTTACAGTAAAACAATAGAAGCGGTCGTCCATCTGGCGAGCGAGCGAGCTGTGAGCGTTACGCCGCCGGCTGGCGGTGCAGCATGATAAAAGTAGCCTTTTTTGATCGAATTCCCCACTGGGACATCACGTCGTCGTTGTCGTCTGCGACCTTCGCGGCTAAGGAAGCAGCTGTTGACTGGCTCGTTTTTGTCCTGTCGAACAAGTTGGGAGGCACCGAAAAATTGCCCAGCATGCAGATGGTTAACAGACGCAATTCCCTCGGCGCAGACAGAAGGCAGACGGGTGCCGATGTTGTGCCCATTACGGCGTTATAAGTTGGCCGATTGTTGGGTCGAGCCGTCAGTACGCCGTTGGACAGCCCCCAGTCAAGGACAAGCCGAGTGAGTACCTATTGAATGGCCACTTCTCGCCTCCGTGGGACACACACACACACACATACACAATAGCTTACTCTTCCTTTATAGTTATCATCTGTGCTGACTAATGCAAAGTGGCTCGCCGCATGTCGACTGCAAAATGATCAAAAAAACCGCCGAGCGAAGTGACGCGATTTCAAAAATCAGATTTGCAGGTACTATTATCCAGACGCGAGCGCGCGCGCGCACTGTAGGCTTTTGGCTGAATCGGCGCGGTGTGGTTGTGTGTGTTTCTTTATTCGGTTCTCCATTGTTGCGTTATTAGCGACCTTGATCGTGACAGCTGCCTCGGGCGGTGCAAGTCGAACAATGGTGGTTCACCTCAGATGATGACGACGATGATGGCGCGCGCGCGCAAATTATTTTTCGCCTTTTTCTCCTTCTCTGTCTCTCGCTCACATTGAAGCTGTCCGCTGTCAAGGCCTGTGTCGCAGCGATGACTGGTGCACCGATCGATGCGGCTAAGAAGTACCGTTTCCAGGGCAGCCCCATGGAAACGAAGGCACCGTTATTTTATCTTAGCCGCTGTCGTCATTTGTACGAGCGCATGGTTCGTTCGTTGCTCGAAGGTCGCTGTAAACGGGCTTATCACTTGGCTACGAGCAGACTACCAAAAACAGAGAAGATAACTAATTGCTTATGGCAAGTTTATTGGTCGTCCATCGCCGATGGCGTCCACCGCCGACAGCTTCCGATGGGACAGGAAGTGCGCCGTTAGCATATTGAAAGGATGCTGCGGCCGGATGAGGTGACCAGTTTTGCATAAGCGTACTTTTGGAGAGGTAGGCTTACGATTGATGACTGCCATCGCCGACAGTCAATTATCCGGTGCTCCAGTTCAATCTGCGATTAGGCGCCGTGCTTTTCATTGTGCTCTGCACAATGTAGCTACTGAGCGGACAGCCAATAATTATTGCCTGCAACAGGACAAGTCGCATCGTAGTCGCCAACCTTGGCAAAGCTGTATGATTGTGATGATGATGATGATGGCAGTTGCTGGCGACAGTTCCATGTCGCTGACTCTAAGCGACTCGCGTCCTCCTCGAAGAGGACGAGTCGCTTGTTGCCAAGAGACGACGCCCCCAAGCAGGTCATCCAACAGCATTTCAACCAATCATCGCGGCCGCCAAAGTAAGTTTCAAATGCGTGCATGTTTCTATTTTGTCATGTATGCGCTCACGCTCACCACCCCATGGACGCTGCTGCTTCTTCGACTGTCTCATTTCAGCGTGGTGCTATTCGGCCCCTGTTGGTCAACAATGATTCGTCGTTGGAAGTAACTCTATTCAAATTTTTCTTAGTCCAGCCACCTGTCCACCAAGGCCATAAGTGATATTGATTAGTTAGTAACTGTAGCCGACTAGCAGCAATCGAACATTATCCATTTGACAACACTGTGACGACTGCCTATTGCTGTCCAAAGAATGTACGCTTTGGGATTTGTTTTTAGAGAACAAGCCAATTCCGGACGATCCAAAGTGAGAGGAAAAGTTTTGACGACAATAAATCGATCAGTGAGAATCCAGTCCTTGTCGACTGTCAGCGTCAGCCGTCGTCATAACGCGTCCATTCTCTCTCTCTCTCTCTCTATCCACCATTGCCTCAAAGCTCGTACGCGCCGCTTTTGCGAAGAGTGAGTTGGAGGACGGAGAGACAATGAGAGAGAGATGGGATTTGTCTCAGACTTTGCCTGCGCTTTGAATGGCACTGGATGAATTCACGGCTGCCATCTTCGGACCGTGTTTTCATCAGTGCTATCAAAAGATCGGCGAACAAACGCCACCCATCCCCGTAAGCGACAGCCCGCCGCCATAGCTGTGTCTCTATACCTTAGCAGCATAGCTGGTGATTGTAGCGTTCCCGGCGCTTGGCACTGTAAGAATTCACAGAGAGAAGAATTATGTACTCGTGGATTCTTCTGTGTCAAACGCTGAGACCGGCTTTTTCGTCATTGTCGTCATCGCCGCCATCCGGACAGATAAAGTGATGACGTAAGAAAAATGGTATGCTCGCGAATTCGGTGTTTTGCATTTATTTCTTTGCAGCGACAACGGAAAAAAGCGCCTCAACCTTATACGCCTGACAGCAAAGCGTAAAAAAGAAAATTAAACAACCATTTTCGATGACGTCATCATCGGGCATCCAGACTACCATGCATGGCTAAGTGAGTTTTCCAATCGCAACCGGGTTCACGTTTGTATAAGCTGAGAATAAGGAAGCCGTGAGAGTCTTGCGGGGTATGCTGAGCCTAAAAGGTGAGCTTAAGATAAGCTCTTTGTTCAATAGCTCAAGTGTAGCCGTCATACCTTCAGCTTGGAACGGTGAACGTCGATTTCGCATGGAAACTTTGCAATCAAATACCTATAGCGCAAGTCTACATTTGGCGTGCTTCGAATGGTCACCTCCAATTGCAAGCTGCTAAACACGGAGCCTCATGTACAAAAACGGAAAAGCCCTCTTGCAGTTTTGCTGTTTACCAGGACGACAAGTTCCACAGGGAGAAGGAAGCATTTTTGAACAGCCTATCTGGCAACGGCTCCTCTTTGAAGAAACCTATCATTTTGTCCAATGCGTTTCGCGGTTTCAATCCGCTAAAACGAATGGCCACGTCGACGACGTTGACATTTTCGTGAAGGATGAAAACGCTGGGTTCAACTGTTTCCATCTTGTCCAATGAGGTGACACATCAAGGGCGCGCCAAACGGGCTCCGCGGACAATATTTTGCCCCTTCCTCGCGCAGACGCCAAAGAGAACGTAGAGAAGACTTATTGTATCGCAACGTTGCTACAGTGTTGATGCTTCCGACGCACCGGTTAGAAGACAGGCCACGTTCGCCCCTTTGTTTTCAAACCAGTTTGTATGATCAACCAGCCGGTTGGAACAACCGGATCGGCCTCAATAAGCGCGCACGAAAAGATAGGCACAATGTCTGCTTGTCGCCAGTGAAAACTGCCAATGCTGTCTGTCTGCTAAAGGCAACTTTCCTTCCCCTCATCACTGTGACACAATTCGGTCGTAGCGTCTGCATTTATCGTTTGAAAATGATTGATCACCCGACAGGTGGCTCATCTCTATAGGCGTTATCAGCGCAAACGGTGGACAGTTGTAATCGGCGATTGGAACAAACTGTGTGCTTCTCAAAACGTGACTAACATAATAAATATAGAAACAATAAAATTGCTTAGGAAAAATAAAATTGAACAGCAAACTATCTTACCCGACAAAGTTGGACACGCTGATCGCTGTACCGACACAGATGCGTCATCGCGGATGGACATTTTGTCAGCGTTAATACTGGTTTATTCGGCCAAGAATTGCGTAGTCTAAACTGTTATGTGCACTGCGAAATTTAAGCAAAAATTACTACATTAATCTACGCGATTATCTAAAGGATAATTATGGTAGGCTGAGAGGGTACGAAAGCCATTCTCATCCTGTGTCTTTGAAAGAAAGCGTTTACCTCTAATGGAGAAAGCAAAACAACGCTTTTGATGCGCAAGACAGCCTAAGAATGAGACAGTTGCTGCGCAGGAACACCTCGAGAAAAGGAAAATTAATGCGCAGCGTACATGCGCGAACCTTTGCCTTACCTCACGCAAGTGCCATGCCGGGAAAAGCGCAGGGAACCGTCGAGCAATGATGCACACTACGAGAGGCTAAAATGGACGCCAATTTCAAATAAACAAAATTCAAATAGTAAATACAGTATGGAATTAACATGAACATCATTTACTTCTTTACAGTTTTCATGGTAAGGGCGAGCAGCAGAGCACTGTTTCCGGAGCACAACAGCGGTTCGCAATGTGCGGACACTTCTCAGCAGCGCGGAAACTGCAAATATCTGGCGGAAAATGTGCTTCAAAGTAAGCGTGCAAACTACGGTGTGAAAATGTTTTCTATCGTTCCCCTAACAGATCCCGTAATTGAACAGTTGGTCCGGGCCATAAGGCAAAGCGGCTGGTAAGTTTACAGCCCACTCGCAGTGCAGTGCAAGTGTGCATTTTGGAAGTTTACAATTTTTCGCCGTCACTTCTCCTTGCCGCGTTGCAGCTATTTCAATTTCGGACGAAACGTAGCGTACGAAAAGTGCGCAAAAAATGTGTGCGGAGGTTTTGACTGGAAAAATCATCAAGTACAAATGACGCGACATTTACTTACCGTATTCCAACAGTGATCATTTTTTGACAGGTGATATTGTGCGCCAATGAAAATCAGACGGAAAAGAAAGTACTAAAGGCATTGGCCCACGAGTTGGTGCACATGTTTGACTCGTGCAGAGCCGGCTTTAATTTGGAAAGCATCGAAGATCTGGCATGCTCGGAGGTTACAACCTTAGCTCATGTTGGAGTGATGCTGAAATTTGAATTTCTCCCTTAGATAAGGGCAGCCAATTTGATTCACTGTCAACCTGTCCACTGGTCTCTGGCCGATCCAGTTACGACGAAACGGAAAAATCGCGATACTGCTGTAAGTGAACAAAAAAAGCGACGAATGGGCGTATTGTCCTTTCAAGGAATGTATTAAAAGAATCGCTACCCATTCGGTACGGTTAATCACTGGCGTTGACGATGTTTTGGCCAAGGAGGCGGTCGAAAAAGCCTACGTCCGTTGTTACGCAGATTTTGAGCCTTTCTGCAAACATCTTTTCGATCGCTACAGTTTCAATGCTTGATTGCTATCGACGTTTCGGTTGTTTCTTGCCGATAAGATTTTTATCTTTTTTACAAAAGAACTATGTCAAAGTTGAACATCCGAAAGTTCCAACTTCAGCCTAACGCATTGGTCGTTTTGCATGGAGCCATCGTCCTTCCGTTCCGAAGGTTCGCCATTGGCCCGACCCTTTGCTTGCCTTTGTTTAACAAAAGCGTCGCTCATCAATTCTACAACGTGTTTCAGCAGTATCCTCCAGGCGAGCATCGACTGCGATCCAATATAGGTGGCCAGCGGTTCGCAGGAGAAGTTTGGCAGGCAGAATTTTTGCATTCCATCCAGAACGGAGTTCGCAAACAAATACCACCATTCCGGGTCGAAGTTGACTCGAGTCATCAACGCGTGACTTACGCCAACTCGACAGCACAACTCCTGCAAAAGTCGGCCGTTGTTGATGCCAACATATGCTACAACATTGTCAATGAAGTCGATGAAAATAATTGCTTGACGTGTGAATAACACATTGTCGTGCAGTTCATTGACCGGCGTCGCGCGGAATGGAAACAAACTCTAAAGAAAAGCCATTTAACTTTACGGTTCAAAAGCGAAAATACAAGAAAAAGCAGAAGTAACGAAAATAAGCGCAACTCGGAATTTCGAAAGAACATCGACTAAGCATTGAGACAACTTAAAAAAGTAGCTGACAAGTTCGCAGCTTTGCAAACACACTGTATTGTTAATTCAAAAGTGTACTGTGGGATGACCTGCAAATCATTAAATGTAACCAACTTTGTTCCGCGCGAAGAAAGTAATGAAAAAACCGCTTGACCATGCATACGTTGACGTAGAATGAGAAAAGCGAATCACGCTCGACTGAGGAAAGCAAAGAAAAATCGTTTCTTCGTAAGCGATGCTTTTATCGTAAATATGACCGCGTAAGTAGTTCTTTTTTTTATCGCAAGCATAGAAGCAACCTGCAACAACTTAACAGGTCGCTTTCATGTATACAATGAAAAGAGAAAACGTTTTTGTTTTTACTTCGCAAAGGGATATTTTTCGAAAAATCGAAATTTTAACGTAGAAACGGGACGAGGCCGTACTTCTCAATCGAATCAACAGAAAAGCTGTAAGCAAATGGGTGTACGCACATTAAACTAGACAATACGCGGGACGAAAACAGTACACTGACATTAGTCGCACCTAGACGGTCTTAGCATACTTCAACAGACGACGAATAGGGGAAGAATAAGTGTCGCACTGTTTCTCTTAAAATCTTAGTTAGCTGCTCCATAGCTTGAACTGCCAAATCACGAGTTTAAATAAACTACCGTAAACCAATCGATCCTGAGCATCAAATTATCAGTTTAAATGAATTTCAGGTAGCGACTCCTGTAAGAGAGCAGCCCGCTCGATAGAAGCAAAAGTGTTGCATTTATAGATGCAGCGCTATTTAATAAGCAACTTCATACCAAATCAAACTACTTACGCTTTTTCTGTAGAAGGAAGCATTACTACCGACGCAAAAATCAAAGCCTAAGTTCTGAATTAAACGGAGAACTATTTCACACGGGAATTTAAACATGAAAACAACAGAGTCGATAATAAATAAAATCGAAAAGTTTCAGAAAAACT
Source organism: Trichuris trichiura (assembly GCA_037903355.1). NCBI lineage: Eukaryota > Metazoa > Nematoda > Enoplea > Trichinellida > Trichuridae > Trichuris > Trichuris trichiura. The sequence goes on from JBAJFE010000011.1 coordinate 942,867, forward strand.
GACTTGCCGGGATGGATTGCTTTGGTTTTTGAATCTTTAATTATTTCAATTGCTCCTTGCGTGGAACTGCTTCGGACGATTGGCATTTTGTAAAATACGCGTCAAAGATTTATGAGTTTATATATACAGCGTAGTGCTACGCGTTTTAAGCCAAAAGAAAAAACTTATACGGACCAATTAGGTCGAGCAGCAATCACTGTTCCCCAACGGAAATGAACACACTTTGCAAACAGAGATTTGGTAGCAAAATACCAACTGATGCTTAGCGATTAGGAGACGCCGGTGGAAGGCAATGGTTAAAATAAATTAGTTGCAAAAATTGTAGCTAATAAAGAAAGCTAAGTTAAGCGCTAATGAAAACTACAATTTTTTCAAAGACATACGAGGGAACAACCGCGAGGCGAAAGTTGCCAACTCACCAATGCAACTTTCAATGGTAGCTTCAATCACGCGCGTCGTCTAATACTATTGGAAGTTGGCTAAAGGAAATGGCATCGTTTTTTCAAAAGACAACTTCTACTACGCTGCGCACGTAGCCAAGCGGTTCATCCAATTGACTTTATCTTCTTTAACCAATAGTCAATACACTTTGACTAACAACCCCGCTTAAATTTGTTCACCTTTACAAATGGAACAATACAATCTTGATATAAAGAAAGATATAAGAAAAAGTTTAAAAAATTTAATCTGCATATAAGTCAATCAAGGTTGGTGAAGTCCCAGGGGAACTCGGGATGTCATCAACGCAACAATGAACGCCAATGAGCAATAGAAGTTTGAAAATTCAGGCGATCAGACGACACAAAGCAAACTCTAATCTTGCGCTCATTTTTAAAAAAAGACATTTACCCACCGTACGGTGTCATTACGGTTTGCCGGCGGTACGTCAACCTGATGGACAAAATCAATTGACCAATTAAATATTTTATGAGCAAAGTGTTGAAAGGACAAAGACTGCGTAAGCCTACAAAAAGTCCATATCCAATCAATATTCGCAAAGCATCTCTCCCATCGACAGTCGCGTACGCAAGTTGACACTATTTTGAATTTATCTGACCTCTACAGAACTATCGATGCAAAGCAACGCGTCTTTCTTATCTGAATGCGCCTTCCGCGCTTATCAATGTATTCATGTTAAATAAAGCAATCGACACTTTCGAACTTGTCGGAAATCAGTTAGCATTTGTAGACTTCTCTTTGGAGATTTACATACTTAGGTATAGCGCAAATCCACTGCCGCAGGGATTTAAGCGACCGCGCAACGCTTATACACCCACAAGATGGATCAATATACTCAGGGACAAGTCCTCCTCATTCAAAAGGAAAGTCAATCTATACTCACAGGCATAAAAGCAGGGAATGTAGGAAGCACTTACGAGCTTCTCTGTCAAAAGTGAATACTTCAAAGGAATAAGTACGTCAAATTGAAAAAAAGCGCTTCTTTAGCAACGATCAGCGAACCGTGGCAAAGATAGCTTTTAGTGTAGCTCTCCTAAAGCGCCAATACAAATGAGCGGACTAAATCGAAAAACGCGACTGCATAAATCATGCAAAGCGAGTCGGCAAGAACGGATTGACGTTGTGGAACCATAAGCTTAATGAAGGTTTCGTCTACAGGCCAGCTGCTAAGGACACTGGAAAGTTGCTACTTACAATTTCAAAATCAAAGCAGAAAAAAACAGCTGTACGCATTCTTGCAACGTCATCGAAGTCGGTATTAAGTCGCTTTAACGAATGTATGCAAATTTGCGTAATTTGAAAATAAGATGTTCTCACCGATAACGTCTTATCTTCAAATTACGAAAATTTACACGGAGCCGTTTAGATCTGCTTTTAAGCGCAAATAAAAATTTACGACAACCATTTAGCGAGCGTCAACAAAAGATTGATATAATTTTTCGACAAGCGCGCATTGTACGCCTACCTTGAGCACTGGTTTCTGCATGAATATTTGTATGTAAATTTCTTCGCCAAGTTTGGGTTTGTTATGCACTTTACGCCAACTTTTGAGAATACAGCGCCGTTGCCTCTTGTTTAGACAAGTGATTCTCTCGCCATTTCTACTACTGTACTTTCTCGAAGGCAAAACAGACCAGATGGAGCCGCGGCTTTTGGTGCGCTCTTCCTCTTTGCCCGCGCCCATTGACTGCCGACGATCGTTGGTCATAGCGGTAAAAGAAGGAAGGTTATCGGCCGGAATATCGTAGATTGCTTGCCTGTAATGAAACAAAAGTGCAATAACGCTTCATTCTACCTCCGCTTTCTGATTAAATGAGCGACAGCTGACTGGCAGGGCGCACTTAAGGCGTATGTTCCGAAAACTATGTCGCGCTACCGCTGACAGCTACTTCATTTAAAAATCATTAATCGTCCGCGACCGTTATGACGAAACGAATTTATCTGGTGTGCATGGAATGCCCGGAAAAGCTCGCTATCAATTGAGCCGCCAGTCAATTCAGCCAAGCAAAAAAAAGTAACAGACGCTTTGCTTAGAGATGAGTTGGCCAATAAAATATTCAATCACAACTATCCAAGCCGACCTTTGCCCACGTTATGCACCTCCACTCCGCAATTGTGACAATTAGTCAAAAATGGCAATAGCGCAATGCCGACAGGACGACGATCATGTCCCAGGACGGAAAACCAAAAAGTTCAAAGCGCAAAGCGCAAACGACTTTTATTATTAACGAAATGGCGGCACCAATGCGAAACCGACACGAGACAAATTAATCAGTTGACAAACAAAGGAACAAATTGATCGTTTCAGCGAAAACTGAGGAAGCGCTGCGACAAGCGGAAATGGCCACCGCTTTCAAATATAGGAAAGGTTACTTGAATGGATGAAAAAGAATCGAACAGGGAACACAAGTAGTACGAGAATTCCGTACGCATTCTTTAAAGGAAACAAATGGCATAAAATTATGGAATTACCACCAACAAGAGCGTCAAGTTTCCTTTCAGACCTAACCCTAACGACAGATGACGTAATAAGGGATAGCTAAACCGTCTTTGAACAAAAAATGTGGATTCGTTTGGCCTGAAAAGCCTGAGGTTTCCTAATAAGAAAAGTTTATGCAAACAGAATTCATAGGCAAAGACGCCGTAAGCCTGCACAAATTAAAGCCACGCATAACATCGAATAAATAACAAAGAAAATAAATGACTTGTCGAGAAGCTTAAATCTTGACAAGAGGATGATGCGTTTGAAAATTTTGGAAGCACACGTAGGCAACTTTGCCCTGAGAATATCAAAGGACAAACGCGAACTCTGCTCTGCCGGTCGTCACATCGTCATTAGAGGTAACACAACAGCCTACAATGGGTTATCTCGGAATTACGTATCGACCTGATCAAAGATAAATTTTATTATTTTATCCCACTTTTCGTTAACGTTAAATTTAAAATTGCCTTTTACAACGCGAATTAAAGATACAAAGAAGTATTGTTGGTTGACGCTATCGCGTGTAGCCTGGAAGGCCAAAGGAAGAATTAAGCAAATCTCGTAAAGTAGAAAAAAACAGCACACACGAGAGACTAAGCTTACAGTGGATTAAGGAAACAAAATGATATTATATTGGATAGAAGTTATGTTAAAAATGAATTTATTTGCATAACTCAGTTGTTTTAAAGTTAGAATGCGACTGTGCAAAAAAATGACCGTCAGCTTTAATTAGTAAGCGCTCACGAACGTACGCTTAATTAAATGATGACAAATTTACGTAAAGCACAATGCGCAACAAGTGAAAAAAAGTGGAAAACTTCGACGAAATGAAGAACTAAAGAAAAGCGCGAACATATGCATACTATTAACGTCTATTACATTACAAACGCAAAGCAACTTTCGAATGGTTTCTTACAGAGTCGCCAATGCGAGCGACTAAAGACAATGGGAACAGTAAATATACTTAAACAAGATTAGTTCGTAAACAAAATGCGTAAAACGCCAACTGGAACTTCTTACAAGAAATGTAATGCTCAGCGATTAAGAAACAGTCAATGTAGGCACTTAACGCGATTATTCAAATGTTCAACAAGCAAAGCGCTGATAAAAACGTCACACTGACGCTGTAACAATTAACATAATGATCAATGGGCCAAAAAGGAGCTTTTGCCCATCCGTTTCTTCGTCTTACGCTAGCAGATCCTACAAAGTGGTCAATAACGACTTTTCACCGTGGCTGCATAGCATTTCTACAGAGAAAACGTTGGGAAAATAATTATATACTCACAGCTAAATATTCGCTACACAGAAAAACTGCGTGTTTACTACGATTTGTAACGCATTAATAAAGCTGACGAACAATGCAGTGAGGTTATGTCTAATAGACAATTATTGATCAGCGTACGGTGCAATCATATGAGGTCAAAACTAACACAAAGTGTCGCCCATTTACGCAAGCATAGATATGACCACGCGTTTCGCGCTTGGCAGCGCACAGTTGTTGGTCTTGTTTAAAAAAGCTAAAGGATATAATGCCAAATAAGAGAGAAAAACCGCTGCTGCAATAGCTCTGTGACAATAGGAAACTTAGGTTGCCTACTTCATTTAGTTATAGGAAAGATTGCTCTCCGAAAATAACAAACTCTTTATTTAGCTACGGACCTAACATTGCCGGCATTAAATGGACAGACAATTAGACTAATTCTAAATAGGGTGACAAAGAAAATCTCGCGTTCTTTTTGGGCAACTATCGCGCACCCGCTCCGAGCGTCTTACGGCAGAGTTAATATAAAAGATTCAATCAACAAAATCTACAGTGAAAAAATGCAGCCACGACTGACATACCTCAAAAGTTTGAAAGGTTAATTAAAGCAATCAAATCACTGCGGAAACATGTCAATCATACTTGGCTCGCGCTCAGCACCTTAATAACTGCCTCCCAATGGATCGTAAAACGTGTAACTGAAATGACGGCTTAGAAGGCTTCGAACTTCAACGCAGCGACTTAGATTTTTTCATCGAGATAAACTTAATTTAAAAAAGTCCACATCGTATGTTGCTGCGTCATGCAGCGCAGTAAATTCAATTTATAGCAAAGTAAAGTACGACCCTTAATCATGCGTGCAATAGAAAAAGAGAAAGTTGCAATCCATTTCTGCTTGCACGTGCAACAGCTTGAAAATACCACTTAAATCGATGCGACCAGCTTTACGCACGTAGTTCAATCGAGTAGCGAGCTGACATATGACCCTTCCCCTCAAGCAATGATGTGAACTACGCTATGTTAATGTTTTTTTAAGGGGCTGCGCTTTGCATAAGAAACGTAGTCATTTTTGGCTGTTCGATTTCAAAACTAAGCAAAGCTACGCCAAATTCTGGGTCGTACTTTTACACTTCAAAGCGATCGATAAGCACTTCAATTCGTCTCTAACGAAATCAAGACTTTGCCGCCCTTATTGTACGGGATGTTGCGCAGCTTAAAAACCAATGGAGAAATTGCATCAGTTTCAACATTGAAGCACATTTTCAATTCAGTCTCTTACTTGGTATCGCTGCCAGCGGAAGCAGCGGGCTAAGCATGAAAAGCAAGCGTAAAAACTGCATGTGCTGCAACCACCATCACGTCAGCATTGGGCTACAGACGTAGCAACACGTACACCTTAGGTTTGAAATAGCGTCTACGCGGTCGACTTTTCTACACTTTGGTATGTTCGATAAAAGGCGGGAACAAACTGACGAAAACTTTTCTTTAGCTGCCAAAAAAGGGAATACGTAAAATTGTCGCAAATGTCAACAGGTAAAAATTTGATGACTTGTAGGCGTTACGCGTCAATAAAAATGAAGCAACAACAACCAATAGATGCTTGGAGAAAAACCTTAACGCCTTTGGAGCTTATTGGGAAGCTTAAATTTAAAATGCGAAGCCAAATCTTATTCATACTATCCCTCTGCGTTGTACCTTCAAGGAATACGTAACTTTCAGAACCTCGGATATAGTCCCGCGCTAAAATATTAAGCCTACTATTTTATTCTTAACGATAAGGTGGAGCACGCGACGCTATGCGCATTCGCTGCACGTGCTAGTAACGACGAGGAAATTTAAGTAATGTCCATCGAAAGAAACGCAAATAAATGTATGAGAAGTCGTCTTGCTTTTAGCTCGTATTCCTAATCTGCACGCCTTTCATCCGGCAAGAACATTCTCAAAAAAAAAAGATTTGATTTTTTAATGCAAACTGACCAAATATGGCTTTAGCCGAATCCCGAAAGTGCAGTATTGTTCTCTCTACAACGAGCGGCTCAAGCGCGGCGGGAAAATTAAATCCTATACGGATGTTAAAACGCCTCGCGCATTTCACTGCGAAGTCCCAATAAGCTTGGAAAGAATAGGTGTGCAGTCATCCATTTAGTTTTGTTCTTATCTAAACCTAAGCCAAAACAGGTGCCATTGTTAGCACTTGAATTTCATTAATCGGAAAAGATTTCCCGCGAGCAATAACATCTTCTCTTCCGACTTGACAAGTCAGCGAAAATGTACATCAGTTGGATGTATTAAAATTTTTTTGCTTCGTAACATCTTCACGCGCAGCTGATCAATTATTAATTATTGCCGCGACGATTGTCGTGTCAATTAAGAATACCGTTTACGCACCAGACTGCTTACAACAACTTTTTCTCCTAAAAGCTTGCATGACTTCAGTTTAGCATTTCTTTTCTCTTTACTCAAAAACCCTTTAAGGATCTAGTGAAAATTTTAAAAATTAGAATGAGAGCATTAGTCAAGCGAATACTGTAAATCATACTATCGCTAATCAGGCAACCACGGCGAAGTAAACGCTGTAGTTATTTTTCCCTATTTGTAACGGCATGAAAGATTGCCCTACTAACGTAATCAAAATCGGCGCTGCAAACTTCAATGCTTTCGTAAAGCATTGGAAATGAAAGAGTAATTATGAAAATAAGGTAAACAAAAGTAAAGACTTACCCATTGGTGGCGGGTACAACCCGATTATGAAATGGGGCGTTTTTATGGTTGGCGGATGTGGCGAAGGGACAATGATTTTCAACGTCAACTTTTGAGGTCCTCATGATGCCAACGTGTTAACCGCGTAACCACGGCGAGTAAAAGTATGCCAAATGCGGAATCGTTGCGAACTTGCTGGTCAAGTTGGTCGAGCTGTTGATGGCAGCCAATCAAAGAGACGGAATACACGCAGGACATTGCTCCGATGCTAGCTTCGTCTGGCCAAAGCGGATATCCCAGAGCGGACCGCCAATTGGGAAACAAAATAAGAAGAGACCATATTTCGAAGATAGTGCCGAAAAGTCGCAACAAAACAGCAGGGTTTCGGACGAACAACTCGACAGGATGTCGACAAAATGGACGCCATGTGACGCTAAAAGGTAACCCGCTGAGAACCTAAGCGCACAAGCAGTAATGACGCACACGTGTTTTGAACACGTTCAATCTGCGCGCTGCTGGAAAAGTACCGTAGTAATGATCACAATACAACATTATGCGCCTTTGCTTCTAATATATTCAAAAGTAGACGTTGCGCACATATCCGCTGAGAGGCCAATTTAATATTGGAAGAAACGCGTTAAAGTAGAATTGATAAAAGAAAAAGAATTACTCGTGCACTCTTGCAAAAAAGGTAATGCATTAATTTAAGCAAAAAAACTTATGCAGCCGCTTGAGTTTCCGCCCACAATTACCGACAAGCTGCTATGAAAGGCGTTTATGAAACAAACGGTAGCCAAGTCACGGAGTGTGATCACGTTCTTAGCTTTGTCATCACACATCTCTAGCTGAACATACGCTATTGATAACAAGTGGGCCGGCAACAATAGGTCAAAAAAGTATACTTACTACACGCGGACGGTCCATGCTGCCTGCTATAAATAATGTTTCATCTTTTGGATGCCAAACTGGGCGGAATTTAGTTAGCCAACGCCCCACGTGATTGTTGTGAGGCGTGAACGCCTTATTGGCGAACATGTTGCCTTTCAAACTTGTCACATTCCATACAATGATCAAATCGTCCGAAGAGGAGGTCAACAGGCGATTTCCGGTTACAGGGGAGAAAAAGGCGTTACTCGCCAAGCCGCCATGCGGCAATTCGCATAGAGCGCCGCTTAGATTGCGCGAATCTCATAGGTGAACATACCTGCAATGCAACACGCAAAAAATGCGCGCACAAAAGCGTGAGAAACTCACCTTTGAAAGGAGGAAGTACAAAAAATGTTATCTCGGCAAGGGTGTACATCGATTGTACGAAGGCGGTCTTTGTTTGACTCAAAGCTGGAATGGCTTAAAAAACCTTCGCTGTATTGGCGAACTCAAAAAAACGCAAAAACGCAATGCGTCCGGGTCAAAGATAAAGAATTATGCAAATTTGGAAATGAAACTTTTTAAATAATGCACTCAGCAGCAATGCCAACCGTCAATCATTGCATTGCAGTTCACGACAAGTTTCAAATGCCTATAAGTTTTCATTAAAAACGACGAGGATGCCTTTCATGTATTGAAGTTATAAGTTGAGATTTTAAAAAATATTGCCACATCCGTCACTACAGTAAAGCAACAATCACATGACGAACAACGTAATTCAGTTAGCCGTCTAATTCTATCACTATTCGCCGAAAGTTTCGTCTTTAGAACAACGACATCGTTCTAAGAGAATAAAGCAGAAATAATTAAAATATTACTATTCATTTAAAGTGGATTCGCAGGCCTGTATGTAAGTAAAACTCTACAAGCAAAGAGCTGGGAAATATTTATTATTGAAAATGGGCAACAACGGAAATACGGCTGAAAGGCCGCGTATTGAAAGCATAAGAAAATGTAATGAGTACAACGGAAATCATTTATTAACCGTCAAAAGCTGAAAGGATCAATTAGTCAAAGGCGAATCGCCTGAGATTTTCCATTTGCGTAATAATTACTAATTTTATGGATCGGTAAAGTGTCATTGATTTCGCACGGCTTTCAAACACTTCTTAACGATGTATTCGGACGCCGTTTTCAGCTGACAGCGTTCTTAAGTTGAGAAGACGACAACGCTGACGACAGATAAGGCATTTTCAAAATTTTGCTTATTAAAAATCGTTTGAAGGAGAAGCGATTGTACGAAACTGACGAAAAAATAATTACTAACCTATTAGTAGCAGAGTTGATGAATGAACGCTATGAAATTTGAATAGAATAGAATTTTTGAAAAAGCTTACATGCCACGTCGCCGAAGATCAATGCGCACAACGGAGCCGGAGTGAGTGGCAACAAATAATTCATGAGCGCCGGAGAAGGCAAAAAGTTTGCAGGTCATCCTCGTCGACGAACACCTGTAATGGGGTTGCCCCAATACGAATGTATCGTAAGGATAGACCGCACAAACTTCATTGAACGATTTCTTGTGAAGGTCAAAGCAGCGCACACTACCATCATAAGCGCAGCTGTACAACTTGTTACTATTGAATCCATTGAACTTAACGCAGTTAACGGGACTAATATGACGTTTAAACTGCCATACAGGAGAGCTGGGTATGTCTTTTATGGATGTCTGGAAAAAATGTCGGTTAGAAAACAATTCTGAAATATTATTAATATACAACGTCAGTGAAGCCAGTGTTTCCCTGCTTGTCTCCAGCTGCAATAAATTGACCATTCACCGAGGGATGCACAGCTATTGAATATATTCGGCTGGTTGTCACTTTTCTTCTATCCCGGTACTTGAAGGCACTTATCTGACCGCCAAGACTTTAGAAACAAAAGGATAAGGTACCATCTTAGTTTCGTTTGCACCTACGCTTTGCTGCTGGACGTGTTCCAAGGAACAATGCTGTCCACTGGAAGTTTGCAGAGTGTCTATAATGCTAATGAATGAGTTCAGTTCGCTATCACGGTCTGCTTCGTCGTCAGTTTTCGTAGAAAAGCAATCGGTGATACTCAAAGGTCCAACAGGTCTTGTCTCAACTACAGTTTCAAAAGGTTCAACGATATCTGTGCCCAACTGTTCTGCGATCGCCTTCTTTTCTTCTTCGCCCAAACCTTTAACCATTAAGCGCATACTCTTACGAACCGGGGATAACTTCCTCCCTGTTTTCTTCTCAGGATTCTTCTTTGGCCTGAAATTAGATGAGCGATGGACAATGATCATTCGGTACGTAGAAGCTACCTTGGTGCGACACGCTTCGGCATAGGTGCTTCATCACGCTATAATGCATCATTAATAGATGGAGAGCGAAAGCAGGTAAAGTAGCGATGGTCACTGTATTGCCAACAATTTCACCAATAACATCAAGGGCATCATTTCTTGTTTTCGCACGCAGTTGGCTGTACGAGTACATGACGGCGACGAACTGAAGGCAACGGATTATGAAGAAAAGTTCAGCCGGGACAACCAGAACAAGATTGCTCCACACACATCGAGAAAGATAAACCATTAGTGTGAACTAGTCTTAAAACGGCTGAGAACAACGTGGTCGCAGAAAACCTAATGTCTTAACTTGAGGAGACGAAAACCAACTGAAGCAGATGGGAGGCGCGGTTTTTTAAAAAGAAACAAATAGGAAGTGAACTAACAAAACCTAGCGCAAAAGCAAACGTTGCAACTCGCAAAAACGGTCATAATTCAGCGAAAGTTTACAAACAAAATGAAAAGCGGGAAATATTTACAGTAAGCGAAATCAGACGTATGATTTGCAAGTACGGTATAGGCGGAGTAAACAAAACAGCAGAAGAACTACTTGAAAGCGAAATAAACTTGCGGAGTTGTAATGTCTAACGGCGCTGCAAAAACATTCTGCCGTTTGGATAGCATATATGCATACAGCTTGTTTAAATTGCTTCAGTTAAAAAATAAGTACGCCTTAGTCGGACAGATAAGGAAATAGCTTCAGCAAAAAACGTAATGTAAGCATTATTCATAAGACGAAATGGCTATGCGTAGGGAGACTAGCAAGCATCGAAGAGTTTTGAACATTTAAACTGGGGAACCTTTAACAAAATGTGATAAAACAGCCCGCTTATAACCGCTAAAAAGTGTCTTCGCAGGAAACAGTTTGTTTAGAGAACGTGACAGGCGCAAAAACGAGAATACTCAAAACTCTTGTACCTGAAAATCTTTCAAAAAGTAACTCCTAAGCCAGGCGCCACGTCGTTACATTGAAAGGTCTTAACGATTAAATGACTTAACGCAAACGTAGATAAGTTTTACTTTTTTCGTTAGTTTATTTTTGCACTGCCAACTGTAAAATGACACCAGTTTGCGAATCCCTTCTTCTAGCCTTCGGCTACAGTACCCCAGAAATGAAGTTATGTTTCTTAAACCGCGGGATGACGATCCGATTCTTTTAATCCAATGCTTACAAATTTGGCTAACCTGAAAAAGAAGCAAAATATTTAGGTGCAGAACGAATAAGCAGACTATTACCGACCTTAATTGGAACCGCAGATTGGTCCCTTAGCAGGTTAAGATTTAGTTTTAAAAATTTGCCGCTTAAACTCAAACTGTCGCTGAGCGTCGACACAAAATGCGCAACAAAACAATAAACCAATGGCGCAACTAAAGGGAGCGGAAGTTCAAAGATCGCGCTGAGCATGCAGACAGGGCAAAATTGCACTCATTTCCATGTATGCAAATTAATGTTGTTTCTATTTCCATTTGCAAGTCACTTATCAGCTCTTCGCGATCTTTGAAAACCAAAATTACGGTATACTGGTCAGGCTGACTTTTCGCAGCGTCCTTAATGCATAACGAGTATGCCAGTCAGTCCCGTCACATGATTCACAGAACTCATGTTCAAACAAAAATGAGACGATTTCATAGTGCAGTAATTGTAATTTTCCTCATATAGACTCACCAATGCCGAGATAGGGATTAAAAATTCGGCTACGGACATCTTCAAGCAACAGAACAATTACAGGCTGTTTACTTTCTAAGTTCTTTCATAAATTTAATACTGTACCTGACTACGTTACGTGGCGGGATATATACTACCGATAGAGAGCGTAAAGGACCGCTTGACAACAAGTGCGCATAAATGATTCTACAAGCCATTTTCCATAATTACAAGAACGCAAGGCTGCATACTTTGCAAATCGATTGATAGCAACGCTCGATATTTAGTGACGCATAGGTTCGGGTGAGAATGAGAACCTGCTTACACTACAGTAAGGAAGAAATATTGAAACTTTCGCAACAAGGCTTTTGCGTTGCAGATTTGAAGGGGTTGACTAAGGAATCACTGGATTTGACACTTATCAAAACAGAAACTCATGAATGTGCACTGTTCGAGAATTCGCGTCGACCAAATGGGCACGAGATTTTTGAAAAACACTGTGACTTTATTTCAGCAATACTGCGTCATGTGTTCGCCGTGTTAACGTTCCTGGAACCGCCGAAGATTGACGAAAACAATTCCGTCCTGAAATTGATGTGCAGGCATAATAGGCTACGGTCATTACGCTACCTTGCGTCATCGGAAATTTTGCAACGATCTATAGGCGCCATGAAATTAACCAACTTGCTTATCACATGATACCGGATGGCACGTCCTTTGCTAGCTCTCCGATCGACCGTCTTTCGTTTTCGCTTCGTTCTCAACTTCTGCAACTTCGCCCACTGCCTGTATTGCGTGGAAAAAATAATTAAGTTTGTCACTCTCGACGGAGCAAAGTGAACTCACTTTCCTTGCACTAATGGATCCGTGCAATTGCCTGTAGAGCGATGAATTAGTTCGCGTAACAATTGCTCGTAGAAGTCGTCGTCATCAAAAATCTCCTCATCAATCACTTCGTCATTTTTCGCATCGTCGCGAGATTGACTCGGTTCGCCTACGTAGCTGTAATCGGAGCGTTTTACTTGTGTACGCCTCCTTAAACGATCCCTGTCGGACAGTACCTTAAAATAATGGAAATAATAAGTACCGCAAACACGAGTCGAACGCTTACGTAATCAATTTGTTTGAGAATATTAAATTCAAAGCCGGAAAAGTCTTTGTGACTCGACTTTATGTTAACCATACGAGTTTTCTCGTACCAGTGCTCCAACGATTCGTTTCTAACAATATTCGTTAAGAATTAGACGACGGCGCCATTCGCAAAACCTACCGGTAAGGTACGAAAGCTGAATGTAGTTGTTCCAAAAGGTCGGAATACTTATCAAGAGATAAACAACGCCTTTTCTTTGGCAGCTTTACTTCGTTCGCATTTTCATCATCATCGGTTGCATCGGTAAGGTCAGTATTTACATCATCTTTCTTTGTGCGTTTCTCAACGGCTGTTGAACCTGTTGTACTCAAATTAACCGTTTCAGGATCACGAGAGAACAGCATGTCTTCTAAAGCGAGCATTTCGTCGAGCATCTTTGAAACTGCGGAATGACATTTGGAAATTTTGGCTTTTAGCCCTGGTTCGGCTGCAATCAACTCATCGCGGTAAGCGGAACCACGTGGTAACTGGTTGGCAAGATTTAAAATTCGCTGAAATCGAATTCTTGCGCCCAACAGTTGTTCAGACAGCCCTAAAGGCAACGTAAGCGAGGAGATAGCTTAACATAGCAAACTTACGGAGCTGCTGCTGAACGGCTTTTGCCTTAGCTAAGTGTTCATGAACGTCGACTTGTCTAAAAGACTTTACGAAGTCCGCTGAATCTTCCTCTTCTTCTTCTTCTTTTTCCGACTCAATCTCTTCCTCTTCATCTTCACTGGCATCATTACTTAGAGAACTTTCCACGTCATCATCATCGCCTTCCTTGTCCAAACTTTCAGAGATATTCGAATCATAGTGCTCAGCCCTTTCGACTTCCTCTTCTTCCTCGCTGAAGGAATCGAGATTGGAAAAGGAAACCACTAGGCCTTTATAACGAGCGTCCTTTTCGTCCAAGAGAATGGCATTTTTATGCCGCAGAGTAGGCTCAGAAGGTACAACTTCCTCAGACGGAAAAAGATTCACCAGCTTTGCTCTGGTCACTGAAATGCTTTCAACAATTGACCGAATAACCGGAAGAGCCAAAAACCAACCGTCTTCGGAATCTGACTCATCCACGTTAAATTCCAACGGCTCCGGATTTTGCAAGGCATTAAGCTCGACAAGAAGAGAAGAATTCATCTTTAACAAACACATATTGCCGATAACGAACTCGTTAGTTAGAAAAGGCACAAGGGATTTCAACCGGACAAAGGAGCCAACAAGTAAGACGAGTAAAACATTTACTTTAAAAAGTCTAAAACAGGGCAATTTTGAAAAGATAAAATACTTGTCCATTATTCGTCCTTGCGCGGCACTTTTACCCTAATTCTGTCTTCGAGATGTTCGAACTCCGTTTCGCTTACACTGTCGGCGGGGTCTACCACCTAAGAATACCGTAAATATGCAAACGAACCTGAACATCTTTTAATGCCTGCATACTTGCTCGACGGATTTAACCTCCGGTATGTAAAACTGTAGCATGTTCTCGATTCCAACCTTTAAGGTACCAATCGAGCTGGGGCATCCCGTACAAGCACCTTGCATTTTGAGCTTCACAACGCCACTGTCGAAACCCTGAAAACAATTAGCGTGGCCATCAGCATGTGAATAATGCAGGCTACCCACCATAAACACAACGTCTCCGCCATCTTGCTGAATAGCTGGGCGAATTCGCGTGTCCAAAAGTTCCTTTATGGCAGTAACTAATTCGTCCTCATCGCCACCTGTTGCATGCTCCGCTTCTAAAGGACGATAGGCAGAATATGACTTAACTATCGAGCATCTTATTGCCTTCCACTTCTTCCTTCAATACTTTCCTTCCGCTTACGAAAAAGTCCATTATAGTTGCAAATATTTCCGGTTTCAACACAGTCCAACTGGTCTCTTCGTCAGCCTTAAACGCAAAAATCTAGCATGGCCGTCTACAAAAACGCATAGTATACCAACCTTGGTCACCGTAATGAAATCTTCGCCGAAAAATACGCTCTTTACTCCATTGATACGAAACAAAAGTCTAAAAAGCAACGTCCGCCCCTGAAAGAGACGAAAGCAAAAATAAGCGTTTCTACTCGGCCAGCGGAGACTTGGAAGCTAAACGACGATCTGGAAAGTTGGCAGTCCGCCCGGGAAGTACGGCTACGCCGGGGATAAATTTGAGCGAAAGGGGATTTGGAGTTTCCTGCGCTTGAATAAACATTGAACGTTCTTCAAAGACACTAACATCAAGTAAGGCCAAACGAAAAAATATGCTTTGAATTACCGACGACAGAACGAAAGGCATTGCTTGACGCAAGGCTTAACTTTCTCCATGCGCTTGATCTAAACATGCTGCTCAAGCGTACAGTACGAATCGAAATAACCTGCTTTTGTTTCATACTGTAGTTCACCAATTGAGCAGTTTACTATTGCTTTACGCGCTAATATGAGCAAGATTCGCTAAGCGGTAGTAAGTAAAAGTTTTGTCTAGCGCGCTGACAAGATTTTCAAAATATACTTTTTCACTAGAGAACTGTTTTTTATTCAAAGACAGCTTGCTAACTGACGCCTCAGAAAAAAAGAATAGCTTATTTTCCTGCGGAAGTGTTTCTTAAAGTGCTTTAAATGCGATAAAGTTCACATTACTATGGGTTGCTATACTCGATTAGCGGTAGGCAAAACCATATTAGAACCTGCGTGCCATTACGACAATGTAACTACAACTACTGCGCTGTCCGAAGTTTCCAGTTTTAAATTAATGTAGGTTTTCTGAAGGTAGGAATAGACTCTTTTTACGCAGTTTTTTGCTCATACGTTCTACAACTTCCGATGTTGCTACATTCAGGTGCTATAATATTAGTCCAGCCGTTCCTTCTAGGAATTTTATAAAAAATGCTTCGTCCATTTCAAAATGTCGACAGTTCCAAGCGCCGAAACTGCACTGGTATTCGTTGTTTTTTAGCAAGTGATTTTTACGCATCATTACTTCGCAGGTCGGATGAAAGCAAACGAACGAGAGAACTTCACTGAAAGTAATAGCAGCAGAAGGAGAAGAAGATCGATAACGTTAGCTCAGGAAGTTGACGTGCTAAACAGGAAAGCTCGCGGTGACAAGAATTCCAAGATTAGTAGAGATCTTGATTTGCACCAAGGCACCGTACGACGAATTGTAAGACATAAAGATCAGATCATGGAAAAAGTCAATGCTGCATCCGGTTGTCCCGCTCTGCAGTCGCACGCCAAAAATAGAAGCCTCTCTATAATACGGATGGAATACCTTTTATCCCAATGGATTGAGGATTGTAACAAAAAAAAACTTGCGCTCGGAAAGACAACCATTCGGGCTAAAGCGTTACGCCTCTTTGGCCAAGTTAAAAAGGAGAGAAATGAAATGACAAGCAAAGAAACCTTTCGTGCAAGCAGAACTTGGTATTTTGGATTTATGAAAAGATTGAAGTCGCAAAGTGGTGCAAACTTCCGAGAAGTTGACAATACAAATGACGCTGCTATGGATTTTCCGGAAGACATAGAAAACGCAGCTGAATCTGCACCCATCGACAAAACCGCATTCGTCTATGACGTGGAAGACATCCTTCTCGTAGTTGATATGCTAAAGCAAAAGGTTGCGACTACTGACTATAACGCTGCTCGTAGTATGAAAATAATTGAAGGTATCGACAAGACATTTTTCCCTTACAAGCAAATATGCAAAGAAAATAAGAAAACGATGGCCGCGCACTTGTCACCCGATTAAACATTTTGAAAGGAAATAAAAATATTCTCTTTAACCTGCGTTTCTTATTTCCGGTATCAATCGCTAAAGTTGAAGTCCGACGAAGATGAGCTCAACGAATAAACGGCCGTTTACGCTTCTAATGTTCTTACTAGTCGACAGCTAGCCGCGGTCTTGTTGCACGCTGGCGGCGCTAATTTCATTTTAATTTTTGCCTTAGCCATGGCTGCACATTTTCACGAGTAAAAATTGCAAAGCTAATTCACTTAAAGACTACAACAAACACAAAGCGCCGCTACTACCATCGTACCGACGTTTAAGTTTATGTAAGTACCAAATGCTAATGGGCAAAACGCATGATTCTCGGCGTACTTTTAAAAAATAATTAATAATTTTCAGGTACGCAAAATTAATTATTAGCTTATTCGCGCTGCGAACCGGCTTACAATTTTCCCGCTTCTATGCCATGATGTTACTCGCAACAGTAGAAATAGCATTCGGGCAAACGTGACTTTTTGAAGTCACTTTGTTCTGCAAAACAGACGTAGGGGCGAGCGAGTCCCGTAAAGAAGACGGCTCTGTTTTCGTCAAGATATTGTCGGGATGTACTAAAAACCGATTAGCTCTTTTCGCTGCTGCCGCTGCCGCTATTAGGAAAAGCGATAGAATAATTGGCGCAACGAAGAATGTAAATTAAATTGCGGCAGACAAGCCAAGCTTGACGCGTACAATAAGGAGGGAGAGACAGACATAAAGAGAGAGAACAAACAAGAATGTTGGTAATAAAAGTTCTGCAAATGATAGTACCAAAACGAATTTGAAAGTTGCCGCCAAAACAATGACTGACATTGCCTTAAGAGAGAGAGAGGTGACGGGACGCAAAACCAACGAACGGAGTGACAAAAAAGGGAGGAAACTACAGCTCCCATCGATACACCGAAACAAGAGCAAAAAAGTATGTTGACAAGCGAGCGTAGCGTCATTTTTACACAACTCCAACGCGCAATGTTTTCGCGCACACAATTTTCACATTGACAATGAATTCCAACCTCCCCAACCGCCGGCTGGAGGAGGCGGATGCTGAGCGTGCGGCGGCGGCGGCGGTGGCACAGGAGGACCATGAGGAGGAGCAATTGATGAACCATTGGATATTTTCCATTCGCCACTATTTGGCCGTGCATGCCCAATTCGACGACCAGCGGTACTATTCCAACCATCTGATGGAGGTCGACTAGGCAACACTGGCGGTGGACAATATCCATAGCCCATTGGTAAATTTCGGGCGGATGGAGGAGGAGGAGGCAATGATTCACCGGGATATCCACCACCATTTATGTATCCCGGCGAAACAAACTTTATCCTTGGAGGTATAACTGGCGGCGGTGGAACATTTGGTGAAAAGTATGGCGGGTGAATAAGGGCCGATGCTGAAACTGCCGGCGGCGGCAGTGGAGGCACTGGTTGATGCACTGACTGCTGCTGTTGATGCTGCAAGCTGCCACTTCCGTATAACGCCGATTGGTGATGCAACGGATCAACAGCTTCAACCGGTCCAACAACGTTGTTGCCACTCGGATAATCAAATGCAAATGGTCGCGACGATATGTTCGAATCAAATGACGACGACGACCATTCGGTAGAAAATCGACGTCCTCCAAATGGAATTGACCATTCCGCTTTTTCTCCGTCTAAACACCAAAACGCTTTACTACTAAGAGCAGCGATTTAATGGCAAACCTCCGCATCCATTCTCCGTAGGCCGATCGACGCCCCAGGACCGATCACAATGATTTAAGAACAGTTCATTCATCAGCGATGACGGTGTGCTTTCAACGGACGACAGAGTCGACGATTGATTTTGGACATAAATGGCGGCGCTTTTGTTCTCCGCACCGGCAGACGAAACCGCAATAGCAGCGGTCTTCAGCCTTCTTTCGCTCCCTATCGGCATTGGATAGTTGGCCTCGTGCAACAGCAACGCGTCGTTTGCAAACTCTGAACTGTTCAAACCATGCTGCTCCGCGTGACTTAGCCGATTAGCTATAAAAATGGCAACCATAATTTCTAAAAGTATCGCCAAAATGGCTGACTCGTTTTTCCCTACCTAACATGGCAGCGTTCGACTCGATTGAGGCAGCAGCCGAAGCGGGTCTTTGAACAGCGGACGGTGAGCAGAAGCCCTGATTTGACAAAGTAATCGAATTGCCTCCAACGGAATGACGACCATTGTCCACGTCGATGATGCTGGGATAGGAAGCCGCGCTTTTTTGCGATACGGACGAAATAGGCCCACTGGGATAATTTACACTTGTCGAATAGGGATAGCCGGCCACCGGCCCGTCGGATAAAATGCTCAATGTGACTGGTTCGGCTGTCGTTTTAACCATGGATAGATCATCTGCTTGCTCGATTGTTCCACCGTCCCATTCGTTGTTTGAAACGTGCGCTTTGGCAATGTCCGCCGCCTTCAGTCCGCTTAGCAAGTCACCTCGATCGCCATAGGTCCACTGGGCGTCAGCGGCGCTAGAGAAGCGCTTTGCCTTATCTCGATATGCCGGTACGCTACTTTGCTCAATAAATATGCTACCATCGTTTTCCATTTTCAGCGTTTGGCAAGCCGACGAAGGTAGCGGAGCCGTAGGCGACATGCTCAGCTTTGAGGCCGCAACGGAAGCGTAATTCATCTTAGGCGATTGGACAATCGGCTTTTGGCTCCACGCGTTGTTATGCGCAAAGGCAGCCGACCCTGCCGACGGTGGCGTAGCTATTGCAGCCTTGGTCGATTGAGCGGAAGATGTTGGCGGCGCAATGCTTGTTGGTACCCACAAAGAGACTTCCGGAAAGGCGCCTGGTCCTTTGTCGGCTTTGGTGGACGATCGAGCCGAACTACTATTCGACGCCGACGAATTCGACATTGAAGGTTTTGGATGAGCAAAGCTTTCCAACGCTTTGCGATCCCTGCTTCGCACTTTGTTTATAATTGTATTGACGTGCGATTCCGGTTCGTTTATCAGACCGTTGATCATGTATACGGCCTGCTTAATCGCCTCGGAGCAACCCCTGCGCCAAAAAAAATTGTTTAAAATACTTCTTAAAAAGTACGTTGTTATACTTTATAGTGACAAGACGGTCGGCTTGTCCTCGCTGCTGCTTTTCAACTTCTATGTGGGCGCCGCTTGATTCTCGAATGGCATTTATGTTTTGACCACCTCGACCGATCACTCTGGCTATAGCATGAGCGGAGACGAACAACTTGTGCGGTTGACGTCTCACTTCGCGCCAAGTCAACGTACTACCCCCATTGTTGGAGTCTTGAGCCTCCTCGCGGCTTCTACTTTGATGCACTGTTTTCCAACGCGTACCGCCGCGAGCCGACTCGCTGGCACCATCGCAAGGTAGACCGCTTTCGTCTCGCCCAAAATGCCCAGATTTTGAATGATTAGTTGGCTCGCTAAAGTGTACAAAAGCTACCTTAAGCTGGACAATAAGCGAATAGTCGACGTTTTCACTTACGTGCTTTTGTTGCCGAACGAGCGACCACAAGCAACAGTAGTAGTAGTAGTAGAAGACAAGGATGTTGGAGGCATCTGGCGGTTGTTTCCGGCACCGGTCGAATTGCTAAGACTCGCGGATACTGCGGCCGACAAGTGTCGAACATTCTTTTGGACCGCTTGAGTTTTAGACTGCCCTGCCGGTTCGTTCAACCTGGGCCGACGAAGTCGCCGACGTCGGATCTTACGCTCGAAAACTTGACCGGAACGAACTCGACTGTCGTGACTAACAACGGGAATGAAATCAGCATCGGAAGACTTTGAGGCAGCGTCTTCGGAATGGGCATCGGCGTATTTGGGTTCTCGCTGGCTTCCGTCCGCTTCGTCAGCATGCAGGTCAACCGCTACGGCATTGCTAGTAGTTGTCGTTGTCGTCGTAGTGGTTGTAGGCGGGCAGGACTTTCGCTCGGGTGAGATACTGTACGAACTTAGACGACTACTACTCAAACTTGAGTTGGCGGTTCGACGCGACTCCTTAGTGAAGACTGGTGACTCCTCCTCGTTGGAATGCTCTTCAGAGCCGCTTTTTGTTTCAACATTCTGCACGGACAAACTGTCGTTCGATTCAGTCCTGGTCAGCACAACTTTGCTCTCCGCGTCTTGGTCACCATTCGTCTCGTCCTGACTTGGCTGTTGCTGCTGCTGAGCCGCCGCCTTCTTCTTAAGACGCTTTTGGCGATTCTTCTCCTTCTTGCGCAACTTCGCTTGGCGACGCGTTTCCGCAATCTGCTGTTCCTGTTCGATTTCCATTAGCAAACCAGCGGCTACCCTGTTGGCCATTTGTGCTTGACGATCCTTAGCCAATTTGATAATTTCAACGGCCGTTTCGCACTTCTGCTTCACTTCGCTGTCCGTGACGGAAGCTTGGTAACGGGCCAAATCTTGGTCCGATGGAAATTGGGTGACGTGATCAACGAGGCACTTGACCACCTCGATGTGGCCCTTACGAAACGCAGCCATCAGCGGAGTTATACGGCGATTGTCCGGCATGTCCACATCAGCACCGGCTTCTATTAGCGACAAGACGCACTCCTGATGACCACCGTGCGCTGCCAACCATAAAGCCGTGTAACCCTTTTTCGTACGGCAGTCGACCTGTGTTAAACAAAAATAATACCCAAAAAAAATACCCGCGTCATTTGCTTACCTGATTCGTATATTGGAGCAACAAGTCGACAAATGAATAGTGCCCCTTGTCGGCGGCTAATGTCAAACAGGTGTCGCGACTTGACGGCACCGGCGTGCAGTTGGGATCAGCCCCGGCTTGAAGGAGAACATGTCCAACCTCGACGAACCCACCGCTTGCCGCTTCCATTAGGGGTGTAAAACCAGTCTGCAAATGTACAATAAGCAAAAGATGCAAAACCTACACGGACAACGACTAAGCACTGCACTATATAGTAATGTAAAAGCGCAAAGTCGGAGAGGGAAGGACAAAACGTTGGCTCAAAAAAGGAATGAAATTGAAGCTGCATGCCCGTACCCAACTTTACAAGGCTAAGAAACTTGTTAAGATCGCCTGAGCCAACAGCCCGGAAATTAAACCTCTTCTTTAAAGGAAGTATTCTTCCCTCCAAGTGACAATGTCAACCCATAGTTGAACTACTTTTCAAACATTAAAATATTTTTAAATGGACAATAACGAACTAAAGGAAACGGAGGGGTTGGAGCTCACCTTGGCGCGATGTTCAACATTGGCACGATTTTGCACCAGTATGCGCACCACATCGGGTTTTCCTTGAAAACAGGCCAACGTCAGAGCCGTATTACGATTCGTCTCTATTTGAGCATTGATGTCCGCTCCGCGGTCGATCAGGAATTTAACGGTGTTCGCATTGCCATTCATGGCGGCTAGCATCAATGGGGAAATGCCCAGCTTGCTACCGGATCGCGAGTTGATCTCCGCGCCTTGCTTCAACAACAAGTCAATCACTTCGGTGCATCCTCCGGCCGCCGCTAAACACATGGGCGTATAGTCGCTGAGGTTACGATGCTCCTTGTTTGCATTATGCTTCAACAAAATTTCCACCACGTCTCGTCGACCCATCTGACAAGCTACGGACAAGGCTGTCTCCTTAGTTCGCTCCGATTGAGCTTCCACGTTGGCACCATGAGCGATCAACAGCTCAACAACTTTTTGGTGACCACCGCTTGCCGCTACGATCAATGGCGTATAGCCTTTTTTGTCGCGGTGCTCTATGTTAGCACCGCGCTGTAATAAGAAAGCGACCAATTCTTCGTGACCACCGGCTGCCGCGAATGACAAAGCCGTATCATGGTTCGTATCCGTCTGCGATTCCAAATCTTGCGAAAGCGGTCGCGGCGGGACATTTGGTTTTGCTCCCGTAGAATCGCCATTCTTTCCACAATCATCGTTGGCTCGCTGCGGTACGCAAACGAACGGCGTTTGCGTACTTTTGTTGTCCGCTTCGGTTGTTGTCGTTTGAGAGGACATCGCCGTTTTCGTTGTTATCGTATTCGTCACGAGCGAACTGGCCGACGCTTTCGAAGTTAGCAGCGGCATTGCAGTGACACTGCTCACGGCTACCGTTGGAACAGCTACCATTGCACTTGCTGGTCTTGCTTGTACCGGAATGACACCCTGCGGCAAGTTTCCCAAAGTTGGAATGCTACCAGCCGCGAAACCGTGAAACGCTGCACTGTTGATATCCTGCTGGGCCAAATGGACAGGGATGTACAGTTTTTCACCGTTAGCAACTGCATAGTTTGCCGGTATAACGCCTGCCGCAGTCGACACACCTTCCAACGGCATTACGTTGCCGCTATAGCCGTAACAATTGCTGTTTCGATATATGGCTGCTGCTTCGGAGGCCGTAACGCTGACCATAGCGACAGAGACGGCAGGCGAAAAACAAACGTTCTCCTCTCTTGAAACAACAAAATTGCACGGCAATGACTGTTGACCAGCGCAGCTATGGGGTACAGGCACAACGACGTTAACGTGAGGGTGCAAAAATTGAAATTGCGACGAATGACAAGTCTCTCCGTCCGTCTGACCGTCAACTGCAGCCGCGTACAACTCCATCTTGTGCACTGCCGCAACGTCCGTAACGGATGTGACGGCCACATTGGCATTTGCCGGATCTATGACGACTTGACGATAGCAGGGCGTTTCGTACAAATGCTTACACTCGGCTGCAACGTTTCCCGCCGAAAAGCAACCGTAGTCGCGATCGTACAACTGGGCAGCGCTGCTGACACACAACTTATGGGTACTGAGTCTACCTTTCAGATTTTCATACATCTTTTGCGTCTTTTTCAATTGTTCCAATTCCTTAACAGCCTCATCCAATTCAGCCCTTCTTGACTTGACGCTCTTGCAAGCGCTTTCGTCGTCGTCCGTTGTTGGCGGCTGTTCTTTGGTAGCTAGAAAACGACTAAAAGTTTCCTGCCATTGCACCAACAGGTCGTGTGCTGTTGAATCGTCGGCACCACTTGCCGGTCGCGCTGTACAATGTTTTTTCGCCTTCTTGCCGTCCGCTTGCGGTATACTTGGATAGTAGATGGATCCGTCGGACGTTACGGCCAAGTTTGGAACATTAACCGGCGGCACCGAGCCGGCCGGGGCTGCACCTACGTAGTCGCCTAAAGGAGTCACAACCAACGGTAAACCCCGAGTGAAAGTGTTCGCCGCCATAACTGTCGTTGAACAAGTTCCATTGGCCAATATAGCTTGCATTGCTTCTGCAGATGACGTCATCAAGGAAGCGTCAGTCACAACGGGAGCGTATACGGTGCTGTCGGCCGTGACAGTTTCGGCGTCACAGATTGACGGTACCATTGTTGAAGGAGGGATGACGCAACAACTGTTGTACTGAGCAGCGGAACCGGAAGATTCGGGCCAATCAAGCAAATATTGCACTACTCGAGTGTGACCACCCTTAGCTGCCTCGAGAAGACACGACGAACCGTCTTTCAATCTCACTTTTGGGTCGGCTCCAATTTGCAAGAGAAAATCTACCATCGCCAACTGACCATTACCGCAAGCGGCTGACAATGGGGTTTGGTCATTGTCGAACGTTGCTAAGTTCAGATTTGCTCCCTGAGAGAAAGAGAAAAGAAATTAACGAACGTACAAAAGTTAAACATAATTAAAATATATGTATATATTACTTTACGCAACAAAAATTCCACCGTTTCTCTCTGGCCAGCACCGGCTGCCTTCATCAACGCTGTTCGTCCCACTTCGCCTTGGTGTTCCAATGAAGCGCCAGCGGCAAGAAGAACTTCGCATATTTTCGTTTGACCACTTTGAGCCGCGTAAGACATGGCTGTATCGCCTTGCGATGTCGCGGTATGCACATTGGCACCGGATTCGAGTAGATAATTGAGAGTTTCGTAGTTGCCTTCTTGAGCTGCCTCCATCAGGGCGGTAGTAGCACCTCGCTCAATATCGGCACCCTTGCTTAGCAGATAGGCAACAATGTTCTAAAATGAGGACGGGAGTAAAATTCTTTTTTAAGATAAAAGAAGTACGAAAAAACGAACTCTAAAGTTAGCGCCAGCCGCTAGCGCCAATGTACTCTCGCCACGGCGCGATAGCATATTGACGTCGGCTCCACTTTCGACCAATAGGCGAACAACAGCGAAGTGGCCCTCGCGGCTGGCTTCCATTAGAGGAGTGTAGCCTTCCTCGTTGAACTCCTCCAAGGAGGCTCCCTTTGACAAATACAATTTGGCCAAATCAAGGTGGCCACCGCAGGCGGCCAATGTCAGCGGTGACTCGAACGTATCCGCAGCTAGGTTTACTTGGGCACCCGCCTCCAACAACAACTTGGCAACCTCAACGTGACCATCCATGCTGGCCTCCATTAAGGCTGTGTGCAACTCCTCTTCGCGTCCGGCAGAGTTATTCTCGCCTCCGACTTTTAGCAAAAACTTAACCATGTCAGTGTGGCCTCTGTAGCAAGCCAGCGTCAGCGGTGTCTCCTTAAAAAAAAAGATAAATACTAATTCGGCAACAAAGGAGTAACAGTACAAAAACAAGCAGCGTACAAACGTCTAAGCAGAAATTAAATGAGTTTTCCAACAAGTTGGGAACAATTAGCGCGCAGCAAAAACAATGTGCCATTGGATAGCTATCGCGACGTAAATTTAGCCAATTATTACGAATTACAACGAAATGAACAACTTACGCGTTATGAAATATATGCATGATCGTATGGACTGACCGGTTAATTATTAATCGGACGGAAATCAAGGCAAAAAACAGAACTTCTCTTTCACTAACACCATTGTTTCGAGTAGGTCGTTACAGTACCTTAGCGTTAGGAAGGATGGGTAGGTAATATAATACAGTAACTTCTGGATACAACTTAAACCAACAAGACGAAGTGAAAAATTAAGAGAAAATGCTAAGCGTCACGAAATAGCCGACATGAAATGACTTAATTTAAAAAAATAACGGCACCGTAGAACCGAAGCGTGCTTATAAGACAGAAGAATGGCTGGACAAAAAATTAAACACTCACCAGACCTACTTTCAATTCTGAAGAGGCGAAGTTGACTCGTGCACCGTGATCAACAAGTAGCCTGGCAATTCCAATATGTCCAGCAGCAGCTGCTTCCATTAGGGGGCTTTGTCCATTGTCGTTGCAGAGGTCTACGTCCGCACCTGCATCCAATAATATCTCGACAGCCTCCTCATGTCCGGCGGCACAAGCGTATATTAGGGGAGTGTTACCTGGGACAGCTGGCTCGATAGGCACTCGAGTTGTACAAGCCGGCGAATAACTACTTACCTATAGATGAATGGGCATTGACGTCTGCGCCATGTTCAACCAAGCATCTAACTACATCCGTATGGCCCGCGGAAGCTGCATCCATTAAAGGTGTACAATCACCTTTGGGTCCTCGGTAATCGGGACCCATTCGCATGCAGTTTAACAAAACATGGACCAGCTCGCAATAGCCAGCGGATGCAGCGACACTCAGGACGCTAAAACCGCTTTCGAGATCGGGTCTGAGCATTTCGGCATACGGTTCAAGGGCAGGAACGCCGGCAACATACCCGTCACAGAATCTACAAAATTTTACGGTAATACTAAGTGTAAGAAGGTACAACAAAAACAACCGATATCCAAAAATATGCCCTGACTGTAATAACTTTACTCTGTCGAATAAGAAATGAAGCCACTAACGCTGTTACTTACAGTTTCCGTTCCTCGTTACTCGCGCGATTGATGACTGCGTTGGCTTGGTCGTAAAGCAGGGATACACAGGAGGGCATATCGCACATCAATCGGAAATCCGGCTGCTGAATCATTTCCGAGGTGGAACCTGAAACAAGTCGAGTAAACTGAGCGATGCTGCTAAGCTGACTTTACGTATGCACAAGGGTAGTTTTACACGCAGCGCAATTCGTTCAACATGGAATAGTATTTTAACTCATGCACAGTCCCGCGTCGATGAGCTGCACAACACAATGAGCGCGTGTTGCAATGCGCCCAACGTCATTTACCGAGAGAAAATAACTTTTTAGGCACTTTAGTTAGAAGGATTCCCTGGTAATCGTTTGTATCGATCAGGGACTTGCAGAACTGGAAACTCAAGGCTACAGTAGGGTATTTTCAGGTACATGGTTGCCAAGCACTAGAGGCATTGCAAATTGCCAGCTAATTATTGAGTTAAGATTCGACTGAAATAAACAGTGTTCTGCCTACTAATGATAAAGCTACGGGAAAGTTTGCAAAGGCTTTTTTAACTTGCGACGGCAAGCTAGCGCGTCGAAGCGGAAAAATTCCGAGGTAAAGGAAACGACATTGCTACTGTGGAAGTGTACAGTCAAAACGAAAGCTTACTGGCAGTGCTAGAAGAGGTTCGTGCGCTGTCTTGCCCTCTGGAGGAATCTGAGGCGGCAGAATCAGAGACATTTCTCTTCTCCATTTGCTCTAGCGAGGAAGACGCTTGAACAAAGTCGCGATATCGGTCACAACAAAGTGAATCAACCTGAAAAACAACGACTATTTTACGATAACAACTTACTGCACGTCCGTTTAAGTCAAAAAGCACATCATGATGACCTCGAACAAAACAGTATCATCCTTACGTTACTGCTCTGGCCTATTCGAAAGGCAGCATAACATTGAAAAGATACAATTCAAACAAGGCAACCGGGAGGAACAGAGCTCAACGATCGATCAAAAATCGATGCATTAATCTAACAACGCCTGGAAACATACAAGCTAAACAAAATCTATCATAGTATTCGAAGAGACTAGTCGAAGCGTATGGATTTCCAAGATTTTCACACGCTATGCATGCATTGCTAAACTAGCTGGGACCCACGGAAATATCTGTCATACCTCCTTCTCCGAGTCTTCGGTAGCGCCGCACTCATCGCCCATTGACATTCCAATTTGCACGGATATCGTAGGCGATTATGCCGGTTTCCTCCTGCGGTACCACTACAGGAAGAGAAGGCGAACAAGTATTACGAAAGCACAATGTGTGCTCCGCTGACTACCGGCGACGGAAGCTACAGTACGAAGAATGCAGGTAATACTAACCAAATAAATAGATTTCAGCTTCAGGCGACTCTTTCTCCAGACAGCGATGCAACGTTTGTTATTCCAATTTTTTATTCGATAAAAAGCATTGCAAAATAAATAATGCCCCTAATGGCGAACGTTCAAAGCGAGAAATGACGAACAGTTGTTCGCCTTTGTGCGCGCAACAAAATTCGTAAGCTTGCTCTTCCGAAATGGTAGTTTTCGCATATGTGTATAGCCTTTACGGCTCGCTAGGAAAAGAGGGAATCATCATTGAGGTAGACTGTACGTTAGCACCTGAAAGTCCTTTGTCTATCTTTCCTTTTTGTAGATTTAAACAACTTTGTTAAGCGAGCTTTTTTCTTAGCGTCTTTTAGTTGGTCATTCGGCTGGTAAGAGCGAGCAAGTCAACAATGATTTTTGCTCGACAAGTTAGATTCGCATTTGGGCTTAAGGTCAGACATACATTTCCGTCGACTGCTGATGCATAACGTAGTGAATTGCAGCGTACCTTTTGCCCGGTTGCTCTGCGCAACAAGCGAATGTTGTCTTCAACGTCTGGTAATTGTTAAGCTGACATTTCGTCAAGCGCTTAAACAAAATCTCTGTTTGCAGACGTTGACATAGTCGTTATTGGAAGCGGTCCCGGTGGCTATGTAGCGGCTATCAAGGCGGCCCAACTTGGCATGAAAGTTTGAAAAAGCCATATTTCAGCATCTTGCCGTTTATTGGAATACTTTGTCTAGACGGCCTGCGTCGAAAAGGACGACACCCTTGGAGGCACATGTCTTAACGTCGGTTGTATTCCGTCAAAGTCTCTGTTGAATAGTTCCCGTATCTACGTGGAAGCGAAGAAAGGCTATTTTGCCAGTCAAGGTATGTGGCGGTGGTGTTGTTTGTTTTCCCTATCGATTTTTGACGTCTTCTTATCGCAGGTATCGACGGCAATTTCAACCTTAATCTAGCCAACATGATGAAGCAGAAGGCCACAGCTGTGAAGCAACTTACCGGCGGTGTTGCAATCCTGTTCAGAGGTAACAAAGTGCAGCACATACAAGGCCATGCTACGATAACGAGTCCCAACGAAGTGACTGTTGCAAAGCGTGATGGTACTAGTGAAAAGTTAAAAACGAAAAATATTCTAATAGCCAGTGGTTCGGAGGTTACTCCATTTCCCGGCATTGAAATAGACGAAAAGCGAGTGCTCAGTTCGACAGGTGCTCTTTCGCTTGACGCTGTTCCAAAAAGGATGGTGATCATTGGCGCCGGGGTCATAGGGGTCGAACTTGGCTCCGTATGGCAACGATTGGGCGCCGACGTTACGGCCGTAGAATTTCTTGGTCACGTCGGTGGCCAGGGAATCGACATGGAAGTGTCCAAAAATTTTGAGCGTATTCTGACCAGACAAGGATTCAAATTTAAACTGAACACCAAAGTTACGTCGGCAGCAACGGGAGGTGACACTATCAAAGTTACCGTCGAAGCTGTCAAGGATTCGAGCAAACGCGAAGAGCTGGAATGCGACGTACTGTTGGTATGCGTTGGCAGGCGACCGTACACAACAAATTTGGGCTTGGAATCGGTTGGTATAAAGGTGGACGAAAAAGGTCGCATACCAGTGAATGACCGTTTCCAAACGTCTGTGCCAAGGTGCTCACATCCAAGCACATCCACGCGATTTCCATTTATGCCTAAGTTTTAGTATATTTGCCATTGGCGATTGTATTCAAGGTCCAATGCTTGCCCACAAGGCCGAAGATGAAGGTATCCTTTGCGTAGAAGGCATAAATGGCGGACCAGTTCATATTGATTACAATTGCATTCCGTCGGTGATCTACACGCATCCTGAGGTTGCGTGGGTGGGAAAAAATGAAGAGCAGTTGAAAGAAGAGGTGAAATCGCTTTGATAGGTAATCTCAAAATTGTTTACCCATTTTTTTCGGCGTAGGGTGTTAAGTACAAAGTTGGAAAATTCCCTTTTCTTGCCAACAGTCGAGCGAAGGCTGTCAACGACATAGATGGGTTCGTCAAAATTCTAGGTGACTCCAAGACCGACCGTATTCTTGGAGCTCATATCATTGGTCCAAATGCCGGCGAGATGATAGCCGAGGCGGTTATTGCATTAGAATATGGCGCTTCGTGCGAAGACATAGCGCGGGTTTGCCATCCGCATCCCGTAAGCACTTTTCTCATTTTGTTCTCTCCTTTTTTCGTGTACTTCATTTGCATAATTCAAGCCGTATTAAGCGACAGGTTATTTCAAAAGAGCTTTAGTGTCGTTCGCAGCCAAAAAAGTCAACGACAAACCGATTATGACAAAAGTTTTGATGTACTTTTAGACATTATCCGAAGCGTTCAGAGAAGCGAATTTGCAAGCTTTCTGCGGTAAGGCGATCAATTTTGGTTAACATGGTTGGTATGTCTGCTGCTGCTGGTCTTT
This sequence comes from Trichuris trichiura, assembly GCA_037903355.1. Taxonomy (NCBI): domain Eukaryota; kingdom Metazoa; phylum Nematoda; class Enoplea; order Trichinellida; family Trichuridae; genus Trichuris; species Trichuris trichiura. Next base: position 972,989 of record JBAJFE010000011.1, read on the forward strand.
CTGTTTGGATGATTCGCTTTCGTCTTCGTCCTCATGAGGCGTTCCCCATCCACCTCCGCCGGGAGTATGCATAGAGAAAATGTCCTAAGGTTGTTGTTTGCTTTTCAAATTGGTAAAGTAAAACTGATGCAACGCTACCGTACCCCTGGGGCAACATACGTCACAGCTTTTGCGCCCAAGTTGACCACTCGCCCCAGCGAGGCAATGCTGAGTAAGTTGACGCCTCTTTTTCCCGGTAAACCGCCTGAAACGATAACATAGTTTTATCATTACTATGCGAAGTGTTTAAATTTACCGTTTAAGCCATACGGAGGGAATACACGTCTTTCCGTTAAGATAGACAAAGTAAGAGGTTTTCGAAAGAGAATCTCTCGTACAATTCCGTCTCCGCCTTTGTGTAGTCCGTCGCCTCCCGAATCAGGTCGAATGCAGAAGCGATTAACCACAACGGGGTATTGTAATTCCAAAATTTCCGTATCCGTCATGCGAGTATTCGTCATATGCGAATGAATGCCGCTGTGTCCATCCCACGTAGGTCCCTAAGATTTTATGCAAATTAGAGGCGTCATTCCAACGCGCATTACCGCTCCGCATCCGCCGCCAACGGTTTCGTAATAGGATATTTTGTCATCACCAAAGGCTACGTTGTTCATGCAGCCTTGCGACGCCGCGCACGCTTCAAAGCATTTCAGGACGACATCGACGATGCGTTGGGACGTAAGTACGTTTGCAGCTACAACGGCAGCCGTTGGGTGCGCATTTAGGATGGAATGCGGCGGAAGAACGACGCGAATGGGTTTCAAACAGCCATCATTCAAAGGTATATTCCGATCGACTAAGCAACGAAGTGAATACAGTATGGCCGCCATAGTGACCGCTTTTGGTGAGTTTAAATTGCCCATCACTTCGCGTCCAGTTCCCGTGAAGTCAAACAAGGCGTCACCCTGAAATTGAGTTGCGTAAATTCGTATGCAAATTTAATTGAACTAAGCTGTGCTATTTTTTTTTCAACCTGTTCGTTAATGCAAATAGATAATTGAATGGCTGTTCCATCGTCCATATATTCTTTAGCGAAGAGGTTTCTTCTGTTCTCCTTTATTAGGCTTGCTCTTATTTGCTTGAGCATATTGCGTACTGTTTCTTCGGCATTAGTCTTAATATTTTGCGTGTATATTTTCAAACATTGAATGGTCAGATTTTTACCTGTATATAGTTCATGTAACGCTGCACCTCGCTCAGGCCGTACTGATTGATCAGCTCGTTAACCAGATCGATGCCCTGCAATGACTTGGAAGAGTGGAAGACACTTTTTTTGCGGTATACCTTTTGGTTGGCTGCAATTTGTGCTTTCAAGTCGGCTACGCAGTCGTCAAGACGTCTGCATCCCGAGCATCCGGCAACCTTGCTTGGTTCAAGCAACTTTTTGACCAACGCGTCTTCTTGGAATATGCCGCCATCAACAATGTTGAACGATTCAAATGTAGCTCCCTCTTGTTCAAGACTGGTCGAGTTTGGCGGCATCGAACCTGGCACCAGTCCCCCAATGTCCGCGTGATGTCCTCTGTTCGCAACGAAGAAAACAGCTTCGTTGTAACCATCCCGAAACACCTATTAATATTTGTTATATAGTCGCTTGCGTCTGTTCGTCATTTACGACTTATTTACTGGCGTTATTACGGTAAGGTCAGGAAGATGGGAACCACCAGCCGCGGGATGATTGCATAGAAGCACATTGCCCTCATGGATGGACTGCTTGTTGTTTTTGTACTGATACTTTACCGTTTCGGCCATGGCACCCAAATGAACCGGTATGTGAGGTGCATTTGCTACAAGGCTACCTTTGTTGCTGAAAAGAGCGCAGGAAAAGTCCAGCCGTTCCTGCATGGTACAGCCGAAGCTATTGCATCAGTTTTGGACTTTGAATTTTACCTTAATATTTGTCGAGACGGCCGTCCTTCGCAGCACTTTGCCCATCTGCTCGGCAATGCCCATAAATCGGTGACCAAATATGGACAGTCGAACTGGATCGAGGGTTTCGGTTGCTTCCGCTGTGGCTTTCTTGTTAACCTAAGAAAACCCAACTCGGACGCAATGGCACAAAGATACGTTTAAGCTTTTGATACTTTGATGAATACATTGCCTTGGTCGGTTATTGTTGCGGCGCAGCCGGGTTCCACAACAAACGTGCTGTCAAAAGACGAAGTTGCTGCGTAATTGCGTGACTCACTTTTATACTGACTTATTTTCGTCAACTATCATTGCGGGTCCAACAATAGCTTGACCGACTTTCAAGCATTTGAACAGGTATACCGGCGTGTCCACGTATCCTCCTTCAAAGTAGCATTTGGCTATCTGAAAATGAATCAAGTCGGCAAAACGTTAATCGAACAATAGGATTTCAATTTCTTTTTTTATTCCGAAAGGTTTTCTGCACATATTTACATAATTGCTACGCAAGGTTTTTGATGAAGCTGATGCAAAATATTGCAAATGTGTTTATTTCGTTGGGAAGCAAAACGTATCTTTATCTCTGTTAAATGTTCCAAGGTCGATTAATGCGTTCGGCTATTTCGAGATACGAACCGCTGCTTTCACTGCGTGAGAAAATTTTTGTATTCTAAATTAGTTTTACAGAAAATGTTGCCGTGCACCTTTCCCGCTTTTCTACAAAACGGTTTTCAGCCTTAGCGCTTTCATTGCGCCTGCTGCTTACTTTAGGTCTTAATCTAATTCCTACCGATTATAGCGCGCGTAAGGCGATTGAATATTGAAACGACTGCCGAAAGGTCACCTGCGATATGGCTCATCGTCGTATTTACGCGTCCACGAGCCCGCTATTGAAATTCGCTTACTGTATCGGGCGTTGATTTCTTCGTTTCAGCTTGTGCGTTCGATGTTTTGTGTTGTCTGTCAACGTCGACGGAACTCTTGCTGATGACTCGTACGCGAATGCTGTCTACTATAATTTTCCTTTGCGGGCAAAGAAAGCCAAATTCCCGCTTGTGGCTGAATGAGTTGGATAGAAGAAATTTTGATCGAAGAAGAGTTCAGTGTTTACCTGCTTAGAAAACTTTCCATGAAGCTTTCTATGCGTCCGTCTTCCGATGGATTACAACTAATGGTATAATCGGTGTCCGTGTAGCGCATCTCCATATATGGGTCGTATACGATGCTTTCTTCGTCCAGTCCTTGACTTAAAAGCTTGTCACGGCCAATTGTACCGATAGCCAGAATTTCAGATTTAAAAAAGTCGAAGTTTTCTGAAATGTTCTACTATTTGGTTGGCGAGATGACGTCGCTTGAACTACCTTCAGCGAATGGAAGAAGATACGGTCTTTGGATTTCAACGACAACGTCAGCCAAAGCCAAACCGTAGGCGGAGAACACGCTGGACAGTTTATGAATGAGAACATGCTGGATATTTAATATTCTGGCTATGGAGCAGGCGTGTTGGCCACTTGCACCACCAAAGCATACAAGTACATGATGAGCAGTGTCGTAGCCTTTTTCCTTAAAAGGTTACTTTTAAGGATAGCAGTTGGACGAATGGAAAGTTTACTTCGGTGAGAGTTCTCACTGGTCTGCACATCGCTTCGTTAGCCACTTGGAGGAATCCGAGCGCTATTTCTTCCAAGGAACGATATTCAGCATTTCCTTGCTTCTTCAAGTAAAGATTAATTTCGTCTGTCAAAGCCTGGAAGGCCTTCCTTGGAGTATTTATGTCCAATGGTTTGTCGCAATTGGTTCCAAGAATTGCAGGGAAATAAGCTGGCAGAAGACGGTTGAGAACCACATTTGCATCTGTAAGAGCTAACTGTCCTCCTCCTGCAGCAATTATTGGTGAATATGAAAATTTTCCAGCGAAACGTTCGTCTTGCCTCGTCCGTAGCACAGCGGACCCGGTATAGCGCCAACGGAGTCTGGCCCAACGACGAATTGTCCATCTTGGAATTTTAAACGTGAACCTCCTCCGGCTGCCACTGTACGTATGTCCAGCTGAGCGCAACAGAGGGTTAAGTCGGCAATGACAGTTTCAAATTGATGCTGCAACTTCCCAGCCACGCGGCATACGTCCGTCGACGTACCGCCCATATCGAAACCAATAATTGGCCTTCCCGCAAGCAGTTTATTTTCGGATGTTTGCAAACTGGCTGCAGCCTTGACTCCGCCAGCCGGACCGGATAACACTGCTCGACATGCTTGAAAGCTGTACAATATTTAAATTTTTTTTATAGCACTTTTATTGAATTGCAAACCATGCTTACGCATCAGTGGTGCTAAGTGCTCCGTCCGATTGCATAAAGAGGACTTGATGAGACTTCAAGTTGGTAAAAGCACTTTTAAACTTTGTCAAGTAACTTTCCGTCACTGGAGACAAATACGCGTCAGCGCATGCTGTTTAAAAAGGACAAGACTGTCAACTATCAACAAGAAATAATAATGATATGGTAATGTCCTTAATACCGGTATATCCTCTTGGAACGACACGTATAGTGGGCATAATTCTGCTTGACAATGAAATATGTTTAAAGCCTATCTTACGAGCAATCGATTCAACCTGCAACTCATGTTTGTCGTACCTGAAAAGGAAATTTTATCTTAACATGCGTAGACATACGCAAATCTTCTACTTACAAGTAGGAATGTAGCAATACAACGGCCAGCGATCGTATGCCTCGTTCGTAGGCTTGCGTTAGGTCGTTTTGCAATTTTTTGATGTTTACATTTTTCCAAATTTCCACCTGCCAAAAAAGGTTGGTTCAATCAATGATTGTTTAGCCGACGCGTACGGTTTTTCCATTGGGGCACAGCGCTACGGGATATTTGGTTTGAAGACGGCAATCTTCTTTTGACAACACGACGCGTTCGTCAACTTCAATAACTTCTTCGTAAATAGGTTCCATCATTTCCACTTTCTGAAGGACAGTTGTTGAATAAAGGCGAAGCAATAATTTTTTTGTTTACTAAATCAAACAAGTTTGGTCTGCATTGATTGCCAATGTAAAGTAGATCTTTGAAGCCGCTGGTCACGGCAAGTACTGTACGCTCTCCTTTGCGTTCAAGCAATGCATTCGTGGCTACAGTGGTGCCCATTCGTATCCATCCTATATGACGACCATCGATTGGTTCATCGCGCGGGAAATGTTGTTCCTTCAATTCCTGAAGTAAGACCATTCGTATTCAGGCTGCGAAGTAAACAAGCAAATGGAAACGTTGCCTCTGTTAGCAGACGACGAATAGCTTCTGACGGAGCATCCCATTGCGGATCTTCTTGTTCGGATAGCAATTTGAAGCTCCTGTATGAGCCGTTGGGCTTTTGTACTAACACGTCCGTGAAGGTTCCACCGCGGTCTATTGCAAAATTAAACTTTCCACCAACCATTCCCCGTTACTCTGCGAAGTTGAATGCATGTGCAGCGTAAGCAATCGGTTAGGTCACAAAAATATTGACATTGTACGTTGTGATAGTTTACGCAATCCTGTATTATAGATAACGTTCCTTGTTCAAAGAAAAATCTGTGTTAGTGGTCTAGTGGTATGATTCTCGCTTCGGGTGGGAGAGATTCGGGGTTCGATTCCTCGCTAACCCAAATTTTATCCGGCATTTATTCTTTATGGACAGTTCGCCCACAATATTATGATGCAAGCTTGGATAACTCTACGCTGCGCTTTGTTTAAAATTCGAAATTTTAACCCGCGCTGGCAACAGCAGTTTCTCGGAAACTGCGCGAATTTTAATAAACGTTTACAACTACATACTGGTCGCACTTCTGCGCGCAACTATGAAATTTTACGCGCCCGTAAACATGAGCTACATACAATTGACGCAAACTATGTATTGCTCAGTTAGTCAAGTCGGAAACTTTTCCGTTGAATAATTTAGGACAAAGTTGCTGTGCGTTTGCTAAATAATCCAAATTTAAATTTCTAAAATAGCTTACTGTAGATTGCACTAAGCCTTATTTTGCAGAATTACTTTTGCTAGTGATTTATCACCATCGCGTTGGATAACGTTGAATACTGTTTTTTTAAAAATGTACTACTAATTATGATAAATTTCGTAGCCAGCTTTCTCGTAAGAAGAGAAATACGCCGGTGATACAATAAACTTTTGTTGCCATTTACTGTAGTGTGAACCTGAGTTTTATTATTTACAGTAAACAATTCGTCTTATTAGAAAACTGCGTAACGGCCTTTTGAGAGCGACATATCTTGTCACCTGCTAATTGCACGCTTGAAATGCATTTTCGGATCAACCGCCTAGTCTGATTTGCTGTTAAAAAGTAGCATTTTGTTTTTTTAGTCGTACATTCCCGTTTTAACAAGCAGTCTTCATTGTAGGTAATTAATCGAATGGCTCAAAGACTCTGCCCCTGATCGTAGTTACGGCGTGAGAGAAACTTCCAATAAGGTAATTTTTTTAGATATTCGACCTTGCAGGCTTAAAATAAATCTGTTTAGATAGCCGCAAAGCTTAAGTAAGTTCCAAGTTTTAAAACTGAGTGAAGAGTTTCCTTAAATTCCATCAGCGTAGCGTTTGTTTGATTTAAACTTTATGACAGTATACTAGCTGCGCCTAGCTACATTACAGTAAATTAACGCTCTTCTTTCTCCGGCTTTGTGCGCAACCTGTCTCTTATGGGTCGTCTGTTTTTGGAGCATCTCGGTGGCGTCAGATTGTTTTCCTGCGCGAACTGTGATATTTTTTTGACTAATCGAAACGAATTGGTGTCCACAAGGTTTACAGGCGCCACCGGACGCGCTTTTCTGTTCAACCGCGTGGTCAACTTGGATCACGGCGAAGTGCAGGATCGCGTTATGCTCACCGGTCGACACATGGTACGAGATGTATCATGCAAAAAGTGCAAAATTAAGTTAGGTTGGATGTACGAGTTTGCGCTCGACGAAAGTCAGCGCTACAAGGAGGGCCGCGTTATTTTGGAACGGGCATTGATAACGGAGTCTGAAGGCTTCGTTGAAAATGTTGTCGACTCTGATTCTGTGTCCATAATGTCTTCGCAGTGAAATTTTTTATTTGCCTATCACCTTTCAGTGTCGACGTGCAATTACTAGATGGTTGACGAATAATGGCCTGCAGTATCTCCTTTACTAGACCTACGTCGCTTCAACAGGTAGTTGCTCTCGCCCTGTCTTGTGTTCCTTGCATTCTTGTCGGATTTCTGTTAATCTTGGTTCCATAATAAAATTTTTAACGCCATATTCAATTTCACTGTTTTATCATGACATAACCAACAGTTCTTGACCATTAGCAAAGAAAGAAAAAGTTGTATTTTTTCTTTGTTGTGACTAATCGCAGATATGCTAAATGGGCGCCTTTTGTGCTGTCAAAACTGTTGACGGGAAAGCCTACTTCATTTTCTCCGATGTGAAAGCCGAAAATTCCTGCATCAATTCCATTTCCATCATTCTGTCCGATGGAATTCGCCATTTCACCACCAAATGTAGTTCGATGCAATTTAAACTTTATCCATCCACTTTACTGCCTGAACTTCAGTGGATCAATCGTGCATAAAAGAAATGGCTGAACAGTCAAACTTGGACTACCGAAGCTATTGCGAACAGCTGTTGGCCGCTATAGGTGGCGTTAAGAGCAATGACGTCACGGAATATTTCTATGACATTGTTTGCGATGATGTCACGTGTTCCGTAAAGGTTACGGTTTTTTTTTAAAGTCAGCCGACGCATCCATGTTTGCAGTTTACTTGGAAAAGGGCGCTTACGCAAACCACCAGCTACCACCTTGGAACCATTCAGTTGAAGTCCTTAACGGGGTCGAAGCACGTTAAAGCAGCAGCTGACATGTTAACGTTTTGTAGCGATGAAATCGCTTCTCTGAAGAAGAAACTTGACAGCACGGAGCAAGCATTGGAACAAATGGTAGAAGACCGAGACGGCGCCATAAATGTAAGACGCTTTTTTTCCTAAGAACGCATGCGGATTATGGCAAGCGATTTTCACCAACTAAGCCGAAATGTTTAAATTGCGCTTGCAAATTTGTTGCAAGTCTTTAGGTAGCATTTTGCACTTCAAATTATTTTCAACTTTTGAATCGAGACGATTTGCATATTCGCATTGGAACTTTTAGAATTTTCGAGAAGCGGTGGAAGCAAAAATTAAAAGTGAGGAACAGCTGATGGAAAAGTTTGCCAACCTTTTGAACGAGAAGAAGAAGCGTATCGAACAGTTGGAAAAAGCGGGTACTGTGGCGTTGTTTACTTATAATTTGATAAGTTGGTTCAAAGCGTAAATTTTCATGTTTAAAATTTTGAAAAAGCTTCTTACCGTTGTATTCAAAACATTTTCCGCATGGAGACGTTCAGTTTTGCAGGTAAGCAATTCCGTTCAGTTTTGCAGGTTCCGATTCCGAGCGAGAATCACCCACGTCAGCTACCATGGAAGCCAGCGCGCCCAGTCGGTATTCTAAAATATGGCTATTCTTTTAAATACATATTTTCACTTGTTTTCCAGAGGTCGCCAGTTAAAACGTGGCTGTCAGAGGCGTAGGGGAGCAAAGAAGTCGTCTCATTCTTAGGAAGAAGTTGTGCCATTCCTTGTAAACAACCCAGCTGTCAAGTAGCCGAGGTAGCTTTTATGCATGTAAACAGGAAGAACAAATTGGCGCCCAGTTTTTACAACCCTCCGTTTTACGTATCGTTTGCCAGCTTTTCATTACCTTCTTGGGCGAATTTCTAAAATGATACATCTTTCGAAAGCAACGAAGGAAAATTCTCCGTACAAAAAGAAACAATTCCCCCAAACTCATTATGCTTCAGTAAATGAGGAAACTACTAAGCCGCGCGCCAATTATTCTTAGCTCGAAAAGCGTTTGAAATCTTTCAATCGCAATCGATGGTAAAAAGTAAGCAAACTTGCCAGTCATTTACTGTAGGAGAAGTTCGCAGGTTTGTCACAACGGCAAGCGAATCTACGGTTCGTTTGAACAAGAGGAAATCATTCCAGGTGCCCTTGTTTCCCACAGCCACGCACACAATGTACCGCAATCAGTAAAATGCAGGTTTGCTCCCAAAAAACTCTGGCATTCTGTTCTTGTCTTACTGGCAAATGCAATAGCCGCCGTGTTCTTTTGTCATCTAAGCTTAAGTCTGAGCAGAATGCTTATGTTTAGGCTTTGGGAAGAAAAGAGCAAAACGGTCTGGAAAAAAAATTTACAGTAACCGATCGTCGTCATACTGTAGTCCGCGCACTATCATGCGTTTCCTTTATTAAGCCTAAGTCAAACATATAAGTTAGACTTAAGTGAGGACAAAAAATGGCTGGCGTAGGCTTGCGTTTAAATTTTTATATTTACAAGCAAAAACACCATCATTAGACAAAATGTGCCATTCCGTTAATGATGTTCAGGCTGCAATATTCAATATTTTAAAAATTGCTAGACACATGAAAGACTGGAGCAGCAGACCTGCATTGAAATAATTTAATTAGAAGGCTAAGAATATAGGAAAGCTTAGAATGTTTTTTTGCAAGCTAATGCGTAGAAAATTAGCAGCAAACGTCATCGGAGGTACACTTTGATAGAGCAATAGCTTAACTCGCGATTCAAGCTTATTTGCAGAAATCATTGACGCACAACTTAATTGCGTACTACAGCATTCCAGAAGTGTTTAGCTAAACTTTCAAAATAAAACATATTTACTACATGAAAGGACGTCTGTCCCCGCTGGAACAGCAGAATAGCCCAAAAACTTCAGGCAACGCATGCCGTATTTTACGAAACCCTGAAACACAATTCCAGAAGATAAATCTTTTTCGCTAGTTATCGTCTTTTCAAATTGTATACTTTTGTCTTCCTGTCTATGTTTCTTTTGATGTGCCGTGTGGTCTTTTGTTGGTTGCAATAATTTCAGGAGGTCTTTCTGATTTAGTTTAATCATTTTAGTAGCTCCCTGTTGTACTTTACCTGCATGCGGTTTACGGTAACTGTTTTCGCTTCAAACAGCTCCTTATTACGGCGAGAGCAGACGTGCTATTTTCTGTGCCATGCGTTAGAGTGTGTTTTCTAATGAGAACTTGTTTTCAAAAAGAAATTTGACCTTGACTGTTTAGTAATTGCTCAAGGTAAGTACATTAATAGTTTTTTGTTCAGCCAATGCTTCTCAATCATTTCTCCTGCTTAGATGTTCCGTTGTGGTACTTTTCGCTTTGTCTGCCTTTAAAGCGCTTCGCGTCTGAAAGATCGCTTGGAACCTCCACTTATACTTACTAGTCTGCTGCATTCACGTATCGTTACGCTGTTGGTGTTTAGTCTTAAACTGTTCATGTTGGGGCCTTATTAAAATGCTATTAGTCTAACTAGCTTGCGTTAAATATAACCTGCAGCGGTGTTTGATCCTTTCCCGAGGAGCCATGTCTACAATTGTTTCGTAAAGTGTTTGCAGGTTCAATCTGTACGTCAGTTTAAAATATTTTGTTGATTTAAAGCAGCTTTTCCTAGTCTCCTACGTCCAATAACGCTGTGACTATTACCACTGTGCAACGAACGACTTCAGTCACGTGACGGCAGACGACATCAATTCAGCATGAGCTCCGAAGATTCCAATTCAATAAGCGAAAAAGAGCAGACCGCTTTGACTTTGCACATCATAAACGTGTCCGGAAAGAAAGCCACGATAAACGTCGATTCGGATGCAAAAATTGTGAACCTTAAATGTGCCATTGAACGATTATGGAGCGTTCCACTGGAAGAGCAAACGTTAGTACATAACAATGAAGTATTATGCGACGACTGTACAGTAACGGATTGTGGACTGAACGACGGAGATACTGTACTATTGGTATCCAAGTTTAATGATAACTTCACGACGCAGAGGGTAGATTTTTCATTCTACGTAGTTGTTTCTTGAACTCGAACATGTTTGGCTCTTTAGGCGGGTTCGCCTTTGGATGCTTCGCTTCTTCGGCGCCTCGAAAACGAGATTTTCGTTGCAATGATGGCCATGGGTAAACTGATGTCGAAGGGAGAAAAAGAAGACAACTCTCCCTGTAATTTGTTACTACCATACTTTAGCAATAATAAAAATAACTTCTTAAATCAGCTGATGGAAAGGATACTTCTCCAAGCGCTCCGGTGGAACTAGCACCAATAACTTGTTACGGGCCTACATTGGGACGTCTGCTAAATTCTCAATTGGAAAATGTTGCGACGAAGAGGCGCATGAAGATTCTTCAAGATAAATTGCGCAAAAGAAAAGCCAAGGTTATAAGTCGGTGGCTAATCATTTTCCCTCGTCTTACAGTTGCTGTCTCGCTATAGAACAGCTCATTGCCCAGCCACAGTTCTTGTTCCAGTAAACTTGCAACAATTACGAACGGCAGTATAGCTTGTGGCAGGTGTTTCGGCGTCACTGGAAGGCGTCCCTTTTCAACGGACAATATACGTATTGGCAGAAAGCTAAAGGTTCGTAAATTAACAGTTGTTCCCCAAAAGCCAGTCTGGTCTTGTCTGCATGCAGAGGAAAGCGGCCTCCGAAAGAGTGTCTCGCTGTAGATGTCCTATCGCATTGTCGGAAAACTTTCGGAAGGCGATTTTGGCTACAGCTGATTCCAGCATTGCTGCAACCTTTTTGAAGCATAACCCAAAGGTCAGTTTTGGCTAACAGTACGTATTGGTTTAACGCCAACGCTTGAAAAAGATGCTCGCCGTTCCTCTGGACACGAAAACACTGCCATTGACATCGACTCCTTTCGCTGAGGTACATTCACAGCTTTGCAATTCCTTCGAGTGTCCGCAACAACTGGAAAAGCAGCGACGATGCCGCACTAAGGTGCCATTTTTGGCCCGCAGTGACATCTCGGTAAGTCTGTACTGAATTTGTATCCTTGAAACGGTTGAATAACTTTTTAATTAATATGGCGCTTCTTTCTTTCTATAGTTAATTTCAACGCGTTCAGCATTTAAGACGTCCGTATCACAATCACCGCCCTTATTGCAACCTACCGACGATGCGTGCAACACTAACAAGCAAAAAGAGAGGGACTCCAGTAAGGCATCCACGCGTTATAGGACTACGGTAGGTTTAAGGCGCTTCTTCGCTGAAGCCGCAAAAGAGGAAAACGCTTTTGCCAAATAAGAACGCTCAATATTAAGGGGTTGAAAGGGCGCTGCGGAAGAAAGCTTAGGAACAAGAAAACGCGATTGCGAGCTGCGCAGCGAAGAAAAATTTTATTTGAACGCTTGCGAAGAATGGAGAAAGCTGAAGAGCTGAACAAAAAGCATAGAAGAAAAAAGGGAGGAAAAGACAAGGAAAGAGACGGTTAATTTTCCTTTTATGGTCACCTGCAATCGGGGGGAGGGAGGGAACATTATTTTCGTCACCTTTTTGCGTGCCCTTACGGCATAGAGTGTGCGCGGTTAATAAGTCGGCATAGTTGTTGAGTAAAGTAATTTGGCCTCGCTGCTTGGCAGTTTAAAATTCGTTTATTGGCAGCCAGCCAATAAGATCATCCTGCAAGTGTTCATCCAAACGCTTCAGATCATTCGCTATCGTCTTCAATTCATTATTGAAATCTGGTTGTATTGCAATTTGGTCGCAACCACGCAACTTTAACACAATTATCCTTTCCAGTTCGTCCATTACTCGAACAGCCAAATGACGCTCGATTTGTCGCAGTTTTACCATTACTTTGTGGTAAAGTAGGAGCCAACGGGCGCGTGGGTCATTGGTGCGGCATTGGCTAAAATTTACTTGAACAAATTGATCAACGTAAACAATATTTTCGTCCAATCGTTCCAGATTAGGTCTCAACAAAGTTTGTATATTGTTCATCTGCTCCAGCGTGGGGCATTCGTTCGCCATGATTTCTCCGTTGAGCTCATCGGTGGCGCTCAGTACATTGTACAGTTCGCGTATAAATCGTTTACCGGTTTGTTCCAACGTTGCTCTTCTTAACTTTGGTTCTCTGTCACTTGATTCCTTCGATTTGTCTGCGTCACTTCCTTTGCTTGTAGCTGACTTGAAAGTATTGCACAACGAGGCGTCGTCGATACTTTCAAAAGCGTTAGTAATCACATCCGTCGATTCAACAACAGTTGAACTGATGGTTCTATGCAATGAGCTTGCTAAGCTATCGCTATTGCGTCTTGGCATAGTGGTTATGCAAGAAGAAGTTAGACTTTCATTTTTTCAGCACGTCCGTCCATGAGCGCAACAAAACCGTTGAACAAATTGTTGTTGCTGCTGCCAAGCGACCGATTGAAAAATATGTCGATGCAAAACCCGTTTTACGTTCGTTTGACAAATTTAAGTTAAAATGTATCGTTTCAAATGTCCTTGGGCAAAAGCTTTGACCTTTGCAGCCAAAGCAAAAGCCCAATTTCCGCCCGCTCCGCTATTGGCAGGCAAAATTTTGCATAAAAATAATCATCTCCCAATCGGTCATTAGTAGCAATTTGCAAAGGCGATTTTTGTTTGTCAATTTTTATAACTTTCGTTGATTTATAAACCTTTAACGCTAGTCGAACAAACTTGATTGATTGTAGTCAATTTGCGAGTAAGAAAAAACACCTGATTTCTTCCTCCTTCCGTTCAAGTTTTCTTCGAGCTTTGAAACAATCGAGCGAGCGCCAGTTTTGATTGAACGCCATTCTATTAATAGATGGAAACTTAAAAGTTCTGCACATTTTTACCATTATCATTTACAATTCTGTCAGTCAACAGAACTTGTTTTCCTGGCAGTGTTATTGTGCTTATGCGTATAACTTAATGATGGCTTGAACATTTATAATTTCTTCAGAGAAAATCGAAATTAGAATAAACTAAGCTTTTCCGACAACCTTCTCTCATCGTCAATGTTAAGCATAAAGTGAAATTCCTTTTCTAAGTATAGTACCGGTGATGCAACAATAAATAATCTTTTCTCGTAAAAGAATTGTGACAGTTCAAGAAATGCCAATGGAAAGCCACTAACATCTGCAGCAATTTTTCTATAGGGTTTTAAAGAAAAGAAAACATAAACAATGAAATAATGGCAGGACAATGTTACTGCATAAAAAGTATTAACGGTTTTTCGTATTTGAAGTTACATAAAAGGCGTTAGGCGAACTTTTGTATCACGCACGACCCATCGTTGCCAGACAAATGAAAGGTGTCAACTGTAGAAATGTATCAGGTGCAATTGCTTTGAACTGTAGTTTAAAAAGTCGAAATAAAACTTGTTCATACACCGCCCACTTCGAAACGTCCGTCCTATCTGGTACTATTGCTGTTTCGTAGGAAGAAAACAATACTTAGTTTTTCTGCCTCTTAAACGACTTTCATGACGCGAAAATTTCGCGAGCAGTATCTTTATGCGCAATCTGAAGGGCGACCCCAAAAGACAACGATTTGACACCTGTCTTAGTACCTATTGCTGCCATAAAGGAAGCATTTACGTACTATTCGAAAGAGCGTAGAAAGATGATGCAATCGTCCGTAGAAAAAAGTTCAACCTCTCTAGACGTTGCACAACAATTTCAAAGAGAACACTGCTCACAGGTTCTTCATGACTTCAGGTGGAATAAGAGCTTTAAAAATAGAAGTAATTTGCATAAGCCAGTTTGGTTTAGTTCAATTGCCGATAGTAACGTCAGCTTTAAAAATTTTATCAAATTAATGCCGAAAGATTAAAAATATTGACAAGTTAGGCAGAGTCATGAAATTTGGGTCTTTCCGTTCCTTTCCTTATTTTCAAATTTGATACTGTTTTTGTAGTCCCAGTGTCTCTCTCTCTCCATTCCGCATGATAGTCATTGACGTTGCGATTTTTGCTGTATGGCCTTCATTATTATCATATGTCTATGCTTCCATACCTTATAGCAAAGCGACTTTCTGAAATACCTTTATCTCATTGATATGTATTTGCAACTCGATCGAGTACAAACGAATTCATGTAATACAGGAAGTGACTGTATAAGCTTAAACTTAAAGTTTGGCGTACAAACTTCTCTTATCTTAACATATGGTAGGTTTCATAACTTTACCGAATCGGCGCACAAATATTTGTCGGAACGAATACTTCCTTCGCAGGTTGCTATGGGTCGCGGAGTTCTCCTTCCGCGAAATGAAAGTCAATATTTATGGCCGAATGCACCTTAATGCATACGTGTCAGTTATTTTGACTGTTTCGTAACTTGTCAGAGTGCGATTATGTTATCTTCATAAGCGCTTGCTTCCTTTCGTCGCATTTCCTCTAATCGACCGTTCGATTAGGTTGGAGATACAGAGTTTTCAGGAATTTTTCGATAAGCCAATCCTGTCTGTTTGCTTAGCAACTTCAAATTAGCTATTCGAACATAAGGCTTCAAAAAAGCTTACTTTTGCCAGCAGAGAAGAGCACTGGCAACTCTAATTTGTCTATTGCGTTTAAGTTTTAAATCTTTCTACATAGGTAATCTTCAGGTCTTTGGCCAAGATAGAATGTTTGCTTTGGGGTAGAGACAGTTTAGATGTGCTGCAATCGCCCTCCTGTAGTACTCAAAAGGGAACGGATGCGCTTAAGGCTTTTTAAATATAATTGCTCAATGATAGGGTAAAGCGGTATCTTTGTACGTTCATTACGGCCAGTCGACTTTGGTTGATCTTGTTAAGGCGTGACATGTAGCCTTCGTTTTTCAATTAAGCTTGACGTATGGCAAAAATAATTGAGATTGTCACGCATTTTTGATAAGTACGGCAAATCCGACTTTGTGGCAAGTTTTTAAATTCAAATCAATGAAAAGTCGATGCTTTGTCCGCTGAGAATCACAGTTTATACGATACTGTTTGCGGAACATTGTTCGGATAAAACTTTTTTCATCTAATCGACGTCACTTCACTTCAAGGCGGACGATGCAATAGCAGGTTGAACTTCGAAACCTACAGCTTAAATGAAATGGCCAAATGTCCATCTCCGCTTTGTAGCAAAAGTATTATGAAAATTAGACTCACTTTTATTTCTCTGAAAAGCATTTTTCTATGCTTTGTTTATTTTTTGAGGTGTAAGATTTGTATGTTGAAGGCGTCGCAAGAATAGATTTGAGATTTCGTTGGCCATACATAGACTACATTTTTCCTAAGCGTTGTGCTCTACAAATACCTGCTCGCCATAGGCTTAAGTGCTAACAGGTAAAAGACATAGTATATCCGTAAGGGGGGATAGATACGAACGTTGTAATAACGATCTGCCCCTATAGACTACCGCTATTCGCGAGCTGCAGTGACGCTTAGAAGGCTGAACCTTTTTCTCAGTTAATAAACAGAATATGCGCGCTTGAACTGTTAAATGAATGCAGACGTAGGTATTTCAAGTTGCGTCATTTTGTAAATACGCTGTCAATTAAAACATTTTAAAATTCTTATTATAATAGTTCCATTTAAATAGAGATTTTTTAATTGTCGATTTTGCTTTGCTTCAGATTCCGTAATTCTTCTTCGAATGCTTAACTTAATAGATTTCAAGGGAGCGGACACCATTTGTTCAATGGATGTCTAGACTGTACGAAAGGGGCTTCCATTTTACTTGTCTTCAGTGGGGGTTAGCTGTGTGCAACTGATCAAACAAAAGAGGTGTGACGGTGCGGGAAACGTTGCAGCCGATACTGGAGCGTTTTAGCTCGTAGCAATCCAAAAATAAGTGCTATCGTGGGATGAGCCCAGAGCGTCGTCTTTTCTGTCGCGACTTATTCCTATTGGCTTCTACAGGTCGATTGCTGTAATGCGATGCGGAAAAATGAGCCTATCGCTTCACTTTCCTTGTTGTTTCGATAGACTTCTCAGCAGTTTGATGTAATGGATTTCGCGCTAATGCTAAGAACTTTACCATATCCGGTCATCGTCAGTGTTTCCGCAAAACAAATTAAACTCCTTTTCTGGCGGACTGTCCCCACGTGGGACAAAGAGATATATATATATATAGCAGCAGTTTACTTTATTCGCTCTACGCAGAATGGCTAGTCATCGTTGAAGAACGACGAAAGCTTGGTACAATTCAGTTGGGGTCGACACGACTTTTCCTCGTTGTCTGAGAATCGAAAAAGGAAAGGCTAAACGGTGACTGATGCGCTGTCTGGCGCTTGACGGAGATGGATCGAGCGTTGAGGACAATCTACCATTAAAATGTTTGAAAATAGAACAAGTCTCTAGGACGGTTCTTTCATTGTCAGATGTCTGCAACGGTGTGTCCATTCCATCGCTTGGAGATCATCGGCCTAGCAAAATAGGCAATCAGCTGACGCACCACGTGGGATATCCTTTGCGTCATGGATGTTGGCTTGGTAAATCGATCTCGGTCGACTGGTCGTTGAACAGTTGAACTCCCTAGGCATGCGGCAGTACTTAAAGTGATCGGTTCGGGACAAGGAAGTGAGCATTGAGAAAGAGACAAAGACAGAGAGAGAGAGAGAGAGAGAGAGGAGGGAAGAGAGAGAAAGAGAACAAAAAACGCCCCTTCCTCCGAGTAGCGTATATACACTCCGAAGCTAAAATGGGGGGTAGGGAACCAGCTTGGGCCGGTATCACTTGCACGTATGGACCTCAATTTTGCTTTGACAAGTTTTACACGCCACCCGGCAACACCAGACGAATTTGCACTCGCATTTTTCCAACTTCACTCTTTTGAAAGTATTGTATCCTCGACCGCAGCAAAGAAGTTCGCAAGACTCCATGCCTTGCCCGTTGCGATCGCATTCCCGTCCTTCCGTACCGGCAGTGCCGGTCTTCTCGTCGTAGCTGCAATAGTCAGGCGGGTCGTCCAAGTAGACGAGATCCATTTGCGCGGCTCTTCTTTTCTTGTCATTCTTGACGAGTTGAAGATTACCTCGTCGGTTGATCTTTACTCGTACGGCCGAGTCGTAACGATCCAACAGGATTTCTCCCAATTCTCGAATGCTGGGAGCTTGTTTCCAACAGGTTTTCAAGCTGCACGAGCCGCTGACGCCGTGGCATTTGCACGTCACCCTCGATTTGCGCTTAATCACCTAAGCAAATAAAAGCTGTCCTCTACCGTCGACCAAAGATGAACTGGACAGAAAGAGGGATGGTTACCTTCCTGCCGACTTCGTTGTTCCATCGGTTCATCAACGATTTGGCGTATTCTTTCGTATGTCGCGGATAGTCGCGTTCACGTTCGCATATGTCGATGAAATTTTGCGTAAACTGACATCCGTAGTGGATGTTGTCCCCGCATCCTCCCCAAACCCAGGAACGCTGCAGGTCGGGTGGTCGCTTCTCTTGGTTGCAACCGCAGCTGCTGAGAAGACCAAGCCGGCAGGTACGACTGATTTCGTGCGCAACGCCAGCCGAAAGCATGGCATAAGTGAAGGCCGCTTCCGGGGTGCCTAAGGCACACCACCTTTGTTCGGCATGGGCTGTAAATACCACTGAGGTGCACTTTACCTAGGGATAGCGTTGGCCTGACCGTCATTTTGGTGCTCACGTTGGAACAATTCCATCGACGGTACCTGAATTGCCATTGACACTCGTCGATCGCGTTTTTAACACCAAAACCGACAACGGGCATATGGTCAAGAAAGAGTTCGCAGATGCGCGCTTGACCAGGGCTCAGTTCTTCCAGCTGATCGCATAAAGGTCGATGATTGAACGGTGCGGACAATTGTGGTTTGTCCGTATGTTCCTCCTTTGGCGAGTGAATCGACAGCTGAGCTATCATGGACCTGTAAAAAAAAGATAAAGTAGTTAACTCTTCTGTATGCGACTAACGGCGTATCAACAATTGCAGCACGTTCAGTCAGCTCCCTCTCTCTCTTTTGTCTTTGAAACGAACTTGAACCCCCGGGCTTTGCCCGTTTGGAAAACTGGCTTAAAAGCTGAGAAGAACAATTGCACCTGAAAGTTTTTTTCCATTCGTCTACGTGTAGACCGACAACGTCTTGTGTTGTTGTGCGCCGAGTTGGAAAAGTGCTGCGCGTTCAATGTGGGAGGAGCAAGGAGCTACTAAAAAAGATAACGTACCACCAAGCCGTTGCGCCGACTAGTTGTTGCTTCTGGAGCAAAATTGCGCATAGGAGAAAGGTGGCTGGCAGAATGACCGTTGAATGAATTGTCGACCACTGATCATCCGGCATTGCGGACAACCATCACGCAACCAAAAAGGTATCTAAATGCAAATAAGTCCAGCGCTGTTCGGCTACCGCCATGGATATATGGCCTCTAATAAATGGCGCCGTTTGATCCAATGAGCGAACAGAGGAGGGAGAGAGAAAGAGGAGAGTCAATTTCGAAGCGAGCGAATAGGGGGCCAAAAAGGCTGATGTCTAATGCTTAATGCAGTTGGCCGCCTCTTGCGACTACACAATATTGACATTGATAGATGAGGTTACCGGCGGAAAAACATTGTAGTCCACGTGGAGAAGACGGAGGCACACAGTACAGAGCGGTCAGATCGAGACGGTCGATCGGGTCATGTCCCGTGTGCGATAACGACTGGTCAAGGCGGTCACGTGGATGGAGATTAGTAATGGTCATCGGTCACCTCTGCACCTCAAATTTTACCAGGATTGCCTCCGCCTTTCTCAGCTTATGGATAACGACCTCCGCGCGGCGGTACGCAGAGGCCACTTTCAGCGATGCTACTTACCCTTTAGCATTGGACGTCTGCTTTTTGTCGTTATACCCCGCCTTTCAAGGCGCAAGTGGGCATCGCTAGCCTAAAAGCGGAGAGCAACACTCAAATGAAGGCGAAGATTATCACTTGAGCAATGTGACATCCCGACGATCATCGCCAGTAACCGATAGGCAAATATTTGGCAAACGGTACCGACCCGTGTGACACCAGCGAGTCCAGTGCAAACAGCCTTGTTATTTCGCCAGCTCGAAGTCGCGATGCGTATGAAAGAGAGAAAGAGATAAGCTGAGGTTGGAAACGAAGATTGAATGGTCGATACGTTGCGAAATCCTCCGTAGTTTTCCATTGATAATTTCCTGCGCAGCGTATCTTTTTTTTTGGTTGTCTTGGCGGGCCATTGTCTCTTTAGAACATTGGCTCTTAGCACGTCCACTGGCGGTCAAATATGGCAAATTTGTTGTGGTCTTCGCATTGTCATCTTTGTTGTCCCGAATTCGCAAGGTACACTTCGCATAAAGCGACTTTGGATGATGGGAGTGGCTTCTCTCTTCAAATATTCTTACGTATTTGGCTAGTGCGTTTTCAAAAGTCCCGCAAACTCGGCAGGCGTTCAAGAACGTTTTCGAAAAGCGTTGCCTTATTAGGCTTGGTGCTTGCGGGTTGAATTGATGCTCCATAAAACAAAACTAACCATTGGAACGTTAGTTTCTCGTTTCCGTCGGACATTGAAATTCTCACCGCTTACATCGTTCATCGACTTTTAGAAAACTCGAAAAAATACAAATCGTTGCGCCGACGAGCTCTGATTCATCCCAGTCTTATGGACGAGTTTGAAAAAAAAATTACTCAGCGTTTTTTGTAGGGAAACTCACTGCTATTGCTTACAGCGTCAGCGGCTATTCCTTGACAAGTACTGAAGAGTGAGATATGCTTGTGTTCAGCGGGCAAATCTTGCCAACTTATGCGGACTGGTTGGAAAGAGGAAAAGATTAATGTTTTTTCGGATCGTTCGATCCTTTGATGAATTGTCCGTCGACTGGCCAGTCAAATTCAGCAGGGAAATGTGCGCTTCACTGACCCGCAATGTAGAAGCGATCGGTGTCATTGGCGACCCAGTTGTGTCAAGATAAAAAAGAAAGCGATTTGTTCGCGCTGGATATTTTATATTGGCACTGCTACAAGCAGGCAGGCGTTCGCTGGCAGCAACATTCTTGTTGAAATATTTCGCCCCATCACACACTCGAAAGGAATGGCTGCTTGTTAGCACAACGCGAAAGTTTCGTTGCTTTTCTAAGCGTCTCGTTTGTCACGACTTTTTGTTCCACCATGTTGCATAGAATTATATACTCGTCAAGGGAGCAATACGCGACTTGTAGGATCGTAGTTTTTCACTATCCATCTTCCAAAAAAAAGAGTCCTTTCAACGACTACACTAAGAAGTTGTTTGCGCCCCCAAAAAGTTCCCTTTTTCTCGAGCTGGCATACCCGACGTTTCAAAAGTGACTATGGTTTGCCTACATCTGCGCAGAGCTTCATAGGAACTATTTAGGTTACCAAAAAGGTCAGCATTTCCGGCCAAAGCACAATGCGTCATTTTGCAGTTGGCGCAAACTAAAAAAATGCGCTCAACTCATCCGTGCACGGTGAATAATACCGAAGGAACGACAGCCCTTGTTAACGGCAGAAATGGCTGCATTCTTGCGCGCGAGAGAGTTCGTATGACGAACTATTTTTAGCATCCAACTGTTGCTTTTGTAAATTCTTACAGTTTTACGGTATCTTAATGTTCTTCTTGTAAGCATACCTGAAATGCTTAGCTGTGTCGACCTGACTCCAAACAAACTTCAAGCGAACTATATTTAGCTCCACTGTACATATGCCAAGCGCGGAAACAGGAGTGAGATAGGCGAATTACGCAAGCTATCTATCTTCCTCTCATCTTTTCGTCTCGATAGTTTTTTTTACGCTTGACGAATTTAAATTCAAATTTGACCTAGCGCGCCGTTTAAAAAGCTACCTACTGGCGAGCAGCATTCTTTTGTCATTATTTGAGAAACGTCTTCTCGTAGCAACTAGATGATGACGCCATGAAAGTACGTTTAGCCCGAACAATTTTGCTGACCATTTAAGGAATTGACGAACGTGCATACCATTAATGGCTTTCAAAGTTTTTCAAACTTTCAGGATGATTTACGGCGACCGTTGGCGCTTACTTTTTTTTATACCTTCTCACTACTTGAATTCCCTCGCGCGCGCAACTGAAAGCATCCTTTGGCGAACGGTAAAAAAAATTGCATGCAAACAAAGCTGCGCTACAGCGTTGCTTCACTTTTGCAACAATCGCCATGCAGCAAACCATGTTCGGCGTTTCAAACCGTTTTCATTAGAATAGTTGTTGTTGCCTTTATCAAAAGTGCTTTTAGCATAGCGGATACTTCGCGCGTCCCACCGCGCTCCGCTTGTTGGCTTAATGCTTTTCCTGTAAAAGCTGCGCGGGTACGCCGTCCTTCCCTATGTAATAAACGTAGCACTTAAAAGTCAATTCACTCTTGGCGGCAATTGCTTTGTCGTTTTCAAAGCCAAGGCCATAAGCGACGTCGTGTCGGTCTCGTGAAGTGGAGAGTCCATTTTTTCCTTAAACGCTCGTATTTGAAACCTGTTTCTGCTGGTAAATTCAACCGCTCAAAGTCGGCAGGCCCAATAATAGCTGATACAAGTAGACTTGCCGCTTCTTTCCAAACTTGGTCGGTAGTACGTATACTTTGTTCAACCTTCAAAGGCGAAAGGTAAGTCAACATGTTTCGTCGTTTTAAGCAGCAAAGTGCATGCGTACTTTGCCTTTTTTTTCCTTCTCGATTTTGTGTGCGATCTAGACGTTCCATTCCGCTTGATTTCGCGCCAATTTGGCAAATGCCTTTTGGTCGTCGCAAGCGCAAGATGTTATTTTCCGTTCAGTCCAATTAGGGTGCAATAGCAAACTTATTTGCGTTGTTGCGGTCAGCAGGATATTGGAATTGGCAGCTCGTGTTGACGTATACCTTTTGAAGCATACAAGACGAGTTCAAGGTGGTTACGTCGCCGCCGATTGACGCGCGTCGCTGAAATGTAACCGAAATGTTCAGACCGTCAAACACGCGACGGGGAATCTTAAACTTTCCCTGTAAGGTGACTGCCTAAATAGGCGCCCTATTATTCGTACCATATAGTCTTCTCCGCTATGGTTGCTGATAGTAGTAGCGTTGTTATCAGTTCACTGGCAAAATCGTTCTCTGACTAATCGGTAGGTTAGTTTAAAATGCGATAAGGCATTTTTGCTGTAAACTCCGTGTTGCAGGCGCGCTTGGTGGTGACAAGTCATTGCCACTGCCAGACGACTGCCCATTTGGAACAACGCAACCAAGAGCCTATTGGTCCATTTGTAGCACCGTTTTCAGTAGCCATAGCTGCTGCTGTCCGCTATCGCGCGCGATACAGCGATCGACAACAGTAGGCCTGTTTCGGTTGTTCACTTGCGCGTCAAACGTTTGACTGTTTGAGTATAGGCTGGTAGAGCTTAAATTCGCTATTCGCTATGAACAGTAGCGCGTTTACGAACGACAGCGGCATCGACGATTCCCAGCTGTACCTGCAACCGCAGGAGTATGTTGGATGGAAGCGAATTCAGCAAAATACCTTCACAAGATGGGTCAACGAGCATTTGCGAAATGTGCAAATGCGTGTGGATAATCTTGAAACGGATCTGACTGATGGGCTCATTCTAATCAAATTGGTCGAAATACTATCGAAGAAGAAGTTACCTCGGCACAACGCTAAGCCAACGTTCCGTTCCCAAAAGTTGGAGAACGTCTCGGTTGCATTGACTTTTTTGTCCAATGTCGAAGGCATCAAGCTGGTCAACATAGGTGAGTGAGCGACCTTTTTTTTATCATAATTACTTGTCTGGTTGAAAAATGTCCCATTAGAGCTTTTCCGTTGCAGAGTTTCCTATTTTTGTCAGTTGGCAACCGCGTAGGCGTAGGTGTAGCTGCGTTGCAAAAATATGCGCATGTCAGGCCCTGAGCTGACCAATGAAAAAGTGCAAAACTGTCAACATGGCATGCAAGAACTTTTTACACCTCTATTAGCCCATTTAGAGCAACCCTTCGATACGAGTGTTTAAGCGGTGGTTTCGTTGCGTCCTTCAAAGCGATCCTACATCTATTGCCCTGATGGACGATACGACGGTTGAAGGACGCACGTTGACACGATTCTGTGTCAACGACAATTTGTCGTCTCCTAATAAGATCAAGTCGAAAAGATGCAGGCTTTTTAAGCGTCTATTCTAGACGCGTTTTGTTGTTGTAAAGGGTGCCTTTTCATCAGTCCGCTCGCGTTAAAATTTCCTTCGCAGCTTGCTGTTGTACGCGCGGATAGGCGCAATGGGTGAAAACAGCTCTAAGCGGTGACCAGGTTTTTCTACGACTCCGTCAGCTGCGTATAATTTGTTTATTCAGCATTGGCATTTAATTCTCGCTAGGGACGACGCGTTGCAATAGCGATTCAGAGAGTTCAATGTCGGAGGGTAAAGAGACGACAGTTTTTGCATATTTTTCGCACCGGATACGTAGTCCGGTTTCATAGAGGGGCTCGCAGTGTCGGCAATCTCTTTCACTTAAGCGAACGGCAGTCTTGAAAGCGGCGTTGCAATGCGATAGCATTGTTTGAAAGGCGACCGGTAAAAACGTGGCAAACGTTCGTCTCTCTACGAATAGTTTATTCACAGATCGATTGTTTCGCTTTGGCTTGTTGGGCGCGTGCATGATTTGCTGTGGAAAAAATGTTACTGTTCAAAGCCCACCTCGTAAAATGCTTGCTTCGAATCGCATTTTGTTTGTTCTGTTCGTTAACACGTCATTCATTCGCATATGCAGTCGACAGTTCCAACGAGTCGGCAAAGCACGCCCCTTTTCGCTCGGCTTGAATGTAATTGGCGTTCAGCAGCTCGTACGCGTATACAATAATAAGAGCATTCTTAGTTCTTCCGTGTAAGCACATTAAAAGAGAGTAACAACACTGCTGGCTGTTTACGACTTTTTATGTACGATATTCCTGTTGGCAGCTTTTGTAATTGCGTAGTTTTTGATGGGCGAATCGGAACCCGCCAGCGCTGTCCCAGAAGTTTCCCAGAAGCTTTGGGTTGAGATTGACTTGTAAGCTTAAAAAAGAAGATTAGCTTGGTATACACGGGTGTGTCAGACGGGTCGTTTGCGAATTTACGGAGGGCGTTCTGTACCACATACGGTTGCCACCCGTTTAGTTTTTATAAATCCTTTTTTTTAATTAAGGTGCTTTCTAGGCTTGCCTCGCTTCATCTGCTGATAAAGCAGAAACGCGGCTAAGCGTGAGGCTGCAGCTCAAAAGTGGCGCGAAACTTCAAACGGAGGTCTCCATTCTTTTCGAAACTGGTTTCATTCAGTCGGCAAGAAACGCGAGAAGGCATAAAAAATAAGAAATAGAAAATAGATATAATAGGATGAAATTGAGTTAACATAAAAATCGTCAACGGGTACAAGCTGCATCCGGAAAAAATTTTTATTGAGTTCTTTAACCCAACTGCGCCATGGCTAACCAATGGTCGCGGTGAAGTTTAGCAAATGAGAGATAAAAGCAGTAGACTAAGAAGGTTAAAAGAGGTGAAACGTAGTTCGTTTCGCTGATGGCGCACGAATACATTTTTATGTAAATTCTTAAATGGCCGAAATCCGTTCTAGAAGAAGTGAAATAAAATAAGATGTAAGAAAGTGTGGCTTCCATTTTTTACTTTCCAATTTCTCCGCCTTTCAGTGTCGTCTTCACGCGGTGAGGTCGTAAGGCGCTTCCCGTATCGCTTCCTGGATGTTGTACTGCTTAGAATACTGTTTTGCTTAAATATGTTGGAACAGCAATAATCGGACAAAATATGTATTTACACTGTCCCTGTGGCAAACAGTGCGCAATCTGTTGCATACCAATTTGCATAATTCAGATATGTTAAGTTGATGTTGCGCGGTAGAAAATTCCATTTATAGTTGGAGGTGCATCATTCTTAACAGCTGTTCTAATGCAAGTTCGCGTTCATAACATTGCTTTATTAATGTATTTTGTTTATTCGGTTGGGCTTCAAACGGAAGTCGAAAGAATTCAGGTCATTATTAGTCCGGTTGGTGAACCACAGAATGTAAGTAAACAAGTGCTGCCATTGCTTGTTTCATCATTGAACGGCCTTTATGTCTAGTTCACAGAGACATGAAAATTCCTATACACTGTTTGAAAAGTTAAGATTTTTTGCCGCTTCAATATAGCGGGTTTAATTGTTGCGTCGTCATTCCGCTGAAAGTACATGCGTTAATAGGAGGTATTGATTTCGAATGAATAAAGCTTCCTCATTCGGTCAAACAGGATTTGCATAACGCGGGAATATACCTTGCTTTAGGCTGCCCTAGCTTTTACTCGGAAAATTTCGTTATGGCAAGTTTTGTTCTGTCACTTTCTTAAGCTGAAAAGTAAATTTGAATAGCCGCTTTTTTGTGTAATTAAGATACTCTTTCGCAATGCTTTTTTGACTTGTTTTCGCGCTTCAGTGTTCCACTGTTCTCGTGGAGTTCTTGAAAGGGGTTTCAAGTCGCCTACGTTATTTGATGATAGGATAAACGATGTCCTTCATCGTTTCTGTAAACGCATGCATCTTTAATGGGAATAGCAAGAATCACGAAATGTATTCTACAGCCTTTCACTGTTAGCATTAGAGCTCGGATGAGAATGCTCTTTGCACGCCAACAAATGACCGTTTTGAAACGTACTTAAACATTGGCCTTTCAGATAGCTCGGACATTGTTGACCAACGTTTGAAATTGATACTTGGCCTCATTTGGACACTAATATTGCACTATTCCATTTCTGTTCCCATTTGGGAAGATGATCGAGACTTCGCGGACGGCACCAGGAAGAGACAATTCCAAGAGCCGCCTAAGCAGCGTTTGCTTAACTGGCTAAACACGAAAGTTTGCTGCTGAGAAATATTGTTACCTATGTTCGCATTGGCGCACGTTGCTTTTCATTTCAGCTTCCTCAAATACCAGTGACCAATTTCACTTCCCAGTGGAGCGACGGACGAACGTTGGGAGCTCTTGTGGATTCCATAGCGCCTGGTGAGAGTTGCCTTTGCTTTTTTGCATATGCAATGAGCAATCTTGCAGGACTTTGTCCCGAATGGAAATCTTGGAAGCCAGCCTACGCGTTGAAGAATACAACAACCGCTATGGATTTGGCGGAGCAGTGGTTGACCGTACCAAAGTTGATTGAACCGGAAGAATTCATCAGCCCCGACGTGGACGAGCTCAGCATGATGACATACTTGAGCCAATATCCGCATGCAAAGCTACGTCCCGGAGCTCCTTTGAAGCCCCCTGTTGAAGAACTATCGCCCAGTCAGGTTTTAGCCTACGGTCCGGGTTTGAGTCAAGAAATCCCTATCGAAGAACAAGTGGGCTTCAATGTTGATGTGCAGGGAAGGCCTGGTGACGTTGAAGTTTTCATTACCGATCCTTTGCGTAGGACCGAAAAACCGGTAAGTCGACGGCGCCATATTTTTTGTCGCCTAACGTTTATCTGTTGTTTTTAGACGCGATTGACTTTCGACGAAAAATCTGGCACTTACATGGTTCATTATACACCAAAGGTGATTGGCTCCCATCAGGTTTGTATTTGGCTTGCTTAAGCACGAGATAGCGTGGTCAGCCGCAGCCGTTCATTTCAGGTGACCGTACGCTACAACGGAAGGAATATTGCTAAGAGCCCCTTTAACGTCAGAGTAGTTACACCAAAGGCAGACATTAAGCAAATGAGCGTGTCAGGTCCGGGCTTACGTTCAGGTTTGGTCGTTGGAAAGCCGACCTACTTTGACATTTTTACAGCTGGTAAGCAAATTCTTAGCGGAACGCTTCTTAATTTATTCAGTATCTTCAATAGGTCAACTGCGCAATTAGCGTAAATTATCGCGAAATTTACGTGACTAATAGGCGCAACGATTTTTCGCTCTTTCTTCTGTCGAAAGTAGCTTTGAATATTCCGCGCATTTGCGAATCATTACCGGGAAAGATAATTCGCGTAGTTAGATTCTGTTGAGAAAACGTCTTCTCACTAACCTTTTATTAATGTTGTTGTATAGTCGCTTTGTCAGCGGTCGTCAGCTTAATCCCGAAAATTCAGCACTGGCAAATTATTCATGCGCGATTGCATCTAGGCAGAAAAACACATTTGCTGTCACCTTATATTTACTATAACTGTGAAGTCGTATTAGTAACTGGAAGCAACGCTTAGAAAAATAATATTTTAGTATTATCAGCTAGAGCGTTTACTGCTGCTGTAAAAAATGTAGTTAGTGGCTGATATGTTTCCCTTTGAGAAGTTTAAGCTACGTAAGGCGAGTTGTTCAGCTTTTATTTTTGACATGCAGTAGTTTTGGGCTGCTGTGGAGCGGGACCAAGTTTCCATCCTTCCGTTTTGGTCTTCTTGTTGAGAAGCTTGAATGGAATTTAAAAAATTCATTCTATCCATTCGCTCCTGCTGATTTCACTATGCTTTCAACATGCTTCTGCTGTTGACAAGTAAGAAAAAAAACATAGTTGCGCAGGGAAAACATTTGGCAGATAGTGTACTGTCTGTCCTTACTATCGTTTGCATGTTCCAGTATAGGTTGTTTTTCGCCGTACCAAATGCATTAGGCTTTTTTCAGGCGGTGAAGAGAAAGATTTTCAAGTATCAATTTTGGATTCAAATTGCCAGAACTCTTCGTTGAAGCCGATTCAAAGAAATACAGGCAGCGGCATCTTACGATGCGAGTATACGCCGATAGTTTCCGGGCTGCACAGCATCAGCGTATTCTACGATCACGAACTGGTTTCCAGCAACAAAAGCCCCTTCGAGGTGTGGGTAGCTCCAGGTAAGCGTCTTCTGCGCCTTTTAATTAAAAGTTTTGTAGTCCACTGCCTTAAAGCGGAGAAAGTTTGCGCAGTATAGTTTTTTGACGGTTAACCAAATTATCTTTTATTTTTTAACATATTTTTTTTGCAGCGTTCGATGCTAACCGGATACACGTGGTTGGTCGTGGCATCCAAGCTAGTGGAGTCAGACTTGGCGACCGAAACGTTAGCTTCCGTGTAACTTGCGACGATGAAAACGCGGAAGCAGCTCGACTTCTCGTCAAAGCTCGGCAACCTGGTACGAGTGCATCTAATTTAGACGTCAACCTCGTATAGTCCTTTTTCTTGCCTTATAAGGTTTCTTTTTGAAGAGGGTGCAATTGCTGCAGCGGAATGTCTGCGTCTTGCAAACCTCGTCTCTAAGTCGGGCAAGGATGTTTTGTATCCGAATGACTAGAAAGTGGCAGATCCGCCTGCTCTGCTTAGTGAATAAAGTCTAATGACTTAAAGTATCTTCAGCTGACAATTTTGTACATTTTTTGATCAGACGTTTTGATAATTAGGCCAGTATGGGGCACAGCTTTGACTCGATGCCTAGTGCAGGCAAGAATGGGACAATCGATACATTCGCTTGAGGGAGTTGCGTCCTTGCCGGCACCATACTTTTCGGGCCTTTTCGCTTGTTTACTCAGTTTATTTTAGATGGTTTGTCTTTAACGTTGAAGCGTTCGGATTCTGGTGGCGTCGGCTTGAATGCCGCATTTTGCTATGAGCCGCGGATAGTTGGTATCCATAAATTTCACATTTTCTACAATGACCAAGAACTCGCCCAAAGTCCTTTCGAAGTAGCCATTGCAATATGTAAATGTCTAACATGTCATTTGCTCGAATCTGTAGGTAGCCATTGGCCCAACCATGAGGTCGGCTATTAAGGCTTTCGGACCTGGCCTGAAACGCGGTGTTGTTGACAAGCCATGCAAATTCACAGTCGAAACAAACGGCGAAGTTTGCTCCCTCGGTAAGCTCGCTTATTGCTCATTGAAATTCTCTCAGCGCATTCATAGTCATTCAGAGCTAGTTTTGGCCGTAGGAAAGTCACTTGAGCGGGCTTTCATTGCACTCGTTAACGGTAGGGAACCGAATAGGCTAAGGTTTTAATTAGTATAAATCATTGCCAAATTGCCAACGTGATTTTGCGGCGTTGAGCCAGATTAAGTCTGGCATGTCGGACAGCTTTAAAGGGGCACTTTTTACTTTCTAATCACATTTCCTGAAGGGTATTCAAAGTCCTCTTTACCGTTTATGCGTACCGCATGAATTTCGAACTCTGCGAAGTAATCCTTTTTTCCCATGTTGAATGAACGTGGACTGTTTCCTCATTAGAGAGTAAGTTTCCAACGCGCTTAGTTTTAGTCCATTTCAGAATATACAAGCACCGGCGGTGTTTGTTCCTTGTTACTTTTAGTACGGTTCTGTCGGGGCAGTGGAATTCTAGTGATAACGTATATATCATTTTTCTCTTGCGTGGGATTCGCAGAAAACAGTTTCAAGCGTTTTCGAACAGCCGCAGCGTGATTATGGGCTTTTGTTCAACTGGAGCGTTTAATAATCTGAGAATGAGTATACGGACGGCCAAAAAGATTTGTACCGGAACACGAACCTGACAGATGATGATCTCTCGGCATATTTTGTATTGCCTCTTTTAGTCCATGGAACGCAGGCCCTCATTCTGAAGCGGAAGTTCCTCTTGCTTTTCGCTAGTGTGAAATGACACAGTTTGTGTGCCACACTTGCTAGCGGTGGTCATCGTCCTTGCTTGCGAACAATGCTTGTTTCTGTGTCCCACCGATCCGTTAGTTTCACTCTTGTTTGGTGCATCGGGTTCACAACTTCAGGCAGTAGTGGAATCGACTTTCTCTTACCCGTTTGCCGCTGTTTTCTCTGCTGTCCGCATAGACGACAGATGACCAAAGCAAAACAAGAAGCCGTAAGCGTTATAGTGCCTCCAACGAACAGCACACCACCGAAGCTGTTCAAATCAGGAAAAGCATCCTGAAACATTGTAAAGAAAGAGAGAGAGCGTTAAACCGTTAAGTTGCTTGCCGAAAGTGTATCATGGCATAGTCGTGCCGCGCGGGCACTCGACTTCAACCGCGTCCAGAGGGCGTTGTCACCAATTAACAATCGCCTCCATTGGTTGCAAAGCTTTAAGAGTCACCTGGAGAGAGCGGCTTAGTATTAAGTAGAGAGAGAGAGTGGCGAAATTCAACTGTCATTCTTTGGGAAGCAGTTGGGATTGTTAAATTTTCAATTGATTTTTCCAGTATCATGTTCTTATCGTCTCGCTGGTAAAAGCGGTCGTTTACTGTCATGGAAAGTGATGCGTAAACGTTGCGCACGAACCTTCGTACTATGTGTGCAATTAAGCGGTTTGATGCATCCGGTCGCCATAGTTTAGCTGGCGCTGCCATCGATCGTTTGTGCTCTAATCAGTAAGGATGCTGAATCGCATCTCTGAGGTGGTATTATCCTTTAATGACCATTCTTACGTGATAACCACCAGCGTGGACGAACAATGGCTTAAAATTAAGGCAAATCTAGAACGCGTAAGTTGCCGCGGCGTTTTCGGATGGCTACTTGTCTCGATTATAACCAGCTTTATCTACTAGTGCCAAGAAGTTTTGGCGGGATCGTGAAGTGTAGGCGTTGCCATTTTCCCATTCTACTCGTCCCAGTAAATGTCCTGTGCAGCGTCGCTGCATTGCAAACATGTTTGCGCTTTCATATCTTCATTGTCCGAATGGTATGCTTTTAATCAAAACGCGTAATCAATAGGCAATGTATCATTTTGCTTCAGAATTTAAGCTCTCGGAATCGATGAAAAGTAATGTGCCATCGTCACGTACCAATCTTTTGCCAGGAGGGGGACCCCGGAGGCTGAAACTTTAAAGTATTGCTCAATAGGCGGTTTGAAAAGACCTTTTCCCATTGGGTGCGCGCTCCCTACACGAGCGTAGTATCTCATATTTCATATTGCACCGTGCTTATATTATGTCAGTCTTGTCGCTCCGCTTTTTCTTCCATTGGTACAATGACAAGCGGGAAAAGCTGTACGTTCGCTCTCTCCTGCAATAAGTTAATTGTTTGGCTTTTTTTACCGGCTCTTTTTGCTTCAAAAAGCATCAGTACAATTTAGCGATTTCATGAAAATTAATCCTTAGTCGAGGCGGCGATCAAAATTGAACTTGTCGAATGATTTATTGCTTTGTGTTTGTTTTTGTTTCTTTTGCGCCCGTAATTTCCGTGCTCAAGACGAGTCGAACAACCGCTTGGTCGTTCTCTTCGGTTTCCATGTTTTTCTGTCCAATATTGCTAATCGATTTAGTTCCCTTTGAATGCTCATTTGCTCGGCTAATTGTTATGGACGTTTTTGAGGGCAAAAACGTCTGGCAGCTTCTTTGCTTAAGTTTTTGAATTGTTTCTTTTTTCTTGTCAGTAAAGTCTTTTGGTCAATAGCGGTTACACCTTTGAGCGACGGGTAGGCGTTGGCCAAGTATTCGTCTCTCATTTTGGTCGCAATCGTGCTCCCACTAAATGTCCAATGTCGTATGGTTGTTATAATTGTTTTACTGTTATCACAGTTGGGCGTTCGCGCTTTTCGAATTACAAGAATTGTCTTTATGCCCTTTGTCCCCGAAGTGAAAAGTTGCATTTAAAAGGCTGCTATCAACCAGCTTTGGGAGTAGGCGCCTAAAAGTGTACGAAATTCCATTACTTCGACAGTAGACGATTAATCAATACAATTACAGAAAAAAACCGTTGCACATTCATTCGGCAGGCGTAAAGAAATGCGATAATCGGTCCAATCAATGTTGCACCCCGTTTTTCTCGTTCGACCTTGAAAATTCGTCCGATTCGAAACAGATTTCAAATGTTGGTTTAATGGAAGGTACAGCCAAAGTTGCCGATCGATTGGGTCAAAAGTTTTCTTACTTATCTTGTTTCTCCGCGCAACCGTCTTTAAATTCAAAAATGCGTAACCTGTAGAAATGTCTAATACGTTGAACCAATCGCAGTTGGCGCTTTGCTATCTTTAACTAGCCATAAAAACTTAACGGTGCGAACTTAACGTTGAGCGTTTAAAAATGCAATACTTGAATGCAAGTTGAGCATCGAGAAAAAAATTTTCTTCCTCGTAAGCAATTCTCCTTTTTTATGACTTTGTTTTCGTAACGCAGAGACCTTCGTTCTTTCTGTTTGGATGGATGCAATGAAGTGTGCTCGGGCGACATTTTCTAAGTGAAAATGGAAAGACCCGCGCTACAGAATATCTTTGGTTATCAGCTAAGGAGACGGGTTGCGGTCGAGCCTGAAAACTCCGGAAGAATAATGAAAACTTTTTTTTTATTGCAAGAAGACGGGATACAACCGTAAAGAGTAGCGTTATTACTTTGAGCAGTAATTAAACCACTTCAACCCATTGGCTTGCGTTGACCACGCTATAAATTGCACGGCTTAATAAATTGTTAAGCAGAAGAGTATACACCAACTTTGCGAGCACCGAAAACTTCGCACGTGCAGATTGCAGCGTCGCGTACCGTTGTTGACCAACTAAGCAGTATCTCCCTCGATGGCAGTGAACTTTTGGGTGCTGCTCTTTCAAACTAAGCAATTCCTGCTTAGTTTGAAATGTTTGTTAATTATTTTATGGAAAAACATCCGTCGTTATCAAGTTGTTTATTCCTTCAAGTTGTCGAGAAAATAGGTTTCTTAGTAACGAATGATTTTGACTCGAAGGCGCTCTGTTTACCACCCTGAGCCAGTAACGGGGAATTGAAGATCCATCATTTTTAAAAGCTTCTAATTATAACATGGAAAATGAATGCAAAATTATTAATTATGTTTTCTGATCTTTGAAGTTAGCAGTTGTTGCCGGATGACGAATTGTAATTGCGCCATTGCTTTCATTTTCAATTAAGTAGCGTCGCTACGAATATTCATTGATAAATAGGAGTGAACACATTTTGACGTTTTTTGGCAGACCATAAAAAGTTAGTAAGGGCGACTTGCCAATAGGTTTAAGTCGTTTTTGTACTCCTTCCGCGATAGTCTGACGTTCTCGGCAGAATTCGTATATTTCTGTTGGTTTTTGGGCAATTGCGTAAACTGATCTCATTGCGTCTTGGCTGTTTTTCCCTTCGCCAAGTCTGAGCGTTTTTATTACGAAGTATTCATGATCGCGTAAATTGTCTCCATCAACAGGCCTTCTCGTGCGTTGAAGGTGATATAATATTCATGCCAGTCCGAACCTGAAACGAAATTTCAATTGTTGCTTAAGTGCTCGAACGAGAGTGTTCATTGTTCACGATCGTTCGGAATTAATCAGCTTAAGCACGCCGAGCACTCACGCCATGTTTGACCAAGTTCCATCGAGTCGTTGAACCAAACAGTCCTGTATGAATGAACGACGCTTGTGGAATGTGTCGTCGATATTTTTTATGCGTAAACGCAATTTTAAGTGTAGACTTCATTGCACTCAGTCTTCAGGGAGCAACATATAGTTTTCATTTTAACTTTGTGATCCATATGTAGCCAAAGGATAGAAAAGGTAGACCATCTTTAATTCATATTCACGCTGCTTCAGTCAAGGAAGAAATTATATATCTTACGCCGAAATGTTTTTTTTTTGTTGCCATTTGTTGTTTGCTGTCAAGCGCATTCTTGCACAGCAAATGGACAAGTAATTACCAGTTGTAAAATCGTTGAAAATTTGCCCGAGGGAATTTAAAAATCAATCTAGCGTCCGCGTAGCGTCTTCATGGCCGGCCGAACCCTCTCTACAGTAAGGATTTCGATCAGCCTCGCGCCGCCAGCCGCCTTGAAAAGTCATTGCGTCTAGCCGTATACAACTGCTTTGTTTTTGTTGCGGAATAAGAATGCCATTTGGTTTTTAAGCCATATTTTATCATCTTCAAAAATTCATAAAGTCGTCAAGCACGTTGCCAAACGTTTGCCTCCTACGAGACTGCCTGTTTCGGCCATGCGCGCAAATTGAATTCCGCAAACGATTTTTAATCATTGCGAGCTATGTGAAGCGCCTATACAATTAAGGGAAAAACAACGTATCGCGTGTCAGTTTGGAGCTCCAAACATTTGCATCTTCGCCTGTTCGAATCGTATTTCCTAGCACATTTCTCGCAGCCGATCAGAAAAGTAGTTAGGGCTGTATAAGAGTCGAATTTTAGGCTTCTCCGTAGAAGGTCCGGACAAAGCAGAAATCAACTGCAACGATAACACAGACGGATCGGTTGACATAAGTTACGTACCAAAAGCTGTTGGCGAATATGCTGTACATATTCTGGCCAACGATGAGGACATTCCCGATAGTCCTTTTATGGTGGACATTGTCAATTCGAAAGGCGGATGTTTTCCCGCCTTAGTTGAATGCCATGGAACGGGTCTAGCCAGAACGGGCAACATATGCGGTACAAAGTCGACATTCGTGGTCGACGCAAGTCACGCCGGCAGGGGTGACTTGCACGTTTGCGGATACGATAGTGATGGAATGGAAGTGAGCATAGCGGTAAGCTGCTGCTGCAGTCTTATTTTTCATGTTTGTACGTAATGCGTCCACATTTTCAGCAAGAAACGGTCTCTCCAGGCGTGGTCCAGTGTCAATATGTTCCGCAGAATGCGAAAACGCATAGCTTTTTTGTCACCATGGATAATCAGTCTATTTCCGGATCGCCTTTTAGGGTAAACTTACGCTATAGATTTGTTTTTTTTCATATAATTCTAACGAAGACTTCACGATTTGGGAAAGTCGGTTTTCGGGCGACTTTATCAGCTACCGTGCCGTAATTGAGGGCGTTGCCATGAATATTTATCCAAGTGAGTAGGGATGACAGGCGACATTTTCCAGCTAAGGCCTTTTGGGTTTACGAATTGCGCTTTCGATCAGCTTAGTGCTTATTTCAACTGACACCTATCGCCATGACGCAGCGAACCAACGTAACCTATAGCGCGTGCTTCTATTTTATTTTTATTGTCGAAACGTACGGATACAGATTTCTTGATGAATTCTCTCCTTGAATGCTTCGATAGAACGTGCTTATCGAAGCCTAAGGTTTTAGTACCTTGTTAAAGTTGTGGCTGCTGTGGAGGCTCCTTAAGACTGACACATTACCCTGTTTGAAGGTTATTCTCGCCATTCTACTACGAATTGATGTCTGCCTCAGGAAGGCCATGCACATTCACGTAAACTGCGGAACTTTTAGGTATACATTCAAGAACCATGTAAACCCCATCTCGTCCGAGCTATGGGACCTGGCCTGGAGGCGGGAGTAAAAACCAAGGAGAAGAAGCACTTTTTCGTTGACTGCAAAGAAGCCGGACCAGGTACAGCTGCAAAGTGGGCCAACTCGCATTGACTGGGAAGTTTCAAGGCGAGCTTGAAGTTACTATGTTGGATCAGCACGGCGAACCTATAACGGACATCGAAGTGGCTGACTATCGCGACGGCACTTACACGGTTTACTACAAAGTTGATTTTCCCGGCACTAATAGACTGTTCGTTCGTTTCAATGGAAAGGACATACCCGGCTCTCCTTTCAATATTGTCGTTGAGCCGTACTTGGACCTTAGTGATGTTCAAATTTCCGGACTCGAAAGCAGTAAGTGGCGCACCCATTTTTTCACGTCACCATTGCTTAGCGTAGACGTATTCGTCGATGCGGTAAACGAGTTTGTTGTGGATGCTCGAACAGTGACGAAACGAGTTACCGGAGCAGGCATTGAATGTTTGATGAAGTCTCCCGACCGCCGAGTGGCCAAATGCCACATTGCCGATCAGCGTGATGGAACGTATCGAGTTGCATTTTCACCCACTGTGGAAGGTAGAATTTTCATTTTCGCAACAATTTCTTCATCCTATAAATTAAGGAGGGAGAGGGAGGTATGCAAACCCATTACAAATTATTGATAGCCATACCATCGTGTCTGTTTAGTTCCTTTTCTTTTTATCTGTTTGGTTTCCTTGTATGACGCTTAAGGTACACTGGTCTAGCTTACTCAGCATGATCTACTTGTCCCGCGCTCTAGATTTTTTTAAAATTAATAATAACCCATTTGCAAGGCGACGTCTTTGGCGCAGCAGTTTGAAACTGTTCGTATTTCTGCCATGTTTACTATTATTGCACGTTGCCAATGTTGACACAAAAAGTCGCTATGCAAAAGTATCTGTTCATTCAATTTTTTTAAAAGGGAAACATGAACTTCTGTTGTCGTACGATGGACTTCCAGTAACCAAAGGCCCGCTGCTTGTTGAAGCAAAGATAGGCTCAGATCCGAAGCGATGCAAAGTGACCGGTCTTGGTTTAACGGAAGGAATTGTTGGAGTGCCATGTCGCTTTAGCGTCGATACGAGAGTGGGTGACTCATGTCGTTGTCTCCGCGATGGGTGACGTTTGTTTTCATTTTGGACAGGGTGCGGGAAACGGAAATTTGGGGATATCCGTTGAGGGACCATCGAAGGCTGTAATCTCCTGCACAGACAACAACGATGGTACGTGTACAGCGGAATATCAAGTTTCAAAACCTGGCGAATACAAAATATCCGTTCTGTTTGCTGACCAACATATATCCGGTAAGCAAGTGCTTACTTTTTTTCAAATAGGGGGAGAAAATAGTTTTTACAATACCTTTTTAGGAAGCCCGTTTACTGCTCGTTTGGAAACGCCAATTGATGCGTCGTTGGTCACTGCTCGAGGTCCAGGTTTGGATCCGGCCCATTGTCGCTACGGTATTCCCCTCCGCTTTCTTGTGGACGCGAGCAAAAGCGGGCCCGCCCTGCTTAATGTGCTTATCGACACCGAATCGGGTGCAGCATCGAAGCAACCAGAAATAATCGAGAAAGGCCACGGTCTCTACGAGGTAGTCTACCAGGCACCACCGGCTGGAACCAATTGTTCAGTTCATGTTCTCTACGGAGGCAAGGAGATTCCCAACAGTCCTTTCACGATGCGCGTAATGCCTGCATTTGAACCAAAAAAAGTAATCGTGACCGGATGTAGCAAGCAGGCGCCCACAATTGTTCACGCTGGGGAACCGGTCTCCTTGAACATAGATACAAGTCAAGCTGGTTATGCTCCCCTTCAAGTACTCATAAAAGATCCCGAAGGTTTGTCCCTACTGGCAAAGCATACGGAGAAAAGCAACGGGCAGGACGAGTTGAGCTTTGTGCCTGAAATTGCGGGAATATACGAAGCCCAGGTCAAACTGGGAGAAGGTCTTGTTTCCGAGGAGCCATTTCGATGGAAAGTTCTTCCGGTGGGCAATGCTCGGCGTTGCCTTATTACCGGTACGTTGATGTCTTGGCGGCCTCCTTCACGTCCAATCGACCTTATTTACCCTTGCTTCAGAGGGGCGTTTCGAAAATGCCATAGTTGGAGAAGAGCAGTGTGTTAAAGTACGCACAGAACCGCACGGAGAGGGCAAAGTTACTTGTCAAATTCTACCTGTTGATATGCCAACCAAACAAGTTGAAACTACGGTCGAACAACGGGATGATGTGTGCCTCATTTTCTACACGTTTCCTCACCCGGGCTACTACCGGGTCAGCATTAGATATGGCGGTGAACTGTTGGAGAAAGGCCAATGGTTGGTCAAGGTTAGTGTGAACATTTTATCTCCCCTACGCAAATAGCATCCTAAAATCCTGAACAAAAAACTCTGTATGCAGCGCGACGAAACTGTACGCAGTTTGAGTCGTCATGGTTTTGCGATGTTATAAATACGAATAACATAAAGGGTTCACTTCCTTCTCTTTACTGTTGCAATCTAATTTGACTGATCCCAGTTTTGTTTACCAACAAAAGGCGCTGATACACTAGGAAAACCTTTTTGTAGAAGTCCATCTTAAAGAAGCAACAAATCTCCGACAGTAACAACAAAATAATGAACAGACTAATAAAACGTAAGATTTCGTTGCCTACATTTTCATGTTTGTTTGCTGAAACAGTTCGTTTGTCTAATCTAAATAAACGGGTTGTTTCCGTGCACAATTGCGAAAATGATTGACTGATTGTTTACGTTGAACGCCGACAGCCGGGTCACACGCCTCCCAAAAAGTTTTGCCCATTTTTGGGTTACGTGTGTATTTTGAAGTTCAGGCTTGCGAAGCGGTACATGATTCAGATAAACTGGATTCCTTATAACGGCCGTGCGAGTTTTTCGTAGTGAACAGTTACGATGCGTACCCGCTTATGTTGAAAAGTTGAAAATAAAAGGAAGTTTTTAAGTCCATAAGTACGCTCGTCAGCTTTTGGGTGAACTGTTTCACTTTCCTTTTAACTTTTAAATGTTCACTGTGGTCTGTAGAATTTCAATTTCTCTTAAATAGGATATATTAGCCAGTTTGGTTGCTCAGTAGAGAATACTATAATTCCGTTGTCAGCGGAACGACATGCTAATTTAGGTTCTGAAAGCTCCGTATTTGGAAATTTAGTCTTTATCTCTCTTTTACTTTTAAATTTCTCAACTTTCCTACGGTTGAGGAGTAGTTCTGTTGACCACAGCAGACTCGGTGAACAAGCATTGGCGGGCAATAAAACGTTGCCAAAAATAAACTATCTTTATCTATTCGTATGTGCATTGCAGTTAGTTTCCTTAACGCTGTTAGAAGCCGCGTAAACGCAGACCTACCCAGGTGAGACGCCGGCTGAAGTTCCACCCCAACGCACCTGTTATCAACAACTTGCTCAAATTACTACCATAGATATACAGAGTTTTTAGAACTCGACTGTAGCTTTTACAACGTAGTAAATTGGAAAAATGGTTTAATGGACGAGCTTTATTTACCCTTACTCTACTTTGGTTCTTGCTTAGCCGCAATTCACCAATCGTTTTTATCCGTTCAAAGGAAGTGGGATATTAGTGGGCCACGTTAAAAACTTCATTTTCAAAGAATGCTTACGTTCTGAAGCGCGCAGTATGATAGGGTTTAGGATGACTTTATCGTGTGCTGCTAATTTGGGAACTACTGTTGTTTTGCCGTAAGAAGTAGTCGGAGAGCTAAAAGAGTCCCAAGTGGCGGGAATTGGTGCTGTTTACGATGGAATTGTGAGTTATTAAGCGAGTGCTCAGAGTTAAGTGGACAGCGGAGTTGGCCAGAGAATACTTTTCGCCGTTTCCTGCTGAAAGTCCATGAACAGCTGTTGGCAGACATTTTTAAAGCCATAACGGTGATTCGAACGGACATTGGTCTTGACAGCGCTTAATGCCGAATAGATCGGCTGTCCATGAACTTCCATCATGATTGGTTTGTTTTGGTGAATTGAAGAAAATGTCATACGGCTGTGCCATGCTGGGGACAGCTGTTGGGTTCCCGGCAACCGGCTGACGCGTCAGGATAGGGCGCTAGCCGGCGAGCTCAAAATCCCAGCAGAACGCTTTTATTTTTGCCCAGTCTTTATGACGAATTGGCCGCAATGCATTTTGCGCCTTGTTTTCGTTGGAATGCTTTCTTTCCGCTGTTGGCCAGTAGCAATAGTAGTCGTTCCCCGTTCGCTCAGTTGGTTGATTTCAGGCTGAGCCAGGCAAACGCCGAACTTCTGACGACCAGCCCGTATCGGCTACTCCGTTAGTGGGTAACAACAACGGAACTGCGGACCTTCGCTTTAGCGAAAAAACCTGGACCTTCACGCCTCCTGGAACGAACGCTCTCACTGCTAAAATTATAATGCCCACCGGTCGGGTCGATGCACCTTTGATTAAGGACAACGCCGACGGTTCGGTGACAATAAAATACCAACCGTCGGAACCCGGCCTTCACGAGCTGCATATCAAACACAAAGGATTGCATATATCCGGTACGGCGGGCCAAATTATCCTTGTTCACGCATTGTATTGTTGGCACGTCCCATTGCTTCAGGAAGTCCGTTCAACTTTTTCGTGGGGAAATTAGCCGGCGGCTGCGTTACCGCTTACGGAAATGGCCTCTCATTTGGCATTGCAGGAGAGCCAGCCGCTTTCACCGTATGCGTCAAGCAACCGCAAGGAGGTAAGCTGTTTATCATGCTGTCCATTCCTACGTTACCAGCTACGACTTCGTAAGGTTTTTCCGCGCAGAATGTTATTCTATTGTTAAGGTTAAAGTGCATATTTTGCAGGCGGAAGTATTTTGGACCGCGGTAAGTAGACGGTGTGTGCAGCTGCTTCTTTCGCCTTCCACTTTTTTTCTCTCATTTTCTATCGCTTGATTACCGCTTTTGGGAATCGGCCGTTCTCCTGTCCGCAAGTAGCAAGTGTTCATTCCTTTGCATGCTGCTTTTGAATAGCTTGTCTTGAGCAATGTCTTCCTGCCTTTGTGGTCAATGGCATCAATTTTACGCTAGTTTCGCTAGTGAGCGTATAGTAAACGAGTTGTTTGCGTAGAAATAAGACGGCTGTTCAAAATGAAACAGTGTAGGTGCGTTGACGCCTTTTCGAAGCAAAGCTATGCTTAGAATTGATGTTTTGTGTTTTGACGTCAGGCTCCGGTTGGCAACAGTGCTTAATAGCGTGTGTTGATCCAACAAAGTTGTTGGCAAGCGGGATGACTTATGGAACTGTGAAGTTGAATTTTTTTACATTCCTTTGTGCTATGACCTCTTTTTATCATTTCGTTGCAGCATTGCTTAAACGATCAAGCGCTAAACCGTTTGCGTCTACGTGCCCAATATGAGTGATGTGCTCAGCCATAAGAGCGCATAAACTGCGCGTGTTAGCGTAGGAAAGATTTACAAATTTCCTCAAGTGGTTTCGCTTCCTCGATCGTGTTTTGAACTGTCACTTTTCGTTAGTTTTTATTTTTCCGTGGAAACCACGGCCAACCCAGGCGCAGGAGGCATACATTCTTTATTGAGCGGACCAAGTAGTGACTATATACCTTTCAGTTGTCCGAATAATTTTAAAACGCTTTGCCGCAGCTATCAGTTTGCTCTTTCGACTTGTGATTAGCAGATAAACAAGGCAATGCATCGTGTTCTATTAAACAGGAAATCGAGCGTCGTTTAGCTCTGAGAGATCAGATTTCTAGCTTAAAAGTTTTCTTCTCTCCTGAGGCATCAACTTGTCAAATCTTAGCTGCATTGGCTACAAGTCAGCCGTGGTGGTATGCTAGTCAAGTTTCGTATATTGCATACTGCCGACGCAAGTGTAGGGGCAACTTTTGGCCTCACTAGGAATTTCAGAGGTATTCCCTCCTTTCTCCTTGCACGGAAGCTTGCTGATCCTTTCCTTCTTGCGCCTTTAGGACTGCTTGCTATTCTATCACTAATCAGTTTTGTTTAGGTGGATTATCTGTCAAAATCGAGGGGCCAGCAAAGGCTGACGTCAAGTGCTACGACAACAAGGATGGCACATGTACAATTACTTGGATTCCACCGGCCCCTGGCGAATATCTCATCCATATTCAGTATGCCGGAAACGCCATTGATGGCTCTCCATTCAGAGCAACTGTTTCCGGTAGGGCAGTGATCTTTTCGTTGGCAGCTTCGTACGTATGCTTTTCCATTCTTTCAGGCGAAGGCAGAAAGAGAGCCCAAATTTCCGTGGGTTCTACCAGCGAGGTATCCCTCAGAATTCCTGACGAGGACACTAGCCAGCTGAGCGCTTCGATCAAAAGCCCGTCGGGCATAGAGGAACCATGTGCCACAAAAAAATTGGAGAATGGCAACTTGGGCGTTTCGTTTACTCCGCGGGAACCTGGCGAGCATTTGATCACGGTTAAGAAGCATGGGGTCATCTTGAAGGGATCTCCATTTTCCATCAAGGTCAACAAAGCGGACGTCGGCGATGCGTCCAAAGTGGTGGTCACCGGCGCCGGTATCAAGCAAGCGTTGACTCAGGAAGTCAATACGTTTGTGGTGGACACGCGATCCGCCGGTATGACGACGCCGTTGAGCGTTCAGCCACCATTTTTTGACTTTTCCTTTTTTAGGTTACGGCGGACTAAGCGTTTCTCTGGAAGGTCCATCGAGATGCGAAATACAGTGCCGCGACAACAAGGACAAAACCAGCACCGTATCCTACAAACCGTACGAACCCGGCGTATACGCCCTGAGCGTCAAGTTTGCTGACCATCACGTTCCGGGTACGTTGTAGCAACCAAAGTAATCCTTTTGCCGCGTTGCTGTCTGCGAAAAACTGTGCAAATAGTTAACCGTTACGAAGATATGTTTGAAGCCCATTGACTGACCGTTGAGCCTGTTAAGGAAGCCCGTTTACGATTCATTGCGAGGGCAAAGGCGTGGGTAGCATTACGGAAAAGACGGAAAAAGTGCTCAAGCAAGCGAGCGTTGTTCAACCTGGAGACGACTGCATTATGTCGCTGAAGATTCCAGGTAAGAGCGACGATCAGCTTCACTTTCGTTGGCCAACAAGTGCTACCTTCGTAAAGGGACGGCTGCCATCGATCTCAACGCCCGCATTATGACTCCGGATGGCAACATAGAAGACGTCGAACTATGGGAAGAGTCAAGCGAACTTTACATGCTCAGATTTGTGCCCAGACAAGAGGGCGTTCACACATTGTCAGTTCTGATGAGGGGATCCCACATTGCTGGCAGCCCTTTTCAGTATACAGTAGGATCTTTTGGGGAAGGAGGCTCTCACAAGGTGCATGCCGGTGGTGCAGGCCTTATTAGCGGCGAGGTGAACTTGCCGTTATTTTTCAATATTTATTCGCGGGAAGCAGGCCCCGGACTTCTTCAAGTCTACGTTGAGGGTCCTTCGAAGGCTCTTGTTGAATATAAGGAAACCAAGTCAGGCGACGGATACGTGATGTACAAAGTTTCCAAGCCGGGTAGCTGGTGATGACTTTGACGAACGAATGTTTGAAAGTTAATAATTTGCAGGCGACTACAACATTGCTATCAAATTCAATGACGTTCACATACCAGACAGCCCTTTTAAAGTGTTTGTATCATCGTCAACCGGGGAGGCAAGGAAGTTGGAAGTTTGCTCTTTCCCGGAATCGTACGGTTTGCCTGTCAACAAGCCCGTAACGTTTACGGTTGTCACTCACGGCGCTCAGGGGCACCTTGATGCCAAAGTGATTTCTCCGTCCGGAGCGACCGACGACTGTTTCATTACTGCAATTGAAGAGGGAGGTTGGTTGCAACCAAGTAAAGTCTTCCGTATGTCAACTTCGGCGTTTCAGAGTCGTACGCAATTCGATTTATCCCGAAGGAAGTTGGAAACCATTACGTGCACATAACGTTGGACGGTATTCACATG
Source organism: Trichuris trichiura (assembly GCA_037903355.1). Classification (NCBI taxonomy): domain Eukaryota; kingdom Metazoa; phylum Nematoda; class Enoplea; order Trichinellida; family Trichuridae; genus Trichuris; species Trichuris trichiura. The sequence goes on from JBAJFE010000011.1 coordinate 1,016,782, forward strand.
AAGGATTCGCCGTTCCGTTTTCGAGCGGGACCAAAAGGCGAAGTTGATCCCATTGGCATTACCGTCTGCGGGGAAGGTTTGAGAGGCGGAGAGACTGGGCAAAAATGCGAATTCATTGTGAATACGTGTCACGTTGGTCCCGGCAACTTGCAAGTTCAGTTGGACGGTCCCAGCAAAGCAACCTTGAATGCATACGACGTGGACGTTGGCTATAAGGTTCGATATACTCCTTTGGCTCCGGGCGATTACTTCATGACGATTAAATACAATGGTATTCATATACCAGGCTCTCCATTCAAGATTGCTGTCACTGGTTCGTCACTCCTTGTCCATTTGTTTCTCGAAAATAAAAGCATCATTCATGTTTGCAGGTAGACACCTTGGCGGAAGTGGTATAAACGAGTATTCTCGTGTCAGTATAGACACCGTGGCAAAATCGGCAATGGGCTTCATGAACGAAGCGCCGAAGTATTCAGGCGATGCGGCCAAGGTTACCTGTCAAGGTGGAGGCTTGAAGAAAGCATTTGCCAATCGGCACAATACCTTCAGCGTTGATTGTTCCAAAGCTGGTAAGAAAGAGTTCACGATAGTGACCATATTGGTCTTTGCTGCATCTAACGCACGTTGATAGGTCTTGACTTGCTGACAGTAGGCGTCATGACGCACAAAGGGCCTGGAGACGAAGTGCTCGTTAAGCATAATGGTCGCGGTAACTTCATCGTCAATTATATGGTTCGAGAACGTGGCACATGTTTCATTCACATCCTTTACGGGAATAAGCACGTTCCCGGAAGCCCATTTATGATACAGATTTAAAGCATTTCTTCCTCGTAATGGAACGAGTAAGACGTTTCGTAGCTATGGCCAGTCGATGGAATTTGATTTTACTGCGAACGCGACCTAAGGCATTCTTTAAGAAGAAATTTACATTTCCACAACTATAGCGTTTCTGGAAGCTTCGTTTATTTTATTTACTGGCTTTTCAGACTTCAGTTTTAAATAAAAGCATTGTTGGGATCCCGTGCTTCGACGAAGCGTAGGCTTGCGAAACCGATCTGCGAATTACTCGTCTTGAACTTCAAAGTATTTTCAAACAAAGCGGAATGCACGTTTTACTTGTAGCTATTGACGTTGCCCCGAACCTGCGGCAACCGGTGGTGAGTAGGAAGTTTAAGGAAAATGGAAGTAATTTGTCTGGCATTGATTGGAAGTTTATTTTCAGCTGTTTTTTGACTTAACAGTTTGCTTTATCAAGCGAATGTTCCCTTAGCGGACTGGTCAGAGCATCTCTGCTTATTGTTCGCTGTCGAATTGGCTTTTTGGCTGACAGGACGCGTTGGGTGCGTTTTCCAAGAAAAAAGTTTTAATGCCAAGAATGCATTTCAAAAGTGTGTTGTTCGTGTGAAAGCGGACTTCGGAAATCTACTTTGTCCAGTTAATTGAAAATGGCTTTTTTTGGCCAATTTGTCTCTCGGGAGCAAACGCGCTGGTCGGTTAACGGCTGGTTTTAAAACTATCTGAACATCGGTTCTAAGATTGCGTTCACTTTTATGTTCGTCTTATATAGTGAGTTGTTTGAAGTACGCAGCGTTGGAACGGTCTTCCGACAAAAACTGAGCTACTTGAAACGTATTGTAAATATTGTCTAACTTGAGGCGTAATAAACAGACTTCGTTTTTTCAGTGTCAGTATTGTTCCTTTGACGTATGCTGAGAGTTGAGAGAGATTTGATTTATATTAATAATATCGATTCAGACTTCTTTCGTTGCTCCTCTATGACATTTACGCGTTACGCAAACCCGTCTTGCTGTTCCGAGTAATGTCAGCGGGGCGTAAACTGGCTTGGCAAAACATAGCGGGATATAAACATTCGGTCCCTACACATCGCTCCGTTGTGGCAACTGCCACGGCGTATTAATACGTTTTCACTTTGCCAACTTTGGAGCGTTTATCCTGTCTACCCTTGTATGGAATGCCAGCAGAAGCAATTAAGAAGACCCACCCGCATCAGTTGTCCGTAAGTTTTTCTAATAGCACCGCGTTTTCTATTAATACAAATTCTTTTGAACAGAAAATCGTTGCAAGCAACTTTGCCAAAAACATCTTCGTTAATTTGAGAGCATTTAAGCGGCACCACTACAAAGTAGTTGCCTCTGCTGCTTCAGTGGCTTCTGAGAAAGGAACGAAGTGAAAGATGATTTTCAGGCGGAACTGGTAGCTTGGAAAGCATTGATTGTTTCTTCGGATAACTGGCATTAGCTTCTGAACAAACTGGTCGATTGCTGTTGTCTCGTCATGGTCAATAGAGTGAATATGAGGCAGTGAGCAGCACTGACGGTTCAACTAAATATAGCTTCCTAAGCCATCTGCGGTTGAATCTTGCTTAGCAATTACTACAGTGAATCGATTGCAATCCGTCATCTTCGTATGCACATTGCATGATCGACTTTATTCGAGTGTACACCCTTTGGTGCTGTGCAACTTGTTGCATCTTATCTGCGCCGTTATGCTGGGTCATTTGTCCACCAACTGAGCAGATACTGTCGTCCTATGTCATCCTACCTGTCTGCCAGTAATTTAGCTAATGAAAAGCGCCTTTTCAATGCCGGACACTTGAGAAGTTTGCTGTTTTTACTTCTGTCCACTTGCACCTACGTTAGCAAAGCATTTCAACGGGAGAACCATCCGGTCGAGCTGACAATCAGCAGTGGTAGCATTCGAGGGGAGCTGCTGACTTTGGATGCTCAGCATTTTACAGTCTTTAAAGGGATTCCCTACGCGGCACCCCCAGTGGGTGCCCAACGTTTTCAGGTAAGCTTAATTATCCATCATGCGCATATTCCTTTCAATTCATTCTTATTATTTTTTATTTGATAATGACGAATGACTTCGTCTCAGCATACGTTGTGAATTGTTTGATCCATTTGTCTGTTAACTTGAAAAGGCTTGAACGAGGGCGTGCAATTTAAATGCTTTTGCAGCCACCAATGCAACCTGCCAGCTGGAGAGGAGTGATGAATGCAACCCACTACGGCCCATGTTGCGCGCAGGAATTTGAAAGATACAAACACAAACGACTCGTCGAGTTGGCGCAACTGCGCCGGTCTGAGGACTGCCTTTACATAAACGTTTTTTCTCCGCCTCAGGTGATTTTCAAAACGTCTTTCTTTACTCCTAAGGTTCGATGTGCGAAACGCGGAAGTTGATTTTAAAAAGCAACTATGCTTTTGTCAGAGAAATGGAGTGTATACATGATCTGCTCATGACCTTCCTTTTGCAGTATAACAACGAAAGCTACCCAATTATAGTATGGATTCATGGAGGAGACTTCCAGACCGGCTCAGCTGCCGACTACAAGCAGGATGCAATTCTACGAAATTTCGTCAGTCGACAGATCGTTTTCGTGTCTTTTAACTATCGTTTAGGGCCGCTGGGTAAGTAGGAGAAATTAGTTGCAGTAAAGAACGGGAATTCAACATTTGCTACGTGGCATTATTTTTCTTATAGGTTTTGCTTCTACGGGAGACGATGTTCTTCCTGGCAATAATGGTTTATGGGACCAAATTGAGGCGCTTCGATGGATACACAGAAATATTAAAATTTTTGGAGGTGATCCCCAGCGTGTTACTGTAATGGGGCATGGTTCCGGCGCTGCTTCAGCTTCTTTGCTGGCAATGTCACCTCACACGGAAGGTTCGCATCTGTGTAAGTTAAATATCAACCATTTTGACCAGTTCAGGTCTTTTGCACCGCGTCATACTACTTAGCGGTTCTGCCTTCAATCCAGGAATGCTTCGAACAACTGCTATTAACACTACGTGGCTTCTTCAAGATCATTTGGGCTGTCGGGCATTCAACTCTAGTCAGTTGCTGGAATGTTTGAAAATTCGCAGCAGAAGAGATATATACAGTCCTACGTGTCCAGTAAGTAAGCGTTATCGAGAATGCACTGTAGTCTGGTTTCAATAACGTTTATCCCGATACGGTTTTTGGGTTGGCCGCATGACTGCTTCCGTTACCAGCGGAAGAAGAAGCAAAAACATTCTTTCAAATCGACTTTCCTATTAAGCATAAAGCAGTACCTCTCCGCTGCTTCCTGTGCGTTAGCATAGCTTATTTTGGCTATAGTTTTTTACCAACTAACGAAATTAAACATAATGGAGACTTAGAAAAGAAAGAAAAAGCATAATGACCGCCCATTGTGCGGAGCTGACTTTTTTGACTCAAAGCAGTTTGTAGCGCAGTCATTCTTTTGTAGTATTCGTTCGTTCTTTATTCTTTAAAATCAATTATAACTTTCTGCCGCTATACAATTGAACAGTCTTCTGGTACGATAACTGGGCCCCTCAAAGTTGGTAATTTTAGAAAGTGTTGAAGTCTTCCAACCGCGCTCATGTGACTATGCAGCTTCTTTCCAGCTTAAGCAAAGGCTTATGTTTGCTTTAGCGACTAACATACGACAACTATGAAGACTGGGTTCCTGTAGTAGACGGTTTCGGTGGCGTTATTCCCGACTATCCCGAAAATATGCTGAGCAGCGGCGTCGCTAGGAAGCTTCCAATCCTCGTTGGAACTGCCAGCCACGAAAGTGCTTTGCACTTTGGTATGCATCGAAATTTTGCTAAATACGGAGCCGAGGGAATACCAAGCAGTATATCTGAACGCTGTTACTTGATTTCAGTCATTCTTGGTAACGATGAAGGCAAAAATTTGACGTTATTCGACGAACGGCGCGCTGAAGCCATCGTTAGCAATTTGACAATGGAGCATTACGAATTTCACAATCATCGACTTATCACGGAAGGTTGCTACTTTGAATACGTATACGGACCGAAGCGTCCCAATGAATCAGACGTTGTGCTGTCCGAATCGTTGATGGATGTACATCCGTGACCAATAGTTGATATGGCATTTTTTGCATAATTCCAGCTTTCAGATGTTTTCTCAATTCCTGTATCATGCGCCAGCTGTTCGACTGGCTGAAAGTTACGAAATGCTCGGTGCTCCAGTTTATCTTTATTCTTTTGATCACATAAGTGACAGTTTGTTCAGCGAGGAGGATCATTGGAAAGGTAGAAGAAACCGTATTCGCATAATTGTTGAAAGGCTTCTCTCTCCTACCTCTTTCAGGCGTATTCCATGGAACAGATTTGGTGTTCCTGTTCGACTTGGACGTCGATTTCGCCACTCACTATTCCTATAGGAATTGGCAAATTGATCGACGTGTCACTGAGATATTCTCAGAATTGTTGACAAACTTCGCTCGCGTTGGGTATGCGTGAAACAAGCGCGTGGTTTCTTGACAACCATCTGTCACGTGATTATGACTTGTAGGAACCCAACTCCAGCTGATAGCGACCTGACAAAGTGGAAACGGTTTAACAGAACATTGTTCAATTACTTGAGCATAACGGACCATCCGCAAATGAAGACGGGATTCCACTGGCGCGGCCACGCTTTTTGGAACCGCTACGCAAGAAAGCTGGACGCTGTAGACGTAGGCAACTTGCGCTTCATCGACGCGCTGTCTAAGCAACTGGAAAGTTATCAGTTGGCCACTTGGGTACTGCTGTCAACAACAATTTTTTTTGCGATTATTTTGATCGGACTAGCCTGCTATTGCACCCGGAAAGATTCTGACGACTCCGACTCGTAGATAGTCCTTTCAAGCCCACCTTGCTGCTAGCCAGACTGCTGACAGACAGAGTGGGCTATCTGCATAAAAATAATGGGACCACTTCTGCGATTGTGCTTTTTTCCCGCACTTTTTGTTGTTTAACCTGCTTATCCAATTACTGTTGGTAGTCCTAAACGTGCAGGTACAAACCCGCAGCCGAGAAGTTCATTTCATTTTGACCGCGTCCCAAGTTGCATCGACAGTCTTGAATGGTTTGCTTTTCGATGCTTTGCTTGCATTTTTGCTTCCATGCTGCGAATTCTAGTGAAGCGTTTTGGTTTACTGTAACGACATCCAACAAGATCGGTGTTTGTTCGGTCAGAACTTTATTTTTTGGCATCTAAAGTTGGCAGTGAATTATTACTTTTGCGCACAAACTTTAACGCAGATCGCAGAGATTTCGTCCGAGCGGTAATAGAAGAAATAATAACTGCAATGCAGAGGATAGTAGCTTCTAGTTTAAAATAAGTAAATCAACGACATAAAAGCTAACAGGTGATCAATTCTTTCTCCGCATGATTTACTTAAGCGTATTTGAGCTGCGAATGCACTAAGGGGGAACCAGTTGCCAGTAATTTACCAATTCTTTTCGCACGTAACGAACTTAAAGAGGTTTGTATGAATTAGTCTCGAAATGCAAATGCAACTTTGCCATTTCAATTTATCCAGACAGTCAAGAATGTGATACAATAGAAACTCACGGAAACGCCTCTTAACTTGAAACAAAAATCCATTGAGAACGGTGGAACTGCTCAAAGATTAAGGAATTTGTTGGGGCGAAAAATCGTAACATAAAGGTTCCAGTTGCACAGTTCGATTGGTGAAATATTTTTCCAGCGTATCGCCGCATAAAAGCGGATAGGCGAAATGACATATTTTAGGAATTTCACTTTCGTTAAGGTGCGCATCTGTTTTGGTTAAACATTTTGCTTGTTTTAGCCTCCAGATAACATTAATTTTGTTCTATGACAGGACTACAATTTTGTTCTTAGCCTTTCACTACAACGTTGTGTGCTGTAATTTTGAAAGTACATGATCATCCAGTTACTGTAGGAGTGAAGTGTAATTCGTTTTATTTGCCGATAACTGACTAGTGGTATACTAAATTGGGCGCAGCTATGGTACGCATGAACGTTTTGGCGGATGCTCTGCGCTGCATTAGCAACGCGGAGAAAAGAGGCAAACGACAAGTATTAATTCGGCCTCAGTCAAAAGTCATTGTTCAATTTCTTACCGTTATGATGCGGCACGGTAAGGTAGCTTCGGACTATCACATCTTTCAATCTTCATTTTGATTTCCCAGCTTATCCCGCACATTTTTAGCGAATAACTCTTTCAGATGGTAGTTATTTAAACGTAACTTTAGTTGAGACCGTATTACTTTGTCGTCCCCCTAATGACGTTTGTCCTCTTGTTCGGTCGATTCAGAGCAAAAAGCGAGAAGTCTTTAATCGTCTAAGTGCCAAGGCGGGACACAAGGTCAATCCTGGCGTCATGTACGATTAAAAGTTACGTCGTTTTTACTTCGTACCGATTGAATAACCGGACAAGGCCGTCATCTATATCATGAAACCAAGCTTCTGTTGCCGAAGAAGTTCAATACGCAAATTCCATAATAATGAATATGGCTCTTTGTAAAGTTCCTTGTAATAATTTTCTTGCTGCCATTGGACAGGTTACATTGGAGAGTTTGAGATTGTTGATGACCATCGTGCTGGAAAAATAGTAGTCAATCTCAACGGCCGTATTAACAAGGTATTGTTTCGTTTTGAAAAATTGCTTTCCCTCGAATTGTAATTTTTCAGTGCGGAGTGATAAGTCCTCGTTTTGATATTCAAATTAGAGACATGGAAAAATGGACGGAAAAACTGTTGCCTTCTCGACAGTTTGGGTAACGAATCTTCCCGTTTTTTTGTTTATTACAACTCTGCATTGCAGCTATATCGTGCTAACAACTTCTGCTGGGATCATGGACCACGACGAGGCAAGGCGCAAACATGTTGGTGGGAAGATCCTAGGTTATTTCTTTTGATATAAGAACCATTGAAGATAGGTGCACATGTGGATTCCGTGAAATGAACAGCTATTGTGATCTCGTTGTGATTTCTTCACGCTTAGCATTTATTGTGCGCGAGCATTTCCTGTTTGCTTTAATCACTTTGAATAGCGGTTTACAATCAGTCAAAAAACTCAGCTAAGCAATACAATGGCTAGAAATCAGTGACTCGCCCTTTTCGTTCCCAATCGGAATAGCGGGTTGGTTCAGGTCCTGCAGGTCCTCCAATCTCTCCGGTAAGTGGGTTCACATTCTTGGGCCATTTCTGTAACGCCTGGCGCTTGTGTTGATCCGCATTTTCAACGTTTTCACTACCAGTTTCTTCGCGCGCTTTGCTGTTTTCGTCAACATTTGGTGCGCTGGTCCCATCGACCGGGGCGCTTTTACCAAAGTCGCCAAATTGTTCTTTTCGGCAGATTATTTGTCCAGCACATCGAAAAGACCCAAATGTGATTCGTCCTGCTTTTTGCATAAGTTATCCTGTAAAGGCAAGTTAAAATTTTCAAGCTAGTTCAACTAGGAAAAAGGCATGCAAAATCGGCAGAACTCGAAAGTAACTGAAAAATAGTAAGCTTAATAATAAGCAAACGGAAATCATGAGTTCCGTAGAAGTACCCTTTTCTACATGCATTTTAACAACAGTAATTTTTTATAAAGTTATTAGTGTGCAGGTTAGAAAAGGGAATTCTGCATAATAGAATATAAACGTTCACATAAGAATTTTTCATTTCACGATTTTATGCGCAGGAGCGTAGGTTTGTCGGTTATTTTGTGGTGCTTTTCTGTAAGTCAAGGATTATATCTCAGCTTACGTATTGGTAGAAAAGCGCAACCTTCATTGTAGTGTTAAGCATTATATTCAATGTTACCTACTCATCTTGTAGCTCGCAGTCAGAGAGAAGTTGCGTCCTAGGCCGGTGTATGTATTTGTCCCGTTGCTTGTTATCGTATCAGGAATGCGCTTACTGACGAGACTTAACACTCATGCTTCACAATGTGGAGAAAAAACGAATTTCGACCAACTTTGAAGGGAACCTGCATTTTTCAGATACGGTAGCTGGTTTGTTGTGGTGCGGGAAGCAGGACCCAAAAGATATGTAACGCATTAGTCTGTAAAGCACAAGGTCACTTCAAATGGGTACTCTTTTGAAATCACGGGTTTCGAGAACTTGAAAATCATAAATACAGTAGTTCATTCAAGCTACAACAATGGCAAGTTCGAAATAAAGCGAAAACTTTCCCCTATTTAACTAGCTACAAATAAACGATTATTTGAGGAAGTGATAGCATTTTGCAGCATTTAAAAACATTTGGTAAACAGTGCTGATAAAAAGCGTACTACCCACCTCTGCTGCACAAAAGCAAGAAATTGAAATCAAACGTCGTTGATTTACTTATTTTAAACTAGAAGCTACTATCTTCTGCATTACAGTTATTATTTCTTGTATTACCGCTCGGACGAAATTTCTGCGATCTGCGTTAAAGTTCGTGCGCAAAAGTAATAATTCACTGTCAACTTTAGATGCCAAAAATAAAGTTCTCACAGAACAAACACCGATCTTGTTGGATGTCGTTACAGTAAACCAAAACGCTTCACTAGAATTCGCAGCAGGGAAGCAAAAATGCAAGCAAAGCATCGAAAAGCAAACCATTCAAGACTGTCGATGCAACTTGCGACGCGGTCAAAATGAAATGAACTTCTCGGCTGCGGGTTTGTACCTGCACGTTCAGGACTACCAACAGTAATTGGATAAGCAGGTTAAATGATAAAAAATGCGGCAAAAACTCACAGTTGCAGAAGTAACGCGATGTTAATACAAAAATTCCTTTGAAAAATTCCTTTGTTTTAATACCCCTTGAACACTGTCTTATTCGCCAGCGTCTCCGCAGTGCACTCCAACAAGTCATTTAATGGATTCTACTTTGCCGGACACAGACGAAGAGTAGCTGTGCTCTCTTTATTTATTCCCTCATTAATCGTTGCAGATGGTTTTTGGTTTTGAAATTTGCCTTATCGATTAAGAATTTTGCCCACCAATTGAGCATCAATGCTTTTGCAGCTCTGTGTGTTACGGTATAAAATTTTGCATATATTTCCTTGTTCTTTTGCGCTACAAAATACCGGCAGTAGTTCCCTATGCTTGACTATGCTGTATTTGAATTTCTTTGAAATTTCCACGCTTTCCAAGGTGCGGCCCTAAGTTGCAGTTTTCCGTCCCTCCATTTGCGGTCAGTGCCAGTAAGACCAATGTGGAAGTCGAGGCCTACTTTTGCTGGGATAGGTGAGTTTTGGGACTTTGTTTATCAAGTGACCCCACTAGTCAGAATGTAAGCTTTTCGATAATTCTATTTTGCACTCATCTAAGTCTAAGTGAAAATATGAGCCTAACGTTAAGGTTTTGGCCTAAATGACGATAGGGCAAACTGCCTGGCATGGTAGTCAGAAAGGAACCTGCATTTCCCAAGTTACAGTATAATGGCTGGGAACTGAATGAAAGAGATCAGTAGTCAATCCACCGGTGCAAAATGTAAGCGCACATGCAGCAATTTAATTTTTCTGCAAAATTTAGAATTCAATTATGGGTACAGTTCCTTGAAAAAACAGAAATGGTGCATATTACTTGATTATCTTTCATACCTATGGTTCATATGCTGGTCTAAGAGCGAACAACTGGAAGGATTGCAAATGTTCCAATGCTTTGAGGTATGCAGTAAAAGGTCGAAGCAAGTTGTTTTTGACATTTTTATTTTCGAAGTGGCTTACGTGTAAGCTCTGCTAAAAAGTATCGCTCGGCGAAAAGTTCAGGCATGGAATTCTTGGGACCATGCTTCTTCTTGGGCTATTGATTAAGTTATTACTGAACTCTTAATTGCCAACTCCTTGAGCATTACGGGGGTGGAGCCTTTTTTACTTCTCACTGCTTTATATAGTGAAATCGCATTTTTTAAAAGTAGTTATGCTCATTTGTTCTAAGAAAGGAGCTGTGTATTACTTGTTGTGAGTGTTATTTGTGCCCAACACTTTAACGCTATATTGCAGAACGTTTTCTGCTATACATTCTGTACGTAACATGCCAGATAGAGTAGGTTTGGTGCCTGTAGAATTTCATGCAGGAAAACTGATTATGGATATAAGGTTCTTAACGGCGTTTTAAGGCGTTACTTAAAACACCAACTTGATCGGATTAAATTGTGCATCAATTGAATCATTTAATATTCTGCGGGGAAACGCCATTCTCGCTTGCGGGCCTCAAAGTGTCGCTTAATTTCTGTTCAACATTTATGTTCGTAAAGATGACGTTTTTATTTGAAAAAGTAAATTTGAATTTGGAAAAGTGCGGGTTACATCCGAATTTCCTAGTAATGGTGCTTACGTTTTCAATTTTTTAAAAATTGAAGCCCTTTTCCTCTGCGACTTGCGCGTTGTATAGGCGAAAATATCCTTTCAAACTTGCAACCGCTCTTGTAAGGTTAATAAGGCGAACTGGTGTGCATTACGCATATAAAAAGCGGCAAGAGAAATATTTTCTAGAAAAAAGTTCAGTGGAAGCAGGCGATCACCGTTACGTCGGTCGGGGATTGCAGTTCAATAAGCGACGTATTTTGTGCCTTACTAATTTTGGCATTTGAAAGATGCTCAGCTTTTTCCCATGCTATGAAGAATGAATATCCATACCCTTCGTAATACCTATGTTGCCTTAGTAGCAGAGAATAAGCCTGCATTTGCGCGTAGTGGCATGCTCGACGTTCTCGTACGCTTTGCTGGTGTTATTCAATCGCATTTCATTTTCTTTCACACGTTTTTAGCCGTCATCTTCAGCCCTTTAATGATATCCATTGTGATCTAAGCGAAAGATGCCGAGTGAGCGTGCGGAAGTTCTTTGCCGAAAAATGGAGTTGGTATTCCGATGGAAAAGTGACGCAAAGTACTAACAGAAACAAATTCAAGGTGAGTGGACGTTTTACTTTTGGCAATGTGAGAATAATTGATTGTTTCTTCTTACGGAATGCGTGTCTTGTTTTGAGTACAAAAACTTTTAAAAATCCGTAGCTTTTGGGCCGCGCGTGACTCGTTTTCAGCGGTATTAAAACAAAAATCAAAATTTGCCATTTTTATTTTTATTTTAATACTACTCAAGACGGGTCAGGTGCGGCCCGAAAGCTACGTACATTAAAAAGTTTTTCTACTTAAAACGGGATATGCATTCCGTAAGAAGAAACAATTAATCATGAAAACATGTAGTCCCGTACCAAAAAGCTATATTTTCAATGTCAGAATAATGTATTAATCAAAAACATTCTTTTGAATTATTGGAAAAATGATGAAACGGGTTTACGCGAGTACAGATATTCAGATTTATTGACGTTGATATCATGGCTGTACATGGCTTGCTAAATTTCGCCTTCAGCATTGCAAAGATTATTATTATAAGTGCTCATTTGTGTTAGTATTATTGCTTTTTATTCTTAATCTCATTTTATGTTTAGCTTAGGAACTTATTTTTCCTGAAAGCATGCGCGAGCAGGTAAAGGATTAAGTAGGCGTTGCTGCTTTTAATTTTTGTTTACAAGTTGACACGATTTTGAAGTTACTCAGTGTCCAAAATGCGTCGGTAGCGCTGCTTCAGTGACGTAATGAGTTGTGAGGAGATGGAGTTTAAGGTTGTTAGTTTAAAGCGCTTTTAGAAAAAAACGTCTATCCATAACTGTCTTTGCCATAGCGGCAAGTGTATTCTATTCTCAAATCTTTCTTCTGTATATTTTGGATTCATATTCCTTCTTCTCCATGTATTTTTGCAGGTTGTTCTTTATTATGTGAGCTTTTATTTCTTGTTCTTTCTTTTCTTGTAATCGATTTGGCTCTTTTTCCTTCGGATAGGCATTTATTTTTGTTAAATAGCTAATCTTCCTTTGTTACTTGATGGAACGATGCTTACGACTAGCAGCAAGAAAAGAAGAGGAAAAAGCAAAAGAAAGATGAAACGAACCAGCGAGAACAAAAGCGAGGTTCTAATGTGTAGTGGGTAAACAGATCCAGTCAGCAGGTCATCTAGCGAAAAAACAGAGGAAATGGGATCGAACGGAAAATAGCTTTCACAGACGGGAAAAACATTAGCGAAAGGAACAGCAATGCATGAGGCACGATCACACCTCACTAACCTTCTTGTCTCCATTGAAAGATGACTTACGTTGGCTATAGAATGTTTCTTTTATCTTGCTAAAATAATATTGGGATTTTGTGTAATGGTGACTCAACGGAAGTTGAGGCGGCAACTTCAGCGAGGTCAAGTAGAACTAAGACAGCAATGTCGGCCATCTTGTCCTGCCCTAGCCTAAGCCTAAGCCTAAACATAACGGAATTCTTCGGCAGGTATTCCACGGGTCAGTAACCGTTAATAACCGGGTCAATCACACTTCACTACGCTGTAGCGTCGCGCATTGACCTCCTTGAAGTTGCCGCCTCAACTTTCGGCGGGCCACTATCACGCAAGATCCTAATATTGCTCTTGCAAATTTAAGATTTAGGATTTTAGAGTAGGATGCATGTTCTGTTGCAGCTGAAGATTCTGATGCTTGATCCATCGGAGGGACTAGATTGAGAGGTAGCAAGCGGCCGCAGTGTTCAGTGTTAATACCTGGCAACAGTTCCTTAGCGTTGTTGTAAGGCGATAAGCAGTTCGTATGTTCCCCAAATCTGTTAGTTAATCTATTACCCGTTCCTTCAGTATACGAAACGGAAAAAGAGCATTCAGCATTGTGTACAATTCGTGCAGTTTAATGGGGGAGAATCTACCCTTGTTTTTACCTATCATCCCCTTAAATTCGGTGAAATTTTGAAAAAATACTGCAATGCTTAGACTTCTACCTTATTTCTGATTCTTCTCAGTTTGTTCAATACCAAAAACAATATTTGTACATTGGGAGAATCGTCAGGTTGGGATTTGATTGTTACGAATAACCACATGTGATTGAAACAATGAGATACTTAGACAATCCGTTATCTAGAGAAGTTCGTTGGGGTCTCGTCCGACTTCAGCCCGCCGTCGGCATTGGCGGCAACATCAAAGGAGGTCAAGTGGGGATTAGTGAGACTTAATCGGCTTAGCACCCTGAGCGGCTACGCACGCGCAAATGGTCTTGCACACTAACGGTGACGAATTCATGCAGTGTGCACACGATTGCAGTAACGTTTCCTAAGACAAGTACGGTCTTGCACACTAAGGCAGACAAGTTTTGTCTTGCACACAAACGCTGATGAATTCAAGCCGTGTGCACATGGCGTTTCCGAAGACAAGTGTGACAACTTTACTGTACGGGTGGGTAAGAACGTCTCAGTAACACGCGCAGTACACGCTAACGTACAGCAGGGGTACATACCGTCTATGGGTGCGCCATCACCGAGGAAAACGCTGCAGAAGATGGGGGCGCTTCAGTCGGGCGTGTGCGCTGGCACGGGCGGTGGGTTCACCGGCGCCTCTTGTTCTTCCTGAGCATACAGACGAGCATAGCGAGCAGAACCGTTAAAGAACCAATTTACCATCCGCTTTGGCAAGGCCGCTTGCGCTGGCGTCGCGTCCACTCGGGGCGGGTGCAACATGCGGATGTCGGCGAGGATGGCCTCGAAAGCGTCAGAGGGTCCCAAACGTTTTCTCCACATGAACTCGTTCAAGTAGGACACGACGACGCTCCGATGCGTTCCACACCGCCGCTTGTTGCCGCGCTTCAACTGGGCCCACATGGACTCTATGGTCTGCGTGTGGGCGCCCGTGTCTCGGTCAACGAAGTTCCTAGAGTGATTCACTCGCGAATGATTGTACCCTTCGCGGCCGAGACGACGGTAGGCACGCCACTCATCAGTCACCACTGCAGACTGCGGCCTCACACGGGACCGTACAACGGGTAGGAGGGTGTTCGCTGAACGGTCCTTCACGGGTTCGACGTGAAATTCGCCGTTTTCCCGACATACACCGCCGAAGAGCCACAGCGGCGAGTACATCTTCCCTCGGTTGTACTTTCTCCGGGAAAAGAGGGACTCGTCCAGTTCCACCGTCATACCCGGTCCTCCCAGTTGCACCGGTCTTTTGGCCAACGCGTCTGCAGTAACTTGCCGCAGGTAACCGTTCCACAGCACTCCGGTGCCGTGGCCGAGTCCTAAAGCACACATACTGCCAACACCAACAACAGAAGGCGTGCGAATCCGCACCCAGCTCGTGTACACAGAATTTGGACGTGGTGTACTCACGACTCCAGTTGAAAATAATCTGGACGGCCTTCTGCAGCTTCACCTTGTTCCGTGGGACTACAATGGACACACTGCAGTACATAGCACTCGTAACGGCTTCAGCGCATAGTGCCCTTACCGTCGAACCACGTCCCTGTTCGTACGGCCACTTCCTTCCTGCAGGAGCGTTTAAAACACCTCCACGCCATGCCACGGCGCGTCAGACGCATCGCCTCTCCACAAACGGGGCACAGCCTTTCGCGATGCAGCAGCCCTTTTTCGCGAAGGAAATTAGCCGCCGTTTCTTCATCCCGCACCGTTTGGTGCAGCCAGGCGGTGTTTGTTCGGTTGCTTTTCCGGCCAGGTTCACTTCGACTTGCGCAAGGTGTGTTCATACTTTACAATGAGGTTCGCGCATTTTGCCACGGCACAGTGGCAACCGGAGCGTTGACCTTCAATGTTTTGGACGAATAACTAACGGAACCCTGGGATACATCACTGCAGGCGCATTGCACTCCGTGTGCCAGCAATGCATGTGCAGCGGTTTAATCCCTCACCTTCACTGTTTCGCAAGGGTCAGTAACCGGATCGGTGACACTTGCAACCGTTACTCAATTGCACAGCTACACAATTCGTGCACAGATAATTCGCGGGTCAATAACACCCTCTCTGCGTGTGCCCCTGCCGCTCCATTCCGTTACCCATTATGGGAATGCGCGCGCAGCTGTTTCATCCCTCACCTGCATTATTTCGCAAGGGTAAGTAGCTGCACAAGTGACATGGAAACGCAATCCGCAGGTCACTGGCCGGTCAAACTGCAGGTGGCACTAACCGTCCTTTGTCTCCACGTTCAACTTGCGCGGCACGTGTTCTTCAATCCACAGTACACCGTCACACCCGTTGCGCGGCTTATCCGTATTATCGCAGCGTATTACCGTGTGATGTTGCCGCCAATGCCGACGGCGGGCTGAAGTCGGACGAGATCCGTTCGTTGAACTCGTTCCTGTTCCCATAAGCTTCTATCTGTCTAAAGAGGGCTCAACCTGTTAATTCGTATGTTTTATAAATTTAGCGATCGCATTGATAGCATGCTTTGAAGAATTCACGCTGACCATTTTTGCACGCAGTAGTGTAATTTACGTTCGTAATAACTGCCCATTTACTCTTCGAAGTTGCGAGACCGTTTTGCTTGTTTTTCAGTGCTAGTAAGGCGTTTATTAAGCTGCTAAGCCAAATTTTGGTTCTGATATTGTTGCATCTTTGTTTTTTCTAAACGAGGGAAACCCGTACCTGGCTTTAACTGTTTTCCCGCAAATCGTTTTCCATTAGCCGAAGAACACATATCCTGTCTTGCTGTACGTTTCTCCCCGATTTTGTTCTGACCAAAACGTAAAATTCAGGCTTGTATTTCGGTTTTGGTTTAGGTGAGACCAGTATAGGCTGACCGGCGTGCATCGTAGTAAGGTAGAACACGTTGGCCAGTATTTTTCCAGAAAGGAACGTGCAATTTTCAGATAGTGCTGGTCTACGGTAGGTTGCTTGCAGAAAGATATGTTAAAAGACTCTTGTTTGTTCTGAAATTCAATAGTCTGTTCAAAATTGATTGTTGAAAAAAGATTTGAATTAATTGATTTGTATGCAAACAAGGGAATTAAAACTTTTTGCACCCATGGTAGGACCTTGTGTTCTTAATAATCATCATGAATAATCCATTTCTGCGAGCTAAGTCACGTTGCTAAGAGAAAAGCTCCACATAGTGATGATTGTAGGGTGACGTTGTCCGTGATTAGGTACGCGTGCTCAATATTTTGGGTCACAGTATTAATGCAGGATTTGGTTCGAAATAACTGGAAATGAATTTGTAATTGTTACATTTTTTTCCATTTATGTTAGGGTTAAATTATCGTATGCAAGCTTGCAAAGAAATATTACAGTGGAAAAACCATTATCGTTGTTTAGCTGATCTAACGGTGGCGCAGGTAGTCTAAAATTTGATTGTCAGACTAATTTGTTTTCATAATAAAGTCACATTTAATAGAACGTACTGAGAGATACCGGTTGATTACTTGCTTAATTCTGTAGCAGCTTTAAATATAAAATGTTTTACTGCGTTAAGCGCGAAGGCTAATTTCTGTTAGTCGTTTACTGCGAAGCTAAATATTAACTCTTAAACATGAAATTGAAGCTCAGAGAAAGCAGTTCTTACAATTACATCGAAAATAGCGTACATATTGACGTGTAACCTGACACTAAGTAGACGATCCGAGGTTCCTTGAATTGACGGCGTTTGGTCCATGTTTTGTCGATATTAATTAGTCGATGCTCCTGCAAAACTGGTTGGAGGGATAAGGAGCAACTATGATTAATCCACGTTGGGTCACGGGTCATTTGCCCAATCTTTACTACTAAATTTTTCCACTAATTCTTAACTGCTGAAGACGGTCAAGAGTGGGTCTGAAACGTCCGCAATAAAGACTTACTTATCAACAGGTCTCACCGTACGGAAAGTTTGCTATGAAAGTAGAAATTTATTGGTTGTTTAGCTTTTGATACGAAAGATGACGGGAAATTTCGATCGTGTCTTATCCAAAAAGTTAACTCTGTCAGCCTAATTGCTACCGTCTTGTTTTCGACTGGTCCTTTTGTAATTGCGAACCTTTTGATGAAGGGAATGTCTAAGATGCGGCCGCGACCAAATTACAGAATATGTCGAATCGTTTTTCAAAAGTATTTATTCAGAAGAAGTCTACAGCTCGTTCCTCCAACTTATTTGCTGCGTCGTAACTGAAAATTCATTTAAGTATTCTGTTTGATTAAGCATTGTGGCGTAAATTTTGCTTTGTTGATGCAAATTTTTGATAATTAGCGGTTCGTGTTAAGTTTAGTGCAATGAAATTACTGCTCACTGCAACATTTTTGCCGTGCTTTTTCTTTTGTGGATTAGGTGCTTCATTCTCCCTTGTTGTGCCTTTGATTCTCTCGTAAAAGAATAGTAGCTTAGTATTTTAGTTTTTATACTATTTTCATTTTTTTGTGTAAACTTTCGAACTGTCGTTAGAATAAGTGGAAAGAGACATTCATGATTGAAACCTGCTGGAATCCCTAATACAATTTTGCCTTCTTCGGCTAGGATAATCAAACTCGTATTAGCCTCTAAAACTAGTCAGCGGGAAAAAATTGCTATAATGGCGCAGAAAATTACGTACGCTCTCCATTTTCAAAACTAGAGTCGCTGACCAGTAAGTGGAACTTGTAAGTCAGAATACTGTAAAGAAGAAGTAGAAGCTAGAAAGGTGACGTAACATATTCGGGATTCGATGAGGAAACCTTTGAAATACGTTTGGGCCGATGCATTTCGTTTCGTTCTTGGTAACAAATGAAGGTTTCTCGAAAAGAATTTCCACCGATGGAGTGTGGACCAGGCGGGACGTTACAACTGTTTTACCGCTTAGGGTACGAAGGGCTGGTTTTCTGTTGCTATTACTTATAAAAACATAAACTTATAACCGTTATTTCCCTATTACATTTTGTTTCATTGAATTATTGCTGAACTCATTCGCTCTGTAGCTCAGGTTCCAATAGTTCTCATGTTCAATACAGTTTTGCTGATGCTATAAAACAATGCAATTTTGCCCTGCAATTCTTTCTGTACAACATCACTTTTCTATCAATGTTTGTGGTTTTCAAAGTAACAATGGTCATTGTTTCCTTTATTGCTCCCATCGGTTCAATAATTCCTGCAGTCTATGGCTTCCTGCTTGGCATATTGCTTCTGGTAAGATTTTGTCTCTTAATGATTAAAGCGAATGTGTACATAGAAATGTTTGCTGTATTTTTCAATTCAATGTATTAGACCGATGAAACATTGCTCCTCAAGTGCTTCACATGTTCTATGAATTATTCGCTTAAGTCCGGCACACTTTTTTTACTTAAAGGATAGAGAAGCTGCATTTAATTTCGCACATAACGCTTTTGCGTTTGTCCTCCGAAACTAAGAGTTTGTCGCCTCAGATTATGAAGTAGATATTGGGTGAGCATTTTCACCTTTCGTTGAAATTCAAGCAGTTCTCCCAGTTGTTTCTTCTTTTGACTTAATCCAGCGATATCCAAAAATATCTATAATGGCTTTCGTGTTCATTTTCTGGTAGAATCTTGTCGACGGCTAAGTTTCTTATCAGTGATCGTTTGTATCCGATTTGTCGGAAATCCCACTCCTTTGAGTGAGTTTCAGAGAACATTTAGTTCTTCGGGGATAAGCTGTGTCCTCTATTGGATTTGCATTGACATGCGTTGTATAGAGTCTGTAGTAACGGCTCGGATATAATAACATTGGAAGATCAACTATGCATCTGAAGCATAGGTTCTCTGAATACCTTCGCTTTTAGTCGTAAACGTCCGATCGTCATAGCGTCTTGTAAATGGCATGTCTCCATTTCTTTTTCAGCAGCGATGGATACTTTCCTACAAAAATGAACATAGAGCTGACAGCTGCGGTCCCGGCCGAAGTTGGTTGGATGGAGGGGCTTGGAACCATAAAGAGCGATCCGGCGGTGGGCACTCCTAGCGCTGAAGACGTGTCTCGGGGTGACACGAAACCGCTTGAAACGTTTATGACAACAAACGCTAGTTGATGAACGACGGGGTAAAAACCATAAAACCATAAGTTTTAAGGAACATCTAAAAAGCCTTTTACGAACAAGAAAAGGAAATGAACATTTAGAAAATCTACTGAAATGTCATCGTTTCTCTTAGAAACCATTCGAACGTAAGTCAAACGTGAAAATGTACTATTATTTGCAGGAAACTGTACAAAGTTTTGATCTTTACACTAAAGTTCTCTTTGTCGTACTTTTCCTTTCGCAGCAGGAAAAGTCATTGTTTCCATAACAACTACAAGTAGCATCCTAGAAACACGCTTTAATTAGATCTCTAAGTTTCACTTTTCTCAACTGAATGTGGGACAATTTTAACTCTTACCGCCTCCCCGTTGATGCAATGCAGTTCTCTCAACAACTTCAAAGTTGACTGTTTCATAATGGGTCAGCAGTTTTCCTTACGACTTCTTTCCGTCAACGGAATTTTCGAAACAACTGATTTAGCCGCCAGCACTAAGAGCGCTTTACAGCTGCGCTGACAATTCTTCAGGAGAAATGAAGGAGTAGAAAAAAGTGACAATATTTAAAGTTTATTCCTACTTTGCTTTTGTTATGCTTAATTAGCGCAGAGTACCTGCACATCTTCCACCGGTAAAGCTTGCGGTCAGCAGAGTAAACCTGAACCTTTTCTAAACGAATGGCATTACTTTTGTTTACCAGAGCAGGTTGTTTCGCAGCCCAATGGATTGAGAAAGTTATTCCGATGGTTTCCTCTCCTTCCTCGATGAAGGAATAGTCGACACGATTGCACATAAGAATCGTAGTACCAGCGAGTTAACTGTTCATCTCCATAGCCCTTTAGCTACTGGTAGAAGACACTTGCCACCAACGGTATGCGTGATTGAATTAACAAAATCACGCTGAATTCTTCTTTCTAAGTACCATCAGCGGTACAACAAACGGTGCTGCTTGGGGATCCTCCGATGTGGCAGTAGAACTGGCTTGGACAGTCCCTGTCTGACGTACATTTAATTCTACTTTCCTTCATTGTGTTATGAGAATTATTGGTGCATGGATCACCTGAAGTTGAAACAATTTGCGTTGAAACTTTTTTGAAAAAGAAAATGGCTACCGAAACAGTGGTGCTCACATTCCTCCTTGCTGAAAAAGTTGTTTTCATTTCCTTTTAAACCGTGGTAGAAGAAGAATCGACATGTGTGATCAATTTGGTTGAAGTACCATCGCAGTAATACTTCATTGCCTATTCCGGTGAGCTGTGCCTGTTGACAGCGATTTACTTTACCTTTGAGTGAGAAAGAGAGAGAGAATATTAGCTGGGAGGAGTCATTTTTCTGCTAACCTTCTTTGGGACAGCAGAGGGTGGTCATTTCGGATGCACCGATTTGGCAGAAATGGTTAACCCGGACATTGTAAGTGTTGCCAATCGCTATGTCCACAGGATACCGGCTCGTCTTTGTCCGTCATCAACGGAACACCGTAGTTGCAGGGATTGGAGATTTCTGTGCATATATTTCTGGTCTAATGCTTTATCCTGTTTGGTACCAACCTGGGCATCGCTGTCGGCATTCGTGTATTGTTGGAAAATTGTTTCGTTTGCCAACAGCGCCGGTTGACGCGATACTCGCAGAGACGTAAGTACAGGTTAAAATAGAAACGGATAACTTGAAGTTTTCCAATGCCAGAGTCTTTAGGTTGTTTGCACGGATTAGCTGCAAAGCTTTTGAACGTTCTGAGCAGGTAAAATTGTCGACAAGATAGCTCGGTTTACCTTGGCAAATAAGATCGCACACTTCATATGTAAGGAAATTGTTTCCATTTCCCCCTTGTCCTCGGTAGAAAAATATTTCACAATTTTCCGTCTCGGAATTGAAAAACTAACGTGGCATGGCAACCATTCCTCGCCATCTTCTTTGGGCAGATAGCAATTTTCAACTGAAACGTTTCGGGCTAGGAGATGTCACTCCTTTTTTTGTCAGGTAGGTTTTTATGTGCTTAGAAATAGCGCAGTTGGGGATAATTGAAATGGGAAAGAGGAAATAGATGCGGGACGATTCATTTGAGCTAAAAAGCGTTTTGACGAACCTTGGTAACTTGAAATCATAAATTGCTTGGTGTACTAAATAGCTAAAAGGGTTACCTTTTGAAAAGCTGTCATTTTTATTGCAATTGCGTAGCTCGCGAGTGGACCAGTAATTGGAATTGAGTGGCATTTTGATTTCCGCTTCCCAATTTTCGTTATTGAATGCAACTTCGAGCTCCCGGATTTCAGGGTATGAAGAATTCCTTCGACTAATGATGGAATCTTCTCCGCTATTATCTTAGGGATCATAAGCTTTCGTATTGCTAAGTTTTTTGCAAGCGATAACGCTGTATATAAAAGAGAGAATAACAATCAGTGTTCTCAGCCAACTGCCCCTGTGACATTCATCCACGCAGAGAGCAGTCTTCATGGCGAGTAAGTGCGTAAAGAGAGACACTGCTTCAATGGGCGAACAAGTAGCAACTAGTCAACGTATGACAAGGTGAAAGAGAACTTTTGTTTGAGGGTCAGTTATTTCTTACGGTGGTTAGATTTCTGTTGCTTACCTTAAACATGAATGCAAAGCACTTGTACCGTGCTACAAAGGGCAGAGATATTCCATTGGCGAAGTTCCAGTGTAAACATTACAGGTAAGCATTGCTTGCAGTCGACTGAAGTAATGTCTGAAGAAGAACAAGGTAATTCAGCTTTGTTCCTTTCATTTTATTCTTTCAAAGTATTTGCTAGACGTGTATCGCTTGTAGAAGTTCTCGCTGCCACGTGTGCGTGCAGGCCTTCCTATCATCTCGTCAGTTATTTCTTTTGTTCTTGAGCTGATTTTTAAAACGATTCTGTGTAAATTAAGTGACAGTTATTTATTGACCTGTAATTTCTTAGTGTCGTATGCCATTGTTGTTTTGGCGGCGTTGGCAAAGTGTTGACATGTAGGACAGCTACGAAGACCTGTAAATCTTAATTCAAATTAGTGTATCCGCACGTATTCCGTATCGAAGGGTATTCCATCCAGACAACCATGTCGAAATAATCATTCTCTTTCAACTTTTGTTATACCTTTCTTTAGATTGTCCATGGTAGCTAATTTTTTTTGCTCTTTGACTAAGTGCATTATTCTGTACGATATGAAGAATACTTTTGTTCAGCGGTAGGGCATTAACAGTGTTCATCACATTTTCAGGCTGCTTCTATGAAAAGTTCCATTGCATCTGTGTTTTGAAGTGAACTTATTTTACTCACTTGTTTTTTGCTAGTTTTATTTTTCTGTTTATAATAATGTTAATGCGCGTAATTCACCAAATAGAGCTGTTGTTACGAAAGGGTCTCCATAGTGTAGTAGTAAGTACTCGACCACTTCACGCGAACTATCCAAATTTGATTCTCGCAAGGAAAGTCGAGCGATCCACTTTCTGAGTAGTGCAGTGCTACAGTCGACTCCGGATCAGTTCCCGATTGGGGAGAAGCTTTCTATCCATGCAGTTATGTGGTATTTTTTGTCACATGCAGTCTGCATTGGTCATTATTGCGTAATGCCATAAGTTCTTTATCTTTTTCTAAGGAGATCCCTTTTGTCAAATTGTGTGACGAATCCAGGTTGAACATTATTATTCGTAGGAATTGAATGTGTTATTGTAAACATGCTCAATAATCCATTGCATATTGGTGCTTGCGTAATAAGAGCGCAGTTTATCTTCTCGTGGCAGTAAGGCATTTGCTAAAGACGTAAATTAAGTTTTGTTCGTTATAATTTTGCGCTTTTATTTTTTTACCGGAGAGACGGTTTCGGTAGGTACCTATTTTTCGGCAGATAACCTATCGCCATTTGAAAATGCAAGTTTTTTCTTACTGTAAATGTGCCTGTTACGCTGCCATGTGCCTTCCGTACCCTAAAGCTAATCGTAAGGCACATATGTTGGCTTCAGGCTATACAAAGACCGCACAGAATGGCTGTCGGTTTTGCTGATTTGGGCTGAAAGGGTTGTTTTGCATTTTCTTAAAAAGGAACCTGCATTTATTCAAACTGTAGTTGATTACGATGAGTCTTTTGTGCGTAGATGATGGTCAAGACCCCCGTTTCTTCTGAAGCGTGCTGGCATATTGAAATTAGAGTCAATAAAGTATGATAATTCGAATAAAATTTACTGGCGCTATGTGAATAAATCTGAGCTTTTTCATCTCGAGTAGAAAATTGTGAATTTGGCACTTGTACTCTGTAGTTAATGCAGTTTCCCGTCGCAACTCTTGCGACCGTAGTAAAACGATTAACTTTGGTTAAAAGCGCACATGTTTTGTTGATACTGTCTTATATTTCATTGTGAGATACACTTGCCTTTGGAACCATGCACTTCGAAAAGATAGGAAAACGTCATACTTGGCGTTAGGGACGTCCATAATTAACGCATTTTGACCATGAACACTTGTGCACCTGTTAAAAAACATTCTGTGTTTCAACAAAGTTTTCAGCTGTTTTGTTGCATTTATTGCCGATTTTGAAACTGAAGCTTTTAATTTAGTAGCACAATTTCTTACTAGTTCAATGGCAAAGACGTGTGAAAGTGTTGATTTTTTTTTAGATGAGTCAGAATCGTTTTAACGATTGCTGTTCGCTTTGAGCGGCTCAAGTCGTAAATGCATGCGGAACAGTTTTTCTGAGCACATATTAATCTTGATCACTAGTTTCGAATTATTCAGAATTCTTTGTGGTAAAAGATTATAGTGCTTCTCAATTCTCTTCGTAATTTTGTTCTTCTTGTTCTATTTTTTCTTTCGTCCCAAAAAATTACGTTATTTTTAAATGAGCGTGATCGGATGCAATTCTTCGAAATACACTGTAAACGTAGTCTTTACAGAATATTGTTATTTTACAAACCTCTGTGCTCGAATTGACCGAAGGAAGAAATCATTTTTTGAAAAGCAAAATGGTGTATTTCTGTTGGAAAAAAATGACTGATGACTGAAGCTTTCGTAACAGAACTGGTTCCGTAGTCAGCGATAAGACAGAGGCTAACCTATGCCTTATCGTCTCGTCTTGCTCCTTATCGCTGTCGACGGATGGAGCAGCTCAACTTCAGTGTGCTCTTGTCCGACTTCAGTCAGCGGCTGATTCTGTTTCACTGAATGGATTGCTATTCTGTTTTTTTGGTGAATGCTCGTTGTTTGAAGATCTATGTGGAAAGGAAGAATCGCTGGACGGGAATTGTGCCGTTAATTCGTAGGAACCAATAGGAATGACGTCAACAGTGTCGAGACTGGACGCGAAAATGTGATACCAAAGTGGACGCAGAAGCTGTTCTTTCCTGACGGAAACGACCTGAAACGAGCCTTCAGCTGCACCTTGACGTTTGAAAGCCAATGCAAAAGAAGATAAGTAGTGCGTTTGAATTTCACCAATGAATGCTCAATTGTGGAAGTAGCAAAAGCGTCTCGATGTCACTGCTCAGAAGTAGATCGCTATATGCACGTCTCATCGACGCATCAAGAAGACCAAAGAGCGGCTAATTTGTCTATAATTCGGTCGTTCTATATAGATTCGTTGTGTTTCCTATCTTCAGAGCAAGACATGACGATGACCAAATGATTAGACCGCTGCCGATGCTCACACTGTCTGTGAAAGTCTGGCGTAAAAATCGATGACGAGAAGACCATTGGATTGCGCATTAAAGACACCTATGCGGAGATGGTAAGATTCAGTGGTCACGAATGGACCGGTATCCGTACGTCTGTTTCACTTGGAAAGAGAACCTAGCAGCGGATAATGCTTCCCTGCATTCCAGCACATGGTCGCACGAATGGCTTCCAGGACCTGGTCACTGTTATGCAACCTTACTGCAAGGAGCGAATATCTCTCCACAGCGCAGGACGTCTCTTCTTAGAGTTAGCACAAGAGAGGTGTTACGGATGATGCGCCTTGCTTGTACGGCTGAAAACTTCATATATACAAAGATGAACGTGATGAGATGATAGATCATTGCGGATACTGAAAAGTGTTGCCAAATTCTACAAAGAAGCTGAGTAGAGAAAAGAACATGTGCTTGACCGCTGCCCATCCGTTTAACCATCGCATGAAGAGCTCCAAGGAGAGAATACGTCTTCTGCACACAACAGAACATCTCATCTTCTTTGTTCAAATCATCTTAGTTGGTTCTTACGAAATGTCTGCCACAACAGTTTCCCGGGTCAATGCATTATGCAGACCCTCTATTATCGCATTGGATAATTGAAAAAAGTACAATATTGGAAGAACGTGAACAAAACTAGTCAAAAATCAACGAAACATGACAAACCAGAGCAAGTCTGACGAAAATCCCCAAACTTAAACAGTATCTAGGAGCCTTGTATGAAAGAGAACAGTATCTGGTGAACCCGTACAAAACTGAGCATGGATAAACAAGAATCCCAACACCAGCAGGCAGAACCAAACACGATTGAACATGTTTCGACATGACCGAACATGTTTTAACACGATCGGACATGATTGAACATGTCTGACCATGTTTTAACATGATAATCATGAGCGAGCATGTTTAAAGATATCTGAACATGACTGGCCATGTTTGAGCATAATGGAACATGATCGAACATGTTTAAGCATGATCAGTCATGTTTCAACGTGGTCGAGCATGATCGGCCATGTTTGGACATGACCGATCATGCTTGAACATGATCGAGCATGCTTGGCCATGACTGAGCATGTTTGATCATGATTGAGCATGCTTGGCCATGAGCGAGCAGGCTTGGTCATGATTAAGCATGTTTGACCATGATTGAGCATGGCTGATCATGAGCGAGCATGCCTGATTATGATTAAGCATGCCTGATCATGATTGAGCATGCTTGGCCATGAGCGAGCAGGCTTGGTCATGATTAAGCATGTTTAACTATGATTGAGCATGCCTGATCATGATCGAGCATGCCTGATCATGAGCGAGCATGCTTGGTCATGATTAAGCATGCCTGATCATGAGCGAGCATGCCTGATCATGATTAAGCATGCTTGATCATGATCAAGCATGCTTGAACCGTAACTGAGTCACCGTAACTGAAACGCGGCCGAACGCATTCTGCGCACATGATTGCACGTGCACGCGCCTGAACGAACGTGAGCGCACGTGTTGCACGTGAGCGAACGTGCTCGAAGAGGCTCGAAACGCGATCGAACGTGGAGCGAACGTGCGCGCACGTGTTGCACGTGAGCGAACGTGATCGAGGAGGCTCGAACGCGATCGAAGGCGGAGCGAACGTGAGCGCACGTGGACGAGCGTGAACGGCCGTGGAAGCGAACGTGATTGGCCGTTTCTGAGCGCGCTCGAACGTGATTGGACGTGCTCGAACTTGAAAAAAAACGTGTAAAAACGAAATAACATGGTTTAAAATGCCTGAAGACAATATATTGTTACTTGGGATAGCCGCCACTACCTAAAGCGACTATTCTAGACCAGCTGGGTGTCTTTGTGTTTATTTCGTAAACTTATAATGGCGTTGACGGTTTTGTGTTAAAGCAGGGTGCAAAACCGCTTCTACTATTGGCGAATCGCAAACTGCATTGATATCTATGCTAGTTTTTGATAGTCCGCATTGTTAGGACCTATATACATGGAATATGACGTTTTCATAAATTCTAACCGTTAGCACTGAATTACGACGCACAGATTTCAGTACAAATTATACCGCATAATCGGCTGTTTCAGTTAGCGCTGATGAACTGGCGAGAATAACTCTTACAAGTCCGCCTATTTAGTTGTTTTTGATGAAAAACAGATCACGTATAACCGTTTAATAATGTTATTGAGAGCGTAAAGGTAGGATATTGTAAATTCAAAAGTCGGGAGGAGCAATACCATTTTACAACGAATATTTATGCGCGTGGTGCAGCGCATCCTTTGCGTAAACGTCCATTATGCAAGTAACACACGTTTTTCTCTCGTTTTTGAGCTTCTTAGTTCCGTATGTTGAGGACTCCTTTAGAAGCCACAGTAGTTTATTACACTACATAACTAATTGCCAGCTTAACGTTGCGGCCTACAGGTTAAAAAATCATTATTCTGAACATCTACTCGTAGAATACATTTCAGAATCTTTAAACAAAGTTTAACGGTTTATACAGGCACAAATGAGCGAGTCTCCTACGCCTTGGATATAACATGCGCTCCTTGCATTTGTTCATGCATTGGTCAAATGAACGAATAGCAGCGCACTTATGACATCATTACGTTAACGTGCTTGTTTAACAGAAAGTTTAAACAAACTCAGGTAAGACAGTTAAATAATACTACATAGACTTTGAGCACTCTCTCAGTAGCACTCACCATTTGCCTTTGCAGTAGGATTAAAAGGTACTCAGAACTGTTACTATACGAAAGCTACATTTGTGTTTCATTCCTTTCTGAAAAAAACTTTCCTCGTCTAGTTCTACTTTAGCATAGCAAAAAATGATCTTTTGGAGAACAGCATTTGCTTGAATATATTACCGTATCATTCCTTTGTAAAGAAAGTTTTTCTGTCTAGTTCTAATTTAGCTTAGCGAAGACATTGTTTTCTTGTGAACAGCATCTACTTGAATGTATTACTGTTTCATTCCTTCGAAAAAAGTTTTTCTGTCTAGTTCTACTTTAGCTTAGTAAATAAATTTTTCGTCAACTGCCTCTACTTGAATACTTATCAATGTTTAATTATTTCCTTTTAAGTTTTGCTGCTTTACAGTATTTCTTGGTCGTAGTGTTTGTATAAGTGAAGTTAATGGCACTATAGCTTAGTAAACATGACTGACATGTTAGTTCGACGTAACAGACTAATTGTTAATTGTACTCACTTCAGTTACATAATAGTTAACGCAGATGGTTACATTCTTTGCGCATTTTGTGCTTAAGTTATATAATAGTTAACGCAAATGTGCGCCTGTGCAAGTTTCAACTTAAGCGGCCGTATGCTGATATTGTAAAAGCGTGCAATTAGAACGAGTGCAGTCAAAATAATTCAGTTACATAAACGACCTTAGTGTTAGGCCACGTTGCCTAACAGTTAAGGTACATGCAATTTCATGCAATCTCAGTCTACTGATGTTTGAAGTCACTGTTTAGGTTCTGCCTGCTTGTGAGGATGATTACTGTTTCAGTTTAGCGGTGAATGCTTGCCGTTGAAGAATCTTTGCAAAGCGTAAATTGCTGCGCAAGAACTATGGTTTTCCGTTGTAGCAGATCATGGAAACAGCGCCGACAGTTTGACGATTAGTTATGAAGCCGCAATGGATGCAGAAGCTGCGCTGATTGACGGAAACTATTTGAAAGCCGCCTACGATTGCATTTTGAGTTGTGAAACTTCTCCCAAGCGAAAATTAGGTAAGGAATTTTTTGTCCTATTTTTAGTCCTGCTGCGCACCCATAGGCATAACCTCATCTCATTGGAGAGAGGGAGAGAGAGAGAAAATAAGAATTCCTGAAAAGCTAATGGACAGACAAACCGAACGTTAGACCACAACTCGATGACGTTTGGAAGGTAAGACGGTCTTCTGATCTTAGACTCTCTGAACTCAGAATGTGTCGACAGTCAGGAAGTGCCCATATGTCACTGCTCAACAGGCAATTACTATCCATACGTCAAATTCACAAATGAAGACGATCAAAGAGCATCTAAATTCTCCGTACAACACAGCACATCGTCTGTCACAGCTGACCAATGTCGCAAAGGAATCACCGATCTCACCAGTTATTCACTCTGCATATTGAAGAGTAGATTCAAATGTTTCAAGAACTTGTTTAAAGTTGTCTACCACAGAAAGAGGCTGAGGTGAACAGTTAGTGCTACTCGAGTTGCACATGGTCAATACACCGATGTGAAAATGTTTGTAAAGTCCATGGTCAGAATGTGAACGTTGCGTATAGTAGAACTGTCTCAATATCATTGATCACAAGTCGATCATTTTCCGTACGTCTAATCAAATCAGGAAAAGTTTCAAAGAGAGGATAAATAGTCCAAATAGCGCATGAGATGCCTTGTTGCACTTTGCAAATTGCACACACAGCCTGACGCTAATACATTACGTCCATTTTGCCTGCAGGCAAGATGTCGGCTACATGGAGACAACTAGTCAGAACATCATCGATGCTGGCAACCCATCCTGCGTTTATGGTTAAAAACCTCTGTCATATCAGAACCAATGGGAACAGTTACTTGATCTTTACCCATTATTATGCTATCTCCAGTACTGTAGGACAAAGACCATACTGGCTTTGAATATGTCAACGTGAAGATATGCTTAGTACGCCGCTATCCACATGTTTGATCAACGCATGAACAACTCCAAGCAGCGAGTATCTTATCCAACGTGTGAGAGACTCGCCCATATGCGACTGTATACAGCTACATCACAACTCTCCAGGGTTGAACAGCGTCCATATGTCTCACATTGGCATGAAAAGGACAAACGTGCTTCTAGGAATAGCACATCATATCATTTGTTACATTTTATCCATGTTGCAGAGGATCAAAGAGAACATAACTTTTGCAGAGACTACATCACATAGCATCACATGTCACATCTTGTTCTATCGCCCAAAAGATCAAGGAGCGGATAACTTCTATGCAGAAGGCCAATAAAAAATTGTTGATGCTGGAGCAGATGAACACATCGCACATATATAGCAGAGGTTGCTCACAAAGTCAATCTTCAGGGCATGAGCCTTAGCAGATTGTCTTCAGTACATAGTAGAATTATGTGGATATTACAGGCAAATTATGTATCGCCATCAATATGTCTAACAGACGAAGCAAGACAACCAAGGAATCAATAACGTACATCTACACATAGTCAACTGCACCACTTGTCACTGCTTACGGGACCCATCCATGATGTCCTCACGTTATCTTGTTTTGTCCGTATTAACACGCAAGGATGACCATGCAACGGTTAACAAGAGCACACATGGGGTCACTTGTTATGTTTTCCATAGAAGACGCATAACAATTCCTCTATTCAACTTTCGAGTAAGCTGAGAGGATGCTGAGGCTTTTTGCCCATGATTACACTTTCTGCAATTCTGCAGTATTGTAGGATAATGACAGAGCTGAATACCTGGTGCAAGAAAAGGACGCGGACGCTTTGGATATGTTAACGTAAAAATATGCGTGATCGTTTGCTATTCATCCGTCTGATCAAAGCATGAAGAAATGCAAGGAGAAGAACATCATAGCCATGGCACAGAGAAATAGTCATTTTTGACTCCATAGCTTCTCCATACGTTACATAGCAACAAAATCTTTGGAGTACAATGGTGTCCATACGTTTCATAAGCGCATTTCGAAGACAACAGAAGAAATCAACTACTACACAATACCCATGGCGAAGTGGATCAAGGAACAAATCAATTCTGCAGAGACCTTTTCACATCAACCATTTCATTCCTACTGCTGTGGAGATGAAGTGGACAGAGCAGTTAGCTGTTCAAATTGCATCATAGCTTCTGTCTCAAAATTGCGATTGACTTCGGCAGATGACTTCAGCTCTTCTCTTTTCTTGTCTTCATAGACACGCCTATGGGCTTTTACTGGCGGCTTATATTCCGCCTGTTTCCTCAGTGTATGCCTGTCCGCGCTGTTCGCGTTCATTGTAGGATCGTTTCTCTCTCGTCTCAGATTGCCCGGATATCATTTCACATCAATTGTTTCATATATATTGGCATCTCTGGGCTCTTATGTCATGCTCTTGGACACGTGTTGTCTTAGTATATCACCATGTTCTGATTATCTGCTCCACATCTCTCTTCTAATACATTCTGACCATATCTGGGATCAGCATCAGCACATCACTTCATTCCATCATATCTGCTCATTTCTGCTAAAGAATTCATCAATTCCATCTTCATTTTATTGCATCATGTCTCTCTCTCTTTACTCAGACGTTTTAAACTGCCCTTTCACATTTTTGTTTCATCCACAATTGTATTTTTGAGCTCTCGTATCATGTTCTTAGACACGCACTGTCTTAGTAGACTTCTATCATCCGAGTATCTGCTTCACATCTTTCTTCATATGCCATCCCATATTCTGACCATATCTCGGATCAACGTTAGTAGTCCATTATTTCATTATGTCAGTTCATCTCTTCTGAGGACTTTTTCAATTGAATCTTCATTCCATTCCATCATGTCTCTCTTACTCAACCATTTTAAGCTGTTTTTAAGCATAATTTGTTTAATCTACATTCGCATCTCTGAGCGCTCACGTCATGTTCCCAGATACACACAGTCTTAATACACTGATATCATCTGATCATCTACTTCACATCTCTCTTCAGATACATCCCATATTCTGACCATGTCTGGTATCAGCATTAGTAGATCACTTCATTTCATCATGTCCGTTCATCTCTGCTGAGAAATTTATCAATTGCATCTTCATTGCATTCCATCACGTCTCTCTTACTCAGTCATTTTAAGGTGTCTTTAAACATCACTTGTTTCATCTACATTCGCATCTCTGAACTCTCGTGTCATGTTCTTGGACGCGCACGGTCTCAGTACATTATTATCATCCGGTTACCTGCTTCACATATCTCTTCAGATGAGTCCCATATTCTAACCATATCTAGTGTCAGCGTTTGCAGATCATTTCATCTCATCATGTCTAGTCATATCTGCTGAGAAACGTGTCAATTCTATCCTCATTCCAGAACATGTCTCCCATATTCGAACATTTTCAAGCAGCGCTTTTCAATCGCTGAACTCTGAGCATACTCGTATTATATCTGGGATCATCCCCAGGAGATCACTTCACTCCATTATATCTGTTCATTTTTGCAGAAGAGTTCTTCAGTTCCATCTTCATGCGGATCACATCTCTCTCTCTCTCTCTCCCCCTCCCCTTCATCTCATGTTCCAGAGCACACGCTAAGACATTTAATCCCCTCTTGCGTTTACGCTAATCTGTAAGTTTGTCCTTCTTTACACTTGTTTTTGGGAAGAAGCGTCTTCTGCATAGCACCTTCGGTCCAGGTGAGGGACCTAGTTACCGAATTACGCACGGACCGAGAGGCGAGACCTAACCTTGGGTTGCTGTGCTGTATATGCGCCGCACCCAGCGAAGTGCTGGACTTTTCTACCTAGCTGTTTCCTTACTGACTTTACGAGTGATATTTTGCGTTGCGTGACTTTGTTGTTTTTTGTGACCTACTAAGTTGCAAGTGACTTTTCAAGCGACCTTTTCTAACGCAATGATTTTGAGGTACATGAGTTAGTGATTATGACAGCATTTGCTTTTGCGGGTCGCCTATCCTAATCGGGTTTTGACGTGCACTTTTGGGACACCCTCACATGCGATGACTTTGCCATGCAATTTAGTGGAAAGTATTATTTGTGTGACACCATCATGTGATGACCTCATAAGTCTGACGCATGGGAAAGGTACTTCTCCATTCCATACTAAAGTACTTGAGTTTCATTCTTTCCATGCGCGGGCAGTACGCAAGCAGTATCTCAGCACGCTTGCAGTCAGGAGTCATATCCTCTGTTAGCACGCATCAGGTGAGTGATAAGACTATTCCATGCAACACTTTTCGCAGGAAATATTTTTCATGCGCAAACAGATCGCGGATAGTATAACTTCTTTTCATGCTGCGATACACATATGCGTACGACGGACTTTTACCCTCCATGCGACTACAAATAGTATGACCAACTTTCATACCATGAGATCCATCCATGCAGTGGCCATACGGACGTGACGGCAGCGGGCATGCCGTGCGATTTCCACTCGTGCGTGTAGTAGTCAAACCCTGCGCGTGCTTGCAGAAAGCACGTTTAAGGACTCGCTCTCATGCACTGACATTCCTATGTGCCAAAGCAATACCATGGACGGCACTATATGAGCGGTACTATTCTCTCACGCCATGATGGTGTGCCTGTCAGAACCAAGTTACAAGCACCGGCAACATCCCCCTCCCACAGTAGTTAAATGCTTAGAACAGGCACCCAAGTGATATGACCGTTTATCTCATTGTCATGACATCTACACATTCACAAGTATACTTTTGCCGCACGCGTACATGCAACTAATGTCAATCCTCACTGTAACTAGCACACATGCAAGAGTCACACCTTCCACTGATTGGCAACATGCCAGCAGTATTCATTAGACATGGTACGGTATGGTATGCTCATTGTATAGTAGAACTACAGACATGTGAGAAGACCATGGAGCTTTCCAGAGCTACAAATCCCATAGTCAGCGTCTAAGCAGAAAAAAGAATTTGCTAAAGTTCAGTGCCGGGTGCGTGGTTTCAAAGTCAGTTTCCGTAAAGACTACTCTCTTCCTTCTAACGGCGTCACATTCCTTCTGTGCCTGTCTTTGTTCCTTGTGTTCTGTTTTACACTTTTCAGTTCTCTTCATGTTTGCTTTTGTTCATTTCTTTTGCAACTGTCGTTTTATATGCCACGGTCGGTTAAAATCTGAATCTTCAGCATTCAGGATGATTTTCTTGCTCTCTCCCTCTCTCTGTTCTGAAGTTATGTATGCTTTTTTTCATTTCTCAATATGAACAACAGAGTCCAGGTGCATTTTATGCCACTTCCACAGTCATAATTGGTAGGGTTACTGTACCCAGTGAGATACATAGCCATAGTCAATAGTTTATATTATTGTGTCCATTTTTAATTAGTTCGTAAACTGTGTCACGGATGCCATTTCCATAGCCATAATTCATATTGTTATTATACACAGTGAAATCCATAAACATAGGCATAATTTATATTCTTACTGTTGGCACTGAATGCTTCTTTTATTTGTCATCACTGCAATTGCTTTATCAATTGAGTCTAGGTCTACCTAATTTCACTTGCATAGTTACAATTCGTATTCTTATTCCGCCCAAAGAGGTTCATGGCAACTGGCATAATTTATACTGCTCCTGTGCCCCACTGAACAGTGTATCTTCAGCATTTTGTCATTATTTCCTGGGTGGTTCATCACTCTAGTCCAGTTGTAGCTGATCAAACATCCATAGTCATAATTCATAGCGTTATTATGCCTAGCGTGCTCCATACTGATGGTCATAACATCTACTCACATTGCGCCCACTGAATTGCTCTTTAGTTCCTTCGTGATCCTTTTAAACTTGATGTATCACCTTAGTCTACGGGCAGCTGACGTCACTCCCATTCCAAAGATTATATTGTTATTGTATCCAGACAGACAATGCCTCTTTGCTTTTTGTCATAACTTTAGGACTTATTTATCAACAAAGTACAGGTATGCGTGAGTTCACTTCTATAGGGACAATTCCTACTGCTATTGTGACCAACTATGTCTATATCCACAACTTATAATGTTATTGTAATGAACAGCGCCTCCACGATTCTCTTGTCACCATTTAGGATCAATTTATCCACGCAGTCACGGGATAGCCGATGTCATTTCCTTAGCCAATATTCACATTGCAAATGTGCCCAATGACGTCCACGACTGAAGGCTGAACTCATGCTCGTCTTGCGTTCAACAAACACTGCTCCTTCTCTTTCTTGTCTTCATTTTGCAACTACTTTTTCCCAGTTAGACCAAGTCTAGCTGATGTCACTTCCGTAGTGAAAGCTCATATTGCTATTGTACCCAGTGAACAGTCCGTTTTTGATTTTCTGGTTACAGACGGCTTCATGACAAAGGATAGGTAGGTTAAGTTGTTGGATAACTGCATAATGGCGAAATCAAACAGTGCAGATGATTTGAATAAATGACTCTGGGAAGTTCCATACCGTACCTTCTCTAATAAAGACTGCTATACCCAAAACGTGACATTCAACTTTAAAAGATGCCAGTTTATTTGCTCCTGTATACACGAGTAATACGCTTTCATGCATGGACAGCATCTGATTGCAAGGAGTCCCCCTTACATTATAATGCACGCGAATGCTAGAGACCATTCGGATTTGCAAGTGAAACGCAAGAGGTCTGACGGAATTTTCCGCCATGGTTAAACACATGCAGGTGTCACACAAATAATTCTATTGGCTGACTGTCATGTTGACGATCTTACGGTGTCAAAACAATGAAAGAATACTTGAAGCATGCATTCAACAGCATTGCTTACCGTTTGAATTCCAACTTGTGGAAGTCTTCTTGTAAGTCGGTTTCTCTCTGTAATCGAGTTCGCTGTCAACGTGCGGATGCGTAGTTGTTGGTGTAAAACGGCATAAAAAATTTGTGTCAGAGAATGAAAGACAGAACAAATTGCATGAGTTTTTTCACTTTTCTTTTGCGAATTTAACTTACGGAATGTGTGCAGAAGTCATAGTTCCTGCGCTTGGTCCTTACGTAAATTAACTTACATTTTCCTTATGCAATGATATCGGTGCATGCAGCAATCATACCTTCGACGTATGGAGAGCAACTGAGCGCTGTCTCCTTTTCATCCCCTGATATCCATACGTGCAGAAGTCGCGTTTTCAAATCAAGGAAAGAAGCTAGCGCGGTAAATCTCTATCATTCCAAAAAGACACTACGTCATTAGAAATCATTCCGTGAAATGCATACACACGGCACTGGCAAGGCCCATGCACAGAAGACTTAGTGAAATCCTAATTATTCATTTTCGTGCAACGATATTGCAATCACATTGTACATCGACAAGGACCGTAAGGAATGATTCTACCATGAGTGAATAACTCATACCTTCCATGCGAGAGCACAACGTTAGCAGTGCTATTCCCACGTGCTGTGAAACTGTGCCAGTGAGAATCAAGTTAGAAGCAGCGGCAACTGCCGCCCGTCAATACTAGTAGGATGCATAGGAGAGGCACCCGACTGGTGTGACTTTTTATCCCACTGTCATGATATTTATACACCCACAAGCATACTTTCGCTGCTTGCGTGCATGCACCTAGTACGACTCTTCTTACCATAATTACTGCACATGCAGAAGATATACCTTCCACTGATGGGCAACATGGCAACGGTATTCATTAAAAATGGTACGGTATGGTATGCCCATTCTATGAGAGAACAGCAAACAAGACGTAAAGAAGAATGGAACTTTCAGGAGGTTCGACTCCTGTCATGAGCATCCAAGCGAAAAACGAAAATTTTGCCTAGGTTAAGTGCAGGGCGTGTGCTTCGAAAGTCAGGTTGGCTTTTGACTGCTCTCCTATTTTTTTAAAGGTGCCACATTCCTATTCTGTCTGTCTTTGTTCTTTGCGTTCTGTTTTTCAGTTTGCAAATTTCTGTTTCCGACAATTTTCACGTTTGCTTTTGTTCATTTCTTTTAGAACCGTCGTTTCATATTCCATGAGTAGTTAAAATGCCACTCTTCTGCATTTGTGACGTTTTTCTTGTTCTCTTCTGAAGTAATGTGTGTTTTTTTCTTTTCTCAATGTGAACAACAGACTCCAGGTGAACCTTAGGACACTTCCATAGGCATCATTCGTATTGTTACTCCACCCAGTGAAGTACGTAGCCACAGTCAATAATTTATATGAGTATTATGTCTTTTCTTGATTAGTCTATCAACTGTGCCTGAGCGTAGCTGATGTCACCTTTATATCCATAATTCCTATCGTTATTGTACCCAGTGAGGTCCATAATCATAGTCGAAATTTTTATTCTTACTGTTGACACTGAACAATGCTTCGTAAGTTTTCTGTCACTATTTTGCGATTCCTTTATCAAATGAATCTCAGTCTATCTCACTTCACTTCCATAGTGAAAACTCGTAATGCTATTGTGCCCAATGACGTCCTTGGCTACAGCCATAATTTCTACGGTTACTCTGCCAATTGAACAGTGCTTCTTAAGTATTTTGTCGTTATTTGGCGGTTACTTTACCAACGTAGTCCAGTTTTAGCTGATGTCACATTCATAGTCATACTTCACACCATTATTGTGCCAAGCGAGGTCCATAGCGACGGTCAAAATTTCTATTCTCATTGTGCCCAATGAATGGTGCTTTGGTTTCCTTGTCACACCACTAAACTTGATGATTCAACGTAGACCATGCGCAGGCGATGTCAGTTTCTATAGTCATAGATCATATGCTTTTTGTACATACAGAAACAGTGCTTCTTTGCTTTTCATCATCGGTTTGTGAGTGACTTATATACAGAGTTCAGATGTACCTCATTTCACTTCTATAGTGATAATTCATACTGCAATTGCACCCAAAGATGTCATAGCCACTGTCATAGTATATATTGTTATTGTGTACAGTGAACAGCGCCTCCTTCGTTCTCTTGTCGTCATGTAGTATCGGTTTATCAACTAAGTCAAGGGATAGCTGATGTCATTTCCACAGTCATAACTGATATCGCTATATGCCCAATGAGGTCCATTGCCACAGTCTCAATTCGTATTCGTTCTGCTCCCGACGGACACTGCTTCTTTATTTTTTTGCCCTGATTTTGCAACTGCTTTATCCAGTTAGTCCAAGTGTATCTGATGTCACTTCCATATTGTTACTGTACCAAATGAACAGCGCTTCTTTAATTTTTCTGTTTACAGACGGCTTCATGACAAACGATAGGTAGGTTAAGTTGTCCGATATTTATATAATGGCGAAATCGAACATGGCATAAGACTTAAATGAATGACTCTGGCAAGTTCCGTACCGTAACTTTTTTAATGATAACTGCTATGCCCAAAACGTGACATCCAACTTTAAAAGATGCCAGTTTAGTTGCCCCTATATACACGAGTGACAAGCTTTCATGCATGGGCAACATCCGACTGCAATGACTCCCTCTTATACTATAATGTGCACGGATGCGGCAGACTATTCAGATTTGGAGGTGAAGCCTAAGAGCTCTGACCTTATTTCACGCCATGATTAAAGACATGCAGGTGTCACACAAATAATTCTGTTGGCTGAATGTCATTTTGACGATCTAACGGTGTCAAAACAATGAAAGAATACTTGAAGCATGCATTCAACAGCATTGCTTACCGTTTGAATTTCAACTTGTGCAAGTCTTCTTGTAAGTCGGTTTCTCTCTGTAATCGAGTGCGCTGCCAACGTGCGGATGCGTAGTTATTGGTGCAAAATGGCATAGAAAACTTGTGTCAGAGAATGAAAGACAGAACAAATTGCACTGTTTTTTTCGCTTTTGCTTTACGAATTTAACTTAAAGGATGTGTGCAGAAGTCATTGTTCCCGCGCTTAGTGCTTAAGTAAATTAACTCACATTTTCCTTATGCCATGATGTCAGCGCATGCAGCAATCATACATTCGAATTACGGAGAGAAAGTAAGCGCTATGTCTCCCATTCATCCCCTGATATCCATACGTGCAGAACTCGCGTTTTCAGTTCAAGGAAAGAAGTTACCGCGGCAAATCTCTATCATTCCAAAAAGACACCCCGTGTTTCGAAATCACTCCGTGATATGCACACATACGGCACTGGTAAGGCCCATGCACAGAAGACTAAATGAGATCCTAATTATTCATTTTCGTGAAACGATATTGAAATCACACTGTACATCGACAAAAACCGTACAGAAAGATTCTTCCATGCTGAGACATCCATGAGTGGACTCATACCTTCCATGTGCGAGCACAACGTGAGCAGTGCTATTCCCACGTACTGTGAAACTGTGCGAGTGAGAATCAAGTTAGCAGCAGCGGCAACTGCCGCCCGTCAATACTAGTTGAATGCCTAGTACAGGCACCCGACTGGTATGACTTTATTCCACTGTCATGACATTTATACACCCACAAGTATACTTTCGCTGCATGCGTGCATGCACCTAGTATGACTCTTCTTAGTATAATTACTGCACATGCAGAAATTATACTAAGAAGAGTCACACATGCACATGCAGAAGACATACCTTCCACTGATGGGCAACATGGCAACGGTAATCATTAAAGATGGTACGGTATGGTATGCCCATTCTATGAGAGAACAGCAGAGAAGAGGTAGAGAACAATGGAACTTTCAGGATGTACGACTCCTGTCATGAGCGTCGAAACCAAACACGAAGGATTTGCCTAGGTTAAGTGCATGGCGTGTACTATGAAGGTCAGCTTGGCTATTGACTGCTCTCTTGTTTTTTGAAGGTGCCACATACCTGTTGTGCCTGTCTTTGCTCTTCGTGTTCCGTTTTTGAGTTTGCAATTTTCAGTTTTCAAGCTTCTTTACGTTTTCTTTTTTGTTCACTTTTTGGAACGGTCATTTTATAGTCCACCATAAGTTAAAATACCAATCTTCGATATTGGTGATGTTTTTCTTGTTCTCTTCTGAAGCAATGTACGCTTCTTTATTTTTTCAATGTAGACAACAGAGTCTACGTGAACCTTGTCACTTCTACAGCCATAATTCGCATTGTTATTGCACCCAATGAAGTACGTAGCCACAGTCAATAATTTACATGATTACTATGTCCTTTTTTGATTAT
Organism: Trichuris trichiura; assembly: GCA_037903355.1. Taxonomy (NCBI): domain Eukaryota; kingdom Metazoa; phylum Nematoda; class Enoplea; order Trichinellida; family Trichuridae; genus Trichuris; species Trichuris trichiura. The sequence goes on from JBAJFE010000011.1 coordinate 1,056,754, forward strand.
TCTGCAGACTGTGTCTAAGCGTAGCTGATGTCACCTCTATATCCATCATCCTTATTGTTATTGTACACAATGAGGTCCATAATCATAGTCCAAATTTTTATTGTAACTGTTGACACTGAACAACGCTTGTTTTATTTTTTTGTCATCATTTTGCCATTGCATTATGAATTAAGTCTAGGTCTACCTGACTTCACTTCCATAGTCATAATTCATATTCTTATTGCTCCCAATCAGTCCATAGCTAGAGTCATAATTTATACTGTCACTGTACCAACTGAACAGAGCTTTTTAGGTATTTTGTCGTTATTTGGCGGTTACTTTATCAACTTACTTCAGCTTTAGCTCATGCCACATCCATAGTCATAATTCACATCATTTTCGTGCCAACGGCGTCCATAGCGATGGTCAAAAATTCTATTCTCATTGTGCCCATTGAATGGAGCTTTGGTTCCTTTGTCATCCGTTTAAACTTGATGTATCAACTTAGTCCATGCGAAGCTGATGCCACTTCTATAGTCATAGATCATAAATCATATGGTTTTTGTACATACAGAAACAGTGCTTCTTTGCTTTCTATCACTAGTTTATAACTGATTATGAACATTGTTCAGCTCATCTCACATTCATAGTCATAACTCACATCATTATTGCGCCCAGCGGAATTGGTAGCGATGGTCATAATTTCTATTCTCGTCATGCTCACTGAATGGTCCTTTGGTTTTTTCTTGTCATCCATTTAAACTTGATGTATTAATTTAGCCCGCGCAGAGCTGATGTCACTTCTGTAGTCATAGTTGATGTGGTTTTTGTACATAAAGAAACAGTGCTTCTTTGCTTTTTATCATCTGTTTATAACTGATTTATCAACAGAGTCCAGGAGTACCTGATGTCAGTTTCACAGTGATAATTCATACCACAGTTACGCCCGGCAGTGTCCATAGCCACAGTCAATTTATATTGTTATTATGTACAGTGAAGAGCGTTTCTTTGATTTTCTTGTCCTCATGTAGCATCGAATTATCAACTAAGCGAAGCGGTAGCTGATGTCATTTCCATAGTCATAACTCATGTCATTGTTGCACCTAACGATGTCCATGGCCACTATCTCAATTCGTGCTCATATTGCGCCCAACAACGGCCGCCTTTATACTTTTTTGTCCTCACTTTGCGACTGCTTTTTCCAGTTAGACCAGGTTCCGCTGATGTCACTTCCGCAGTGAAAGCACATATTGTTATTGTACTTACTGAACAATGCTTTTCTGACTTTTCTTTTCACGGACGGCTTCATAACAAAGGAATCGTAGGTTGGTTATTTTTATAATGCTGAACTCACAGACTGCAGGATGATTTGAATGAATCACTCTGGCAGGTTCCATAATGTACCCTCTCTAATGAAAACCGCTATGGGCAAGATGGGACATTCAACTTTAAAAGATGCCACTTTATTGGCTCCAGTATGCACGAGTGAAGCTTTCATGCATTGGCAACGTACTGTTGCAAGGACTCCCTCTTATATTGTAATGTACGCGAATGCGGGAGACTATTCGGATTTATAGGTGAAACCTAAGAGCTCTGACCTTATTTTAGGCCATGGTTGAACACACGCAGGTGTCACATAAATAATTCTACTGACTGACTGTCATGCTATGGCTTTTATGGTTAAAACAAAGAATGCGTCAAGCATGCATTCAACAGCATTGCTTACCTTTTGAATTTAAAGTGGTGCAATTCTTCTTGTAGATCGGTTTCTTTCTGTGATCCAGTGTGGTACCAACGTACGGATGGGCGGTTATTAGTGGGAAACGACATAAAAGATTTGTGTCAGACAAAGAAAGAGAGCACAAGGTGCACTGACTTTGTCGCTTTTGCGTCACTAATTTAAATTACAGAATGCGTGCAGAGGTTGCGTTTTCAGTTCAAGAAAAGGTGCCAGCGCGAACATTTTCTAGCCTTGCATGAAATGCGCACATAGGGCACCGGAAGGGTCTACGGACTGAAGGCACAGCGAACGCCTAATTATACATTTTCGCGCAAGCGTATTGCAACCACACCTTACCTTGACAAGGATGGTGTGGAGTGCTTCTTTCATGGTAAGATATCTATCTGTAGATAGGTAATAGCTTCCATGCACGAGCACCATGTCAGCGGTACTATTCCGGCATGCTATGAAGCTGTGCATGTGAGAGTCAAATTACAAGTATTGGCACCATCCACTCTTCATATACTAGTTAAATGCTTAGGAGAGGCATCTGAGTGGTATGACTTTATCTCTTCGTCACGATGTCTATATATGTACAGGTGTACTCTCGCTGCAGCGGTACGCTCTACTAATGACTCATTCTATAATTACTGCACATGCAAAAGTTACACTTTCCATTGATGTGCAACATGTCAGCGGTATTCATTAGACATGGTACGGTATGGTTTGCCGATTGTAGAATGGCACATTACAGAAGATGTGAAAATTAATGAAACTTCCAGTAGGTGCAAGTCCCAGCAGGATCGTCTGATGGGAAAGGGAAGACCTTGTCAGGGTGAAAATGCACGGCGTGGGAATTCAAAGTCAGTTTTGCTATTGACTGCTCTCTTCATTCCAAAGGTGCCACATTCCTGTTGTGCTTGTTTTCATTTTTTGTGTTCTGTTTTTCATTTTAGGATCTTCTTCATGTTTGCCTTTGTGCTTGTCTTTTGGAGTCGTGTTTTTACATTCCGCGACCACTTAAAATCCCAATCTCCTGTATTCGTGACGTTTTTCTTGCTCTCTTTTCTGAAGTAATGTACGCGTTTTTCTATTCTCAATACGAACAGCATTCGTGCAGGTTTATCAACAGACTGCAGGCGTGTCTTATGTCACTCTCATAGTTATAATTCATATTATTGCTGTACCCAGCGCGGTGCACGACCACAGTCCATAATTTATACTATTATTTCCATTTTTGATTAATTTATCAACTGCGTGTAAGCGTAGCAAACCTCACCTCCACATCCATAATTCATATTGCCAATGTACATAGTAAAGTCCATAACCACAGTTATAATTTACATTCTTACTGTTAACACTTAACATGGCTTGCTTGACTTTTCGTCATCACTTTGCGATTCCTTTACCAATTGTGTCTAAGCATACTGGACTTCACTTCTATAATCATAATTCGTATTGCTGTTGTACCCAATGAGGTCCATGACTAAGATCATAATTTATGCTGTTACTGTGCCCAATGAACAATGCTTGTTTGGTATTTCATCGTTATTTCACGGTTGCTTTATCAACTTAGTACAGTTGCAGCTGATGTCACATCCATTGTCACAATTCATTGACTTGACTGGAAAGCTTCGCACTTAACGTTTATGCAATAAATCTTATTTTAAAAGAACAAGTTGAAAGAAGCAGAAATTTTAGAGGAAAAGTTTCTAGTCATAATTCATATTCTTGTGCCAACTGAATTGTGCTTTGCTTTCGTTGTCATCATTTTAGAATTGATGTACCAACATAGCCCACGTGCAGCTAATGCCACTACCATAAGTCACTGATCATATTGTTATTGTATGCTGAGAAAGAATGCGTCTTTGCTTTCTCATCATGTTAGGACTAACCTATCAACAGAATCCAGGTGCACCCAATGTCACTTCCAGAATGATAGTTCATAGTGCTACTGAGCACAACAGTGTCCAAAGCCACAATCATAATTTTCATTTTTCCTTTGTGTACAGTGAACAGTGCTTCTTTCATTTTCTTGTCGTCATTTAGGATCCATTTATCAATTAAGTGAAGGGTTATTTAACCTCATTTCCGCAGTCATAATTGATATCGCTACTACGCCCAATGAGGTGCATGGCCACAGTCTCAACACGTACTCGTTATGCGCTCAACCGACACTGCTTCTTTTCTTTTTGTCACCATTTTGCAACTGCTTTATCCAGTTAGTCCGCGTGCAGCTGATGTCATTTCCACAATGAAAGTTCATATTGTCATTGTACCCAGTGAACAGCACTTTTTGATTTTTCTGCTTATAGATGGCATCATGACAAAGTATTCGTACTTAAATATTTGTATAATGGCGAACTCGAATACTACAAAACGATTTGAATGCTTGACTCCGGCAAGTTCCATACTGTACCTTCTCTAATGAAAACCTATTTACCCAAAGCCAGGCATTCAACTTTGGAAAATGCCAGTTCAAACTCATCTATAGGGGTGAGTCATGGCTTTCGTGCGTACGCAGCATACATATGCAAGAACTCCCTGTCGTATTATAGTGAGCGCGGATGTTGGAGATGGTAGGCACTTATAGGCTAACCCTAAGATCTCTGACCTTATTTTACGTCAACATCGAACACATGCGGGTGTCACACAAATAATTCTATTGGCTGACTGCCATCCTAAAGATTTTATGGTGTCAAAATAAGGAAAGAATACTTGAAATATGCGTTTAACAACATTGCTTACCGCTTGAGTTCCAACTTGTGCAATTCTTCTTGTAAGTCAATTTCTGTCGTCAATCGAGTGCGTCGCCAACGTACGGATGGGCGGTTATTAGTGGGAAACGACATAAAAGATTTGTGTCAGACAAAGAAGGATAGAACAAATCGAATTGATTTTTTCGCTTTTGCATCGCGGATTTAATTTACGGAATGCGTGCAGAAGTCGCCTTTTCAGTTGAACAAAGGATGCCAGGGCGGTAATTTTCAATTCTTCTATGATACGTATAGACAAGCACCCGTAAAAGACCATGCGCAGAAGGCATGCGAAACGCCGAAGTGTTCATTTTCGTGCAACGATATTGCAATCACACCGCCGGTCGACAAGGACCGGATAGAGTGATTCTTGCACGCTAAGGCATTTCCCTCTGTAGAGGGCTCAAAGCTTGCATTGCGAGCACCATGTGAGCGGTACTATTCCTACATGCTAAGACCCTGTGAGAGTCAAATGACAAGCACTAGCACCAACCACCCTTCACATACAAGTTAGATACTTAGAAGAGGCACCCGAGTGGTATGACGTTATCTCATAGTAATGACATTTTTACATTTACGAGTACACTTTCGCTGAATAGTTCCATGCCAATGGTATGATTGCTCATAGTATAATTGCTGCAGGTGCAGGAGGCATGCCTACTATCGATGGCCAACATGCTAAAGGTATTCATTATAGATGGTACGGTATGGTATGCCCATTGTATAGCAGAACTTCAGACATGTGAAAAGAAAACAAGTTTCTTTTGGGAGCCACAATTCCCATAGTCAGCGTCCAAGCAGGAAAGGAAAACCTTGACAGGATTATAGTGCACAGCGTGTAGTTCCAAGTCGGTTTCGCTATTGACTGCTCTCTTCTTTTTAAACCTACCACATTGCTGTGATGCCTGTCGTTGTTCTTGGTGATCTGTTTTTTATTTGTGATTTTCATTTTTCAGTCTTCTTCGAGCATCTCTCTTCATTTTTTCCGGAGCCCTCGCTTTATAATGCATCAGCTCTTGAAATATTAATCTTTTCCATTAGTCATATTTTTCTTGCTCTTTTTTTTGTAGAAACATGGTCTTTTCTTTTTGCGATATGAGCAACATTGGTTCAGCGTTATGAACAGACTGTAAGTGTATCTCGTACCACCTTCATGGTCAAAATTCGTTACGTTCTTCTACCAAGCGAGGTATATGGCCATAGTCATAATTTGAAATATATTAACATGCCCATTTTTCTATTAATTTTTCAGATGTCCTAGCGCATCTGATGCCACATCCATAGTCATAACTCATAACTTTGTTGTGTCCAGCAAAGTCAATAGCGATAGTCTTAATTTCTAATCAGGTTGTGCCCACTGAATAGTACTTTAGTTTCTTTGTCAACACTTCAATATTGATACATTAACCTAGTCAAAGTGTCGCTTAAATCGCTTCCAAAGTCATAGACCATATTGCTAAAGTAGCCACAGAAACAATATTTCTTTGCTTTCTGTCATCATTTTTCAGGACTGATCTATTAAAGAGTACAGGTGTACCAGCCGTCACTTTCACAGTGATAATTCATACTAATATTATGAACCCAACGTCTCCACAGCCGTAGTCAAAATTTATGCTGTTATTGCGTAGTGTGAACACTGCTTGTTGATTTTTTTGCCATCATTTAAAACTCGAGCGTTGTCCTCCGCAGCAAGACGGGGTAGTGTCGTCATCGTCGACTGCTGCTGCCGTCGAACGACGACGAACCCTTGCTACGAGCGCGTATGGTAACCGCTAACGTTTGGCGCCGTCGGTAGAGCGTTATCTGCCACAGCAAGGCTGGCGGTATTGTTGTCGTCGACTGCCATCGTTAGTGTGCTGCCGTCGTGGAAAGTCTGTTGGGTGCTCGCTGCGAAGTCTGACTGACTAGGTGGTACCAAGGCCTGACGGGTCAAGATAGACCTGAGAGCTGCGGTCTGCGCCAAGGTCGGTCGGATGGAGCAGCTTGCTAACACAAAGACCGACCCGATGAGCGGCACAAAGTGCGCTGAAGACGGGCCACCCCGAGGCCTGAAAGCTTCGCTTCAAACGTTTATGCATTAAACGTTAATTAAAAAACGGGCTAACCGCTACAAAAAAGTTAGAACAATTTGTAATTGACTCAGTGAGTTCAGATGTAGCTGATGTCATTTCCATAGTCATAGCTCATATTGTTTTTGTGCACTGTGAGGTCCATGGCCACAGTTTCAACTCATGTTCGTAGTGTGCTCAATGAACACTGCTTCTTCAATTTTTGTCCTCATTTTACTTTTGCTTCGGTAAGTTAGTCCAGGCTTAGCTGATGTCACTTCCATAGTCACAATGCATATTGTTATTAGACGCTGTGCAAACTGCTTGTTTGAATTTTCTTTGTATGGACACGGCTTCATGGCAAAGGTTTCGTGAATGAAGTTGTTGTACATTTTCAGATGATTTAAGGCACTTTACCACAAACCGGTCACGTTCCATACCGTACCTTCTCTAATGAAAACCTCTGCACCCGAAACCAGGCATTCAACTTTGAAATATGCCAGTTCAACTGCTCCTATACGCGTGAGTCATAGCTTTCGTGCATGCGCAGTATATATATATGTATATATACATGCAAGGACCCCTGTCGTACTATAGTGTGCGTGGATGCTGAAGATGAGAGGCATTTACAGCTGAAACTTATAACTCTGACCTTACTTCACGCCGTGACACAACATGTGAGGGTGTCAGACAAATTTACGGTGTCAAAACAACGAAAGAATACTTCAAGGATGCATCGAACAGCATTTCCTACCAGTGGAATTCTTCTTACAAGTCGGTTTGCTTTTGCAATTGAATGCCTTGCCATTGTAAGGGATGGCTGTTATTGGTGGAAAACGACATAAGAATTTGTCCGAGAGAAAGGAACTGCATCCTTTGTTTTGATCTGATTTCTGGAATTTCCTCTGCAGAATGCGTGCAGAGGTCATAGCTTCTATGCCTGGTTATCAGGTCAGTGAAATGATTTCTCATTATCCTATGATAGTCATACATACAGGAATCATGCTTTCGACGTGCGAATAGTAGATGTCCCGCTGTTTCCCTCTGTTAGACTGACATGCACACATTTTCAGTTCAAGGGAGGGTGCCAGCGCAGTAACTTTCTATCCTTCTCTGATGTGAATACATAAGAGAATACTAGGGTCCAGAAGACAGTAAAAGCATGATTCGATTTCGTGCAGCGATATTGTAGACACACTTTAGGTTCACAAAGAGCATGTGAAGTGGTTCTTTCATGCTAAGATATCGTTCCGCAGAAAATGTATCGCTTTCATGGACGGAGAGTACCTCAGTAGTGTGACTATTTCTCATGATATAATGTCTATGCATGCGTGACAGACATGAAGACAGTAAGGTTGTATCATATACGTGTTAGAGGTCTATGTGCGCAGGGTTTATCTGAGAGGCACCACTTACTGCCGTGTCGTGGCGTAGGCAGGAGAAAACCGCACATCGAATGCATTGGATCCATACCAGTAGAAAGCCTCCATCTTTTACTATGGTCCATGTATATGATGGACAGAACTTGCAAAAACAGCCAATTTGATCGAAGAGAGATCCTCCCTTTCAAGTACTATCAATCTATACTTGTGTATCCCACTAGACACTCTCTGTGCTGGTTATATGTCGTGCAGTGCCATAATTGCATGTATGGAGCGCTGTTAACACGAAGCATGCGTACAAGAACACTACTTACCAGTGGAATCTCATGCTGTTCGTTTCTTCGTAGAAGTTAACTTGCTTCTGAAATTGAACGCCCTACCGAAGAATGGATGGGCAGTTATTAGTAGAAAATGACACAATGATTTATCAAACCCTTTCAAAAGAAAGCGGACAACTCGAATCAGTTTTACGTTAGCAGCTTAACTGGCACATCTCCTTTTGATTTTATATTTCATAGCCAAACTGAGCATGTAAAACATGTGATGTAATCGTCTAAATGAAATATTCTGCTGGATGAGCTAATGTTCTTCGCTCCCAAAAATATTTTATGATCTGTTAAACTTCTGAAAGCTGGTTTGTTTTAAGGTAATGCAGGACATCTTACCGCAGAATTTGCCAATATGATACTTACATGGGAATGAAGAACTTGTACTGTGATGGACGAAAATGTCCGGTGTACATCACCAGAAAGTGTATGTTTTGAGGATCCGCTTACCACCTTTTGCCAGATCATTAATTCTTTGTGTAATTTGTGTTCCATTCCAACAGTTCAGATTCACTTTCAGTTTCATATACGTTTCCTCATCACTTCGAATGTCATCAGCGCTTTCTGTTATGCTTCTTTAGAAAGCCACCAAAAATGTTCTGGTTCGTTGGTTTGGTTGGTTGGTTGGCACAACGTTTTACGTCCAGAGTGCAAGGACCAATTGAATTCATTTTGCGTTGTCCATACGTACATGTCAGGCATAGAACTGTCCAGCTTACGAATCGATGAATTGTAGAATTTTGCGGTTAGTGCTCATGCCAATCCTATAGTATAGTGCTCGTGATATTAGTGGGCGCAGTGATAACGAAATAACAGTATGCAAATCAGACAACAGCTATCGGCGGCCGATATCTGATTTGCAGTGTAACGAGATAAACATGAAACGCTTACTTTGACGTGACTGAAGAGTGATTTAACCTAATTTTCTTGCTCACATTTTTTCAAAACAGTCTCCCTCAAGCGAACTGATAAGAATTTTCAGTGCTAATGCAAAATACGCACGGTAGCAATCTAAATCAAATGTTCTGCTAGATTAAACAATGTTCTTCGCCGAGAAAATAATTCATAATTTTTCACACTGCCGAAAACGCTTTTGTTTTAGCATAATGCAAAAGATCTTAATGTAGAATTTGCCAAAATGGTATTCTTGTGCGAATGAAGACCTTTTTCTATGGTGAAAAACGATGCGCACTGCGTATGTGCTGAAATTGCACATTTCTAATTTGTACTTACCAAATGTTAGCCACCTCATCCATTGTTCGTGTCGCTTGTGTTTCATTCTAACAGTTTGGATTCACTTTGTCTCATCAACGTCTTCATGACATTTCCGTGGTCATCAACCTTTTCAATTATGCTTCTTTGATCGCTGGATGCGGTTGCTCAGTAGGTAATCTACAATAAATCTGAAGCATAGAACTGTTCAACTTACCAGTTGACGAATATAATATTATTTTGTTTCTGCGTCTCAGACTAACGCTGTAGTTGACCACACATCATATCAGTGAACAAAGATTAATGATGATCTACTAACAGTTTGCAACTGAGACAGCGGCTATCACCAGTTGTTATCTGATGTAACAAAGATAACACGAAGCGCTTACGTTATCCTGGCCAATGAACGATACATAGAAGCTCCTCTTTTTAGAAGGCGTTTACCTTTTCTGAACCGTTCCTTGAGATGGTGTTGTTTAGAATGTGAATCGTGAATATTTTTTAAAGCTTTCACGACTTGCCAGGTCCTGTCGTCAGCAAATGAGCAGTCTCTCACTAAGGAATTGTACAGTTTTTTAAAAAAATATAACTTTTCTTGCATTAATTCAATTCATTGAATGTACTTATCTTTCGTAGAACAATGGTTGATGAAGATATGAAGCTGGAACGATAAATCTGAAACTAGCAAATTTCCCTATTGGATTTGGGCAACATACAAATGTAATACCATTTTCTCCTCTTGCCGTGACATGCACACATGCACAAGTGATGCGTCAAAGTCGAGCTGCTCTCTTTGTCTCATTTTAAATTCTTCCACACAACCATTTAGCGATTCTACAGATCTAAATACAAAATGCTAATCATGCATATTCGACTTGCTAAAACGTGATTACCTTATCAGTAAAAGTGCATAACGGCGCCTAATCTGCATGACCGCACACTGAAATGAGAAGACTATCGCTAATGGTTTTTTTGATGAGATGTACCAAAAGAGGAATATGTTTGCCAATTCTTTTTTCTCACCGCCAACTGCTGTTTTGTCCCATTTTTCTTAACAAGAGATACTTGTCCCACTAATTTTATTTGCTACGAAGAGTATACATCTGGCTTAACCTTCCTTAATCTTTACCGCCATTCTTACTTACATATTTCTGCATTCGTAATGAAATTGCAAACGTCGTACGAACCGAACACCGGTTAATGCTATTTTGAAAAAATTTACAAAAGGAACAAACAAATTATTTCTCCAACATTTTCAGTACGTATCGTTGGAATTGGCATCCACATATCTTTTCAATTTATGAACAAAGATAACTCCTCCTATCGAGATTGAAACTTAAGATTAAAGTGAGGCATTCTTTTATCTAGCACACATTGAAACATATTATAAACAGCTATCGCTTTAAAATTTTCAAGCTGATAATCTAAAACTGCAACAGTTAAAATGTTTCAGAGAGAGCAAAAGACATGATCAGAAATCACGGAAAGAAGAGAACTGCTGACAACGATGTGCTAACTGGTCAGTATTGACTCAATTAGAATTTATTAGCGTAAGGAAACGGAAATTTACTTTACAGACAACGTAATAAAGAGATTATATGAATAATCAGAAAGACGAACAACCCGTTAATGTTTACACGAAAAAAGGATGCAACACTGATCAGTTCAATACCATCTTAAATAGCCTGGATTGCTTGCTTCTGCAGAATTTAACTGTGCATATACAGAAAATCATTATTATCAATTAATGGTAAACTTTTGTCAGAGCATATTGAAGTAATGAGGAATTTTCGGTTTAAGATATAATGAATGGTACCTTCGGCAATGATGGAACTTACACTGTTTTTATTACGGTCAATGGATAAATAGTAGAAATACTGGTTTTCTTGTATTATTTCACATATCTCACCACGGTATGTTCAAAATGCTTACATAAATTGTACTATAAACAGCATTGATCAGGGCCAGCTAATTTGCATAGCTTTCCTCATCGTAAACATAACAGCAATAGTACTTACCCAAAGTGAACGAACTGTAGCAGGAAGTAAGTCGATTCATTTCCTAAAATGAAGTAGCTAATTGAAGATTCAACGTCAATTTGTGTTTCTAAGCTACTTGGAGCAAAGTACAAAAGGTCAGTCATTAATTTGCGTAAGAGTGATTTTTACCGTATATAATATGGACAGACTGCTCGGCAGTCGCCTTTGTTCGTCTCTGGTGTATGTTCTGTGTGCGTGTGAACTAGGTGCTGTAATGTATGTTCTGTGTGCGTTTGGACTAGGTGCTGTCACGTGCTGCAGAGCATTTGTGGTGCGGCGTGTTGTGTTGTGGTGTGGTGCAGTATGCAGTGGCGCAGTGTGGCGTGGCGTGGCGCGGAGTGGCGTGGGGTGCGCGGTGTGGCGGAGTGGGGCGGGGAGTAGCGTGGCGGGGTGGGGCGGGGAGTGGCGTGCCGTGGCGGGGAGTGGCGTGGCGGGTCGGGGCGGGGCGGGGAGTGGCGTGGCGTGGCGTGGCGGGGATTGGCGGGGCGCGACGTGGCGTGGCGCGGAGTGGCGGGGCGCGGTGTGGCGTGGGGTGCGGGGAGTGGCGGGGCGGGGCGGGGAGTGGCGTGGCGTGGCGTGGCGGGGATTGGCGGGGCGCGACGTGGCGTGGCGCGGAGTGGCGGGGCGCGGTGTGGCGTGGGGTGCGCGGTGTGGCGGGGCGGGGTCGGGGAGTGGCGTGGCGTGGCGGGTCGGGGCGGGGAGTGGCGTGGCGTGGCGTGGCGGGTCGGGGCGGGGAGTGGCGTGGCGTGGCGGGTCGGAGCGGGGCGGGGAGTGGCGTGGCGGGGAGTGGCGTGGCGCGGCGTGGCGGAGTGGCGTGGCGTGGCGTGGCGGGGAGTGGCGGAGTGGGGCGGGGAGTGGCGTGGCGGGGTGGAGCGGGGCGGGGCGGGGAGTGGCGCGGCGTGGCGGGGTGGGGAGTGGCGTGGCGTGGCGTGGCGGGGTGGAGCGGGGAGTGGCGTGGCGTGGCGGGTCGGGGCGAGGCGGGGCGCGGAGTGGCGTGGGGTGCGCGGTGTGGCGGGGCGGAGCGTGGCGCAGAGTGGCGCAGTATGGTGTGGTGTGGGTGCATGGTGGGGTGCGCGGTGTGGCCCCGTGGTGCAGTGATAAGTTGGCGACTGCGTAGCGGCAGTACCCATTCTCTCACAAAGAAATAAAAAGAATATGAAACCAAAACTAGATAACGTCAATAACTACACTTTTCGGAAACGTTCGAAACTTTCACTTACGGAACGAACGTGTTGTTATTAGAAACCAAATTTTGGACGAACGATTATGCATTCCTTAAAAAGAGTTAAGTGTTCAATATGGCAACTGGGTTAATAAAGTATTCTCAAGCAGTAATCTCGATATTCATGTATATCATACATGTTAGAAAGAATTGATTCGCCACGAACTGAGGCACTTCAATTAGTACGCAGAAACATTTTATCAGCACTATATTTTTGATTTTTAGTGTGAACAATAACTGTGCAAACTTCCTAGCAGAAATTTTTCAGCTGAAATTTTCACAACGTTAACGTTTGGAAAGCCCTTTAAAGCTTGGTTTCTTTTTGTACGGATTTGTAGGTACCTACAACTTATGACCGCTGATGACGGGTCACGAATGACTCGAAAGCTCCGGAGAGTTCATTAATAAAAGTTTATTCAACGGGACACGGAAAATCCGTACAAAAAGAAACCAAACAATGAAATTATTTGATCCCGTACGAAGACACTATATCTTCAAGCCCTTTAAAGCTATGCTCAGTATTTCTACGACGTCTAATTGCACTGCGTGTGTTGAAAAAGAATGGAGCGTCAGCAAGAAACAAGGCTGCGCCATAAACTGTGTTGCGAGTGAGTCTTTTCTAATAGGAGAGATCAATAAGATCGTGCTAACGCTCTGAGACGTTTATTAAGCTCATAATTTGAATTATCTTCTTTCTGGCGTTCTATCGCCATTTTTAAAATTGGCAAAGTCTGTTTTCGATAGTAGCTATTTTGCCTCAAACAGGCTAACTTTATCTGAGACCGTTATGCACCTGCTTTACCTATTCAATTTAGAGTAAATATTGTTCTGAAATAAAGCACTTTTAGCTGCGTTTCTTCCTCTGACGAATATTAATATAACTGAAGACCTGTTTAATGGGATTCTTCCAGAATTTCAGAGTGTCATGGATAAATGGAGATATCTTTTGAAATGGAGAGACAATGAGTCTTTTGCTGCAACTATGAATTATGAGACTATTAAGGCTAGTTATTTGTTTCATTATTCTATTCGAAAATGATGAAACATTTATGGTTGTTATTCCATAAAACACGATATTTCCATAAAACTTTCTCACAATTACCAAGAATAGATGAGCACAATGTTTAGAATGCTGATAGAGTAACGAACCGGTTAGCAGCACTTTGAATTGTGATATTAATAACTGGTGTGCATTTATTTTGCTCATCCTAATTACAGCTGAAACAAGGCTTACGACTGTTTCAATAGTAACAATAGAAACAGTGCATATCCAAACAAATTATGTTACGTGAAAATAAGAAACTAAGACTGGAAAGAAGGATAGGAAGCAACTTTCTGTTAATCGCTGCACTTTAGGTTATCGACTTGTAAAATCGCTCGCGTTGAACAAGCAACTCTTTCCACCAAAACGTAACAAAAGCAAAGGGCTTGTTGACGTACAAAAAAATAACTAACAATGGTGAGCTCAAATTATTAACAATACGCTAATATTAACACTACATGCGCTCTGTATCATTGTGCGCCTACAGACTGTCAATTAGCTATTCTTCATACTTTCGCTTAACAGCTTTTAATTCGAGTTATTTCTACCAATGTTGTCGTACTACACTTTATAATCTTTATCAATATAATTATACGTAATGTTGCAAGCCCAATTACACGTAATGTTGTGCGTGTGTGTCCTGTCAACAAAAACAAGAAAGACGCGGGAAAAGTTAAAGAGGAAAGGGAAAAAGCTTTCTGATATCGAAACGTTTTTCATTTGGAAAATCATATACGCAAGATCAACAAGTTCAAAGCTTACCTTGTCAATCACTTCAACGAAATAATCGTTGCCGTTGTGAACGTTCTGAAAAACTGCCTGATTACCATTTTAACAAAGCAATCACTTTCAGTTAGTTAAACATAACAGCAATTCACTGAAACTGTCAGTCAAGAATATTAATACGCTACAGCGTCGACTTAATTTTCTTAGCACACTGAATTCGTACTTTACGGTGAATGATCAAAGATGTTAGTAGACGATTAAGATAACAGTTTTCGTATAATGAGAATTTGTTCTGAATATTAAAAGCGCATAAAAGCTCTTAAAAACGGGATGCTTCGTAACGGGCTGGTGTTTCATAATTTTTCAGATCTTTTACGGTTTTCCCGTTCTTATCTGGTTGGTATCTGTAATTCAAACGAAACAATTGCTCTACCAGCGGGTGGGTGAGCGATTATTAGGAAAACTTGAACAGGACCAATGCACTTAACTTTATTTTCAAAGCGGTCGGAACGCTCTAGTTCCGTCGTCGGTGAGATGGAGGGCGCTCCTTTTCCTCTTCCTCCTCCATCTCACCGACGACGGAACTAGAGCGTTCCGACCGCTTTGAAAATAAAGTTAAGTGCATTGGTCCTGTTCAAGTTTTCCTAATAATCGCTCACCCACCCGCTGGTAGAGCAATTGTTTCGTTTGAATTAGAGATACCAAGCAGGTAAGAACGAAAAAAACCGTAAAAGATCTGAAAAATTATGAAGCCTATAAAAGCAATATAAAAAATCGTCATCATTTACGCTGTTGTATATGTGAAATTCCAGCCGATTATACAGAAAAACTTTTCTACATTAGAGAACACGCGGTTTCCCATCAACGGTCGTAGTTCTATAAAGGAAAAGTATAGGATTAAAACAGAATTTTAATGAAGAAGTCGCGAAGGCGTGGACCACGTATGCTGAACGTACCTGAAACCTGCGAAATTCAAAATGTATACTGCTGATAGCACTAAACTTGACAGCCCATGGAAATAATTATGCTAGGCTCTCGCTTCTCCTGGTTCTCGTCTTCAGATTTAGCGCTCCAAAATTCGTTCCGCATGTCGGCTAGGAAAATATAAATAACAACTGGGAATTACCGTATGTTACCACGCATAAGAACTCCCCCCTGCGTTAGCAAAGGATGGTAATGATTGGCCCAGCAACAATGACGTTCATTGCTCAAGTCTAGATCTATTCTGATTAGTCAGTTTTCCGTGAATGCTAATCAGCCATTCAATTGAAACTGTCTTGCCTGAAGTGCAACGCAAAAACTGATCAGCTGCTGCTTAGCGCGCGTTGTAGAGCATTGCGTAGGCTACGAGAAATGAATTGTGTTGAATAGGTTTATTGGACGTTTATTACAACTGTTGCATGTAAAACACGAATAAACAGATTGTAGAAGCGGAAAGAAAGGATACATGACGCCGAAAACATTAAGTGCAGTGCCAAAACGGTAAAGCTCACAGTGCTCTTGGTCACTGTTTGGCATTTGGTCGTCCTCTGTGTTCTCTGACAGGGCAGAAATGGAGCACTTTTGGAAAGACTTTATAACAGTTTCCGTTTTTACTTTACTCCACGCCTTTATAACGAACTGACACAGCAAGCTGAGCGATGGAACTCGCATTCGTCTGCTGGCTGTGTACGTCTTCTGCCCGTTCGCCATCCATTCTTTCCACTCTTCTCGCATGTAGTCTTTAAAGGGCTTATTAATGCAGACGTCCAGCGGCTGCATAGCTTTTCCTTTTTCATCGCTCACGTGCAGAATGCAATAAGTAAAACTGAAAAATTCTTTCGTTAAGGAAACTTATTCTTCCTTAGTCACATGGTTTTTTCAGTTGCTACTGAGAGAGTGATACAAAGTGACGCGCGATACGTGGAGACAAATTTAGACGAAAATGAGGAAAGCAAGTGTGTTCAAACTGTCCCAGTACGCCACTGTTACGTTTGAACCAACGAAGCACAGTCGTCCGTAGAAGCAACTTCATCCCACTTTAAGTGCCAAAGCTTAGGTAGCACCGCCTAATTTTTACAAGCGCAAAGCGAACGGAGATGTAAACTGTTCAACAGTTCGGCGAAAGAACAACACATTTCATCCTCTTTGGTTACTATCAGCTAACATGTCACGTTATTCATGTCTGTCTGATGCAGCAAAGGATGGGAAATCACAGCTCCTTGAAGTTTGATGGTAACACGGCGTGACCTCTATCGATGATATCTGTAAGCTCAACTGATGACGGCTGCACGCTCAGTCAGTGGGTGCTCCTGCACCTGTAAGCATGCGCAATGGCTGTTGAAGTTTGATGATAATGCTGCTTGACCTATATCAATGATAATTGTTAGCTGAATCGATGAGAACTGTGCGCCCGCTCAGAACCGAGCTTTTAGTCATCCTCGATAAAGGTCAAGCAGCGTTATCATGAAACTTCAACAGCCATTGTGCATACTTACAGCTGCAGGAGCACCCACCGATGAGCGTGCAGCCGTCGTCGATTGAGCTTACAGATATCATCGATAGAGGTCAAGCCGTGTTATCATTAAACTTCAAGGAGCTGTGATTTCCCATCCTTTGCTGCCTCAGACAGACAAGAGTAACGCGGCATGTTAGATGATAGTAACCAATGAAAATGAAATGTGTTGTTTTTTCGCCGAACTGTTGAACAGTTTACGTCTCCGTTCGCTTTGTGCTTGCAAAAATTAGGCGTTGCTACCTAACTTTTGGCACTTAAAGTGGGATGAAGTTGCTTCTACTGACGACTGTGCTTCTTTAGTTCGTACGTAACGGTGGCGTAGTGGGACAGTTTGAACACACTTGCTTTCCTCATTTTCGTCTAAATTTGTCTCCGCGTATCGCGCGTCGCTTTGTATCACGATCTCAGTAGCAACTAAAAAAACCATGTGACTAAGGAAGAATAAGTTTCCTTAACGAAAGAATTTTTCAGTTTTACTTATTGCATTCTGCACGTGAGCGATGAAAAAGGAAAAGCTATGCAGCCGCTGGACGTCTGCATTAATAAGCCCTTTAAAGACTACATGCGAGAAGAGTGGAAAGAATGGATGACGAACGGGCAGAAGACGTACACAGCCAGCGGACGAATGCGAGCTCCATCGCTCAGCTTGCTGTGCCAGTTCGTTATAAAGGCGTGGAGCAAAGTAAAAACGGAAACTGTTATAAAGTCTTTCTGAAAGTGCTCCATTTCTGCCCTGTTGGAGGACACAGAGGACGACCAACTGCCAAACAGTGACCAAGACCACTGTTAGCTTTACCGTTTTGGCACTGCATTTAATGTTTTCGGCGTCATGTATCCTTTCTTTCCGCTTCTACAATCTGTTCATTCGTGTTTTACATGCAACAGTTGTAATAGACGTTCAATAAACCTATTCAACACAATTCATTTCTCGTAGCCTACGCAATGCTCTACAACGCGCGCTAAGCAGCAGCTGATCAGGTTTTGCGTTGCACTTCAGGCAAGACAGTTTCAATTGAATGGCTGATTAGCATTCACGGAAAACTGACTAATCAGAATTGATCTAGACTTGCGCAATGAGCGTCATCGTTGCTAGGCCAATCATTACCATCCTTCGCTAACGCAGGGGGGAGTTCTTATGCGTGGTAACATACGGTAAATGTTCTAAGAAGCACTACGAGTAGGTTGACGCTGATGGCCAATCGAATTAAAAAAGACGGAGTCGTAATCGTAATTATCGATGAGCTGGCGGATTTCTTCGTCGAAATCGCCTTCAACGCCCCCATTATTTCTCATAATTACGTCTGCTGTAGCAGCTGCACTGTCTTCTTCGACTTCGTCTTCGTCAACTACATCGAACTCGGTGAACTGCTCTTGCTGCTCGTCATCGTCAACATTATCTTCCACTTGAACACTTCGTTCACTTGGCAGATTCTTGTGAAACGCACCGAAAAATTTAAATCATACACTGGTGAACCACGTTACGTAATACTTACCGGTGCCGTTACGCAAATAGGCGGATAGGTTTCGTATGCCATTTTGCTCCTTTTGTACAAGGAAAAACCTGACCGAGAAAAAGCTCACAATACGCGGAACAGTATGCTTACATGAAAATTTCTAACGGCTTTACTATTGACGAAGTCGGTTCCGGTCAATTCAAACAAATTCCACGAAAGCAAACCGAAATTCAGTCGATACGACGGTGTTTCAAAAGATGGGGCAAAAGCCATTTTCGTCAATCAATAAAGCCGACTTCCAACTTTACTTTAAACGTAACTACAGTCAAAACCAAAGCGCTGCAAGTACAGAACTTTTGTAGTCAAGTTCCTTTCCCCACAAAGTTACGCTTCTTAATGGCGGTTTGCATTTAGGAAAGGTTATGCGATCTAGACACAACTGCACTCTATACACTTAAGAATTTTTAAATTACCAACTGTCTGTCATCGGTGTAACTGTTGTTGTACTGTCAAGTGTAAGTCGTAATAAGGTTTTTCTATCGCTAGAACTAATTAGCATAGGTGACAATGCAAAATATGCTAGCTTAAATACGAGAAAGACAAGGCTGACTAATTTCAACGCAACACTCGAATCACATTTCTTCAGCTGCCGCCTACGTGCTATATACATTACGTAAAACAAATTGTTTATTTTCGTATCAAAAACGAAAAAATATGGTAAGATACCAAATGGGCTTTATGGTTACTATTGATTTAATATATGATTTGCAGGCTTGCTGTTGGATAGCTATTCTTTTTGTCTTCAGTGCTTAAAGATCAAGAAACAGACACTTGTGTATTGTCATTTTGTTTGCCGTACATTTTACGCCGAAAACATAATTCAGTTTTGTACCTGATGTAAATACTATGCTTGAATAGCATTTGTATTTCATTACTTACGTGTTGTTTAGCAACGGGATCTGTGTTTCCTGGAAGACTTGTTACGTTAAAGCCAGCTCAAATATTATTCCATGTTGAATACCATATAATACTTTCCTTTTGAGGTCGGATGAGTACTGTAAGTAGAAATGAAATCAAGCTCTATTGGTCCACGTAATCGCGCGCACACTACGCTTTAGCCTAACATCAAATCCTGTTGGTCAGAGTAACCGCAGAAAGCGTAAACCTGAAATTAAACAGAGCAGTTGCGTCACTTTAGGTAGTTTGTAGAACAACAGGACTTCACCTTAGTTTACCTACCGTGCGCGCAGGGCGTCCGCTGAAAAAGAGTCTCAATATTTTTCCAGAGACTGCTCAGCGTTTAGATACTTCTGGCACGCCAATTCAAAGTTACCATGTGCGCACTTCAAAGTTAATGAATCGTTAAAATCAGGAATCATGAAACGGAGTTTCACAAAGACAGCAAAAAGGGAGTGTGGATCAAAGTTTCTACGTACGAGCTACTATAAAGGCTTGCTGTTGAAGTAAATAAATGTTAAATCAGAGGAATTATTGAATGTGTCGTCTAATGATACGCAATATCTGAGCTGCCCTAGAAATTGTGAATACAAATAACGGTGGGAGAGCACTTCCGTTTCAAACAGAAGAAGTTCTCATTATGAGCACTTAAGTGATTAGATTCTATCAATAGCATGTGGTGAATGATACGCTTCAAAGCCTCACTTTTATAAGAAAATTTTATGCAACTTTAAGAGTTTCATTGAGAAGATATAAAAGAAATGAAACTAACTGCAGGTTCGTCAGCACAGCCACCTTTACTTGAATAAGCTACCCGATTCAATAAAAAACAGACAGAGCCAAAACAAGCTTTCAAAGAAAGCAATGATTTCTTCCATGATGTTGGGTGGAACGCTAAAAAATAAAATTGTAAGATATAGGCAACAGCTAACACATAGAGGCACAAGTAGTCAGCAAACAGTAGCACAGCACATAATCAATCATGCATAAAACAGTTTGGCAATACAGCAATCCCTCCGCTGAGATAAGTCGAGGGATTGCCCTATCGCTTGTTTATTGATCTACAAAGTTACGCATGCACATTAACTCCTAAGTGGATACTCAGAACAGACTCTAAAGCATTACTAATTTTGCAACTCGTTATCGGTGACCGCTGAACAGTATTTGCGCGAGGTTACATGCAAGTTGAACTGAATACCATAAAAATAGCTTTGTGGGACTTACTGCACTTTCCAAAGCCGGTTACGCGTTGAGAGGGTAATGAACATGTGGTAGTGAAACGAGAATGCGAACAGTTTCATTATTGGTTTCTGCTGTTTGAACACCAATAATGTTCCACTGCAGCTCATGTGCACGACAGAGTAGAAGCGATCCTTCGTCCTAAGAAATTAAGCTATTTCTTTCATCGCGTTATTGCGCAAACACAAAACCGTATAGGCGCATATATGACCGTACTAATGACCAATAGGGTCTACCTTAATAGGTGATTTATTAACTGAATACCCTAAAAAATTAGGCTTGGAGATAAAAAAAATACACCTTATGCAATGCAGAAAGGCTAAAACAAGTAACGGGCGTATACCTGTCGTGGTGGATGTCTCACTTGTAGGCAAAATTCTGATGCCGTAGTATTGCTGTAGAATCTCTTCTCACACGTATAGTCAGGCAAAAGTTTAGCCTTGGCTACAGTCGCATTCAGAGTGTGCCCTAAAAATTGTTCCTAAGAAATTTCAGGAGACAAGTTTACTGTTTAAAAATACCTTTGCCCGTAAAAAGCATGGAGACACAATTGTCAATTGGAAAGGTTATCGTCGGCTTTTTCAAGCAGAGACCTGCGAAAACCGAAGAATTCATTTGGAGCATCACTAGTCCTTTGGGAATCGTTTCGGACAGTGATACATTCACAGGATACTTCTTTTCTTGTCCTTCATTTTGTCGGTAAATATAACCGGTTGAAATAATTCCTGATCTGAAAATGTCATTGATGAATTACACTTCCAAATAAGGTAGTACGTGAACGGTTCAATGAGAACCAACTCATAACGAGTATACGCAGTTAGACTTTGCCGACTTATTCAAGCATCTTAGCCCAAATTTAGATTCCTCTAGTTCAATTAAGCGTAGAACCATCAGCGGTTGCACAGCCAAAAATTTTTTTCGTAGAAAGAAACATAAACGGTTCACCTGCTGAAACAGCCGGCGCTTGTGTAGACAAAGTCAGAGCCACGGTTGGCGTCCTCTTCTTCTTCAAGAAGAAAAGCAGGGCAAACACCTCCATCAAATTTCAAATAAAACAACCACGGAAGAGACAGAGCAGAAACAATCGTATCTTTTCCTCGTTTAGGAAGTTCAACTGCATCAAGTGCTTTCGTTACGCCACACTTACCTAGCCATACACTACCTGGCCATCCTGCCCATACATTCTTAAAGCAATACAGCAATCAGACCAATTTAACCATAAAAACTTGAAAAGATATGAAATGCAGAAAGTGACCTTTTCGTGCGTAACTAAAACTTGAACGATTTTCAATCAAAACTGCAATGGCAAATGGTATGTATTTTGAAAACGCATTTGACTGAGACACCCGCTGAGTCAACTAGACTGCGACGACAAAATATTGTAGCAAAATGACACCGCAATTTAACATTTATCTATTGCGAAAGAATGTACAATATCGAAAAAGAAGTGCTTCTCAAAGACCATCTGAAACTTGGCAGTTTTTTATTTCTCTAAGGACATAGCCAGCTAGTTATAAAACGAGTTAGTCGTGTACTGCAGGCTTGTTATGCAATAAAAGAGTATCTACTTATTCGCCCAACACCGTTTCCTTTGAATACGTAGCATTTAGTAACGACTGCGCAAATTTTCGTGGTAGATCTTATGTTTACGGTAGTAACCTGTTTTAGACCAATTTCTAGCCAGTTTTCCGGAGCTTTTAGGTCCACTTTTGACCCCTACGTCAAATCGATCGCCTGTAACCCGTTGGGCCTCAACTGGTGACTTTTGCCCAATGGGGCGCAAAGTGGCATACTAACAGGCATTTCGTTAAGGAGGGCTGTAGGCACCTATGCGGAAGTCAGTTCGCACTCATGTTTGCGAACCGTGGTTACACCCACTTGCTGAACTTAGGTGAAAACAGCAAAGCGCCTCTTTGTTTCTCAACTTTCAATACCAGCGTAAACGTCAACTTTTTCTCAGATACAGCTAAGAAATTGTTAAAACTTTTGAAATAGGAGGACTTACAAATAAAAGCGGATCAAATAATGAGAGATTCTGCCGTTTTTACATTTAAAAATCAGAATATCTTAACTGAGAAAAACAGTATAAATGTCTGGATGACAACGCCAATGAGTTACTTCATAAAAGAATTTCTACACGTTGAACCCGTCTTTATAACCATACGCAGTTTTGAATTGAAACTTCAGTACTGCATGTGCTCTTTAATATGCACAATGAATTTCGAACATGATCACTTACGGTAATAGCAATACAGTGAGGTCAGTCTGCTTTGAAAGTAATGACTACAAGCAGCGGATATAAAACAGCTAACATAGTTGAAATTTCTTAGCTTACAAAATCGAACGGATTTACACATGCAAAAAAGGTAGCGAACTATTGCTGAATTAAAACGCCTAAAAAACGTTTTGCCCAGCGCAACGGGAGGAAACCCTTTCGTCTTGCGCTGACGTTACAATGAAAAGTATTAGTTGCATATAAAATTGGGGAATTATAAAAAGTAATGTAGAAGTGTACGGCAGTAAAGGTTGAAGTTCACTCACCGCTACGAAAAGAAAAAGAAAGCATACGCTTTTGATCATTGTTGCGCAACGAAAAGCTTTGAAAAAATTATGCAATTTATGCCTTTACAATGCCAATTGGTAAACGTACGATATTTGCTTATCCGTTCAAAAGACGAGAAAACACAATGAGCGTCGCAAGTAGGCAAATAAGAATAAAAGCTGCATGCTGCGACGCAAAACGTTTTCATTGAAATTTGAAGCAACACTATTTCTCAAAATTACCGCGGTTAGCTTTCAGTTTGCTCAACAACGGAAACGTAAGGCAATTTCAGATAGATCAGAACAACGTGATCCTAAAAGCGGTCACCCACACTATATGACGTTTCGCTCTATTGTCATTAGTCGCTGCTTGTTCTCCCTATCGGAGACGCTTTTCCTCAGATAATTGATAGACAAATGCTGATGTTAATAGACAAATATTAGATCTGAAAACCTACATGAGGCATACAGTAATCAAAAGCCCACAGATGGAAGACTACCTAAGGTTGGAGCAGCAAAGATCTATGTTAGTTTCTGCAAATTTTAGACTGGTAATTAAACAACTGAAAATGTGGCACTGATCAACAAACAAATCATTAGCATGGCTTACCTTAAAGGGAGTTGACCAATAGGTATTACAAACTTTAAACGAAAAAAGTTTAAACTTTTCTCAACAGTCTTACTGAGTCTGCAACGACGACGATTACAAGCAGAAGACAAAGAATGAGTACCGACAAGTCGACCATTACTTACCTTTACGTAATTGTTCACGTTACCAATCTTCGCATACCGGTAGTTGTACATGAAGATATGTCATGCCAAGATCTTATACGCATAGTGAAAAGACGTTTGACTTACTTCAGACGCGGCCTATTCGGCTTGCAATATGAGGACAGTAGGCGTACCCTGCATTGGGCTGCAATGAATCAATCGGTAATGGACTTGTTCGTGGGCCGTTCCAAGGTGGCCACCGCTTACTTAAGACCAAACAGATTCCCAAACATAAACTGGGCTACTTGCGATGCAGCGACTGTTCGATTATTTTACCATCATTTGAGAAAAATAGTGGCAATTGGCAGCATTGATATGACGCTCAATGTGGCGGTAAATCTCAAAGCAATAGAAATGCAAAGTCAGTACGGAAACTGCCATTCAGCCATACGAACCAGGGGACAATATTTAGCCTTCGGTTCCCCGCCCGCGCAGCTGATTGGCAGCGATCACATTACCGACATGAAATGGAAACGACTGGTCTACGTTGCGTGGGCTGACAAAGCTGGCATGACGCTTGAACAAGCGATAGAAAAGTACATGAATACAGTGGATAAACTGCCAAAGTACGGCGTACTCTATTTCCAAGTTTGGAACGATAGCGGAAAAGAAAAATTTTTCGGTATCGGCGTTAATGCAATCAGAATTTATGACCCTGAAGACACTGCATTGTGTGAAATGGAAATTCCATGGGGAGACATCTACCAGGTTAAAGAGAGCGGCAGACGTGTTACGATTCATCGCCGGGCGCCGAGAGAAGAGAAGCTCATCTATTACACGGAAAGACGAAAGACGGCAACGCAAATTGCAATACTTTCCGAAGACTACAGGGAAGTTGAACATTTGGAATATATATCTCAGAGGCCAAAACGTCAACAACCAACCGGCAAAGCAGTCAAAAATGGCAAATCAAAAACTATGCGCGACTTATTGCTGCACGCTTTTGGCGCTGGAAACGGAGAGGGAGAAAAATTTCCAAACGCTGTACGCAATCTCGAGCGAGTACACGTACCGACATTTGAAAAACACAAGGCAAAATACGGAAAAGTGATCTACCTTAATGGGCAAGCATTTTTCAAAACTCATATTAGCATAAAAGCAATTGACGAACGCTGTAAAGCTTTAAGCATTGACAATACGAATTAAAGACGTCACAGTTCGCTTAGTGGTCAACGAACTAACTTGCTTCAAACTTGATGTGCAATTTTTACGACAATTAAAACCCCAATTGCTTAACAGAGTTAACTGCAAAAGAAAATAACAAAACTGACGCATACTTTACAGCTAAGACTTATCGTCATGTCAGTCAGTTCGCGCATTCGTGAGACAGAATCAACAGACAAACTAAACAAGCAATAAATAATGGACATTCATTTCTGCAACATGCCTACATTTCCATTGCGGTAATTGCTGGAAAATGTTTCGTGGAAAAATAATACCTACTTTTGGTCAACTGCCGATTTTTGGATAACATTCTTAAAAGATGACGCTGCAGCCCTATTGCCATCTTCGCACGGTTCGGAAGCAGGTGAAATCACGTAAGATCCAGCCAACGATTTCTTGCTTATTTGGCATAAAGAGGACGCATGTTTCGACCTAGTCCGTCTACTATGCGAGCATTGTCTTGACAAAGCCTTCTTTGTATATATCTGATGATGAACTGCGGTTGGTCGTAAACAACCACTCAGTTTCAATTGAAATTGTCCAAGTGGAGATGACAATAAAAAGTTGTGAAAATCATCGGCGCTGCAAGTGCTCGGTAAAACGCACGGATACAGGCTTTTAGGCTTCAGATAGGAAACCATTGCAACCACTTCGTCAAAGGAACTATGATTCGAGTATAAAATATGACAAACAGTTTGCGATGTAAAGTATTTGACGCATCTGAAATACGACAACAACAACAACATGCAACAAAGGACTATGAATTCTATTACTTTGTGTTTTTTCGAGCCGCAAACCACATGACAGATGGCCTTAAGGTGAGCACTGTATTACTGTTGTGCACCGCTTTACAACACTTATGATTTTCCACATCGTCGCGTCCCCTTTCCTAAAAAGAGCTATACAGAAAATGACAATAAAAGAAAGTTATTATGTTCTCTAAATTAGTCACGTAGAATAGGTTGAAAAACTCGAGTCTAATTTTCAGCGAAAGCGTAAAGGCATTAATAAAAGTTTACCAATGAAACGAAGGCGTGCAACCTTGTTTCGTCACAAGAATCGGTGAGGCAATCTGAAATATCTGCTACTGTTTCGTAAGCACGCAACAGCCTTTCGTTTACATGAATCTACAAGTGAAGTAATTTAAACGAAAATGATGCATTGTAAATAGAAACCTTCTGTTTTAGTCTTTTGCTAAGTTGGCAAAACAGAAACTCGTAACCATATTGATAAGGACATTTAAAGAGAATACGATTTTCGCTGTTCTTCTTCAGCCAGTCGGCGGCTATTTTAGAAGCAGCTTTTACCGCCTCCCACCTGGACGGAAATTGGCGCGTGTAAGGTGTACAAAACGTACTGTCGAAGTACAAGCTGGTCAGTTGCTTTAGCCTGCGAGAAAACATTATAAAGACAAAACTAACGCAGTTAAACTTACTCGCCGTCAATATGCAAAAGTGGAAAGCTTTTCCAGTCGAATAAGCTTACCCGTTCGTCACCCGTGTATAGAACGGGACCTTCTGAACCTTCAAACAAGAGCCTAGAAGAAACAGCAACGTTAGAAGAAAGATTTTCTAGCCGATTTGAAAAACTTTACATGACAGATCCAATGCAATGACCACCTGGAAGTAAGGTTACCGTCGCGGATTTGGCACAACTATCATTGGTACTACAAACCAAGAATGGCACGTTGGTTTCCCAAGAATTCTGAAGCGCAAAGATCAACTATTCACACTGATAAAACGTCTTCTTACTATAAAGGGTTCCAATCTCTTATAGCGGTGGTCGGAAAGCATCAGCGTAGCAGTTAGTTTGTGCATAAACAATGTAGCGCCCCTAAAGAATGTAAAGTATGCTTTAATAGCGATGGACTAAATCTAATGAAACCAAAGAACCTCTCGCTTGCAGGGTTTTACTAAAATTGTAATATCACTTTGCTACGCTACGGCTGTTTTTCTGAAAAAGACGGGGTACTTCTAAACTTTAATTCATTAGTTAAAAAGGAGAACAGACACAAGCAATTGGCAGCTTACGCAAAGGAATTCAAATGAGCATTTTGTATTTTCAGGAACGAAGAAAGTAGACCTTAAGTTGAAAGGACAATTGTACTGCCGAATAGTTCAAAATTCAATTTTAGCACGCTGGAAATGGATTACTAATAGCAGCGCTAACTAGCAACGTATACGATCAATTAAGCGTTCAAAAAGTTTAGAAACAGAGCGATATGACACTGTCATGAAAACACGTGTTTCAGTTATCCAAATTCGTATAGGAGAGCAGTGCAGTTACGGTATGAACGAACAATGTTTTGATGTGGCATTATCGGTTGCCTGTATGTTAAGTTCTATCGGCTATTGCTTTTTAAGACCAAAAGAAGCTACCTGAACAAGTTATTCCAAAGACGTTGGAGAATTCGACATAGGACAAGTAGAACTTGATGCAATTGCTTTACTGATTTTTTGAAAATGCAGACTGCTTTGCTATTAATCGAAATGGTGATAACGAACACGCGCACAAAGGCATTAAAAACTTTTCAATATTCACACATTTCGATTAATACAGTAGGCATACGACCTGCAGGTTAATTGGCCTACAATTATCCGAGTGACCCCAAGGCAAGTAAAATTTGAATAATGAGTTTTCGAATTACGAGATTTTTTTAATCTATGAGCTAACAACGTTGGCAACCAAGAATATCGCTTGAAATGCTTGTTAACGAAGGCTGAAAAGCGTTCGTCAGCATTACCTGTAGACATGCTAACTTTCACATGCATAATGCTTTTATAATTGAAACGGACAGCCAACATAATATTTTTCTTGGAAACCGACTAGCTCAAACTGAATACAGGAATCTTCCATTTTTATTTACAGTAGAATGTCTAAATTTGGATGCATAAAGAACGAACGAAGAACGTACGACAATAAAACCGAAGAGAAACAGATAAATTGAAAAAATAATAACAAATTGATTAGCACTAGTCATTAAATAAATAAAATTACGTTTGAGGATAGATTACAGAGATTAACTTGCCTATCAGAAACAATACGGTAGGCGATCCGCTGTCCCAAATGCACCGGATCAGAATTAAAACGGATTATTGAATAGTAGGTGTTAGATAAGCGTCAAAGTCATCAGCGAACGTGCAGCTTTCATCTCAGGCTATTGAGCAAACGATTCGTTGCAAAATCTCATACGCAACATTTTCGGCTGTGACGTCGTATCAAGGCTCGAAAGTGTCGGAAATTTTGATACTGCATCACGTAATGCACTTTGAAAGTAATAACGATGCAAGTAATAATGCAAACTGAACCTGGATAAGGGCAGCAAAAACCTTGAAGCGAACAAAGCGCTGCCAAGTTCAAATTTTTGAATTTCCTGCTCAGCAAAAAATAATTTCTCACCCAGAACGTAGCTTTTCGAAAAAAGCGTTGCTTTCTAGACCTGCCATATGATCTACAATGAAAACAAAACGGGACATAGGCTACGCGTCCAACTGAAATGCTTACCGGAATGGAAATGGGAAAGAAAAAAAGCGCAAGCTTGCAATGCTCGGTCGCAAAAATAGTCGACCGAAATGAAATTGTATTCGGCGATAATGCCATTAAAAGAGGACATTTAGCTGGGCTGAAATGCGCGCAAGAGTCGCAAGGGAACATACAGAATGAAAAGTGATTTTCAAGACTAAATACAGTAGGACTTGAATGGAATGTTTAAAAGTGGAGAAAAATGGAACGCAGACGGGTTTCCTCTTTTGTAAGAATCCGACTGTCCATTCGCTACGCCCTGCGGGAAAGTAACGGTGATTTGATTTCGACGTGGAAGATTCTATACGGTGTTGACCTGAATGAACTGCCGACGGTGAAAGACGTGCTTTCAAGCGTGAGCGAACGTCTCGATCTTGGAAATTTGCAACTAAGCATATTTTCCAAGGATTACGAAATCCCAACATGGTGTAGCTCCCAAATATTCGATTGGGATGACGAGTTGGACATTTGGTAAGCGGTGCACTCGTTCGGTCGTTTGTTTTTGTAATTTTCCCACTGCTCGTACGCGTTCTACGATTGCTTTTAGTCGTTCTATTAGCTTACTATTTTGTTTGCAGGATTTTACCTTCCACTTTAGCGGGTCAAGAAAAGAACGTCAGTTTTTCTTCGGCAAAGTCGACAAACGCAGATTATCCCGCTCAAAATCGAGAAAATGCGGGACAACCTGCTACAAAGGAAGAAGGTCAAATTAGAAAGAAAAAGTTGGTTGTAGAGCGAGAAAGTGGAAGCGAGGCAAAAAAGTTACGGACGAAGAGAAAGTTGGAAAAAACATACGATGATATCGAAGTGCTACAGAACACTAAAGATACGAAAGTTAGGGAGCATTTTTCCAGAGCGTCCTCAAACGTTAGAAAAGTTGCAAAGCGAGCAGACCCCGAAAATCCGGGCCATTTTTACTTTCTGTCAGATTCCGACATCTCCGAAAAAGGAGACGACGATAAAGTGACTTATTGCGCCTCATTCCAAAAGGATGGCAACGTGAAGGTATGCAATCGTTTGCATGTGCCTCTTTGGTATAATCAATTTTTAGGAGCTTAAATTAACCGGCAAAGAAAAAGTGAAAGATCTAAGCAATATTGCTTTACCTTACGAGATGCCCAAAAAGAAAAAGAAACAAATGCTCAAGCGGCAACGCGGTGTTGTTCAACAGGAAAATGTTTCATTTTTACTGCAGGTTTGAATTATTACACATTTTGGCTCTTGATTAGGTATTTTAATTCCTTGCAGGAATTGTCGAATTCCAACGAGTCAATTTCCGTTGCGGATGACCAACCTGCACAACTACAGGTAATATATTTGGATAATTAACCACTTGTTTAGTCATCAAAATCAGTCCGTATTATTTCTTAGGATCTTGTCTCTTGGCGGCCCTACTGTCTCAGAAATGCAGGTTTCTTTCTAGGAGGCATCCCCATAACTTGTTGTATCTTTACTGGAGAGCATGCTAATCACCCTTTTTTGCCCTTATCTAAATCTTAACCAGCACATGAGCTTTACGTGCAGGCTTAGGCTTAGCTAAGGGCAAGACGATGCCCCGCAGACTTACAGTATGACAGTGGAATGCCTATTCCGTTTTTTAAAAATATTTGTTGTTCATATATTCTTATAACAATAACTGACAGCTTATTCAAATTAAGTCATGCAGTATTTACGCTGTTTTGTGACTTTCGAAATCGTTGAGAATTTCCTAAGGCGAATCACAAGGCCGTTCTCTAAGTAATTGCAACGTTTCTTTGACCAGAAGAGCTCAACATTTGCCGTGGAAAACAATATCGAAAAGGAATGGGGCAACAAAGCTCTGCCGAAGGAAAACCATGTCGATGTCAAATGCTCAGATGACGTAATTGATAAAGTGAGTTCTTACCTTTTATACTACGTACGCTCCGTCGTTTGACGAAGGGAAAATTGTAACAACATTAGTTAATAACTAGCAAAAGTTTAAAAAATTGACGAATTCAGCATCCTACACTTTTAACGGAAAGCGCTAAGCTTCAGGTCGACGTGATCATTACTGGCTAGGAAAGTAGCCGATCATTGGCGTACGAAAAGCTATTACTTTTTCAGCGTTCGCAAAAATTCATATAAGAGCCTTACGGGATGGGCAAACTCAGCTGAGCCTTTTGTTTAAAAAAATGATTATCAGGTTCTTACGCGCGGAAGTAGGAAAGTTAAGCGATAATCGATAAATCTTGGTTTTCGCTCCGCAAAAACGGTATTATTTCTAAGGTTGCACGTTAAATATTTTTTTTTAAAAAAAAGCTGGCAAAGCAAACAGTACCCTTATGGAGCAATTATGCTGACGACTCGTGCATACAATAGAGGGTTGAACTGTTTGAAAAATTCAACCTCCGCTACTATACTTTTTACAGTAAAGACTTAGCATTCTCCAAAAGAAATCTTAATTTAGTTTCTGCCAATAGACAAGTAAATTTCAATAGCTAAACGTATGCTGAAGTTTCAGCCGCGTTTGCGTTTACCGTTTGCAGGTGGAGTTTATTGCATCCTTTTCTTCCTTTTAAGCAACGGCCAATCGATACAATGCAATCGGCTCCATTGAATCCATTGAACCTAAAGGCAGCGGCAACAATTCAATTCAAGGTTTGCACATTTTGTTGACATGTTCACTTTCGGCATCGTTGAGATCGACTTGCGCGATTTTCAGGTAATGGAATTGGACGACCACTTGGAAAGCTATATGTCTGACTGGAAACAAGCGCAAGTTGTTTTCTACAATCCAAAAACCGATGAAGTAATGCTGAAAGGTCGGTTCTTTTGAGAAGAAATTGAAAAAAATAGATTTCTAAAATTTACCTATCAATTCAGGATTCAGTCAGAGGACGCCGGCAATGTTCGACATTGAAGAAGAATCGGACGATGTAGAGGTGAACAATAACATGTTAAAAGCAACCTCGAATTGAGTGTTATATTTACTTGCAGGCGTTGACGCTGATTCCTTGGAGTCTACTGCACAATACGCGTATCGCTGACCCATGACCGACATATCCACAATGTTGTTGTATAAAGCTATGAGTCGGACGCAAAATAAGAAAGTGAACAGTAAAGTGACGCAGTTATGTTTGCATAATATTGTATCCGGCCAATTGCTGTTAAGGCGATTGATTCCAATCGCCGTAAGACTGATCACTTTCGCCTACAAAACTGTCCTCCAATGAAACAACTTCTTTGGCTTCTTCCCTTTTTGGTATAATTATTTCTTGCGACCTCATCCGGCACCTTATATTGTTGTTTGTTTCTTCAATTTGTTGGTATAATTCCATAATGTGCACTTCCTGTCTGGTGCAAACGGTCATTAGGGCTTTGTACTTCATTTCAACCGCCTCTACTTGCTCTTGATGCAAACTGCGCATAGTTGATAGCGCATTTTGCAGTTCGTCTATTTGGGCTCGCTTTTTACACAGTTTAGCTTCCGTTTGAGCAGCGGATTGAATTGCCGCTTCGGTACGCACCTGACATTTGCGCATCGAGTCGCGTAGTTGTTCATTCTCCTTTTCGTAACGTTTTTTCATTGTTTCAGCCACTTCCTGA
Organism: Trichuris trichiura; assembly: GCA_037903355.1. Taxonomy (NCBI): domain Eukaryota; kingdom Metazoa; phylum Nematoda; class Enoplea; order Trichinellida; family Trichuridae; genus Trichuris; species Trichuris trichiura. The sequence goes on from JBAJFE010000011.1 coordinate 1,088,918, forward strand.
CCTTTGCTAGCCAATAGCAGTCGGTAACGACAGTTCTTCATCTCTTTTTCCAGCTTATCCGCTACGCGCGATCGCATGCGAAGCGTTGAGATCAATTGAGACAATTCGGTCACCCGTTCTTTTTGGAGGGTCAGCTCGTTGGTCAGCACATTCACTTGATGCTCCTTGTCCAATAGACGAGCAGTCACCTTTGACATGTCTTCGCGAACCCTCTGACTATCCTCTTTTTGAAGAGTCAAACAATTGTTGCATTGTTCCAATTCTTCCTTCAGCGACTGTTTTTCCTGGACAACTTTGCCCGTTGATGGAAATTCAAAACTGACTGCATTCCTTACCTGCTCAAGCGCCTGCTTACGTTGCATCCAGGCACGATCACGTTGCAACATGTTTTCACGTATCTGCATGTTCTCCCGATTCAACCGATCGACAGTATCGACAATCTGCTGCCTTTCGTAGTTGAGCCATTTTATTCTGGTCGCGTCGCTCTGCAGTTGGGTCTCCAACGAAACGACATGCTTTATTCTGCCTGAAAACGTTTTCCATCAGCCTACAATGCAAGCGGCGAAAAACCTACCGTGCATACGGCGGTTCCTTTCGGCATGCATCTGACGCCTGTATTGTTCGTACTCGAGTTGATACTCCAACATGGCGATTTTCAACGTTAAAAAATGCTCTCTGTCCGCTTCGGGAATATCCGCTATTGACGAAGCCTCTTCGCCCGAAAGTCTTTCGCTGCGCGTGTCGTACAGTTCGGCCAAATCTTCAAAGAATTGCTTGCTAAGTTGCATGTACTTTTCCGCGGCTGGATGCAACTGGTCCCGCAATTCTGAAGACGAAAAAAAACAATAGACAAAAATGATGAAAAAAAAGAACGACTTTTACTGTCGCTTGTTTGCCAGTCGGAGTCGTAATTAGTTGGAAATGGTCGCGTTCGGCCTTCGTCGTCCCAAAAGTTCGGTTGAAAACAATCGCTACCGTACGACAGCGAAGCGGTTTGACTTAAACGACCTTGATTATCCGACTTTTGTACGAACCATTGCTCGGCGGATCTTGTACCGGATGAACGAACGAACGTTTGACGATCCTTACTGAAACTAAGATGAATTGCCGGGCAGGATAGCGACCGAGCTCGAACGCTTCGTCGAAGCTTATTTTGAAATACGTCAACCGCGTAATCGTACGCCCTTGACATGAAGACGTCTCCGCCGCGTATTGGTCGATTGGAGGTAATAGCCCGTTTTCGGTGCAACTGCTGCGCCATTTCCTGACTGTGAGGTAAACATCGGGCAATCCCTTTGTCGTCACTTCCAAAAATCCATTCGTCCGACGTAAACCAACCGGATGGGAGACAACCCGCACCAACGTATTTGCCTTGCACGTCAATCGACGATGGACGGCGAGAATACATCTGACCACAACTGCTCTGCGACGACGAGTGCCTTACGCGGGATGTTGGGTCGAAACTGCCGTTTGCACCGGTCGTAGCGTCTTTTTGAAAATTCAACCTGCTCATCAAATTGATCGCTACCGTACTCTTGCGATTGGCGCCATTTTGTGATTTATCAAAACCGTCCGCAATGCCTGTAATTTCGCTAGCTTCTTCGGCTATTTCAGCTTGCTGATAGCTAGGCGTGCTGCAAACGAATTCGGCGCTTCGACCAATATGGCGGCCCGCCTCTAGTTCGCGTTGGAGAAGTTTCGTCGACGGAGACGGAGGGACGCTTCTTGTGCCGCCGGTTGACCTCCTTTGCCGCAAGGAACCACCGCTAGTTGGACTATCCGGTAGACCGAGAAATTTAGAAATGGCGCTGCCGAAGCTACGACGAAACTTCAAATCAGCGGACCGCTTTTGTCTGGAGGCTCGCAGTGATACACGCGTCTCGTCAGTACGATTTCCCGACGGAGAACTTGGGAAACGCTCGTCCAACGAGTCCAGAGGACATGGCGTTGACGGACGAGAACCAGGTGGAGTGCTTAAGCCAATTTCTTCGCTTGGGCTGAACCAGTCAAGAGATTCTTTAGTATTTTCAGTCGCCGCCACCTCCAACGCGATAGGCTCCTCATTTATTGGCGTTATGGAAGGTTCTTCCTTGCTCGGAGGTCTTCGAAGCCTCGTAAAAGAAAAATCAAACGATTCCTGCTTAGCTGGCGACGTCTTGTAGCTGGACAATTCCGAAGTAGTGCTATTGTAGAATACCGTAGGCACAACCGTAGCTTCCGGCGGGACAGGCTGTAATGGAGCCGAACCAAGACCCTCAACGGTCACGTCGACGCATTCGACAAATATGTCATGCGGTTCTTTGTTCACCCAGCTGGAAAAGATTGAATGATCATTGTTAAAACAACGCAACACTTGGCATCATTGAACACCAGTGCTTGTCCCATCCGGATGTCATAAAATTAACTGGTTTATCCCTATCGCAAGTTATTAACGTAATGTTAAATAAATGCTTTAGACAATGATAACGAATGCGCAGTGAAAGTTAAGTGGAGAGTGAAAATACACACCGATCTTTCATCATCTCCAAATCTTTGTTTGACGCAATAAGGACCGGATGAAGTGTGACAGTTTTGAGCATAGGCTTGGAAGAGAAATAATTATTAGACTTGTCAAACTGGACGGAGTAGTCAAAACTAACCCGTACGACTTCGTTAAACAATGCCGTATGCGCAGGACTTACTGAAGGTGCGAAAAACTGAGTACGCAAAAAACCGAGCAGATTGCTTGGGTAAAGACCGTATAAGCTTTGAAAAAATGATACCACTGCGGAACGCAGATTAGGTTCGCAAAAGGTTTCTAGAAAAAACGTGACGAAATTTATTGCTACAAATTTCAATAAACACATTTTGTTCGTTACTCGCATGCTTTTGCTGCAACTTGGCTGACGCGAGCAAGATCTGGCAGAGACAGTTAAAATGCGCAGTCAACGACGGAAGTAACGGCAGCAACGAAGACAGGATGTAGAGCCCACCAATAGCATAGGGTATGTCGGCGTTTTGCTGAAACCGTGAAAACCTTAATGCATGGTAAGATGATGATGACATTGCTCACCTTTAAGGATTTTAAAAATTGGGAAAACACGGGCGTATTGGGCAGTTTCTGCATCCAAATTGGCGACTTACGAATAACGGAGAAGAAGACGTCAAGCACAACGTACGGATGAGTTTTCATCACCGAAGAAATACAATCCCAAAGTACCTGAAACAATGCGGTTAGCCTCCATGGCTAAAAAAGTACCTGTACCTTATCGTTTGGTTCACGAACGGACGTAATTGTATCCAGCATCTTCTCGCATTGAAACTGCACGTAATCGTTGAAGCAAAGCTCAAGGACAAACCCGTCGCCTATCAAAGCGCCATAGCATGAAGAAACAGTTACTGCATACTTGCGCAAACCTGTGTTGATGGAATCTCTAAGAGCGCAGAACGCATCGGACGAAACCCGTACATCGTTTGATTTCACCAAGTCCAACAAGCGCAATAAGTCAGGGCTCTGTACGGCATTTTCCATAGCGGTGAACAAACGGGAGCGACTTAAAGCATTATGTTTTACGAAAAAAACAACTGCATAACACAGTTTTCGTGCAGGGAGGCGGCGCGCTCCAAAACAACAAAATCTAGTCGGGATAACAACCCACTACAGCTACCGCGTAAATGTCGTTGTGTTACTGTACCATAGTAAGGAAAACCTGAACATAAATTATTTCCACCTAGTAATCATTTGTTCCATGCTAGTTTTGGCGTTATTTTTCTATTCCCTCTACCTAAGCAATGCTGAAAATGTCACTTCGGGAAGAAAACAGGCACTTTGCTCCTTGGCTATCAGACCATACGAGAAATGAAACCATGTAGGATATACGCTCGCGCAAGCATGTTGTCAACATTTTTATAATTTCGATTGAAACTTAATTTTGCTAACAACATTTACGTTCTGTTCTTTTCTCATTCTCTTCCGTCGGTGTTTATTGTATTTCGTGCTAAAATTTTTGCGAAAGATTTTAACGGGCCCATTGCTATAAAGAATTTCCCAAAATGTTTTTTGAGATGTATTCACAAACTCCGCTGTGAAGGTAGCAAACGGATGAAAAAACTCGAAGGCGACGGTTGCCAGTCTACAAAAGTTTGAAAATCAAGGTTCAAAACTGAAAAATCGTTCAAGAACGTATTTCAAGGGGAGTTTTAAAAAGTTAGCCAACAATTAAAATTATTTGCGGACGATACGCAATTAAGGTTTAATAGCGCTATTAGAATGTCAGTACAAGTTGTCGACGACAACCGGGCGGGGCAATTTTAGTTTTTCCAAATTTTTGACAATAACATCATGCAGATTGCTGTAATGGTTGCGAAGCTCAGTAACTACTAAACGAATGGTCAGAAATTCTTGTTCGTCCAGATCGCAAATGGAATATTTGTAGTCTTCGACGTGCGGTTTTTTAGCGTAGCTACACACCATGTATCCGCGCTGGAGCAGATAGTGAGTTATGCTATCCAAAAATGTAGCAACTTCAACTTCAACCGTACGAACTTCGCTTAGAATGTCTTCCTGGATAGCTACGCCAAAATTGTTTCCGTCTTCCACTCGAGGCATTAGAAAAACGATCCACATTCTCACCTTAATAACGTCTTCAACAGCTTCTCGAAGAAGGGGTTTCACGATTTTTATAAGATGAGCAAGCTTCTTGTTCGAAGGAACAACACCACCGCGAAAGGCGAACACAAAATTCAATCCAATTCTGCCATTCTCGTTAGCAATGTAATCCAATGTTTCCAAATTCTTGTTCAACGTTGTCTCTTCAAACGGTTCAATAGTGACTGGTTCGACAATTTCTCCAATACGACTTGGGCTAAACAAGCTGCTATCAAGCAGCTCATTCAAGCAAAGTATACGGCGCGGGAAGTCGTTTAGTACAAGCTTCTCAGTTTCGGACATCAATTCCTTCTTCCATTTTTGCATCTGACCAACGGCATCGCACTTAGAACCACTCGTCATCCTTTTCAATGGAGCTCCAAATGCAAATGCAGTCGTGCTACAGTACACCACTTAACAACAAAAATTAAGGACAACATGCGCGCATTATACGCATGTAAATGAAAAAAAAGCTTGTAAAGAAACGTATTACTTGGCCTTGCCCTATTTTAAGCGGGCTATTTTTTCATCGGGAAAAAAATGCTGTTCCTATTGCCACACTTTTCTGCGAAGCACTACATTAACGATAACTTTAAGAAAATTTAGAATACGTAACCTAAATTCCCTTATCTTTCCCCGCAAAAGAATTACGCTATTTAGCTTAAATTGTGTTGAAGAGTTGCTCAAGCACGTGAGCATCATTTTTGTTGCTTTCGTATACTGTAAGAAGAGTTGTTTGTGAATTTTTGCTTTTCCGCCGTTTAAATCGGAAGCTGCAAGTATTTACTTGCTGTTCACGCATTGCCAAGTAGATTTGCATGTCGGTTAGTTTCTTACGTACTTGTTACTGTCAAATTGCTATTTTAAAGAATGGACATGAATTTGGCCACTTTACGAAAGTTTGATTCGTCTGTCGTTAGAGTTATACATTCGGCGGGTCACGTGGCTTTGTACAAATTTGACAACGATCTGTCAGGATGGGTAAGTGCATTTGTTTGCGGAACAATATCTCCACTTGCTCGTTGAAGAAGAAAACTGACGTTGAAGGATCGCTGTTCATTTGCCTATGGTAAGTTTTAGCAATTTCATTTGCGTTCTCTCCTCATTTGGCGCTCCAACGACGCAGCGAAGGAAGTTGCATGTACAAAATGTTCGTTTTGAATCGGCTAAGTCCGGAAAATTTTGTTCTACAAATTGACCTCAATTTCGATTGCGTTGAGAAGAATGAATTTTTGTTGTACAGAAATTGGGGTATAGCCTTTCAACTGTTTGACGAAATGTTGTGATGTTGACATTTGTAGAATCCATTGGAGCAATTTGGTTTTTCAAAGAGCACGAGCGATCCAAAGTGATCAAGTGCCTTAACACGTAGGCTACTTATTGTTCCGCTATGCAATGGTTTAAATTCTGTTTGTAAATAGGCTTGCGAAGATGGTTTCCTCGCAAAGCATTGAGGATGAAGTGCCCAGCGTAAGCAGTTCTTCAAATGGCAATGCCATTGAAGCAGAGTCGAATATAACGACTCTTTTGGACAATGCTTTTCAGAAGTTCCTTATGGAAAAGTCTGCAGTGAGAACTGGTTGAACAATAACTTTTCGTCTTGCTTAAATGATCAGTTGTAGAGTCGTAAAAATGTTGCAAAAAGTAGCGGTTCCCCAATGACGTCGGAGGCATTGAATTCGCTGGCCGAATTGGCAATGGATTCCCGACCCAAAGAACCATTGCATCCTTTGCTTCAAAATATGTTCGTTTCGCATGGTTCATTTCCCGGCTCTCCTTCGGGAGCGTCGGAAAATGACGCGGTTAACAATTTGTTCCAAGAGAAAGCGACCTTTAATGAGGTGAATTATCGCACTTGTCCATTGTAACTAATTTCACCATTTATAGACGAAGGTCGCTACCGCCAATGTGCGTGCTAAAAACCGTTTTCCTTTTAATCAATTGTACATAAGCGACAGCTACAGTATATCGCAAGAGGAACGGTTAAAGAAGTCTCCTACGCGGTCACACAATATTGAAGTAGAGTGTTTTCGTCGCGCATTGTTAAGGCTTAGTTAAAGTGAGTTATTTTGTTCCATTTTTGAATTCCCATTTATCCATTTTGTTAAGGAGGATGATGACTTTTGTGAAAAACTTTACTTGCGCTACAAGCAGGCCATGGACAGCAAAGCATCCGGAAAACAATCATAACGTTTCCATGGTCAGTCGCGGCAACGCGGTTATGCGTTGAAAAAAATCTATTTAGAATTCGTTGTCGTAACGCGTAAATTTTAAAGTTGCTAATTATTCACAGTAAGAGTTTTATATTTTCTAAGGCTTAAGTTGGGAGATAATCATTCCCGAAGATATTGAATGAGACAAATTTGAATAACCCCCTTTTAATTGACGTTTTTTTACTGCATTATTTTCTACTGCCCATTGTAGCATTCCTAATTGTTTTTCTTCTAACGCCCCTGCACATCTTGTACTGTATAATATGTACTTAATTTTCGATAACGTAAAAGTAACTGCATTGATATTTGTTCTCTCAGTGCCTCGTATTATTTAAATGGTAAAGATAACGTTTATAAGTTGTTAAGGTGAATTTTGCTTATGTTAGTTTATTCCTTAATACAGCAGGTAAAAAGTGATTTTAATTGTTCGTAATGTTGTACCAACGACGGCAACGTATTTCTGTATTGCTACTTTACGATAAGAACGTGTTTCGTTGCCTATTTATTAAAATGGAAAAATATTCAATACGTCTTGCTCGCCCAGTTTTCTCTGCGAGCAAATTGCACGCAACGCAAACAATTGGTGGACAACAATGAATGATTTGTGTAGCGAAAGACGCTTAAGGGAAGTTTACTAAGAAAGGAGTCGAAAGTTGAAGAACAGCAGCTGAGAACACAAGATGAACTCTCTTTCTCTTAGACAATTGAATAACATTACACGGTGGGTGCGGATCGGATGTAAAACTAATGGATCGATTCTGTTGGTGAAGAAACCCTTTTTTTTTGAAAGTTTGGAAACTGAGAACAGACAGTAGCTGTAAGTCAACAAGGAAGAATTGAGATTTGAAAAGAGAGACGGGGATCATTAGCGTCTAAGAAAAATGCAAATTACCATCACCTATCGTCAACTAATCGAAGATAGTAACAAGATAAGCAGCACTGTCGACGTAGCATTACGTATCACAGCGTCTTCCGTATGTAACAGTGAAGAAGGATCAATCGATCCGGCTGCTGCTGCTACATCCTGCTTCATCTTCACTTTTTTCTTTTCTTTTCTTCAACGAATCCAAGTATTCCTGCGACGACAAAGCAAGTACATGATTCAGCAAATCTTCTTCAGCTACCCATGAATTCAAATCTACCGCTAAATAAGCTTATTACATAAACGGGCAAGTCGACAAAAGACATAATACCATCGGGGATACGTATCACAGGATTGGGAGATACATTGGCAGATGAAGAATTGGCTTCGTCATTGGACTTCTATAAGAAGGAGAGCTTATTACTACTCGCAGCGGATACGCGAACGAAAAGATAACCTGATTGCTGGCATTTCGCTTCTTCTCGTCGGCTAACCATTGAAAGTAAGATTCGCAAGCCACCTGCAAGTATACAGAATATACTTTTAACAAGTTACTTGACAATATGGTCGCTTAACCTGTTGTTGCAATTGGGCGTCAGTTGCTTCCCAATCGGTTGCTTGCAATTTATCCTTGAGCATTGCTTGCTCGATGGCATCCTTTTCGCTGACTAATGTTGCTTCGCTCATGAGATTACGGTCTGCTAAACCGGGAAAGAATTGGGGTAAACCGAGACCAACTCCAACGGTGGCGTTGTAAGGATCGACGACCGAATTGTAATGACTACTGCGATGATAGCTGAGACGAATAGGAGCCGTGCTAGCTGACGAATTCGTGAAGAACGTATTGATGGGTGCTGAAAAATGAAACGCGTCATCCTATATTATAACGCGTTTTGACTACCATACTTGTATTGTACTGGTACACCTCAATTGGTCGATTGTACATCTCGGCGATTGCTTGCAATTCGACGTGGTTACCATGGGCGGTCTCCTGACTTTTCCTGGCTACATATTCTCCAAAATCCTCCGTAACGAATTGAGAAAAATAGTCGGCATTTTTTATCTAAACCAGCAGACTTTATTCCACTTCACGAAGGGCGCCTCAATTTTAGCAAACCATGTAATTGACGCACAGCTTTCGTACCATATTGTGCATATCTTCATCGCCGTATACTTGATCCGCTAAACATTAAAACATTATTTCTGCATATCAATTGGGCGTACAGCTTAAGCGAAATGCAAATGCTAAGATGGAGTTGGAGATGATAGTGAAAAAACTTGTCGCCACCGCCGAGGCTACTTTCGCGAGGGTAAAAGCATGACAAATTTTTAAATGCAACGCAATTTTGCATATCGACAAGTCGCAACCGACTTTATACGTCTTAATTTTTGTTCAACTAAAATCTGTTCATTCAAACTTCCGCGATCACTCGAAAAGAGGAGTGCATTGATAAAAACGATGCGCGAACTTCCAGGCAACGAAAAAAATGCAAAACAAGGAATTTGAAATTTCGCTGAGGCTACGTCCTATTTCACTGCGAACTGGTAAGATATTGCTACTTTGGGAGCAGTTTTCTAGCTGTAGAAAGCAATACTGTAAGCAGAATAGGTCAAATTGATGAGAAAGTTCGGCCCATTCAGCTACACAACATCTTGCAAATCATTTGAATTTTTCTATCGTACCCATTCATTGCTTTTTCTAGATTTTTCTCGACCGCCGCGAAAGTTTTGCTCGCTGTTAAAACTATTCGACACAAAAGACACATCGTTACAAAATGCGCATTGTCGGTAAATGGAAGCAACTCGCTCCAAAATTACAAAAATTTCAAAGCTTTCGCGAAAATTGTTCATTCCGAAAGCTGCGCTCAACGCGAAACGGCTTACTACCATACACTTGTAAAAGGTAAACCTACGCATCCGTAGCAAAAAGTTACCGTAGTTTCAACAACGCGAATTGTCGTTACGTCTCTGCATGGAAGGAGTGTTAAAGAAATTTTAAAAAAAAAAGTGTTGCCAAACGTCGGCGTAGTTATTGAAACTTACCAACAGCTCGAAACATACAAGCACCGTCTGCCCGCATTTTCTTAATAAGAAAACCTTTGGTCGACTTCAATGAATTTTCAAACGCTGCTTCCGTCTAAAGAAATTCAATAATTACGCAGATAAGTTTGCGCAATAAGAACAGCACAGCGCGAAATTGTAGCGAACTCACGGGTCGCGTTGCTGGTGGAACTGATCGTCAAAAGGCAGCAATATAATAAGGATCAACGTAACTTCTCCCGCCCTCAATTATGCTATCGATAATATTAGATGATTGGGAAAGTTTCATTGATTCTGAGATATTTAAATATTAAGCGGTTCCATTGTACAGTCACAATGCAACCGCTTTAGAGTCCTGCAGATCACTTTCCTGCAGCTATCGTAAAGTTGTTTTCCTCGAAGAGCGTTAGCGTCTCCGGACGACCTAACATTTTGGTCCTTTAACAGCTGAACTGCTCACTACTCTGCTGCATAAAAAAATGGATAGGTTTGAAAATTTAATTGTATTACCTCTAAATCCTCAGCGGCTGCAGGTTCATCCGCAGCAGCCAATTCGTCCTCGCTGTTGTAACCTTCAATCGAAGGAGCACTGGACGTTGAAGGAACTAGGTGACCAGAGCTACGCTGTTTGCAACGCAAAGTTGAGCGCTCGACGCGACCTCCTGGCGCTGCAGCGTAGCGTTTCCGACCAATGCTTCCAGTGAACATACTTTCCGAATCGGTGGTCGAATCAAAGGGACCTCTCGACGGAAGACGCCAAGAAGCACCGGTTGAATTAGGTCCGGAAACCATTGCACCATCGGTATCGACTATGAACGACGACGAAGTACGCGACTGCGGTGGTCCACCCGTACTGCCTTCCGTAGCGACTGCGTGTGCTCCGTGAAAGTCTGCATTCGACGAAGCAATGGAGCCCGTTTGACTTTCCAATGCAGCCGCCGACTGTCTGGCTTCCTTACTCGTTGAGCTCTTCTTTTTGGGTAAAATTGTCATTTCGATCGCGCAGTAACCGCTGCTCACGCGACGCAACAACCAAGACGAGCAAACGGACTTAACTACAGTAAAACTTTACGTGATCGACAGGTGCGTTGTTACCGTTCTGCCTTCACTGAACAAAAGGGTTTTCATACCGGCTATCATTGAATGTCAGTTAAAAGCGTGGTTTCAGTTTAAATTTGATTCGAAGAAAAGTCAATTTTTTAGAAAAAAATAAATTTTCGGCGCACAACCCTTCTAAGGCGTAGCTGCGTATTTTGAAGTTCACGCAACAACTTTGCTTAAACTATGCGCGAACAAAACATTGGGCACATTGATTAATCGCAGCCTAGCCACGTCGTTTCTTGCAAAGCGAAAGCGCTCAGCGGCGAATTCGGTGGATGTTTCTTCTTTCGGCTACCTGCGTTCGCGTTTCTTTAATTTATTACGGTACAATTTGAAACTAGCCCGAATGACCAAGCCTTGAAAGAGTACTCTTTCCTTACACTTTGTACGACACACTTATAAAGTCATCCACCGATTGGCATTTTGCCAAAAAGCGCCTACGGTGCATGATCACCTGGACGTGTCGCTTCTAGAAGGTGTATTTCTCTTATTTTACTATGGCCTAGGTGATCTGTTCGCCCATTTCAGTCTTCATTCCGAGTGTTATAATCTTTATTGTTCTCTTTGAGAAAGACGATGCCGGAATAAGTTGCATAGATAAGCGCTTTCTTACTTGGAACGACATTCGAAGATCGGAAGTTGTGCACACATGTTGGAAACTTACAAGGACTGGGCTGAGCTGGACTTGAACCTCTCATCGCATAGCGTGCTGCACAAGTTCAGCAATGCAACAGGTTTGGTAGTTGCTAATGCCGTTGTGGAAGAATTGGTGCATCAATTGAATACTGGCACCACAGCGCTGACATGCGACGCCGAAGTAAAGTGGTGTATGGAGGTGAGCTGCCAAATCCAATTGACAAAAGGTACTTCGTGATTGACCTCTCCGTCTAACAGGTACTGTCCTACGCGTTGGCATTACCTTTGAATTCGAATTACACAATCATCAGCAACAGCGTGGTCATCTGCTGCGACTGGCTTACTTGCTTAACAGGGAAACCAATTGCCGGCGTGCCAAAGCCGCTTAGTCAACGGTCCCACTTTTACTCTACAGAAATTTTGAACCAACTCGGTAGTCTTTTCGCGTTCCAATGGGTCCCCGGCATTGGTGAGTCGATTTCTACTTTTTTTACAATTACTTGCATGGCGGACTGCAGAAATTGACACTATCAAGCGGCGAGTACGCGAATGCGAGCGGGTGCTGCACCGTATCAAATCCGTTGTGCCCGACACTAAAGCCGAACTGCAATCTACCGTACTCCCAGAGATGCTCAAGTTCATGCTCGGCGTTGCACAAAATCTACTGGCGTTTCCATTTGAATTTGGTGAGGTTTTATTCCCCTTTAATGACGTCATTAAGCTAATTGTACTTTCTGGCGCAGATGCGGAAATCGAAACGCTCTGCGCGCTAGCCATGAGGGTACTTTTGTTCGTTTGGTTGCAGGCGTGCGTACATCATTATCCCGCGCCCGCCTACTGGAAAACGTTGAGTAGTTTGTGCGTACGTTGGCGGCATCGCGTTCCGGTGGTCGAGAATTGGGCTCGCGTATGCATCCTGTTGACCAATCGCATTGTTGGGCAGCTTTTTGGAGCCGAATACAGCAAAATGCATCTAGGCAAGTGCATTCATATTCGAACGTCCAATATTGGCGGGCTCAAATAAATACTTGTAGATTCTTGCGATCTCGAGCTGCTGTCCGGAAATTGCTCGAACGAGGCTTTCTCGCAAACGTGGTATCGTTTCCTAATGATCTTTGGTAACCTTGGCCGCTTCCTGAAAACGAAAAATGCCGATGGGGAATACGCGTTTAACGCTCCATCGGTAGTTCAACCATCCGAAAGCAGCGATCAGTCCTCCACCGAAAGACCTTTTCTAGTTGCGAACCATTGGTCTTATTGTTTCTTTATCGCCATGGTCACTGTTGACTTCATTGTTTCCGGTCTGATGGGTAAGCTGACAGCATTTTTTCATCGTGGCACTGTTAATTTCTTTCAAGGTTTTGAAGTTGACTGTTTACTTGTCAGAAGAGAACAAGTGCCATCCATTAAGGAGACGACGCCAAGTTTAACATCGTTGGCTTCTAGCCAAAGTTTGAGCCAATCGACCATTAGTCAAACAAGTTCTTTCCTCAGAGCGGCAATCAAGTCGGGCCTGCCCGGAGCAGCAAAAACCAAAGAGACAAAGCAACCATCAGCAATGGTAAAACCTTCACAAACGACGACAACGCCGCCGCCTCCTCCTCCTTCCGGGTTGGCAACGTCGGACATTGTTCAAACGGTCTTGAAAGGTAATATTCAAGAATTCATCTTCCAACACAGCTGGTAGAATTGGTCAGTTGCTTAGAAATGCTGATTAAACCAACTGTCGAAGGAACTTTTCCTTCCGACAAACCGGCAGTGAACAGTATGCTCAGGTTGTTTGGTTCGTGGTTGTTCGAAGCGTGCGCAACCGGTGAGATGTCAACAAGTGCGTACGAAGGCACTGTGTACAATAAATTTTGAAAAGTGCGTTGGATTCAGATCGTCAAATGAATTTCCAATCGACCACCGTGAAAGGCCAAGAAAAGGAATTGATCGTCGGCACGTTGGAAAGGAGCATTGAAGCGCGCGCCGCACGCGCCGTCGCCATAATCACCCTTTCAAAGTACCACTTTAATCCTTAACAGTTGCGCCGTATGATCAAAGCGTCCTTCCGCAGAATTTTTTGTCACAAATTGAGCGACGAAGAGTTATTGGTCGAACACGTCGGCAGATTTTATTCGGTCATTCGAGAAACCATTGCAGAAGTGAAGCACGCAACTGCCCAGTTGTGATTCTCTTTTGTTCGTTATTTTTTTTTTGTTTAAGGGTGACCCAATGATTGTCTCCTCACTGTTGGTGTACTCGACGAATCTTTTCCGCGTCAATCTGAGAGGCTGCGAAGCTGTATGGCCTCATTTGCTGTCCGCCGTGGAAAAACTCTTCTCCGAAACCAATAGGTAACATTTGAATCGATCAATCAATCGATGCCCGAAACGAATAAGGAATTACACGTTTAAGGAATCAGCTGATGGCGAAGGAAAGTTGTATGCGACACGCCTGTTTGCGTCTACTATCAGCAAGTGTCACTTTCTCCTTTTGCTTCGGCGACCCGTCCGCTAAAGGTAAGTAGTAACGTACTTACGTTTAAAAAGTAATCGTGTTTTAAAACATTACCTCAGAAAAATGAAACATTAAGTTTCTATTCACTTTGATGGGTCCAAATCAAGCAATAAATCAAGCAATATTTTAAGTCATAATTATTCTGAACTATAAACCTGTTTTGATTACGATGGATAGGTTGTAGAATTGTGTGAGAAAATATTGAAGCCAATCTATTCGCTATGATCGATTAGACAGCCGTCTTAAAAATGTAGAAAAAATGCCTACGACATCAATATTTTCCAATGTCTCATCTGGTAGACGAAATCATTATTATTATTATTATTATTCCCGCGGCGATAGTTGCTTACCTTTCCACTGAGTCGCGTAATGAACAAAGGAAGCTATGAACCTCGTCACGAATCTGCTCACTTAATGTCACTCGCATGCTGAACTATAGAACATCTCCGTAAGCGACAATATAATACTTGATTGGTCGGACTATCAGCTTTCACTGCCAAACTATTGAAGCATCTATTGCCGTATGAAGAAGTAGCGAAAGAGCTGTTGAGGAATGCTCTGCTTGTGACTTTGAGAGAGCTTGCTTAGCGGGATGTCAACCTCGCAAAGTTTATGCAGACTTTGACATCCAGGCGATTAAGAGCAATTCGGTTACGCGGCTGCGAAGGTGTTTTGAATTTGCAGAAAAGAATGAACTTATTGGACACGCTTGTCAGTTGCACAGTATTCTGTGCACTATGCTCACCGAGGAGACGGATTCGCAAAATCTTCAACTTTGCGTCAATCTCTTAGCAGCCTATTGCTTTGGTCTTTTGTTCTGGCGCAAAAGCGGAGGTGAAACACCGCAAGGTCAAGGCGGCCATGAGACTGTAGGAGCAGCTTTGTTCCTACTTGCGGAAGTGCTCGGCAAAAATAAGTTGTCCGACTTTGCCGTCTGCTTGTCCGTCTACGATTCGCTATCAACTTTGATCGCTATATTTCCGGCCAAAGGGTCCAACGGTAAAGCAGAGAATATTTGTAGTGGTAACTTTTTGTTAAAATAAATTGAAGAACTTTTTCCATACGAGCAACTGTTGTTCACCGTATGCAAAGTGATACAATGTCAATTGGCGCTACCGTCGCGTAGCCATTCGCGTGATCTTCATTCAACCATTGTGGCTGCTTTTGGTTTTCTTGAAAATATGCTAATTCGACTTCCCTCTCTCCTAATCAACAAGGATTGTCTGCAGAGAGTTTGCGAAATAATTGAATTGGGCATATACGGATGCGAGGTGAGAGAGAGAGAGAGAGAGAGAGAGAGAGAGAGAGCAGAGTCAACTGTTTATTCATTTCGCCATTCAGGGCCATCAATTCAACGTTTCGGAAAAAAAGCCAGCCAGTCAAAGGGTACATGACGCTGCCGATCAACTGCTACGCTGCATGTTTAGCCGAGTGGTAAGCATAAAGATATGACACAGTATCCTTATCTTAGTTAAACATTACAGGGTGACTCATTTGAACCGATTACATCCATGCAGGATGAAAACTATCTAATCGATTCGATGGCTGACAACAGTGGAAACAGAATGGCGACAGTCAAATTCCTCTACGTTCTGTATAACTCATTTATTTTGGCAGTTTCGGAGCTTGATGGTCTCAATGGTGGGGCAAAGATTGCCTACCAACTTTACTGTACTTCATTGATGTTTTTCTATATGGGAGCAGAAGAAACGCGAGAGACCGCCTTGATTATTCGAAGCCCATTGATAATGGCAACGTGCCAACTGTACGAGCTGCTCACGCGCTCCGAAGAAGTAATGGACAATAAATGATAAAAAAAAAAGCGTACCTACCTATTTTGCAGGAAGGCAAACCTTTAAGTCGACCTAAAGGGCGTCCACGACCAGAGCTGAGGAGACCTGTTCCTACGTTCTTTCCGCCGGAAGCTGAAACAGCGCCGAGATGTAAAGCGTAAGTATCTTTTGTTCTTGACGGCCCTCATTGTCCCATAATGCGCGCAGCGATCTGAGCATTCCGGAAATGAAGATGGACGATCAAAGAAGCAGAATGCTGTCGTTGATTCGGTCATTCGAACATCGCTACAAGGAGGAGCGGGCCAGACAGCGATCCGACGCAGATGACAGTGAGACGGTGGACATCACTCCGCAACGGTCAATATCCTGATTAGTCATTTTGTAGTATGTATATTTTTTTTTAGCCGGGGAACGGGCAGACATCACGCGCGCCTTCTTCTCTACGATTTGGGAGTGACCCAATTCACCGACTGCGAGGTAGCGCCTTGCCACTTCGTGTCGACCATCGTTGGCTCCTTTTAGCCTCAATTCCAAATTCTTGATAGCGACGCGTCGGAATTCTCCGCAGAATTGGCTGCATTGGACAGATTACCCAGTCGCCACGTCAGCACAGTGCATATATTCTACGTTAAAAAAGGCCAATGTTCAACAAGTGCCATTTTAAAGAATTCGGTACATACGCAATGAGTTGCGAATATTATTGCGGCATATTTCCTCGATGTTTCAGGAGAACGTTGACGAGACGGACAAATGTTTTCTTGCCTTTCTAACCAATCTCGGAGAGGGAGTTGCCGTAGGCGATGACGCACTTTGGACAGGTCATTGGTCGACTGCCTATCAGACAAACTGTTTTGGTAACGTGCCGCTGAACATTTGCGGAGCGACATTAAAAGGGCTTCCTCCTCCTTCTTTGCAGAAAGCACACTTGAAGAACCGCTGCAGTCGAGGAAGCGATATGTTTTCGACGGCAAAAATCATCTACTCTATTGGTCATCTCCTTCGGTTGAAATGGCTTTTCTTCTTCCATCTACGGCCACCAATCGATATGGTAAGCGTATAGGCCAATTCGGTAGATTTTATTCTTTATAAGAACAGGTTTAGGTGTCGGCGAAGATCATCCAACACGGCCACCGCGGTTAAAGTCTTCCTCATTTCCTGATACGGATACAGCCGCTCCAAGTTTGACGAAACAGTCTTCAGGAAAAAGAACGGAAATGAAGCAACGAAGAGTGTCGGTATATCAAGATTACAAATTTTTAGTCGTATGGGTTGAACGACATGAAGACATTGGCCAAGTACCCATCGGTAGGTCAATTCAAAAAAAAAAGTTGTCCTCCCAACGCTTCCGTCTTCTCGATGCGTAGACGAGCTTGTTGAATATACGGATACGGGAGAGAAGTCTTCACCGCCTCCAGTAACTGAAGGACTATATATAGTCTACGTATGTCGCTTGGTCAATGGTTTGTATCGATTGGATTTTCAATGTCCTCACTCCAAGTAGATATGCATATCAATTTTAGCGTATAATAACTCGATGATGCTTGCAGACTTGGCTGTCCGGGACCCATAGTCGATGGGTTGGTTTTGAACCCGGATTTGCTGGCGCCGTTTGTTCGCCACACTGTACTGAATGCAGCTACGCGACGGAGACTAGAACAAGAAGGGTAAGCGCGACACCATTGGCAGACCATTAGCTAAAATGCCCTCGGCTAATAGGTATACTTCGCCGGCGCAACGACGCAAGCAGAAAATTGCCGAATTCGGAGCAAAGTTCTCCAAGGACACTTGCTTAACGGATCAGCTATTCAAACTACTTACCTTCTAGCCAATTTTCTTCATCTTTCAGTTGGAAAATTTTTAAGAGTAAAATGTCTTGTTACTTCAATTGGTCGACCATTTTGTGTTACGGTACATTTCCGTTGGCCGAATTGTTTACTTTATCCATTTGGCCGTTGGCACTTGTTTTGCACGTGGAAAAAGACTTTTTTGCTCGTTTAGCGCACAACGTATCTCACGTGTTATGGTTCCGTAATTGTTGGCTGTAACTATGTGATGCCACAGATAAGAAGAGAAGTGTTGACTGAATTGTGCAGTCGATTCTTGATGAACATTCCCGACGAAGAGAAGGTGGATCCAGTGCGAGTGTGCTTCCAAATCGAGCAAGCTCATTGGTTCTACGTGGATTTTTTTTGCGGAGGCGAATGCTCTTGTTCGCTACGCGAATTCATGAGGTAACTGTTACTTGTTCTTCCTTTTCTTCATACGCGCGTCCGTGTTTAGCGCTATTTTCGCTCACTGCCCCTTTCTGAGGCCTTATGCGCCTCAAGTAACCGATGTGATGGGTAGATGGCGCGCATACAAGTCGGGAGTACCATTGTTTGGCGCCATTTTGGTAAACGAATCGCTCAGCGAAGTTCTACTTGTCCAAGGTTACTACGCAAAGTCCAGTTGGGGCTTTCCAAAGGGAAAGGTAGAGGAACAAAAAGAAGAAAGGCAAACAGTTTAACGGCGACAATGTTCCAATCGATTTTAGATCAACGAGAACGAGTCGCCCGAAGAGTGTGCCGTCAGGGAAGTTTTAGAAGAAGTTGGCTACGACATTAGTCACAAAATTGCCGCGGCACCGTTTGCTATACGTCGACTGGCCGACTCGAATCTTGGACTATTCCTTATAAGGGGCGTCGAAGCGAACTTTCGCTTTTTGCCGCAAACGAGGAACGAAATTCGACGGATCAAATGGTTTCCTATCGACAGTTTGCCTTGCAACAGAAATGACACGTCGATAGCCGATTTTGGTTTCAATCCGCGCGGCTTCTTTATGGTCTTTCCATTTGTAAGATTTATCAAAAAGTATACTACCTCAGTGCAACAAGCAATGCTGAATGGAATACAACAAATATGGGCCTCTGCACGGGTAACCGATGGAAGAAAAAGAAGGAAACGACGTCGAAAATGCTTGACGGCTCGTCCACGGATGGACAATGAGTCATTATTGACTATCAGCGATGAGGAGTCGATCGAAACGTCGGCACTTTTAAAAGCCGAACAATTGTTGCACCATATTCAACCGCAGAAACTATTCTGCAGTCCAAGGCAAGAAGAAGCAATCTCGAATTCGGACTCCTCGCCAGAAACAAATACAACGCAGACCAATTCGTCGGTCGAACTGTCGATGGAAGATTATCTCGATACGACACTTGCATTGACGGAAAAGACAATGGAAAATGAACTTGTAACGGAATGCGCTAATGAAGTTAAGGAAGCTTTACCTCACAGGACAGCACCGAAAATTAGATTAGCAAAAGCTTGGCAACACGTTAACCTCAACTGGAAATCGGTGTTGGAGAGTCTTCAGTCCGTAACGTTGGAAAGTGCAAACGAAGAACACAGTTCGTCGTCGCCTACCCACCAAGCGACAACGCTCGATTTTTTCACTTTAAGTGTACACATGGAGACCAATATGGAATCTTGATCTCCATTTTGCAGTACGAAGATCATTACGCAAACTTTACCTCATTACTAATGCAACAGAGATCAAACTATCCAAAGCGTGCCAGCATACCCACCTGTATTTAAGAAAATACCGCTGCTGTTGTTGCTACTGTTGTACAGCTTTGACACGACCCAACGCAGGACGGTGGCTCGTCGTCGTCTACCGACCAAGCAACAACGCGGAAAAATTCTAACGTAAAGACCACAAGAAGCATCATTGCTTTCACTGCTTGTGGCGGCAGTTTTATCCAAGTATGTCGTCGGCACGCTTTTCTTTTCAAAGCTTCTGCGCTGGACGCAGATTCCATAAATGACCATCACTTGAAAAATACTTTACAAATGGTTTGGCACGTCTTCCATTAACATCCGCCGATCGTGCAATAACAACAACTACTGTTTGTAAAGTAAAAAAAAACAACATCAACTTGTGTGTGTGCACGACGTTAAAAAGTAGCCAAGTTGTTGCAGCAGTCTGCCTCCCGTTTACTGCATTCAGCAAAAGCTGTCTTCATTGGCAATCATCACAAATAACAATATCTTTCCGTTGCAAAACTAATACGTTATTATAAACGAGCGGGAACTGCCCAAACGCCGCGAAAAAATGGTGCCATGCACCTTACGACCTAGTAACGAACGATATTTTCTACAAAGATGGACGAGAGGAGCACACAGGCAAGTGCGCCAACTTTGACTGGCTCGTTGCTGAGACTGAAAGGGACGAAGACATAGAGGCGACGCGCTTGAGAAAAGGGTCGCAGTGAAAGTTGAGCATATGAACGGCGGCATACGGTGAAAAGAAAGGGTGGTAAAACAAGTAAGGTAAGTAGGCAACAAGCAGAGAACGAAAAATTTTCAAAACCCAACACGAATGACAACGAGACTGCTACTTGTCGAGAGAAAGAGAGAGAGAAAGAAGGAAAAATCGCGCCAACTGACCAGTAGAGAGAGAGAGAGAGAGTATGATTTCATGCCCTAGCGTTTGCACACAAACAAGAGCTCGCGCTGCTACGTTTTCCAGGCGTAACCTGGCGGGATCAACTTGTTGTCGGTGAACAGTAGTAGCTAGCCGATCATTTCGGAAAAATGGAATACAATCATCACTTACAATATTACAGATACACCAACGGTGCGCGGTCAAGCGCAAGGGCAGTGAAATGAACGCCTACAGCAGTGCGCATTTGCTACGATGGCCCAGTTGATCTTTGGCTTTGCGCGACTTTCGTTTCTTGTTATCCTTCGCTACCTTTTCCTTCTACGACGGCATGGACAAATTAGCATCACATGACAACTTCTACTTACGTATTTCCTTATTTCCCGAACAAGGGTGTAGAAAGCGTCGTCAACGCCCATACGCGTTTTTGCCGACGTTTCGATGAACGGGATACCGTAGGATTTGGCCGTTTCTTGCACCACTCGCATATCGACGGCGCGTTGCGGCAGGTCGCACTTGTTTCCCACCACTAACAACGGGCGGGCGTCAGTTGGTTGCAGCGATATTTGTTTCAATTGAAAATTTAAAATTTGAATCTTACTGTAGTAAAAAGCAGGGACAACGAAAAGCTGCCATGCTAGCTACCGTGCCGCATACAGTAATATGATAAGCAAGACATTGAATAAAAATAAAAGCAGAAATGGAACGGCGAAGCGGTACTTACGAACCATGGGCACCTCTTCGGAATCCTTTACGCGTTTGATCTTGAAAAAGTAGGTGGCATATCGGATTGGATGACATTTTAAACTGAGCACCTGTTCCCTGTAGGATCCGATATTTTCAAACGACTTGGACTCGTTGACGGCAAAAACAAGAAGAAATCCCTCGCCTGTTCGCATGTATTGATCCCGCATGGCGCTGCAAAGCGGTAGAACTAGTTGCAATGTCACACAACGTTCAGCCAACTAACCTGTACTCCTCTTGTCCAGCAGTGTCCAATATGTCGAGAAGGCAAGTTTCGCCATCGATGACTACTTGTTTCCTGTAGCTATCCTCTGCAAATGACGGCGGTAGAACAACCTGTCACGCAATACGACCGTACTCGCTTATACCGATAGTGGGATCATACTCTTCGACGAAGCTGGAAAAAAAAGAGAAAGAGTCAAGAACACAGGGAGAATTGAACAATGGTCCTATATTTAAACAAAACGTTCAACTCAAAGGATTGACAGCATCGATTCGCGTTCAAACCCAATTGCGGGAAATCGATTAAGCGAACGTACGGATTACACATGCCAACCGGACGGCAAATGAATCGAGGCAGACAAATGAGCTTGCAGATAACGGACAGGAATTGAACTGGCTCTAAAGCGTACTTCCGGATCAAGTGAAGGGGTTATCAGCCAGGCTGGATTCAATTAAAGTCCGGTACTGCCTACCCACAATGCACCTTTGCACTGCTTGTGCGCTGGCATTATGTTCTCAAAATGGGAATAAAATGTTTTTCCAATCAGTGAACTAGGCATAAGGAACGCGTGAAAAGACGGCAAAAGGTGTAGGTTAGTGGGATATGTTTTCGCCGAGAAAGGGAAAAATCAATGAAAAAGACAAAGCTTAGAAAATATACTACAAAGGGGCGACTCGCACGAGTAAACAACAAGCACATGACACAGCGCCGACTGGATGAGCTCACGTTCGCCCCGGGCAAGTACAACTTCTTCGTAACGCGGGAAGTAACAAGTTAACGGTGCGACGGAAAAAACTTACTGGTTCTGAATGAGCTGTATGGTAAGCGCGCTTTTTCCAACGCCACCGTCTGGAAAATGGAAGCGAAAATGCATTGCGAACGATTTGTCAACAACAATAGCCAACCTCCGACGACGACCAGCTTATATTCGGTCATCCTTGGGAAGGCGAAATGCTAACAACGGCTGGCGGCCGAAGGAGACTTTCAGGCACTGAAAATGTCCATGCGGCTGAGCGGCTCCAAACAGTAACAACGAATCGAACGACTCCTGAAAAGGCACTATTTGAGATGCATTCCATGCGGACATATTCCACGCGCACGGTCAATGATTGATGGCATGCAGTTTTCCGCCAGGGAAACAATGCTCTTCACCGAGGGCAAAAAATGACTGAACAGAGTTAGCCTACTGTAGAAGTGAGTCAAAGGTTGCTGTCAAGATTCGTGAAGGTCAGCGCAGTAGCTACGCACTTATAAACTATTTCAAATGATCTACCGTTTTACCAGTGGCATTTTTTGTCTACTCATTAACCCTTTCGCTCAAATTTAGTATGCTCTTTATGAATGTGCAATAAAAAAATTTTAATTTTCCGATTCCTGTTGAAATTTTAATCATTTACGAATGCCGCTCTCTTAATGGGCAGATATTTATGCCAAATTTTCGCGGACACGTTTAGCTTCTGGAATGTTATAGGCTAACGAACGCGTGTTTGCCGGGGTCAACCACTTTCTCATATATGTACGCAAAATCTTATTCCCTGCACATTCAACAGTAAGAATAGTTGTTTGCAACTGGCGATTACAGCGTAGTGATACTTTATTCTTGTTGCTATTATGCTTTATAAAAATTAAATTTACTTCTCCTGACGTACAAACAAAAAAAACGAGAATAGTCATCTTAAAATCCTTTTGCGCACGTGGCAAAAAATTACCAACAGCAAGTAAACTTATGAATTTATTCGACTGCTCATCGCTTTTACAGTAAGTGTAGTCAGGATGTATATTTAAAAAATAAGCTTTTGTCTAAGATGCACGCTTGGATTTACGTTTAAAAAATAAATAAACACGCTAAGTTGCTTAAACACTTTCCGCCTACTGTTACTCGTCTCAAATGTTGATAAAACGCGTTTACATTTGTGCGTTACGTCGCCAGTCGTCTTTGTCCGATAAGAAAACCAGCCGCTTGCAATACGTCTGCGAAGGTATTTTGCCGTAAGTTCCTTTGCAGGACTGCCTCTTCGCTTTTCGCTTTCACTTGGAGTAACCTACTGCCATGTATTTATGTCGTATGTAGGCGCTATATTCACACTGTTAGTAGGAAAAAGCCCTGCACACTTTTTGAATAAAGTTTATCAGCTTCCATAGTCAAAAACGGACCTGAAATATGAATTGCATTGTCTTCAACGTACTGTCAGGGTTTGCAGGTGCAAGGTTTACGGTACATGATGTTGTTTGATTCATCCGAAGCTGAAGTGGTTGCTGCGCGAGTTGATTCTTTTTACGATTGCAGAATTTTCAGTTTGCTTTCATCTTCCTATTAACTTTAACGCAGGCGTAAAAAGCGTAAGCGTAGTAAAAATTGTTGCAGTTTCTTATCGTTCGTCAGGGCCAAATGTAGTCTTCTAAAGTGTTTTTTCAGCATTTCAGATCCTCTATTGAGGTGTAATTTTGAACTTTTAACGTGCACTTTGTGGCTGTTCGCAAAGCTTCTCTTATCCGCTTTCTGTTTTTTTTAAGTACTCTCGTTGCAAAACTGCGTTATTTATTCTTGTTCGCCCATTTTCGAATTCTGTTCGTCGAAATGGGTCTTTTTAGGCAAACTGAATCATCATTTGCGAATTATGTATTCTTTCTAGCCTTTCGGCACTTCCATAGACTACAGAAAAAAGTGGACTCGTTATCGTTGGCGCCACAATGGAAGGTGGAGAGTCTTTCAACAGCAGTTCAGCGGAACATCGAAAACGGTACCTAACTAAGGAATTGCGTTGCATGCTTTACGGCTTTGGTGACAGCAAGCAACCTTATACGGAAACGGTGGATCTCTTGGACGACATTGTAATTCAGTTTATCAAAAACTTTACAGTTGCCGCCATGGAGGTGCGCAAAACTGGTCGAATACAACTTGAAGACATTTGGTACCTTATTCGTAGAGATCCAAAGAAGTTTACTCGTGTCAAAGATTTGTTGACAATGAACGAAGAATTGCGTAAAGCGCGCAAGGCGTTTGACGAAGCCAAATATTGAAAAGTTGTATTATTCTTTGTTTATTATGACTACACGCTTTGCTGGTCGTAGTAATAACAAAGCTGCTTTGTTGTTGACTGACTCCGCGTTATACACTGACGGACCGCGGATAGCCATTAATGGCACTGTTGCTAAACTACAATGGCTTATAACAAATGAGCGAGGACAGCGATTCTATTATAAGTAGCAGCACAGTGCATTAGCAACTGCTGGTTCGGCGACAAGGCATCTGATTCAAATATAGCGCCTCTAGCGCAAATAAACTTTGCATCAACGGCTGCGCGACGACGATACTACGAACTTGTTGCTCAACAAAAGAAGATACACAAAGAGGAGAAGGAGAAAGAAGGAGGAGGACAGAAAAGGAAGAAACGAGGAGCGCAATGGGCGTCGGCAGTATCGGCGTGAAAATAGAAGAAAAAAAATTTAAAGCAAGCATTTAAATTATAGCGCGCGCGCTTTTCCTTCTACTCGGCCACGTAATCATACGGTACGAAACCGAACAGGTTTGGCTGTTCAATAGTTTGACCACATTGGTTTACGCACCCAACGAAGGCGCAAACCGCTGTCCGTACGAATTTTGATAGAAGCAGCTTCGGCAGCGCGTACAGTATCCTTGACGGATTGCATAAGATTTTGGGCATTCAACACGAGTTGTTGCATTGCTTCTTCGTCCTCGTCCGTACCTAAAGAAACAAAAGCATAGGTCCGAGGGAATTTTTTACGGGCAAACAACAAGCATTGATTGACACATGGCTCATCTACGAAGCATCGATTGCGGCCTTAACGTCGTATATACATATATATATATATAGCCCATTGTGTCATGCAGTTTTGTCAGTTGCAGAGGCAGCGTTCTATGCGGAGGTATTTAGAGGCAAAAGTTGCAGACTGGAGGAAAAAGCGTGCAGATCAATAATTTACCATGAGGAATTTCACCTCCGTCCGGTGTCAGCACCATTGCCGCTGCAAAAATGAAGCTAAAGGTTACAAGCAAGTGCGTTCTCTGATGAATCCAAGTGCAGACTCGCTGCTGCACATTCCAAAAGGGCCCACCACCACAACCACCGTCCGAAGGGTCGATATGTGCCAGCGAATAATTAATCCGTAAAAAGCAAATACGCTTACCCTGAGAACCAAGCATTGTTGCTTTCACCGTTGATAATATCTTCAACTGAGTTGCAATAGTCGGTATGCGCTCGCACACTTGCAGAAGAGCCTTCAACAATGAATACAATAGGAAAGGAAGCAACGGAAATGGCAGAGTTATAAGACCTTTCTCATTTTTATGTCCGTACATTGCTTTGCCAGTAGGACAGCCAAACGAGTCACCTCCTCCGAAGCGTCTGCTATAGCTTTTGCGCAATCGATCAGATCCTTTTTTGTTCCACCTTCACCCCTAAAAAAAGAAAGTCAACAATATCGTCAAGGCTCATTGCTTTAAAAAACAACGAATTCTAATATACGAACTTTGCACGCGCGACAATTTACAACGTAAGTATCTGAAGATCACATAAAGGACAGATTTTAATTTACAATTATTATAGGTTAACGCCATTGGCCGCGGGAAACATTTTACGCTTAAAACCATACGAAAAAGCGTTCATGCCAAGGTTGGCAAATTCAAAGGTGAGTTATTTATTCTAAAGGGCGTTCGAAATGCAATACATTCCGAAGCTTCCAATTAGGTTCTTCCTATGCTTTCACAAAAGAGCAACGCAAATTCCTTATCGTTTTATCAACCGAAACGCTGACGGGAAGAAACACGCTTCTATTGATAATTGAGATAACATTGGAGCAGCAAGCGTTTCATCGCTTAACCGAATCATGAAAGCAAGAAAAAACATGCCACTTTAAGAAGCAGCGGTTCAAAAAAAATTAAACCCTAAACGCGACCTCTTACGTGTCTCATGTGATATAAAAAAACGAATTTAAATAAGTAGTCATTTCGCTACGTTAAAGGCTTCACTTTCAAAGCGGCGCTTTTACACTGACTGAAAAACGTCGTCAACAGTCAGTCACACACGCAGTCTTGCACTTGCGACGTCGTGTTGGTGCTGAAAAAGTTTACGCATTTTATATGCAAGTGCAGCACTCTCATTTGTCGGATAAAAGAGCATACAGATATTATATAATATACATAACTGCGTCATATTCTAGACTAGTCTTAAAAATTCACTATACACAGCTATATTATGCGTATACTTGTACTGATAAGTAGAAGTGAAAGAGCTTCGGTGGCGCCATCGTCGACGAATCGGTAGTACTCCACGGAATTTGCACAAATATGTTTAACAAACATTTTAAGCGTACACCCACCTGACAAGCTGGCTCAAGCGAGCCATCAAAATGGCCATTCGCTTGGCGGCCGCGACAATTTCATTTTCCCTGCTCGACCACTGTTGAACTTCCCGATGAAGACTATGAGCAGCGCTCTGTAAGAAACATGCGCACATCATCGATGGAATAACGCTAATAATAATAATAATAATAATAATAATAATAATAATAATAATAATAATAATAATAATAATAATAATAATAAATGCTAGTACAGTTGTTGTAAATTTTTTGGAAGCAAAAAGATACTGACCAAAATGGGCTGGTTCGCCTTCGGGAGCGGCACGCGCTCCCAGAAAGCGCGCATTTCCTCCTCGTCGTCCGTTTCCTGCGGTGGCGGCGGTCTTGGAGGAGTCCTCAATTCCATTGGCGGAGGCGGACGGAAAGGCGACGCCACACCTACGCAACAAAACGCTTTTTAAAACAAACATTCAAGAAAGATTACCTCCCCCACGCATACGTGAATATAGTGCACGTGCATTCTAATACCTACTACCGTATACGAAAGAGATAAGAATTATTAATAGTGTATAGTAGAGAGACAAGTTGGAAAAGCGCATGCGTCGCCTGCGCAGCCCAGCAGACAGCAGGCGGACTTTACCTTCGCGATGGCTAGTGGCCTGCTGCTGATAAAGGCCGGGCTGAGGAGGTGGCGCCATACGAACCTCTGAAACGAAACGACAACATTTTACACATAGACACATAATGCGTAAGTAGTATTGCTGCTGAAAAAGAAAACGGCGGCCGTTGCTGGCCGCTTGGAAAAGCGTTCCCGTATTCTTGTTTAGGATAAAGAAAAGCTATTAGGCACCTTTACGGTAACCTCTTTTGGGAGGGCGACCATTGCTAGCAGGACTTTCCCAAACAATTGGAAACGTTAAAGTCTGACGTTCCCTTCGCTTCTTGCGACGACGAGCTGGAAAAGATTAATCTCTGTCGATGAGGAGGAACAACGTTCTACGCTATCTAATGACGTCATCACGGCATCCGAAGGAAGCAAGGCTCTTATCTATACGAATCAACTTGGGAATGCATGCCTAATACTGCGGCCAAAAACGAGCCTTCGCACTGGCACCATTGCGACCGCAATGCATGCATAAAAAGGAATGGTCAAATGGAGATTCAAAATCACCGTAGCTTTGCCATTGGACGACGAATCAGGTCGCAGTGTGCTCAAGCGCAACCGAAATCAACTGCAATGCAGCTAAAGACAAAGGAGTTGGACCTCAGCTGTGTCAACAACAATGGCGTGCAACTAAACAATGTGTCAGCAAAAAATAAGCAAAAAAGCCACCACATGTACGTATGTAAAAAATATGCGTATTCAAAAAATGAGACGAGAAGAGAGAGAAAGAGAGACACGGAGCGCACACAGGCCGAGCGACACTCACGACTGGGCGAACGCCGGCGCAACAGCATTGGTGACCTTCGCAGGTCGAACATGGCAGCGTAATCTACACCCGGCTGTCGACAAAGCCATAAGTCGAACATAGAGCGAAAGTCGACCTCGGGAAGTGGAGCACACTGCGACCTTCTTCTCTGTATTGCCGCCGGTCGAGTCCACGACACGGCTGCGCCGGTGTCCGATTCGTAACCAAGATCAGAGCAAGGACGGACAATCGGCACTTTGCCACCACCACCACCACCACCACCCTCCGTCGTCGATCTTCTTAACGGCACCGCTACCGTCTGTCCAGCCCTCGTTCGAATGTCTGCGCAATAAACAACCAATCTCCAACATGGACAACAAGGACCCAACCCCCACCGCCAACTCCGCTTTGCGTATATTAAAAAAGGAAATACACATTTTTCACTAACCGTTCAAGTCCAAGTTGCGCATATCCGGCAAATGTGCCGGCGGTTCCAACGCTCGTCTAACATTGCCGACAGCGTCCAAAAGCTGCGTACGACAAAGGGGATTACATGGAAAAACGGTAAAAAAAACAGCATTACTTTTCCGTTGGAATCTCTCCAACGATTGACAGCGCTTTGATCACGCGGATTCAGCGCCACCTGTTTCGCATCGGTCACCATTGGAGCAATGGCTGAAAGAAAACAAAAACAACGCAATGCCAAAAAAAGGCTAAGTGGAAGAGTTTACCGCTTTGCAGACGGTCAGCGGCGTCGTTTAATCGGCCGGAGAATATTGGGTCTTCGGAATTCTCAGCTTGACCTTTTGTAGCCATTAGAACACGATTGGCAAGGCGAGCAATGCTGGACGTATGGTCGACCATCTTTTGCGGTTCATTGTTGGAAATGGCTTTTTCGCACTCCTGACCGTGTCGACGCATCGCCTCCTCTACAAGCGGTATACAATTACATTGACTAATCTCTGCATACGGATGCTGGCATAGCTGATACTAATAAACGCCTACGAAGATTAGACTTGATGAAGATATGATATTGCCTCATGAAATAAGAGCAATGGCCAACTATACCTTAAGCAGCGCAAGACGCGTTACATGGGATGCTGCTAAAGGAAACATGCGCATTCCCGAATGTAATTACTAACTAAAAACTTCCTATTCCGTAAACATTATCGTATAGTTTGTTATTCATATTTTTTAAACTTGTTGTTTACAACCTTTGCCAAGTAGTCCATTTGCCTATAGATTGCGCTTTGGGCAAAAAGAGGAAATTGAATTGAATACGGTCACCTGATGCTTTGACGAAATCGGCGGGATCAACGGCGTCGTCTACAAGATTTCGCAGACGCGCCAAAGTGTCGGCCAATTCGCGACGCAGATTTTCAAAATGCTCGTCGGCGGCAACGTTTTGCGGATAATGAAAACGGATTTTGCCGGCATTGATCACTTGCGGCGTCATGTTTGCCACCTGCCGGTTATCATCAATGCGGCATTATTACTTTATACGTATAAAGCGCGCGCTCACCTGATTGGCGGTACTGCATAGGGATTCTACAATCTTTTTGTCTTTGCATGGTCCAGCAGTGCCAACCAGACGACCGGTATGAGCACAACGTTGACAATGGTCACGCAGATTTTGCCCTTTGTCGTTAAAGTTCTGCTCTCGCGCCGGCGTACCTTCCGGAGCCACAACCGCCTCGGCAAATTGTTTCAAAGGCGTCGTGATGTCGGCAAAATCGTCGACAACCTAAAATAATAAAGCTTTACTCGTAAGGAAAGCGGATAAAAAGCATTGAAGACGAACTCTGTCCAAAAGTACGCGGTCCATCATTTCCTTCAGATCGTGCAGTTTACCCCTTAGTTGTTCAATAGCGGCCCTTGCCTGAGGGGAATCGCCCTGAAAGCAACGAAGAACTTTAAAAGGTAAGAAAATGTTTCTCCGTTGACATTTGAACAAAACAACAACACTGCACAAAGACCACCCGTCACTGGACACTTATATCAAAATAAATAATGTCATGCCGCTTTACGCCTCGCGTGCAGTCCTCCAACGTACGCTGCGGACGTTCGACAATCGTCCACCGCCAATTGCGTACGGATTCGATTTGCAAACGCGTTTGAAAGCCGACCGCGATCGGAGCCTTTTATCACCATCGGTCGACTGCACGTTGTCCACATTCCACAACTGATCGATCAATTGTTGCAATAAACAATGAAACGAATGAAGAGGTTCCAACAAAGGCACCGAAGCGGAACGAACAATGGATAAGCGACTCTTGGAGTACCGACCATCGATGCAATTTGAATTTCTCGTTGGCACCCTAATCTTTAAGCCAACAGAACCGTACGTACGCCGACACTTACGCAATAGTAACAACTAAATGCACAGCGAACAGAACAGTTCATACAACTCTTTTGTATTCCCGCCAAAAAAGAAAAGAGAACGTAAGTGCAGCTTACCATTCCTTTCCGCTGAAGATCGGTTAGCTGCTCGCACAGACGGTCAATTTCATCGCACAGTTGATTGATGGCGTACTTTTCTTTGGGTGGACAAAGGTCGGCCATTCTTCTAGCCTCGTCGAGCAACGAAGCAAGCGCATTTCGGCCTACAACGCGTGTCAACCAAAGTATTGGCATTTTTTCGCTTCAAACAATTGGTCTCTCGTACCGACTCCTTTGTCGTCCAAATGCGGATTGGCCAACCACTTTAGCACTTGCTCAATACGACCAAGAACTGTGTGAGCGGGATGAGCAACGCCGGCTCGTTCCAAACCATGAACCGCCTGGGGCAACAGGCCGCCCAAATCCTTACTGCCAACCAGTTCTCGTAACTTTTGCGCAATACCTCTGGCAAGACCTTGCGCTTGAGGCGAATCACCCTGCAACGAAGACATTCGCTAATAATACAGATGCTTCTCGACTAAGCGACGAATAATAACCTGCTTATTGTGACGGAGTTCGCATAGAGAGTCGGTCATTGAAGAGATATCCGAACAGGCACGACGAATTTGCGACGCATCCTCAGGGAGCGCGCGATCGGCTATGCGCTCGCTATATTCCAAAATACGACGCAACGATTTCTCGCCTTAAAATAAAACTAGTTACAAATATAGGCATGCAGGTGGAAAAGAATAGAAACTCGGCGCTTTACCTACTCCGCCTCTAAGAGCTCTGGGATCGGCTAGCCAATCGAAGGCGGCCTGGAGCAAACTTTCAATGGCACTCTAAAAGGCGCGCATATTTTTAAACGCGAAACGTTGGTTTTATACTACGTATGTATTACTAATGCTTTTTTCATGACTATCAAATCATCCTCGTCCCATTCGTCCTCGTCGTAAGTGGTCAGCTGAAGTACGCGTATCACCTCGTTAACCTCTTCAACAACTCTTGTGGAAAGGTAGTTTCTATTCTCCGCCGCTTCCGGTATACCTTTGCCTCCTTTTTAAAGCCAACAGTCAAAAGTGGATGTACGAGAAAAAAGGCTCCGTTGGGAATTTACCTTGAGAGCTTATTTGTATGAATATTTTCATAGCGCATATGAGAATTGGCGCCAATGTTTTGACCGAGTCAATGCATCGGATCAATATTTCTCTGTGCACTTGATGGGTGAGCTCTTTTTCGCGCGCTTCCGTCTCCCTTGACATTTTTGTCAGCCACGGGCTAATATCCTTAAAGCAAAAAATAAGACGCAGTGGGGGCGGCAAGCTAGCAACGAACATACTCGGACAAACTGGACCAAATCTTCCATGTTTTCAATGACTTCCGAAACGGCAAGGTAGTCGAGCACCTTTTGGCATACGCGCACGATTTTGCGCACTTCCGACTCATCGAAGCAAAGAAGCAAAGCGGATGTACCTTGCAAAATTCCTGCAATGAGAAAACTTAAGCGCTCCCTTTTTATTGGGTAAAACTTGGTCCTGCCTCGAGCGCCTTCGATAAGTTTCTTCCGGCCTTGACTAGAGTAAGGATCGTCCTTCAGCATATAGCAGGCCTCTTCAAGCTGCCGAGAACTGCTCTCGACCCGCTGCAATGCGGGTGGCATGTCTTGTTTCAATATGTCATCGTCGGATGAGTGACACGTATCGTAGCCGACCTAGAAAAGGTTGAAAGGAAAGACGCTCCGCCATTTGAGCAATCGTCTTTGAATTGAGGCCAACACAATGGGCCCACAATAAAACGCGACTTGAAAATCTTTTTCCCTTCAATAGCTGACAGACGGCATTTAGTACTACTACTTACGTGGACTAGGTTTTCTACCGCTCTTGAAACGGCGTCAACAGGTCTTGTCAAATCGGGCATTGCATTTCCATCCTCTGCTTCCTCGTGTAGTATGACCAAACGGGATACCTGAAAAAAAATTGCCCTTTTCTAAACGGGCTCCGCTCGTTTGCAAAACGATCAATTAATTATATAACAACGTGGGACACTTTGCAAGATGCCCAACGGGCAACCTTAAATGGACCGGATCATTTAAAACGTCCGGTTTGAACGTGTACGCACTTTGCAAGAAAAAGGAGATGCCTTTTCGAAATGGCGGCATCGCCTCTTCTTTTTCTTTCGACGCGCAGTAATTTATGCAAAAACAAAAAGGACAAACGTGGAATGCAACTTGCTTGTTCGCTGCGAAGACATCACGTGCTTTTGCTATTGAAAAAATTGAACTGTCAGAAATTGACGTTGAGCGATGGAAGCAAAGCGAAATGCCAACACTACGACGCGACTATTTTGGTAAAGCGCGGACGATTTGTCTTACCCTGTCGGATATGGTAATTGCCAGCATTATGATTTCATATTTGACGCTATCCGCGGCATCTTTTCTACGGCGACTTTTGGTGGTGATAATGGTTCCCGGCGCGAAACTAACGGTCGCCTTGGAAAGCATTTGCCAAGAAAGAAAATGGCTTGCGCAGTGGGAGGTACAATGACGGTGGAGAAACCGAATTAAGACACGTTGTATAAAAGCTGTCGCGTGAACAGGTACTTGGCGCGACTGACAACCGGTACTGGCACGCTAAAGCCGGTCGACTAAACCTGCGAGACGGCTGCACAAATTGACCAACTCGCGGTTACCGAACCAATCAACCGACGAAAGACGAGAAAGAAAATTGACACTGTGAGTGCGGTCCTTTTTGTTCAAAAAAAGCGCCTTGAAAAAAGCGTGAAAGTCAATGACTCCTCAACTTGCCCAAGGAGAGAGAAGAAAATGTTCGCCCGCGCACCGCCCCTATATAGAACCAATAGGTCTACTGGCTTGTCGTACAATTGTTTACCTGTAGTCGTTCGACCGTACGATTCAATTCGCCCAATAATTCAACGAGCCTCCTCATGGCGACCGGATGTTCGGCGCAAAGCCGACGACGGAAGAGGGATCCCACTTGGCAATGAACGAATTGCAAACACGGCAGCAAGGTGTATTTGCAATTCACTGTTTCGCAGACGGATAGCCAAAAACATTGGAGGAATGGAAAATTGGACGCGCCAATGTATAAAACCAAGCCAATGCTCAAATACAAGCAAACATAAGGCGCGGTGGCGTTTGTAGCTAAGCTTAAGTTGGTACATTGAGGCGAGCACTCCTCTATGGACCTATTCGAAATAAGAGACAACTTAAGTGCAACGCGTACTGTTGTTTGAGGATTTACTGACTAGCCGCATGTTAAACATAAGCTTTTCACGGTTGCTGAAGTGAAGAAATTTCAAAGTGAATCTAAGAACGTACCCTTAAGAGCTTATGGACAAAGAGTCGAATGTAAACTATTCGACATTTTCAGCGCTCCATTTTAGGTAAGAAAGAGATTAACGTAATTAAAGTAAGGGATTAAAGTGAGTAAGTAAAAGACAAGAACAAATCAACAGAAGCAATGACGCATTGTTTGAAAAATCAAATAGCGCGTCAAAACGCGAAGCTGTCGTCAGCAAGCAAATATTCACCACTCAGTCGATGAGGCCTTTCCGATAAGCTTTTACGAAAGTGCAGATTCAAGACTTTTTTGCAGAAAAGAAAAAGGATTTTAAAAAACTTTTTAAATATTAACGACCTGATTAGCTCGATTGGTCAAACAAACTAATGGAACAAAAATTACAAATGCGGTATTCCATTCGACATTGCTCATCAGGGGCAAAAGCAATTCATTTAAGACGTTCAAAATAATGCTAAATTGATTACTGCATAAGCACAAGCCTGCGGGAAAAAGCAATCATAAATAAACAGTAACACGTAGTAATAAAATGTATATAACAACCAAGTGCATTAAAAATGCTTCGTTTTCACCAACGAATAGTCTTTTGAGCCATTGCTCTTCAGTTATGAAAACTACTTAAAGGCAAACGGCAGCAATGATTAAATATTCATATGCAAAATCGTTCTTCTTATCAGCTCCTAGAAGCCAGTATCTTTAGCTTCTCGGATGTTTTGAATAAATATACGGAACACAACCGTTACAGTGAACTGTGGAAACCTAGGCAAGAGATTTTAATGTAGAAAATTTGAAAGTAAGCTTGTACATTAATAACTGACAAAGCAAGTACAACTTGAGCGACTCGGAAAAAAGAAAAGTAATGAAAATAAATAGGAGAGATAGATGACATTACAGATAAAATACCGGAATAGTTAAAGGCAACATCTGCCGACCATCAGTCAATCTGAGAAAGGAGACAGCTACTATTAAGCGCAAGAGATGGCAAGACCTCGATACTTTATTTCTGACTTATTTTGTTGTTGACATTTTCTATTTCGTATGTTTAGGTCGCTGGCAAACGAAGACGCGGAAAAAACAAACCGCTCTTCGGAGAGTCTGCGGTGTAAAGCCGAAATTAACAGTAAAAGCTAGGCAAACTGCTCTGTTCGCATTCTTTTGCACTAAATGCGTATCCTACGATAAATACTTTCACGTCGTTACCATGAGTAACACCAGTTTTCACAAAACTTGTGCCTTCTAATGCTGCAATAAGTCTCAAGCGTTCGCTAATGGTTTTAATAAGAAGTCTTTCATAGTGTCTGATCTTCTACGGCTTTTCCCGTTTATCATCTGTAAATTAGACGAAACAACTGCTCTACCAACGGGTGGATGAGCCGTTATTAAGAAAAATTGTACAGATGTCAATGCACTCAACTTTTTAATGTTCAAAGCTTTCGGAACGCTCTAGTTCCGTCGTCAGTGAGGTGGTGGAAGAAGAAGTCTTTTGGGCAAAAGAAACAAATAGGAACGTAACGTTCAAGTGCGAAAAAAGGAAGACTACAAATTCATCTAGCCGCTTGACTCCGCGCGTTTATTGTTGCACTACTGGAAACTTGAAAAATGCTAAGTTTGTTTATTCAACTGCAGCCGTTCCCCTTCGTTCGCTGGCTTGAATTAGGGATTTAAACAACCCGGCCGAGTGCCAATAAGCTGTTCAACCAACTACGGCCGAAAAACTTGACTTTCAACGGCAAAAACTTCATTCCTCAGCGACAAGTCGGGAAGCCGCGCAAAGTTTTCCCTTCCCAAGTTTTTCCCAACGTTGCCGGAGACAATTAACATTACCAGTGCCGCTTTGAAGCGCAATTGACGCTACCCGAAACGAAACAACAGACTTGTACCTGAAAACAATTCAACGGTCATACCGTAAATTGAAAATTCAAATGGCAACCTACAACGATATTGTCAAGGAATTTTTAAACTGCGCCCTTCGTTGAGCACTTTTCTTACGGAAAATGATTGCAAAGCAATAAGGGGAACTACTAAGACCGATATGACGTTTAAAAAAATATTTTTGGCCTTCAATTTTTTTCACCCCAACGCGGAAACAGTTTATGAAGGGAAGAAAAATTCGCCGTCAGCTAAAATTGCCTTTTCGCAGGAGACTCCAACTGTCAGTCGAGTTAATAATTAAAAAGAAATTGAATCACGCACATTTCCGCTCGAGTCAATACGACGCAAAAGGGCTATATACTTTAGTCCCTCGTTAACGTCAGTCAAAGGTTCCGCTGAAAGCAACTATACGACAA
This sequence comes from Trichuris trichiura, assembly GCA_037903355.1. Classification (NCBI taxonomy): domain Eukaryota; kingdom Metazoa; phylum Nematoda; class Enoplea; order Trichinellida; family Trichuridae; genus Trichuris; species Trichuris trichiura. The sequence continues at coordinate 1,124,797 of JBAJFE010000011.1, forward strand.
AATGGAGCGCCAACATTTCGCTCTAATTTAGCTACTTTTACGCATGTTCATTGATAGAAACCCAAAAAATTAGCATACAGCCACGAGCAGACTTTAACGAACGTTTCGTAATGATAAACTAGGCGACGGTGGAGGAACAACAAGTAGTTATTGCCTGCGACTACGCGAAATATGGTAAAAAGAAGACATTTGTCAACATTCGCACTTTTGCGCTATACACGCCTGCTATAGCTTGAAAAAAAAACAATGTCAACCGCCAATGCGACGCCTTTTGAAGTCTCATCTGCAGCACTGTCGAACGCGCACTCAACCACATTTACTTGAAATCTCTACGAGGAAGGAATGAAAGAAGAAATCTGATGCCGACAGGATTATCCGAACAGTACAGAAATCCGTCACGCCAAAAAGAAACAGAACAAAGGTCATTGTATAAGTTTTTCTTTGCTTCCATTAGGCATTACCGTTTTTGAAAGCGGCTGCCAAAAATGATCATCCGTTGCTTTACAGATGCAATGCTTTCCAAAACCATTATCAACGCGGTCATACGCCTCGGTTTCCTTCTTGAGCGAGTTTTGTTACGCGCCAATCTGCAGTGACTAAAGGGGTGGCGCAGTTTTTGCAAGCGAAAACAGACGCAAAAATGAACGCACAGAAATGAAGCTTTGGACTGGTCAATGTGACAATAATCTATCTATTTTTGCGGGTTCGGTCGTGTTCGTTTTTGGCAAAATAAACTATTCAACCTTCCTACGATGAAGACGTGTTTCTAAACAATGGCCGTCTTGAACCATAATTTAAAAAAAGAAAGTGAAACTATACAGTGCAGCAAATAAGCTCATAAGAATTCCTCTTCTACTTACTAGTTAAGTTGCCTTAAAAGGAAAGCGTATATCGTCTGCCGAGAGAGAAATTGCAATATAAATAACGCATCGCCGAAATGCGTCCTCGCATTGGAAATGTAAGGAATGTTCATAATTTGTTGTCAAGGCCAAATATGGTCTCTTGAAGGGGCAATGACATTATTATGGCAGTAGCAATGCATTGAATAGTTGCCGGACGAAGGGGACTCGTTGGAAAACGGATGGGAATGTATAGGAAGAACCAGCTGGCGTGAATGCCGCCGACGCCATACGGCAAAGCGAATTAACTGTGCTTAATCAAAACAGCAAAATCAACTCCAAAGCAGTGCAGCGGTGTAGAGGAAAAAGAAGTAGCAGTTCGGCTGTTTTCAAACGACTTGGCGGCTGTTCCTTCCTGGCTGCCGATGCACCAGCAATAGGCGCGCGATCACTGCTCCTGACCCGATCAACTATGAGCAATCGCGGAGCAACATGCATTGACGAGTTTTGAATAGTCGTCAATAGAGGCTGGCAGAGAACCCCGAGCAAACATATAGGCGAGGACGACAACCAGCAGCTAATACGCCAGTGTAGAGTTGCGTGGCTCTCTGCCTCAACCACTGCTACTAATTTAACAACACTTCGCTGCAGTGTGAAGACAGCTACTCTTATCGACTTCAGAGACTTCGGGATGAGAATTGGACGCCAAGGGCGTAAACAAAGCTAGCCCAGCGGAACAAAAATTAAACAAAGCGTTGAACCAACGAAACAATGACCGCTACGACAAAATGCCCTAATGCGCAAGCATGCTTACGTGGACTACTTTCGTCCTAATTCTGCCAAGTTGAAAATTATAAAATCGTTAAAGCGAACATGCTGCAGCCGAACTTCCGAACATCAACTAAGAAAAGCAATACGCAAATATACAACAAACGGATTTCCTAACAAACCAACTGCATAATACGTTATTTAAGAAAAAGATTTTGGCTGACCTGTTGAGCAACAGGCTCCAGAATACTCTCTATGGTCTTGGTGTGAAATACAGGCATGCTTGGTCAAATTGGCAAGCCTTGGTTGGCTAAAACAATCGAACGTGTAAACGGCCACAGAAGATTCAACAGCCAACGAGCGTCGGAGAGTTAACCACTGAACAATTATTACTCACGAGAGGCCGGTTCGAAGTTCTGAAAAAACAAGCTAAGACATAACGTCGTTGACGATCGCATAAATACCAACGCTGATAACTTACGAAGGACAGAGAACCGGGTTCTCGCCTTCCACAGTACACAGATTGCAGGTACCTGCTTTTCAAACTATTTTTCTCCTTATTGCCCAACTTTTATGGCAATCGATTTTAGAAACTTTATTTCCTTACAAGTGCCGACAAGGAAAAATAACGACTCGCTTCAATTGTATCGCTTTCTATCAAATCTCGGCTGAGCAGTAGGAGTCATTGCGATGCGCGAAAAACGACTGCGAGCCTACGCTCACTAGTTCCATTAGTCACAGTTGCGCGAAATGCCGCTCTAGAATTTAAGACGGCTATTGGCGCACCTTAGCGACGATCCAACTAAACAGATCGGCATTAGCAAAAGTTCTTTCCAACTTTTCCGCAACGCAACCTGGGCCAAGTAGAACGCATCGCAACTAGTCACCTAATAGGCATGCTGCGCCCGCAGCGTGAGTATAAAAGTGCGCTTTTCAAACGGTACGGTTAAATTTAGCACTCGGTCGTAAGCCCAACCAATTTTCCTGTTCTACCGATGGATTGATCGTTTTCTTACAGCGTATGCACGCTTAACGTATGAGTCACACTGTTTCAAAGCAAACAAAACACAAATACGCTGTTCACATTTTGAAACATCAGTTAAAAAGCAATTCAAAAGCAAAGAAACCTGACTATACTTTACGCCGGGGCAGTGCACTTAAATCGGTGTTAAGTAGAGCTTTGCAATTCGGCTACTTTTTCAGCGAATGTCTTAATTTTACGTTGCTTATGTTTTTAAAAAAATTAAACCGCTGCTTTTCGCATGCGCAGAAGAGACCGCACTACGAAAACCTGGTGTTCCTTTCTTAGTCTGCACATTGTATAGACAACAAAATTAAATCGGAACTTATTAAAGCGCAGAGTTTAGTTCATGCTGCCAAACTATGGCGAGTAATTATAAGCGCGGTTGAAGTGCGACCAATACTATCGAAATAGCTTTAAAAGCCAGAGCTTCTTCCGCATTTTGCTATCGTTTTTATTAAGTAAAATTATGTCAAACAGAACTAACTAATGAAACAGAATAATGGAGATGATGTATGAATTTGTGTTATTTAGGCGTCTTTTCAATTAGACCACTGGCGGGTACTGTAGGAGGAAGCGAAATCAAGTTCTGTTAATTGAAGTAAGCGCGCACAGCCTAAAAAAAGTCACTGCCGCTGATTTGAAATTTACGCTTAACCAGTTACAATTACTAAAGCCAAAAAACTTAATAGTAAGCGTGGGTTTAGGCTGCGTGCGGTTTCTTGGTCTGACAGAACCTAATTTTTGTTCCATCTATTGAACTCTCATCCTTTGCACGGTGTCACCCAAACTGGCAACGAAGTTGTATTAATACAGAGACTTGTGCTTATAAGACATTTTATACCTATAACTCAGGCGTACTGAAAAATGCACCTTTGGATACTGATGATTTTTGAAATTTAGGTTCCAGCGATTGTGGTGCCGCTATTACTGCGCGAAGATGGAAACAATTTCGAATCCAGCGGGTACTGTAGGTTAAGTGAAAATCAAGTTCCGTTAGTCCAAGAAAGCTCAGGTAACCTAAACTAAGCAACTGCTTATTTTAGTTGTAAACTGGGCTGCCTACGGTCATTTGGCACAATGGAACCTGACCTTAGCTGCACATGCTTTAGTCGCTAGGCGCAAATGTGAACCCGTGACCCAAAAGGTATTTGTACCCCACATTTATACTTCGTAAAACTATTTAATATACTTAATAAAATTAAACAGTTCCAGTTTTAAAGTAACAATGGCTACTCCCTAATTCTGGGGAAAAGACTATGTCATGAGAAACCACTACGGCTACCCTAAGAGAAACCTTAATAGTTTAGGCGAATGACAGCTCTTTTGCATATACATGTTATGCGACATTACAAAAGAAAGGAGGAAGGCATTAGAACTAATACAACGGTTGGATTGTTCGACTGAAAGTGCAAGCAGATTAGCCTTTAATGGAATCGCCTATACGCTATGCAAGAGAGTCACATAAACGCCTTTTCATTACTGCGCTTAAGTCGGCTAAACTGAAATTACTTTTAAGGCAGCCCACAAAGTGCTAACATTAAGGAGGGCTACGACCAAAGGCGTTTCTTTAAAAGGTTCTTAGCTGCTGCCATGGAGCGATAAGGAACGTTAAAATTTACATACATGCCGGGATGGTACTTGATTTAAAGGCTGATAAGTGGCATTTTCGACGACACTGACTGAAGGTTAAATTAGCCGATGCCGTAAAACATAAGTTATTGGCAACGTTTGCTCAGCTAACATTTCGAACTGCCGCATCGATGTTAATGTGTGCTCCAATGGTTGCCCATTCCGCAGCGCAATTCTGTATACATTAGCGAGCTTAAGCAAACAGCATTAGATGAGTTTCCCAACTACTATTTATTCTACATGACAACGGATGATGACGACGACAGCTAACTATCCTAAAATGAAGCAAAGCTGCCATTCTTTCAACAACGTTGTCAGTGTTGGAAATTTTATGAAGACTTTTCCACTAGAAAACATACGTTACATCAATGTTTCGAGCGTCCATTTCTCTGTTCGAAGGCGGTATGCTTATTTTGACTTTTCAAGTGTTTCAAGTGTTTTTCGGGACATCACGTATCCGCGGGAACGCTTAAACTGGCCCCAACGCTAGGACGGAAGTTCCGCTTTGCTGCCTTAGTTTTATTCAAAAGTTTTGCCCAGACGATCATTCTTATTGATCATTCTATGTTTCAGAGCAGCGTTGCCGTATACTTAGCTTTAAATGGACCCGCATCGCGACTTACACCGCTTATAATACATGTATATGGCATTTTGATGACGGTAGGTAAGCAGGATATAGTTACATGAATTACGTACTTTCAAATGTCACTAGCTGTTAGAAGAAAGTTGTGATGCTGACGGTTTTGCTTTAACATTTTTATGCAGCATCATCCGTCCTCGAATATTCAAAATTCTCTTCTTTTCTATTAAGCTTATTTCATATTCATCTTAATGATTCCCTCCGCCTAAAGACGTCTCACCTCAAAAACTGTGAAAGTTAAAAACAGCCTAAGCACCCGATGGTCGTACCAACGGAAGCTCATTTTCGGTAGGTTTCGCATGTTTAAAAAGACTGCCTTAGCGAAATTGCTGCTGCTTTAGTTAAACCACAAGACTTGCCTTTTCAGCTATTGAGCATTAATATAAATAGTGTAATGTCTTATTCACAGAGCATCTTTCATTGTCAGCCATTTTCTGGGTTTGAAATGAGCATCGTGTAAGCATTACCGAGAGGTCGATCATCAAACATTTCTACGTACAAACATTTATGAGCGCGCTTGAATTCTAACATGTTCCTTTCGCAAGACTGACATTAAGCATTGGATGTTCAACTAAGTAAATTGGCCCTATTAGTGATTTTCAGGTGACTTAGCTTGTCTGCATAAACGCTTGCCCATCAATCACGATTGGACAGCGCTAAAGCGTTGCCTTCCTTTTCCAACTTCCATTTTGCCCACTGACAAGGAACACGGCAGAGCTGCAGTGAATTTTCAAGCGCAAGAATGGATCATTAGCTTATACGATTACAACATCTCATCAACGTGGGAAGTTAAACACTTCGAAAAGGAAATTCTTACAACGGAAAAATGCATTCCTTTGTTCGAGCTGCTTCCACTTTTCTTAATGCAATGATTATCTGCTGACCGTCAGACTGAAAAGCTACTCAGGCGGGGATGACCTAGTCAGTTCTGCTTCTTTCCTGCAAGGATTCTTTGGATCCTGTAGATGATTGAACGCAGCTAAGCCTCTATGCGCCTGCTGATCTCCATAGCGAAGGAAGATACTGTAGGTAAGTCGTGGCAAGATAAAATCTGGGCAACGCCCCAAGATTTTCAGGCGTCAGGAGTAGCACTAAGCACATGGGGCGACGGAATACTGAGTTTATACTTATTTGGACTAAGAAACTATACTCGGCAAGTAAGCTTCCATTACTTTCGGTGGGTTCTATAAACAACAACAACAAAAAAAAGTTTGTCTTCAAATTTGAAAATTCGCTCCAGCTTGGCTGTGTTTCATGTCAGCGCATAAAATGGACACATGCAAAGAAAGGCAACACTCTAGCACTGGTTAAACACGAGTGATGCGCAGGCTTTGATGCAGACAAGCTAAATTACCTGAAAATCACTAAACATTGCCTGCGCAGCCAAGCTGCTTAACATCGGCCGCTTCAGGCTTGCCCAAGGAACCGCACCCTTTGCGCCTTTGGCGTGCCTAATTCTTTTTTACATCAAAGCGTGAAACAGCTGCTTCGAAAGCCACCTTTCATTAGCTATTCCATCGTTTGGAATAGTCAGACAATTAAACGAATTCTTAGTATGCTCGTCAGCAGTAAAGATAGTCGTGTTCGCGGGCCATCTTTTGTTCGACTAGGGACACCCGAAAAGTACCTACCTTTTAAAACGTCACTGAAAAGAGGAACAGAAGAGTCGATTGCCTCCTTGGATTTATAGAGAACAAGCTTACCGGTCGGTTGAAGTGCGTACTTACTTAAGGAAAAAATTCTTTCCAACTCAAGAGACATAATCCTTAATTTGAACTTGAACCCGTAAGTTGCCATTTTAGTAGGCGAACGTGCTGAAGTTGAGCTAACTTTTTAAATCACACTGGGCTCAATGCATCGCTTTGTCAATAAAACCAATCAACGGCGGGGCGCTACCTTTCAACGTTCGCGCACTTGTTGCAGGAATGCGCGCGGCGATGATCGTCCAACTTATTCTGCTGGCAATGCCCTTAGCGGGTAATTCCCAACGTTGCCAACCAAGGAAAACAATACTTGTTTCACTGGACGGTTTCTGGTATGGTTATGTTGACAAGTTGAAAGCTCTGCTGGGAAGGCAAAGCAACATTGTCAAACTAACGAAAAGCAGCGCCTTTGCGCCGGATGGAATCAAGAGCAACTATCCAACGGTCACTTTTCCTAATCATATAACTATGATCACTGGCAAGTACGTAGAAGATCACGGAATCGTTGCCAAACAATTTTACGATCCATCCACTGGACGGCAAATATCGTTCGCAAAATTAGGTCAAAAAATGTGGAAATATGTTAATGGAGAGCCGGTATGGGCCACCTACGCAAAAACAACAGGCCAAAACAAAGTAGCTTGCATAAGCTGGTTGGGATGCGATGCGCCTTATAAGGGCATCCAATTGACTAACGTCTTGTCCCATTCGGTAAGTGCGACCTGGACATTCAAAGTAAACAAAATCATCAACTGGCTGACGAATGGCGTCAATCTCGTCTTATTCTATTACCACGAGCCGGATAGCACTGGCCATTTCTACGGTCCACATTCAACTCAAATGAATGAAATGCTGAAGGAGCTGGACAAAAAGGTAGGCTACCTTGTTACCAGCTTGAAGAATGCGGGCTTATACGATCATGTTAACTTAATTATAACATCTGATCATGGTATGGCAAAAGTTGATGCTATTCGAACTATACCAATACGAACAGATTTGTTCGAGCGATGGGCGACGCATGATGCCTATTGGCTAGTTCATCCAAAAGCCGGTAAGCGCTTGTACGGACCCAACTATTTCAACTGAACAACCATTGTACATTGTCCGTAGGGAAAAAGCAAGAGACCATTGACTATTTGAAAACCTTTACAACTAATGGCAAGGTCAATGTGTTCCAAAAACATGAAATACCTGCCTATTGGCACTTCAAGCTAAACGATAGGATACCGGAAATTTTGGTTACTGCCGAACCAGGCTACGTGCTCAATGTGAACAGCTCAGGTAAATAGCAATTTTGGTGTTGTCATTTTGAAGCGTTTTGACAATCCTTCCTTTCCATGGAATTGCACGCAAAATTGCCATTGTGTTTTGAACAACCTTTCTACCTGTAACACTCGATGCTATTCAGGTAGTCTGGCTGGCCAACACGGATACGGAAATGGCAGCAGAAGAATGAGAGCCTTATTTATAGCGCACGGCCCTCTCTTCAACCGACACGTGAACGTGACAAAGAAGTTTGCCACTTCGGACGTTAGCCTTGTCGTTAAGCGATCGCTATGCTTATCTTTGCCCTCTTTTGCAAACGGGGCATATATGTCCACAATTTTATCGTTCCTTCATTAATGAAAGTTAGTAAATGAATCATCCGGTAAGCATATACGCTATTGCCGCCTGAGGCTTAGTCAGCTGTAATATACCGCCATTTTTTAAAAATGCAATAGAACTGAATCATACTTTAGCTTAGTTCAGCGGCAGAAATTCGAATAGCCACCGCAACTGAGAAAACTCTTGTAAAGAGAGATTCGCAGTACTTGCCGTTTTTGTCCAGCCTAACCATGGCGCGTACGCTATTCGCCTGCCCGTTAAACGCTTAGTAGCTGTCTCAGCTTTCAGAAAGATCGTCGGCTTATTGCAGACGTCAAAAAACTTCCTACGTTACTTTTTAACCATCTTCGACAACAAAAGTAATGAGACTAACGGCTCAGATTATTGTTTTGTAAGTTTTTACAAGTTTGGCGCTTTTGCTTTTTATGTCCGAAACGTGATGAGTTTTAGAGTAAGAAAAGTGAAGCAAATGTTTACGTATTCACTTTCCTTTCGCGTTTTAAAATTTATCCGTCAATTACCTCCTTGTATCAATGAAGCTTCTACATTAACAAATGCTTATTCGCTAAAAGGTTCGATGGGAAGATGTTTTCATCCTTACAAACTTCTGCTCTGAATGTTATCGCTTACAAAAGTGCCAACATAAGACTCACCTGAATTCTTCATGGGCGCACAATGCGGCCGCAGCGTGTGGCGACAGTGGTCGAAAAAATGCGTGGAAAAAATGCGCCATTTTTGCGACAGAATGAAAATAGTGCTACAGTATACGTAGCTGCTGAAAAATAATAGTCAAAGTGAAGAAATGAACATCATTCGGAGATTTGTGTCTATCGGACAGTAAACAAACTGCCGTTAGAAAGACGTAATGCAGCGCATTTTTGAAAACGCATTAACGGTAAGAAATCAATTTGTTTATGTCAATGTTACACAGAAACTTCTGAGCGTCCCCCCAATCGGAAACGGGAGATGATCTTGACAAATAAGCCAACAAAGTTTTCAAGTGACGAAATATGGTTTCAAACAATTTTCAACCTTAAAACATAATCAAGAATCATTCACTTGCGCGCTCAAACACAAATGCGCATATAAAGAGAGCAGCATTACGGCAACGCTTGGAAATGTGCCTACGAACGTTAGCATGATCGCTTAAGGTGTACTAAATACAAAGAAAATTCAAGACGTTTGAGCAAACTTCAATACTTTTCCGTGTGCATTCACAAGGCAGACATGCTAAAGATTTTGTCAACAATGTTCAGCTTATTAGACTAACAGATTTGATTTAGACTTAGATTTATTAGACTAACAGATTTTGAAGTTTACTTACAGATACATCCAACAGATTTGGGCAATAATGATAGCAAAGGAAAGGTTTTGAAAACGTGGTTTCTTGGTACGGGACAATATGTTTTCATGATGAAGAAATTTATTACGGATAAGCCCCGTTTGTTTTCTATATAAAGAGGCTCCGGAGCTTCCGGGTCATTCGAGACCCATCATCAGCGGTCTTAAGTGTAAATATTTATGATATTTATGATATTTACACTTAAGACCGCTGATGATGGGTCTCGAATGACCCGAAAGCTCCGGAGCCTCTTTATATAGAAAACAAACGGGACACATCCGTAATAAATTTCTTCATCACCAAAGGAAAGGTTCATTAAATATCACTAGAAGAAGAATACGTTTCTCCGAAGGTCAACATGCCTAATATTCAAAACAGTGCGCCTTACTGAGCTTCACCTGCGTTACGCGTTGATTTGGAACCTTACTCTCTTGTCAAAAATATTGTAGCATCAATTGTACAAGATGTATCAGGAAACAGAAAGAAAAGGCTTTCGGAAGACAACAGAAATTCCTCTACAGTTTGGTTTACCGACCTGTAACTTGCTCGACCATTGTTGCAAAGGAAACAAGCAAATCTAGGACATAATTGAAATTACGTGCGTTGAATTGAGTTGTCGATAGAAAAAAGACACGTTTTCCGCAAAAAGACAAACCGACAAGATTCCTTCACCAAACACAAAAGATATACAGCAAATAAAAGCTTACTATATGCCAACAAGTAAACGGTAAAAAGCTTATTGGGAATTGCCGCGATTGAGACAGCGTAAAGGGTAAAGCAATTTTCCTAACGGGGAAGGGCGGTACTAAAGGCAAAATGATAAGAACATAGCAGCTTGACTGCAAGACGTCGCAAAGAGCAGACTCGTCTACTTATGCAAATATTTTTAAACTTTATTGTAACCTCGAAAAGCATCTTCCAGTTTCATACAGCATTTGTACGTGCATGCACAAAAGCTCATTTATTATTTTCAACGTTTACGTATTCCCTCACGTAAAATATACAATGGACGTTAGTTCTTTTGAGTATCGCTCAAGTTATTACACATTCGTAAAGCATCATTTGATCGCACTTAACTTAAAATAGGTATTTTCTCAAAGCTAAAAAGGCATCCATACTAATAAATGAATACACGATTTTCGAGCAACAGTATATGCTAAAAAGCTCATAGTTTTATTTTCCGCATGAGCTCCAGGTGCACCTCTGATTTTGTCTTCAGCCTGTTGCCAGACGATTCTTCAAACACGCTCAAGACGAAATCGACAGTGTATCCCGAAAGCCGCAAACTTTTCAATCGAGCAAAGAAAACGGTTTTATATCGGCAAAATAAAACGATGCATTTCGTCGGGACGTTGCAAAACATTTAATTTTTTCAATTCACCTCCGTAACTGAACTCCTGTATGGCTAAGGAAAAAATGAACAATAAAATTGAACCTACCGATCGACTACCTTTTATGCTCAATGAAATATATGCTTTCTAACGCGCCAACGGTAGGATTAAACCAACGTTGTTTTCACTTAGCCTAATAATAGAAGCGGACAAAACATACTTGTAGGAGTGTAAGGAAGGGAAGAAGAAGCATTGTTCAGTAAAAATATTGACTATGCTGGCGAGGGACCTTCGCATATCAAAAGTCGCTGCCTTTTGCCCCTTAACAAAGCAACTTTGGCAGCAATTTTGACGCAGTTATTTTCTTTTTTCAAATGAAGAAAAACAATTGATCTCGCAGTGAATAATAGAATAGATTTGATCGAAGCGACGATGCAACGTTCAAACAATGACTGTTCAAAGAGGAATGACGTCGACGCTGCGCTGAAATATCTATTTTGGCAAAGCAATAACTCTCTACGAAAAAAATATGCTTAGGAAGAGAGCAGGTCAGAAAGGATGGCTCTTCAGTGTATTTCAATCGAAATCTGAATGTCAAGAGAAATGGATTCTAACACACAGGAACTGTACACGAAATGAATACGCGCGAAAATTCATTAAGCAAAAATTAATGGATAATTTCTTGAAACATCATCTAAAGCTATCGAGAGAGAGAGAGAGAGAAAAAATTTACCCGTACAAGAAATCATTCAGCCAAGCAACAATGCACGCTAGCAACGCGCACCTGAGAAAACATGCAGTCATTTGCTAATGGAGCTACGTAATAAGCTTAACCGTCAAATTAATGAATATATAAAGAAAAATGAGCAGTACAGAGACAATATAGACAATAATGGCGCTCGTCTATTTGGGAATAGCTTTACTATTGGTAAGCGGCAGAACTAGTTAGCATGTAGTCGTCCGCTATCTTTTCAAAGAAGTTTCTATCCTCTCAAGTTACCATAATTCGCTTAAACTTGTTCAATATTGCAGGGAAGCGTGAAGGCAGAGTACGAATGTGGAGTACCATACTTTTCCATACAAAAGTACGACAAACCGTACACATACGACAGCACGCCAACCCCAACAACTAGTCGTCCAACAACGGGTGATTATGATTGGTCAAGCTATCCAACAGCTACGTTGCATTACCCAAGTCAACCATCGTGGAGTTTCGATTCAAGCAACTATCCACTGTGGTTCAGCTTTGGGCGCCGAATCGTTGGCGGTTGGGAAGCTCGGCCACATTCAATTCCATGGCAAGTGCGCTTGATGCGTCAAATTTCAAGCTATCAATATAGCGTATGCGGTGGAAGTTTGATCCAACCATTTGAACCCAGAAATGGTACCCAATTCGTGCTCACTGCTGCCCACTGCCTTTACACAGAGTACGTAGCGCTTAACCTATGATCACTGTAGTAGCCTAAGTGAATTCGGCTTCACCGTCCAGCCAATTATAGCGCTAAATACGCTATCAGCTCAAAGTCAGTTGAAAATCTTTTTCAGATACGGATACGCGTCAACCAATAGGCTAAGGGTGCTTGTCGGTGCGCACGACTTGAACAGCAACAAAGAAGCTAGCCAAATGTACATAGGCGTGAAAAATTACATGCATCATAGTTACAATGACGACACGAAGGAAAATGACATAGCCGTCTTGCAGCTTCAACGCTACGTTGCTTATACAAGTTACACCAGACCGGTATGCCTGCCAAAGCCGAATGAGCAATTACCTACAAATGCTTATTGCTTCGTCAGCGGATGGGGAACAACAATAGGTTAGAACTGAACAGTTGAAATGGGTGAAAGATAAATTTGCAACCTTTTAGAGGAAGGCAAAAGCTCAACATTGCTAAGAATGGTCGACGCGCCAATCATAAACGACAGCGAATGCTACGTTCATGACAGACTTCAGCAAATGGTATTTTGCGCGGGAACGTTAAGAGGTGGAAAAGACTCGTGCCAGGTGAGAGAAAAGCTCAACAATTAAGCCTGCTTTTGCGAAGCGTAAAAAATATGCGTGCAGGGTGATTCCGGAGGACCGCTGGTTTGTGAAGTCAATGGACGATACTACCAATATGGTGTTGTCAGTTTTGGAGCCGGCTGTGCCAGAGTTGGTTATCCAGGCGTATACGCAAGAGTACCCACTTACTTAAACTGGACCGTATCTGGATGTAGGAATATGGAAGCAACAAGTACCACAACTTGGGAAGAAGCAGGAAGCAGAGGTTTGGAAATACATGAGGACCCGACGAGAGAAAACGAATACTACGATAACTTCTTTGTTAAACCGGAACATTTCGAATCAGTCTTCAAAAAGGGTAAGCATTCAACTGGACTGAATGGATGCAGCTTAATCGCTGCCTTGCCCCTTTTAGTGCCAGAATTCCAGAGGCCGTCAAACAACTACTTTGGCCTTGAAGGAATGCAAAGTGTGTTCAGAAGGCCAGGATACACGAGCTCCTTGTTTAAGGATAATGTGGATCCTTCCATTTTTACTGACATATCAACTTTCCCAGCGGCAAATTTTCTTTTAAGACAAAATATTGAGACCGAACAGAAATGAGTAACAAGTAAAGATTAATAAATAAATAGAGGAATCTCTGCGAGTTCAAATGCGTTACGCTTCTATAAAAATAGCTAAAGCTAAGGATTCACGAGCGAATAAACAAGCGCAGTGTCCAACGAAAAGCGTATCGCTAAAAAGAAGCGTTTTAAAGGATGCATTCTCATCTTTTCACAAAATCCTGCTCAGCGTTACTTACAAGTTAGAATCTACGCTCGCTACTCGATGGAACATCTACCCATTAGTACATCAGCTCCTGGAATCAATTACAATCTAGTACCTGCCAAATAGACGCTCTCAGATTATACAGACTGGTAAAGAGTTCAAGGAATTTCAGAGTTTGACATTTAACGCTTTATTCTGCTTAAGCGCTGGCAGCATCGCGCTCAGTTACTAATAATTTACATACATATAAAAATGGATAAAAAATATAGAAGGAAAGAAATTATAAAAAAAACAAACTACATTTGTTTACGCTTTTTGCCGCAGAAAATCTGTTATTCCGAAATTTGCAGTTTTTGAAATCAAACCGAAACAACAACCAGATAACGCGCAAGCCGGTTACACTACTGGCGCCTAATGACGACGAGCTAAGCTGGAATCCACGAACAACCCAAATGACCAATGGGAAAATGGCATAGGCAATGCTTAGGCGACAGAAAGTTTTTCCACGTCATAGTACTATTCGGAACTGTAGAATAAAAAATATTATACGGTAAAACCGCAGCTTTAAAAGCATAAAACTTCGTAATGTGTTGAAGCCTTTCCATGACGTAAGCTTTTAATTACGGGTTTAAGCTCGACCGGTCATCAGCAGAAATGATGATGAGTCGAGCTTAGACCCGAAAGGTCCGGATGCAGCAGCTTTAACCGTAATAAAAAGAACCTTCGCTTCTTGAGACAAAAAGGACCTTCATACGCGATTGACTATTTTCCAAAGAAAGATTTTTCTTAGCGGCTTCCCATACTGCTCGTTTCTCGCCTTCAGCAAATGAAAAGGCCATATGCAATTCACTATAAGGCAAGAACAGTTTGGAAAGCTTTAAAATAAAGGAAAAACTTGTTTCAACGAAGCACTCAGCGTTATGTGCAAGAGGCTGCATACTAGTTACAACAAGCTATAGTTTTAGCATACACATTACAGGCAATGTATGAAATATCCGTGTTATTATGATACGAAGCATACCTTGCATAGGCATTATATAGGTAGAATGCTAAATACAATCGAAAGTGAAAGACTTCGCAACGGCGTTTTGAAATTTCATATATATATATATATATATATATATATATATATATATATATATATATATATATATATATACGGCCAGGGTACAAACCAATCACTTTATGCTTACACACAAACTCTAAATCTTTGGAGCTTTCGGGTTCTGGCGCCCTCCGTTTTCAACGATCACAAATGCACGTCCCATACACAGTGAGGTTAGTGGTGTAGGGGTAGGTCAGGTTAGTTACATAGGCCGGGCAACGAATGAATAACATTAAGAAGAATGCTAAATAATATTAAGGCAAAGTGAGAATCCCATTATGACAGTGGAGGCTTCTAACGCCCATGCTGTCACCTATGACCCCGCAGTCCTACAGTGGCGACACCTATGTGTAAGGTGTGCGGTTTTCTCGTTATGCTGTGCCTATGCTGTGCTTTTATTTTGGCTTAAGCTTTGGCTGGAGCAGAACACGATAGCCGGCAAGCTCCTACGACTAAAAAGCAGCACCTGACTTTTCTGAATCCTTGTCGGTTATCCTGTTCTATCCTAGCCTAAGTCAAGCCAAATATAGGCAAAGTATAGTCGGCAAAACAGCGAAAAAGCAGCCTACCTTTGTGCCATAGGTGTCGCCATTGTAGAAATGTAGGTTACTAGTTGCTGGGCTGCTATTAGGCATATTATAGAATGCATAGGAAATGTGTATAAAATATTAAGTGTTTCAAACACTGCCTACAATAAATACACAAAATTTGTATTAATAGAAAGGCGGTACGACTTATCACTATGCGCTTTTCTCACGCTGTAAGACATGCTAGCAATAATTTTGCGATTAAAGTTAGCACAGGAAGTACTGTTAGCTCATTGCGGCTGTTTTGTTTAGGCTGAGAATATAGAAAAGAAAAGTGAGATGTTGTCATTTAAAAAAAGCTGTATGATAGTCAAAAAGCAAACTTACACATCAATGTGTATATGAAAAAGTAATTTATTACCCGTAAACCCAACATGTATGTAGTTGAGATGATTTGAAAAAAATCTATTAACACGGACGCTCCGTTGATTTATTGAAAAACAAAAGGCAGTTGTTCCTTCCTTCTATTTCGGCCAATCCCCTTTCCAGGAAAATCGATGTGTGCGGAGCAAGTCGGCTTCGGAAATTTACGTACTGTTGACTTACTTTGACGTACAAACTTTTATTTGCACTTACAGTCGAAACGAAAATGTATTTCGTTTTGCTGAACACTACGCAAGGACAGCACTAGCGCAGGCTCTTTCCATTTCTTATGTAAGTACGAATAAAAAATTTTTACTTTGAAGAATCAGACAGCCGCGTCTTACACATCTCCTCGAAAATGATGCCATAAAAGGAGTGAGAACTGTGTTGTATTAATAGTACGAACTGCGGGTGCAAGGAAGAACATTTCGTGTTGCAGTGCCGTAATGGATACTCCTATACGGCTGCAGATGTTAAAGCAATTAAAGAAAAGTCAACTAAAATTTGAATATACCGTCCGGCACCGTATTTATACATGCTTTTCAGCCAAAGAATGCTATCATTTACTAATTAAGGCAATGCCGTAACTTAACATGCAAAAATAACTACGATGCCGATTGCAATAGATTGTATTAGCGCTCACTTCGAGAAAACGTTCACCATAAGTAGGATGCCTTTCTATGGCACAACTGAATCGACATTCCATTGGCCAACAAGTAATAGTCAGGTTGGACCTACTCCGCTTTAAAAACTAAAAAAACCTTACTCTCAATTAGAGACAAGTTTCAAAAGCACTCAGTTTAATTAGCATAAACAGCACCTATTTGGCACTTTTACCTGAAATGTGTTAGGCTCTATTTTTTTATATTGGAAGTAAACGTAAACATGTATTAGTCATAGCAAAAAGAACCTGCATTAGGTGTAAGAATATGTTCTTGAACAGTTTCGCCGAATTACCCTAACTTTAGTCAGTAACACTCAGGTGCGTAAACAAACTGTGGGGCAGCGCGAGGTAGACTATAAATCTCAAGCCTAAATACGACTCTACTTATGCTTAACGGAAGCTTTCGGGATACGGATTTTTTGGGATTCTAATCGTGCACCATCAACAACCTAATGTTGGGTATTGCATAGCGTAAAACAATGCAAACCTGAAACTCACTTCAATGTTAAATTGAAATGTAAAAGTCAAGCTGATGGCAACCTAAAAGTATTTACACGCGCGGAGAGCCATTTGCTGCTTTTCATAGCTCAAAGCAATGGAAATATGCAACCGTTATAACCTTAGCATAAATGAGACTTATTGGCTTTATGCAGATTTTAAGGCGGCAAAAGAAATATACTCGACTGCCTTCGACGTTACAAATCATCTTTTTCGTAAGTCAACAAAGCGAAGAAAAAAGGCAAATATTTAAGCCTTTTTTAAGGCGTTAGCAATTGAATTCAAGGAAGGACGACAAATGTGTACACTCAATGAGAAAGCAGTACGCTTAAATTGACTAAATAAAATCAACTGTCGTACGGCAACTCGTCGCAGCGTTAAATGGGTTACCGATACTTTGTAACGCAACAAACGTTTGTTACGCGCGAAAAATTACTAATTGCAAATGCAATGCAGCTCGATTGGACAATGCGCGACAGAATAAAGAATTGTTTCGCAGCGGTGTGTTGAACATTGTCGAATGAAACGTCTTTAAAGCAACAACCCGCGCGGGCAAAATTAAATATAAATTCAGGGAAAAACCACACTTGCATCGATTGACGAGATTTTCAAAAAGTGATACGTCAAAACCAAATCAACGATAAGTCATTATAAAAGATTGACGAACGTTAGCGCACGCGGTGAAGTGAAAACACGGAAAATGGCGGCCAGTATTCTTTTCGTTCTATGCTCAACCCTCTACATGGTAAGGCGCTGTCGCGGTTGAATAGATAAACTTTTCTTTTCTCTTTGCCCAACCAAATTTGTACTAACATGCAGCGTAATTCAACTAACTTTTCAGTCAATGGTTAATGCTTATTACGAGTGCGGCGTGCCGGCTTTTTCCGTTTTGAGACGTTCGCCAAACGAGAGAATTGTGAATGGATGGGAAGCGAGACCGCATTCACTACCATGGCAAGTACGTGTAACTATTCTACAACCAGACGGAAAAGAGAAATTGTGCGGCGGCAGTTTGGTACAACTGACAGGACTTTCAAACGCAACCGTATTTGTTCTTACAGCCGCCCATTGCCTTCTAGTGGGGTACGTCTTAACTCGCTTCTTGGCAGTAAAGAACTTTATAGTCTAATCGCTTCTGCCACGGCAAACTTACACTGGCGACACCTATAGTGAACGATCTGCTGTTTTCTTGTTATGCTGTAGTTATTTTTTGGCTTAGGCTTATGCTACGGGAAAACGCGATAGCCAACGAAGCTGTGTGACAAAAGGAGCACCCAATTTGTTCGCACCTTTGTCAGCTGTTCTATTCTATCCTAGCCTAAGCTTAAGCCTAAGCCAGGATATGAGAAAAAACAGCTCATTTGTTTCCACACAGATGTCGCCACTGTAGGCTTTTAGCGACTTAGGAGAAAAGAGTCGATTTGCCAGCTTGCCATCAGGTGGCGTATAGAATGCTTAGGAAATTAGCATAAAATATTAAGAGCTTCAAACATTGCCTGTAACGTATGTATTTAAATGAGTAATAATAATTTCAGTGGCGTTTACATGCAACCACGTAATGTAAAAATTCTTGCTGGGGCACACGATCTAAAAAATCAATACGAGATCGGACGAAGCTACGTCCGAGTTCGAACATATACAACTACCAACTATAACAGCGATACGAAAGATAACGATATAGCATTGCTGGTTCTACAGTACAGAATACCATATTCTGAATACGCGAGACCTGTATGCTTGCCGATGCAAAGCGAAAGTCTACCCATAGGTTCTACATGCTTCGTTAGTGGATGGGGAACGCTAAGGGGTAAGTAAAGACAGAATGACTAAAACTTTCAAGTAACTAGAACAGCTCGCGACGTTCAGAAAACGGACCAGCAGCCGACCTACTGCAAATGGTTGACGTGGAGGTCTTAAATGACCACTCATGCTACATACCGTCAAGCAAACGCCAAGCAATGTTCTGCGCTGGACACTACATGGGTAAAAAGGATTCATGCCAAGTGAGCCGCTCAAATTATGTTCACCACTTGAACTTAACGAATTCAGGGTGATTCTGGCAGCCCGCTCGTTTGTTTACGAAACGGCAGATATTACCAATATGGAATTGCGAGTTTTGGCGTTGGTTGCGGCAGACCCTATTATCCGGGCGTTTACACTAATGTGAAGAGCTATACTAACTGGATGCAACGAGAAGCTGAAAATTTGAATCAGCAAGTTAGACAGACAATGTCCTATGAACCTACCAATCGAGAATCAGTACTTGAAATTGACGAATCGGCAGCACAGTATGTGGATGACTACTTCATCGATTTAGCTAAGGCGAAAGCTGAAGGAATGCTTAACATCACAACTGGTAAAGCAGTAAACAGTAAGACGCTAAGCATGAAGAACAGGTCGATGAACATAACGACCTATTTTCAGTCACAGCTGACAGACTACCAAAAAATAATGCGTTCAATAGGACGCGGCTGACCAGCATGTTCATTAAAGAGGACGACAAAGTACCTAGAACAACAACAAAACCAACTATTTCTCTAAAGCCAACGCTTAATGAAGACTACGTCTACTACAGACCGAAGAAGCAACCGAACCCAACCTATCCTTGGCCAGGTAAAAATTACGAACGCTTTTTCAAAGCAGTGCCCGACAGAAGCTAATTTTCGTTAGCCGACCTGCCAAGACGACCTATCGTACGCAGCAGAAGCAGCAGCATTGAAGTGATTTCAACGAGGAATGTAAACGGACGGTAGGACGTTCTTCGAACCGTACAAACGTGCATCTCACCCAACACATTGCAGCATCGTAACAAATCACAAAAAAGTTTACAGGGAGACAAGGACAACGTCGCTTAAGTAATTCAAGTACGAAACAAGGCGCTACAAAGTTGCGCAAGAAGCTAAACACAACAACGTCTTTAAACAATGCCTTACCGGAAGATTTGTTGTTTGGTCGTCGACGCCATTAAATTTTCATTGAACATACTGCGATTGAACGAAAAGCTGGTGGCTGTTGCGCACATCGAATGCGGAAATTTCACGGATTGCATTTTCGAAAGATATTTACCGTAAACCAAAGGCAGTCAGGTACTTATAAACTAACGGACAGTCAGCGTTGACGCATCGTCTGTTCGAGCCTGCAGAAACGATTAAGAGTTTATTTCGCGCAACAACGGGACCGACGGCATCTCAAAAACTCGGTGCTTTTGGTCTGATGCAGGGCGAACAGTTTTACTACCAAATAAAAAGATTAGAAAAATTGATTTCATAAAAAAATAATAGCGCAGCCGACGCAAACGAATTGAGTGCCTTTTTATTCGATTTTGGCCAACTTGTCAGCCCGGGAATGGAAAACTCAGCGGAGTACCTGCGCATCAACTGAACGGTAATTTTGCAAACGTGTCCACTGCTTCAAATGCCACCATAAACGATTGCGCAGTAAGGCACACGTTTACACTTAATTACGCAATGGCAGGCAAAGTTCGTTGCGCACTTAACAACTGCAGCCAAAGGTTTACAAGCGTCCGTTGAATTATTAAAATTTTTTCAACTTGCCGCTGGGTCCATTGCCACTAATGTCAAACCGTTTTTAATAATTTATCAGGCCGTGAAAAAAAAGTATACGCAACGGTACTGTAGTCGCGAAAAACTAAAAAGAAATGGAAACTTCACGACACGTCGTTTGGACGGGAAACAAGCCCGAAAGTGTAGACCTAAGCTGACTGAATACGGGGAAATAAATGTCTACGGAAAAAACGTGGCTATTCAATGTAAGCCATACAGGTGAGGGAATCGGCGGAGAGAAAATTTGAAATTTTCCCTTAGGCAAATCCAAAGCCTTCGCTACACTCGCGAATGGCCAACAAGAGCATCTGCCTTAATTTGTCGTACGACTCATATGGCGGCAGGTCGAGTTGATTGAAGCTAAAGAAAAAAATAACCGAATAAGTTACAAAAAAAAACAATAACCATTCGTCTGTGCAACTATTACCATGTATGCGCTGTTGGCAAACGGTCAACTGAGCGATCGTCACGGTGAATCTGGAAACGTTGAACACCGTGCATACCCTGCAAAGAGGCAAATCCCTGCAATGGGACGCGACTGGTCCCTGTGACAAATTGAAGCAACTTGGCCCTATCGGCGTGGTCGAAGGATCGTACGGCACGCCAGAACCATTGGATCTTCAAACCAACATCAATTCAGCTAGTGCGCCAAACCGACAAAGAACGCATACCTGCACCGAAGACTTTGTATACTTGTGATATTCAGTGTTCTGCTGAAGATCGTCAATGTCAATAATTGGCAAACCGCTAATCAACAACTCCAGTTCTTGTTCATTGAAAATGGAAATTAGTTCCTTCGGTATGATCTCGTAGAAACCTTTCAAGAAAGCGTTCAGCTGCTGTCGTATGGCGCCTGGAAGGGACGTCAAACAAAAATGTCCTTACTTAGACAAAATGAGCTCATTCTCTACCTGTCATTTTCATTTGACACACCAGATTGACGTACTCTTGCTTGTTCTGATCGGTCACCAGCGTGGAACGACCATTCTCCTTCAGGTCGCGCAAATCGCGAACGCCAAATTCTTCCACTTCCAACGAAAAGGTAATGTCGTAACCGAGCTGGGACACCGGATTTTCCAGCAAGTAAAACAACGACTGATAAAAGGACGGATCCTCAGACTCCATGTCCGTATATCTTTAAAAAAATATTTGCATAAATGCGGTCAGTCCATCGCAAAGCATCCTCCTCCTACTTGACAGGCTTTCCAAGGATATGCTTGTAGAAGGCGCGAGTGAAGTAGCAGTCCAAATACTTGTTGTCAAAAACCGCTTTGGCAATTAGGCGACCGATGAACTTGAAAAAAATTTACATACAGAGTTTGTCGGAAAGGAGGATACATTGTTTTCGTACTTGGAAATATTCCAGGTGATTCTTATTGACGTACGACGCCGGATTGATCATGTAGGTTACACGATCGCCAGGCGAAGTCATGAACAGGGCGTAGTTGGGATTGAAAATCTCTCGAGTTATTACGGAAAACCACTCGCGCAACAGACCACCGGCATCCTGCCCTTCCTCGCCTAAGGCGGCCAAATAAAAGTCGCCCGCAACAACAACAACAACAACAAGAAAAAACAACAAACCTTCAAACATAATATAAAAGCGACCTTTCCATTGTTCGCTTCGAAGGCGACACAGCTCGCGAAAACTATTCTGGAAAATACGATCCCGTTTGACGCGAACGGCTATATCTTCTCCCCTGAAAAATCAATGACATTTTGACAGTGGCCCAAATTCAGTATATGAAAATTAAGTAACTTTTAACGAAACGTTATACAACCATCGATGCATAGAGAAAGTAATTTTTACGTACCTGTAGCCTTGCTCCATAGCTTCAAGCTCGCGTCGGAAGTATTTTCTCTTGATGTCAAAGTCCAAAATTCTTGTGTAGTTGACCAGCACGGAAAACGGCCCGCTGTTGAGCGGCACCTTCGTTTGGCGCAGAATCTGATTGAGCACGCTGCGATGCTTTTCTGCAATGCAAGATGAACCTTCGCACGATTCAAAAAAACGAAACGAAACGAAAGCGTTACCTGCAAATCGAACAAACTTTTGTATGTCGGCGCTCAGCTTTTGATAACCGGGATTGGCAAATACGGACAGTTCGGTCACCGAAGTGCTGGCGTCAAAAGGCGTCGGCGATTGGGCAATTTCCATGCCGGTACTTTCGCTTTCCGTTCTTGACGACTGGAGCAGCGTAGACAACTGTTCCTGCGCATCGTTAGTTTGAACATTTAAATACTGTAAGTGAAAAGGCAAAATTTTTCTATTTACCATTTCCGACTTGTTGTCGGCATGCAAAATGAAAAACGCTTCGACGGCCGGTTGCAACACAAGCACAGTATGTGGATCGTTGCTTAGCGCCAGCCGCGACAAACAAGTGCTCAACAGTTCCCATAGCTTATTGTCCTTCAATGTTGTGCACAGCGCTTCCAACTCTTCCTTCGTTACAAGCTGATTGTCCTCCGCTGCAACGAGAACGAAATTGGAAATAATGTCGTCACCTTCACCATTGACGTATATACCTTTATTTGGCTCGCGACTAGTGCTTGGCGCCTCGGTGGTTGCCTGCTCATTGGAAGGTGCGTCCGCGGCATTTTGTTGTTGCTCTTCGCGAATAGGCTCGCGCGACCCCATCGGCGGAAGGGATAAGATTTCTCGAAAACGTACCGACACCGGTATACTGGAACCATTTCGCAACGTAACTAAACAAACGCGCCATAAGAAGATGAAGCACCTAAGATGGAAGGAAAAGCGTTTCAACTTACACGTCTGTTCGTTAATGGGCGCCGGCGGTTGTCCGTTGCGCAATACGCTGCTTTTCAATTTCAAAAACAAAGTGACCGTTCGCAACAGACAAACCTGAGTTGAATTCTTCTCATTCATTTTCAATATGGACGCGCACTGCAACTCTTTGGCGGCAAGTGGGCGAGCCGATCTTGGAGGTACGTTGCCCGACACGATCACGGTCGAACCGGTGAACCTTAAGCAAACAATAGTTAACTAAAACAATTGTTTCGAATAAGCAATTTACCTGTCGACCATTATTCCCTTACTTCCGCTTCGAGTGAAGGCTGGTGGTACTGCGGTCGACGACGTTGAAGGCGCACGGTCGTCCTCCTCCTCTTGCTGAAGATCGTGAAGAAGAGCATTGATTTCGTCGCTTAAGTTTCCCGCCAATTCAACCGCCGCATTGACCAACAAATGAAATATGCGCCTCTGAGTGGCCAAACCCAAATTCAAGGCACATTTTGTGAGCAAATTGTCCGAATCGCCTCGGCTGTCGTCCCCATTTTTACACCTTGTGTGCATCTGCAACAGGTAAGATCGATACTGAAGGCAATTCATCCTTTCGCGACAACGTCATTACTTCAATCAACAGTTTCAACTGCTCTTCAAGGAATACACGTTCGCTTAAATCTTGACCGCCTCGGCTAGCCAAATTGCTCAGCTTTACCGTATCCAACGCGTCGGCAATGGTGGACAAAAGACGCAAAAAGTAGTTCATTATGTATGGTCTATCCATAATAACCGGATGACTAAGCATCAGCATCAATTGGCCGAATGGCGCCTCCTCAAGCGATGTGTATTCAACAGCTTCGGGATATCCAAACGAAGCAACGTGCCGGGAGTGAAGCGGTTTGCCACTGCCGTCCAACGAATCCGACGGTGCCACATTTTTGCCAACCACCGACGTTGCGTCCAGTTTCATTAAAATTTCCCAGAAGTCGGTACTTGGAAAGCAAAAATTCAAACTTAAAAAATAACAAGCTTACCGGCGCGCTTACTTGGTCGCTTGCCTTCCGTCGCTCGAATCGTTTCGCCGACGCGAGGGACCCGCCGATGCTGTCGGTCCCGCTACTGACGACGATGCCTTATGGGCGATGGTCGGCTTTTTGCCCTCTTCGGTTGCGCCACCCTCAGACGCGGGTGTTGTTGTTGCAGCTCCCGGGAAAAAAGCCGTAGGAAATATTTTCGCCAAAGTAGTAAGCGAAGCGATCATTTCGCAGCACAGCGCCGGCAAAAAGAGCGGATTGATATTCATGTTTACCACGTTGTTCGAACGCTTGCCGGCAGATCGTTGCTGCCTTGGTTGGAAAACTTCAATATGTGTACCCATTGAACTTTTTACAACCAAGTTTAGCCATCTTTGCGAGTTGACGTCGACTGTATTGATCGAAATTCCTTTGGACGACGCTTTCGCCGGACATGGTTGTCGACCAACCGGCGTTGAATGACCGCTTGAAGCTTCAAGCGAAGCCCAATCGACTTTCGGCACGCTTGCTTCTTTGGCGGAACGATAAGTTCGATCCAAAATGGACAAGAAGGTACGTATCAACCAGTCTCGAGTGCCGGGCTCGTAGCAAAGATTCTTGAAGAGGCGATGCAGACGAGTAGAATTAAGGTTTGGATTATGGCAGAAGAACAGAACAATAAGACAGCTCAATGATTCCTTGTCCAACAATGGTGAGCAACGGATACCAAAGGCAAGTCGAGGTGGAGGACTGCTGGGCGTATAATCTTCATCGTTTGGCGGCGAATCAAGAAATATCGACGTTCCCGTACGACGATACCCTGACGAACGAACGGCACCCTGACGCCGTAATGTCGTCCTTAGAGTCGCGGAACGTCGGCCTAAGATTAAGCATCTATTAGGTCGCAACTTGAACGTTTGAAAGTTTACATGCAAATTATGAAGCAATTTTACGCAAGTCAACGCTGGGCATTGGACAATAAAAGGAAAAAGAAGACGTACCAATGTCGAATCGATTAAGCATCCCGTATTGCCTCAACGAGTTTAGCATGGATACATGGTAGGGATCCCGATTGCCGGCCGTTGCTCGAAGTCGGCGAGCCTCTTCGGCAATATGATTTGGCAACAGCGCAATTTGGCTATCGTCCGCGTCGGCTAACACTTGCTCTCTTAGCGCTCGTGGCAATGTATCAAAAAAGGCGGCCAAGTCCAATGGGGCGTCCGGTGCTTCTCGCTGTTGGCGAGCCTGTTGACGAGACAACCGATGTTGCGCCAGTACCTGACGATAAATAGGAGGACGATGGATCAGTCTTAAAGCCTCCCGACGGCAACACTAACCTCGTCTTGCAGTTCCGGCGGTAGGGCGACCAAAAATTCGTAAGAAATATCAGAGTCGAGTGCATTTTCGTTCGAAGCATTTCCGTCTGCGGCAGCGCCGCCCTCCCGACGTTGCCCACTTTGGCGCATCTGCTGTTGAGCTCTCAGAATTTGCAACTGATCAGCAATGACCTCTTCGCGTATATTCTCGGGCAATTCGGCCAAAAAGTTTTGATCAATGCCTTCGGGCAATTCGACGTCGCCAAGAATTGCTCTCAAACGAGGATCCGTTACACGGCTCAAACCTGTAGACGCTTGCGGCACAGCGACCGGCTCACCGCCGCCGCCGCCCACAAGGTCGATTGTGATCGCATCCGGTTGGCTAACCGTTACGACTTCAGCTTGACTGACCGTCGTTTCGTGCCTTTCTGTAAAGGAACGTAGGAAATTTGCATCAGAGTTGCCCAAAGAAAACAGAAGAAACAACGAAAGCTTACCGCTGCCGCCATCGGCACCACTTTCGTCTTCACTGGCAGGAAGTTCAACAGCAGTATGAAAAGTCGGCGTTTCAGCAACGAATGTTGTATCCTCTTGTACTTGCGCCGTTGGCAAAGGTTGACTAGGAGTTATTGGATCAGCGGAAACCGCGGGTTGCTCACTCCGCGGCTCTTCAATCGTCGGTTGAGTAGTCTGATCCATCGGTGTGCTAGTTAAAAGGTCCGTCGCTGTCTCCATGGAACCTGTATGTTCACCAGCACGATAAAATGAAACGTTTGCATAGCAATGCGCCATATACGTATGCTCTTACAGCAAGTACAAAGCTACTTTCGAAAGGGCGCACGTTAAACATTGAGGAGATGAGTTCATATCCTTAGGTGCTATATTTAAACTACCGAAGACCAAAGAACGCTGGAACAGCATGACTAGCTGGGATACACTATCTCTTCGCGACAACCCGAACCAGCAAGACCTCAATTTCGACTGAGCGCGAGTTGGCTGCTTACGATAACGTACTAATAATCCGAAACACTATCATAGCAACAATAGAATGCAATGAGTTGAATTTGCAAAGGCATACCTGTTTCAGGTTGCTCAATGTTAGTTTCGGACGAGCTGCCCAGACTCGCGGTGGCCACAGAGGGCGCGTCGGCTGTTGGTGGCTCATTCGGCGCTACAGTTGATATCAATCACGTGAACAACAAAATAGTGCGCGGATATACTTACCGGTTACGTTCAAAATATCTTTGACAACTTGCGCTAAATCTTCCCTCGCCTTTTTCTCTTCCAAGTCTTTCATCTCCTCGTCGTAGTAACGATTGAGCACGTCCAAAATTGGAAATCGTACGGCTAAAATGCAAATTATTGCACTGACACGGCTGCACCGGGAGGTAAACAAAACCTGTTGTGACCACATTGCAATAGTTGGAGTCGAGTAGACGACTTTCGAATTCCCAACTGACGGACGACGAGTTTATAATGGTCGAAAGGTCCATAGTGTCGTGGTCAAGTTCCTCCCAACCCTGCGGCAGGGGCTAAAAATCAGTTGCCGCTTCAAATGGACATATACTTACCAATGAATTGGGCAAATCGGAAGGTATGGTCGTTTCCGAAAAGTCCAAATAAGGCACCAGTCTTGCGTGCGGGTTTAAGCTGCTATTGAAAATGATTGGTCAACTGGGAAGCTCTCAATGAATTAAACGTCAACCTGGTTCCAACTAGAGAGAAGACATCCCGCTGCGCACGATAGCGCGCATTCTGTCGACGAGTCATTACAGTTGGCTCTAGTCTATAGACGGTGTGCTGATTGGAACCATTGAGAAGAGTTCTGTTCAAATTGCTTGCTGGTCTTACTACCATCAGCTGACGGTGCGTAGCACCAGGACCATTGGTTGGTGCCAGCGGGCTTGTTTCAGCCGAAGGCTCAGAATGTCTAAGCAATATTGGATGGGCAATAGCGATTGGCATGTTGGGAACTGTACAAACACAAATGCACATTAGAATGTAGAACACAACAGTTTACGGAGAAAAGTTTACGTGTGCCAGTTTGGCTGTACGGACGCGTCGTGGCCGCTAGGAACTGCTCGACGTCAGGTATTGTGAAACCCATGCCGGTTCCCGTAGGATAAACTGAAACTAAAAAAAATCGACACACTCAAAACTGTTTGTGCAAACGAGTCCAACCTAATTCTCTGGAAGAGCGCGAATGATTACTGGCAGGAACCAAAGCCCTTCTCAGCGCTTCGGTAATTCTACTGAACGCTCCGACTTCTTCAAGATGGATGTCAAAATCTTCGGTTACACTGGCTAGCTGCAATAGAAAGTCGGTTTTAAGTAAACAAAACTGCATATAGCGAATAGCGTATAATAAATTTCACCTCTTGCATAGAAATACGTAAATCTTCTTCCAGATTTCTGTTGATATCCTCGTATTCGGATTCCTCCTCTTCCTGATCCGTTGCGTCGTTTCCCTCCTCATTTTCCCCTTCCTCTTCTTCTTCATACTCATCGTCATCATCGTCGTCGTCTTCCTCTTCCTCATCTTCGTCATTTTCAACATCGTCATCTTCCTCCTCCTCGTCATCCTCTTCTCCTTCAGTGACCGACGTTGATCTTTGGCCATCCTCTTCGACCATTATCACTTCCTCGTCAAGTATGTCACCTTCCTGAGAGGAAATATCCATAGCGCTGCCATCCTCGTTATCCTGCGATGATATGGCCATATCTTCAGCTCGGCCGAAAGACAAGGAAATTCTGCTCGAGTCGTCGCCATTGCCAGTTTCGGATGGACGATTACCGTCGGGCGAGCCTGGATGTGCTTCGTTGCCATCCCAATTGTTCTGATCGGCTCTGTTCTCGCTTACTGGCCGCACGACTATGGGAAATAGATTTTCCAAAAAGGAGATATCCAAAGAATTACGAGACGCCGAACCTTGACGCCCGGACGACGAACCGTGGCGATGACGATGGCTATTGGCTGCTTGTCGAGGCTGTCGTTGCTGGCTTTGCTGCTGACTGCCGGAACCGTTGGCTATGGTCCGATTTTGGGCTGCGGAACGACTGGACGAGACGGGACATAGTACAAAGCGAGCGATATCCTCCATTGCCTTTAGTACGGCGTTCATTGTACCAATGGTGTTCGGGTCGGATAAGTTCAGATAGTGAGGCACATTAGCCAAATCGGTCAACAGACGCTTTTTCTGAATCCATTTAACTATGCTATTGGCTCGGCCCACATGTTCGCCGGCGCCTCTTTGATCTCTGTTCTGCGAATTGCCATCACGCCACGGACAAGCATTCTTCATTACCGTCACCAGCGAGACGATGGCCATGATACGCCTGTGTTTATACTAAAATTTGATAGAAGCGTTGACGACTCAAATTAGCATAAATGAACGTTGAGCCTACCAGACAATTCTGCGGCAACATTAACGCTCTGAGCAACGCCAATTTTACCTCGGTGACCAGCATGGACAAAACTTCCTCATTTTGAGTTGAAGCAGCCAAAGAGGCGATCACCAACTTTACGGCCGAACCGCATTCCTTTTCATAGGGCATCAACTCTTCGATCAATAAATTGTCCAATATATACGCCAACGCGGAGCGAGAAGGAGAACCTATCGGCCCTCCTCCCGACTGGTTGGACGATCGCTTTTTAGCCTCGCTGGATCGTTGTACAAGATCAGCCGGAAAACGATAGGATACAAAGAAATCCGGCACTTCGGGATAATTATGAATCAATTCGGCTAACAACGCCAGCACGGAAGATCTAGAAACCGACGGCATGTTCGAAGTCTGCACTTCGCTAAAAACAGTGGTGCTGGTAGGCAAAGCGCCTCCTTCCTGGAAATAATAAGAAAAATGTTTCTTGAAGGGATAAAGAAATGCTTTACGTTGACCGCTTCTCCCACTGGACATTCGGAGCCGGCGACACTGCCATTCTGAGCAACATCGGCGGATTTTCCCGCGCAGGGCGCCTCCGTTGCGTTGGCTAAAAAAGGTAGTTTCGATGGGCTTACAATGAGATGCGTCAAACTCGCTTACTTCCCGCTGTTTCAAGGTCACGCGTCAGGTAGTTGAGCAATGCGGACAGAACGGTTTGCGAAGTGTGCCCCAAAGGCGGGCACTTGTCAGCGTCATCGCTGGGTTCGCAGCGAATGTTCAAAAATGGGCAAGTTGCCCGAGCATCCGGATTGTCCCTTTCATCTGCAAGCAATGGTCAACGTTGACAAAGGACGCGAAAAACAACAAATAAGCGGCGCTCGTTGGACTTATCGCTATCAGATGTTTTTTACGAAATGAGAAGCTGATTTCATACGACTAAGCTTAAAGTAATATGAATTTTCAAAACGCCGTTACGACATAAAGCTACAGGTATGCGAATAGAGGGCGTATGTCGCTTGCTTACATGAAGAAGGCAGGGACGCCTTTAGGCGGACAACTCTACAGACGACCTTTATAAAAGTTTCCATGTCTCGGCAAGCGACGTGTTCAAAACTGCGCAGCATAAAATTGAAATCTCGAATCGGCGACGCATTGTTGTTCGAACTGGGTCGACCAAGGAAAGTTCGAATCGTCTGAAAAAAAGGAAGGAAAGAAAGAAAAAATGGAACCGAAATCGTAGCGAAAACGTAAAGCCGACCTTTTCCATTAGATGGTCCAAAACGGGCGCGTCTTCGAGCAAGTGACGCACAATCAAGGAAACGATAATTGTAAGTTCATTGAAAAATTGCGACGCTCTCAGTTCAAGCAACTTTTCCACACCGCCGCTGCTCACAAACGCCAAAGCTAAGGAGTGATTACGCGTAAAGCGCAAGCATAAACGCAGCACGGCTTGCAAGCAGTCCGACTCGGTTTGAGGGCACAACAAGTCGCAACAGATTCTAGAAAAACACGTCGTCTCTCAATTTGGCTTTAAAAGGAAAAAGAATTTAACACAAACTGACTTCAACAGACGAGATTGGTAAGCGGCTTCCAGCGTGGGCAAAGAAAAGTTTTCGTCACTCACGTATCGCAGCGATGGGAAGGAAAAAGGTTTTTTCGTAGCTGAAAAGTCCAAATAATAAAACAAACATCGCTGCCGCGCACTTACTGTCGACGTCTTCTCCCTCTTTGACCAGTATTGGGTAAAACATCACTTTGCGATCAACGCCAGTTTCCATGTTAATCTAAAGAGCGGCAAGATAAAACGGTAACGAAGAAAGAAGAAAAAAAAAGTTTTCGGGATTCGAGGATAACCTGAACCATCTTGTTGAAATCGATCATGACACGACGTCGATTGATGGAAAGACGTAGACTGCTTTCGCCGTCTTGGTACGCATTGTTGATCAGCCGCATGGTCCATAGGTGGTAAGGAATCCATTTGCGGTCGAAGTACTGCCACAATAGCGAATGGCACTTAAAGAAAAAAAACTACAAACAAAACAATGGGATCGTACAGCATCTACCTTTGGTATACGACGAATTCGTTCGACTTCAGCAACCGCTGCCTCGTACAAGTCGAGACATACAAGCAACGGCGTCAACCATCTGGGTAACACTGCGGTACAGTCGACCAACGTCACATACTTCAAATAGTAGCAAACAGCGTACTCCGTCAGACCAAATAGCTTTGATAAAATCAATTCGGGATCGCGGAAAAAGAAATACGCTATTGGAGCACCGAATTCCTAAAAACAAATTACGGCAAAAACCGATTTAGCACAATCGCTGCTTTCTTACGTGCAACAGTAGCGACAGCAAATGCAAATGAACAGACAACGACTGAGCCAAGTCGCCAATACATAAATGCTGGTAACCGTCCTTGCTTACGTCGCTTCTGTCGTCTACCAAGTTTGACGTAATGGATTTTTCCTTCAGAGCTATCTGCAACAAGCATTCGGCGGCATTAGGACAAACTAAGAACGTTAACCGATCTACGGGCGTCACCTTGCCGAGAAGCAATGAGAAAAAGGGTTGAAGGTTGGCAAATCCGCACAATTTGACCGTAACGATCACCAAGTCAGCCGTACGATAGACAAGTGCGGGATAGGATTCCAGCAAGTCCAACAAACCGTACAGATGGCTAAATTGCCTGGCAAATGTAAGGAATGCGTCTCTTGGAGATGTCGTTTGGTTGTCCACGTCGGTAGCGGAACTGGCAACAGGTGGCGGAGGAGGAGGAGGAGTCTATATTCAAAACAAAGGCAAGCAAATTTTTAAAAAACTCAAACAATAAATCACTGGACGAGTACCGGGGTTGCAGCGCTTTCTTGACTCGGTTGGCTGCCTGCGCTTGTCTGCAAAACAAAAACAACAATTACGAGGAGTGAACGTTAGAAATTCAAATTTCCCAACCAAAGCTTCCTGGTTGCGGCGTCTCGAGTTGGCCGAAGCAACCAAGCAAAATTCCGTCGCCTGTTCAACATTGCTGCACGTCAGCAGAGCGTCAAGCGCCAGCTCGCGAGAAAAGCCCATATCGAGAAGCTAAAAAAGCAAATCAAAAAGTCTAGACACTTCAAAAATAAAATAAAACAAACAAATACATTACGGAAGAAAATTGCTACTCGAACCTTTTGATCTAACAAAGTTTTAAACCGCGCAAAGCCTTACGGCATCTGGATGACAATTAAAGATTGTCAAAAAACCGGCAACGCTTTCTTTGCGTTTAAGTGTTTGAGCATTACAAAGGAGCAAAGGAGAAAAAAGTCTTTGCTAGCGCCAAGCGAGCGACAATACATTACTTGGACGCTCAGCTTTTGAAAATTGTTACTTGAGTTCACTAAAGACTACGGTACCCTGCAATTTGAAAATTTGAAATGTTCCCCCACGCCAACTTTACAGACAGCCTTGCGCGTCTTTGATAATTTTCGGCAAAGCGAGTCTGCCGGAAAAGATAACGGAACGCAAAACAAAATGCGTCAACGCTTACTCGTTCAAAACTGGAGTGGTCTACGAATCGTTCCATTTCATTTCTGACTTCCACTTCGTCGCTGGCCGCCTGCGCCTCGCTATTGGAAGGTTTTTGCACCTGAACGAAAAATAAACAATAACAAATAACTTGCAATAAAATAGAAGCTGACAGACCATGCGATTGTACTCCCTTTGAGTAGCTTGACAAATCAGCGCCAACAGCGGGTCAAGCAAAAATGGCAATGTGTTGTTACTTCGCACAACGCGCTTCCACAAACCCATTACCAATGGATAGAGCAACTAAAAAGGAAAAAATACTTCAACGCGCAGGCATTGATGACCAATTCTTACGCAGTTTGCAGCGTTCATGAAGGTGTGAAGAAATGTGACCGTCTGTCGATCCAAAGCGTCTTCATTTTGGGGAGACCCAACGATGCCAAGGATATTCTCGATTAGCCATAATGACTCTTCCATAAAATGCTTAAAATCGTCTGCAATAGGCAAAAAACCTAAGAATGGCTAAAAACTTCCGGTGAACTGTTAGCGGCATTCTACCTCCAGCCGACGAGATGAACTTCGGCTCCCAAACGCTGTCATCGTCGACAAGTTGCAACAAACACCTGCAAAGCAGAAATGTCAATGCTAAAAACAAGGCAAAGCAGTTTCGTTTGCCTAAGAAAGGTTGCAAAAAGCCCGCTGCTATGCAACTTTTCCAAAACTGAGTGCAACATGCGCTTCGAGTCTTCGAACAGCGTCACCTGAAGCGCCTGGATGTTCTGTAGCATAAAAGTGGCCCTGAAAAAATATAAACAAATGGCGCCAACAGTACAACTAAGAGGAGCGGACGAAAAAATGATCTTACCACATCTTCGGAAGCGCCGTTTGCCTGGCGCTGAAGCTGCGTATTAACGATTGATGAACGGCAAAGATGACGGAAAGCATCAGCGGATCTCCGTAGATGGGCGGATGACATCTGACGTAGCCGTTAATCCGGCGATTTCGAATAGCCGCTCCGGAGGCGCAGTTGACGAAATGGGCGAACGTTCGCCTAATTTGCTTTGGCAAACTGCAGCGCAAAAAAAGCAGTTTGAATAATTAAGCAAAATTTCAAAACGAAGATTGTGCACCCGTCAGTTAGAATAAGTAGCTGCTTGATAACTTCATTAGGTTGACCAGTTGTTGGCTGACCATTGGTGACACCTTTGAACGGACTTGTCTCCCGGGCGCCCTCTATTGCTGAACTTTGAGAAGCGCTGATTGGCGATTTGTCCTCCGGCTTTGATTGGGGAAAATGTACAGCCTTAATACGCGTGTCTTCCCAGGATACAGCGCGCCATGTCAAGCCGAGCATATGGACCAAACCGGATCCCAAAATCTCGCGTAGCACTCCATTTCTCCAATCGCTCTGCAAATAAAGCCAAAAGTGTCGCTATTGAAAGACGATAGAAAAGGAAGTTGCAAGAACCGTATGGCCGCCGTTGTACGTTCTCAAGAATTCGTTCAACACGGAAACGAAGAAGAGCAAATTTTCCAACGGTCGAAAAAAGGTGACGCCGTCACCCGTCTCAACGCTGTCCGTATCGCTCAAGAAGGCGTCCATCAAAGCTGACGAATCGCCTTGCCTTTCCCAACTGGAATGCAACAATTCGGCGATTGCGACAAAACAGCTTCGCTTCATTTCGTTGATGAATTCCTTCACGATTGTACAAGTACGCGTGTACGTCTGCAAACAAAAAAGAGGAAACACTACCACAGAAAAAAATAGGTATACAAAGGCGCTTACGAATACAACACGAAAGACGGAAGCCACTTGACTGATCAATTTTAAATTGTAACAAAGCGGCGGCAAGTTTGGTCCGGTAAAAATTCGAAAGAACAACGTCAAACCGTTGCGATCGGCAAACATTCTGAAAATACCAAAAAAAGACAATAGCCTCAGCGAAGCTCGGTCGATATAATACTTTGCGTATTCGTCAACAGTTTGGCCGTTCATCATCGTGTCGGTGAATCGAATCACATTGTGCACGTAGTCGAAAAGAGGCAGAACGTTACGCTTCGACTCGTCGCTTTGCTTTGGAAGGATTGTGGTCGAGTTACTAAACAAAAAGCAAAGATAAAACAAAAACATATTTTTAAAAGTTGGATAACAAAAAAGGCAAACCGATCAGCTGCATTTTCTCTTGGCATTTCGGCTGGTCGAGGTTCTTCGTCTTCCGACGCATCCGTATCGTCCGATCCGAACACGTCATCACTGGGAGCATTTGTACGATTTCCGGGAAGTCTAATTCGTCTAGACGGTATATCCCTTTGCTTTGGCCTGGACGTCTTTGTCGCTTCTTTTGTTGAGCATTTATAGGCTGGATCGCGGCACAAGCTGTCAAGTTTTACCAACATCTATTTTAAAAAAAGTTGACTACTACAAGCAAGCATCTAATAACAACATACGGCCAAGAATTGGCTTATGGCAGGTGCTCTAAGGCGGGATTGTTGGCGAACAAGCATATCGATACCTCCGCCTAATGAAGCTGCCGTTTCGCATACGGTTGCTGCAAAGGTATATAGGTAAAGGAAAGGGAAAAAATTGCTCTACACTTCGCGTGTTACCAAGGTTGGAATCGCTAACTCGGCGACGCAATATTTGTACATACTTTGGTTGCACAAGCACATCGAACGTTTTGGCAAAAGTGTCGTGCTCTAAAAATTCGGCTACGCCAGTCTCGTTAAGGCATAGCGACGAGTAGATGGTCGGAAGCGATGCGAACACTTCTCGATTGGCCGGCAGCTTAAAAACATCGATGCGTCAGTTACAAGAAGTGATTATATGCATAAAATAAAAACCTCATCGCCGACGAGCTTTTGGAAAATCATTGCCGTCAAACCTCGCGATTGCAGCACCGACAGCTGAGACGGTTCTTGCATTATGAAAGCCGAGACTGTATTGATGGCTACAAATGAGGAGATAAGAAATTTGAAGTTTTAACAAACGCAACGAAAACGTACCAAGTATAAATAACGAAATGCCGTAGTAGTCGCGATTCTCGACGATATGCTTAACGCAGTTGTAAAAGTTTCCGTCCATCACTAAGCAAGGAAAACAAAAGTGCTCAGCTCGCTTCCCGCCTTCTCAAAGGGGGATACTTACGATGACGAACAGTCTCCGAAAACTGCAAGTCTGGAATTGTCTTCTTTATGAACGATATTAAGCATCGAATCAAACTTTTTCGCGAAAAGGACAATTCATCTAAAATAAACAAAGTAGCTTTAAGCTTTTGAGAAAATATTTTTGACAATTTGCATACGTACCCGGTCGACCAGCAACGTCGTCAGTTTGAACTGCCACGTTGGCAGTTGAAATAAACTGCATTTCCGTAGTCACTTCCATAGGAGTTGAATCGTCGGCAGATTCAGGGCCAACTTCGCTTATGTCCAATTCAACGTCAAAGACGCACTGCTCCTGTCGGAGGTCTTTTCTGCAGCGTTCAATTTCCACCTGACAAAAAAAGACATTTTCAAAAACCGCATTTCGCATGCTCAACGCGAGCCGCTTACCGACAAGCGATGTATGAAAATGTACATTCCGTCCATGTTTTGAAATATTTGGCTGTCAAACTGCGAAGCGCTGTCAATTACTCGAACCGCGCGAGTGATATACTAATTTTTTTTAAAAAAAAGAAGCGAAGTAGCAACAGAAACTGAGCATATTTGAATATGCATACAATTGTCGAACCGGAAGTCAAGTTGCTGCTGACCAGCATGAACAACGCTTCCAAAATCCCATTCTGCGATAGCAGCTGAGCGGCTGAAAAAAAATGTTCAGCATTGGAAAAAGAGAAAAAGGTAATAAAATCTGACCTTGCTGATATCCCGTAAAGTAGTAGAGAAAAGAGAGCAGAGACATGATGAAGTCGGGAGGATAGTTCGTTTCCTTTTTCCGACCTCTCTCTTAAAGCGTTTGGATAAAAAGAAAATGAGGGCGCCACTTTGTCATATTACCCATAAGTTGTTTGACGCAAGCGCGTGTCAGATTTGGCAAAAAGCCGTGATAGTATGAAGCGCCCGACGCGGCAACAACTTTCTGCATTCCGCCACTTCGTTCGTACTGTATTAGGGTTGCAAGCGCTTTGAATACTTCGCTCTTCACTAGGAATAAGACGTTCTCGTCCGGCAGCTTAAGCAAGTCAAAGCATTCTTCGTAAAACGTGAATTGCATGAATTCCGAAAAATCTTTGATCACCACCCAATGGACTGTTTGCGAAAAAAACAAAGTCAATTTCAAAGAGGCACACATAGGTGTGTTTATCGAAAAACTTACTCAAAGTCGCGAACGCCCTTAGTCGTACTATAACACTTTCCAAACGCAGCGAGCTGTCGCCAAGCGAATGAGCTAAGCGCATTTTGTGTTGCAGCTCGAACTAAAAATTTCAATAAGCAAATGAAGCAACACCAAAGATTAAAAAAAAGGGAAATGACCAACCAGAACATCTCTTGGAATGTCGCCGTACATTTCCATTACTTTGTTCGTCAACTGAGAAACGCTCGCTTCCTAAACAATAGTACAACGGTTTGTGGCAAAGAATGGCAACTTTGGATTAGCCTACAACCTTATGGACGCTGTCGAAAACGAGAGTGCGCCGATTGATGCATGCGCTTTTGCTTTTCTGAAAATGTCGCGCGACTAAGCATATACTTTGCATAATTGATAATGGGTTATTGCCTGATTTGGCCATTTCCCATTTTCGTCCAACTCGACTTCGAAGCTAACTGTTGTGGCTAAAGCTGGAATTTCGGCATTTTTGGAGCAATAGAGCGGCAACGTAAGGCCATATTCGTAGCCCGGCCACGTTTTGGCCATGCAAGTTAGTCGATTGATTATTTCCTCTTGTTGTTCAGGCTTTGCTAGGCGTGTTTGAAAACTGCCGCGCCTGCAGCATACGTGCAACACGTTCAAGGCGGCCGAAACGATGCTCAGGTTATCACTTTCGAGCAACGCCGTCATTCGCTGAAAGAAAACAATATAATTCGTCCTGCCGAGAATCCAAAAAATTCAAGTTACCTCAATAGAGTTGTAGGCAGCCATTCCGCGACAGTGTTCAAGCAACATGGCGGAAAACTGGATGATGTCGTATACTGCGGCTATTTCCTTACGCTAAAACAACATGTACTTTCCGAAAACTGCTCCACAAAGGGGAATAATGTTATTGTTTACTTGTGATCTTTGAAAGCCACGAAAAGAACAAACAAAACGGTTTGCGCAGACTTTAAGAAGAAAGTTGAAATTTCCTTACGAGTCATTCTGGTTAATTGATATTTCAAAATTTTTAGCCTAATACTTCAAGCATCGCTACGCAACCAGAACTGTCTAGATTGTCTTTCTCTTGTTGACAAAGTGGCATATAAATCGATAAATTTCCTATGGTTTATATATAGCTACAACTCGTACAGCATAGAGGCAACACCACAGTGAATCAATTATTTTCTTTTCCTTTAAAACTAAAACGGATAAAAGCTTATATTGTCGCTTTCAAAACGGAATAAATGCAACTGCATACGTTGAAGGCTGTTCAAAGGACTTACCGAACCCTTGTCAACCTTAAGCGTCCATTCGTTTTCCTTGACACGTTCGGTCTGCTCGGCCAGAATGTCGTCAAATAGGTCGAACACATCTGCCCAATCGCTGAAGTTAATCTAAAGGCAAAAGCGACATACAAGTGAAGAAAATGCAAAGCCTACATTCGAACGCAGTCAAAATCATGAGCTTGGCGTAAGCTGACTTGGCGGTGAAAGTTTAACTAGCTACTTTTGCGTACTAAAAGTAGAAACTAACGCGGTAATTCTCAAGGATGCGGCAAAGACTTGAAGCCTGCTAGAAACACTGATTTCTACAATGGACAGGCTGGGCGGGGCCTTCGAGAAAATTCCCGCCTCCACCCAAGGAACAATGAAGGGAATTTTCGGAAGAATACTAGCAAGAAGACGTAGCGCATTGCCGAAATTGCTTAAAGCGGCAACTTGCGCGAGTCAGGTAAAGAGTGAGAAACTATGCGAAACCTGTACAGTATGACAAGGGATGAATAAAGCATACTTTTCCAAGTTTCCATGAGCTAAGAGAAAGCAGCAAGCTTCCCAACTTTTCCAAAGAGGTCCGATCGCAAGTCAATATTTGTTCTGTGGCCATTTTGCAAGCGTAACTCTGCAAATAACAATAGCGTACATCCTGAACCGAACATGGGCCATTCGACCAAAACAAACCATATTAAGTTTTTTTGTCAATTTTGAGCGGTCGATCTTCATGGCTTTGGGTGAAACGAAAGTCTACGTTGCTACTCTTTAGTTTGGCGAAAAATGACTACGACTTTTCCACGACAACCAATGTCGACGATGAAAACTACAAAGCGGTTAGCTGTTAGGCATGATAGGACGAATACGTACGGAACAAATAGAAAAAAGAGACGAAAACGCCTAAAAATGATTGAAACATCGAAACACTGCGAAAGGAGAACTTCAACCGTTAGGCAAGTGGACGGTCGTAGATTACCCGAAAAACAGCACGAAAACTGATGGCTGCGACAACTGTTTACTCGTCCGCTGACGACAAGCAAAAAGTAAAATGACCAACTACGCAACAGAACGAGAACTCATTCGAACATCGTTAGACAATGAGCACAAACGCACAAAACACCGCTCGAACTGCACTAGGCAGCAACCGCAATACAGTATACCTTTCTGTGTTCAAACCTGCAAATCTATACATTATGCTTTGAACTAGCGTGTGCTACTTTTAAAGTAAATACAAAAATAAAAAAATTATCAGTAAAAAATTTGAATGCGAAAAATATAAAAGGTAAAGTCTTAATATTAAAACCACCTAAAAAACGCAATTCAAATTATATTCTGCAAGAAAACGTGCCGTTTAAACCGAATGTAGCCTACGGTTGGCCGTTATTTTATTCTAGTAAGCAAAAGCTGACGCATTGCTGCTTCGTTTTATCGTTCCAATGTTGTTTCACCTGAATTTATACAAATGTTGATTAGCAGGTTCAGTAGTGCCTACTACCGTAACAAGTGGCTAGTTATCGAACTTTTTCGTTAAATAAAATTTAATTTTTCTTATTAACGAGTTGGCATGATTTTTATTGCTTGCAATTTCCCCAAAAATTAAGTAACGCAGTTTGGCCACTGATTTGAGCATTAACGAGCACATGCATTAACTGAACGCCCGATGAGATCGGAGATAACAAAAAAAAAATAAGAGAACGATTTAACAAAAGCAGCTTTTGGCGCGGTCGCCATTTACGAAAAGTCTGTGCTGCTTGCGGGCAGTTGCGACCATAGTTGTTCCACTTGCGTCATAAGACGTAAACAAACTTCGTCTCGTGCGTGCATAGCAACAACTTGCAATGCCACTGGTAAACCAACGCTGCCGGATCCCTGGCCCAAATAACGTTTCACTACCGATAATATTGGACCATCAATGGAGTAGTGTAATGTAACCTGCTTTTCATCATCCTCCGTTACCACTGAGCAAGGTACAACGCCAGCGGGCAGATCCAGTAGATTATACAAGGCCGGATAGCTAACAATGGACATCAGTCTTGGCATAACCTTATCCGGCAATGCAACAATGGGACAAGCGGGACAAATAAGGGCGTCCAAACCGGCGTCCTTCCAAGCTTCGCAGAAGCTGCGTCTGTAGTTTCCAACTTTGTGGTACATACGACGAAGTTCGCCAGTATCTGACGGAAAAGATTTAAGCAGCAATGAGGTTCTTCGATCCAACGGTTTCACCAAAGCGGCAAGCATTCGACGACTCCAATATGGCAACGAATACAGTAACTTCATTAAATGCACCGATGAGTCAATTATTTCGCCTTTTAGATGATCCCTGACGTATCGACCCCCGTCAACTGTGCAAATAGCAATTAGCAAGCCAACCGCGGCGGTAATATCCGGCGGTTTGAAAGGCACCAGACGATGGCCTGCCGACTCCAACATTTCCTTACTTTTGGAAATCACTCGTCGGCAAGCGGGTATAGCTTCAAAGAAGTCATCCGACTCGTAATAACCAATCGTCAGCGGTCTTGCTTCGTTGTAAACTTGTTCTTGGAATTTTATAGGCATAACGTAGGGATCATTTTCGAATAGCTCGTCGCAAAGAATGTTTCTCATGAATGTCACCAAACTGTAAACATCTCGTGCCATAGGACCAAGAGTGGCACACATCAATGGACGCCCGGGTATTGACGGCACCGAACCAATTTGTGAAATGCGTGTTGAAGTGGGTTTGAAGCCGCAGATGCCGGAAAAGTGAGCCGGCACTCGAATACTACCTCCAACGTCGCCGCCAATTCCTGAAGCAACAACGATAAAAGACCATTAAATCAACTGCAATGATTTTACCCAGAATTGAACCTGCCAAACGAATCAAAGTTGCTTCGCCTCCTGTTGAACCACCGCAAGTGCGATCAGGATGTGTTGGATGGGCAGTACGTCCGTATATAGGATTCGAACAAGCGTAGGAGAGTAACGTCTGCGGAACATTCGTCTGGGCAAACGGTACGGCACCCAATTTCTTTAGCAGCGCGATAACGTTGGCATCGCAAACTGCTTTGTGCCCTAAGCTGCGCACATATC
The DNA here is from genome assembly GCA_037903355.1 of Trichuris trichiura. Classification (NCBI taxonomy): domain Eukaryota; kingdom Metazoa; phylum Nematoda; class Enoplea; order Trichinellida; family Trichuridae; genus Trichuris; species Trichuris trichiura. The sequence goes on from JBAJFE010000011.1 coordinate 1,165,819, forward strand.
CGCGGGTACATTCGTAGTCTTTGATCTGAATCAAGGCACTGCCAATAACGACATCAAATTAAGTTTAAATCAACCTGCACGGATTCCTTTACACTTATTGGAATTCCGTAAAATGGAGGTTTTGCCTTTCGATGCTGACCGTACGTCTCCTCTAATTGGGATGCCCACGATTCAGCTTCTTCGATAAATTGAACAACGCAATTGCTTCCAGTTTCATCGGACAACTTTAATGCGCGCCATTGGTAGGCGTGCAGGACATCTGTGGGCAAAAGTTCTTCGCTTTGCAATTTTGCTACAAAATAAGCAAAAATATAAAACCTACAAAGTTCTTGCACCTCGGCCATAACTTTTATGACGACTACTAGAATGGAAAGATTAAGATGAAGGAAATAAGGCCAAAACTACAGTCAGCCTACTAGTGGTTAATGGCATATAGCCGCACTTAAAAACAATTGTGGACAACCGTTCAATTAAGTTCTTTTGGCTTTTTAAAAGCATGAAAATTTCAGCTTTCAAAACTTGACACCAATAGCAGCATACAAAGACGCTTGCCCTTTCGATGCGCAAAAAATTGTGATGTCACAAAATGATGTTCAGGTTTCTTTTGTAGCAATTTGAATTCAAATTTCTACAAAAGCAGCCTGAACATCCTTACCTGTTTTTTCACTAAAGACGAGTAACAAGCGCAGTTGTTTTATGAACACGAATTTTCACAAAACGAAACTTCATTACGCAAGAGAGAGCTTTGTACAGAAAAGTCAATGTATATGCATGTACAAACAGAGATTGCCTACTGCTTTCGTGAAAATATGTGCAAGTATTGGAGCTCCTAAAACCTGCCAAAGTGAGCAACGTTCTTACTGTTCAAAAAAGTAACATACCAAAATAAAGGCATTTAAATGGCTGAGAGGCAATTAAGTGTAATAATTGTTACATTATGCATGGATTCAGTCATCATTTGGAACGCTAAAGCAATGGTATTAAAAATTATGGACCCATACGCGTCTGAAGGTTGTAAATGACGGAGTACATACATAATTTGAACGTCTGATGCACATTATCCACCAAAATATGCAAAAATCAGTTGCAAATACAGAGTAAACAAAAGGTTTAAAATATTTCTTCTTTTTATCACTCTGAGCGTAAAATTAAAGTCTTTGAAACCGTAGGCTTTGTGTTCAACAATTGAACGTCTCAAGACTTTGCTTTCAGGACTATAAGGTCCTCTCTGAACGACAGTGAACTGCAATTAATCTGATCTCGAAAAACAAGCTTCATCAGCCCGCACATGTTCAGTATTAAACCACCAAGACGTTTTGGATTTATGTCCGTCCAGTTTCGTTAAGCGAGATGGTACGGTTGCATAAGTTTCGTTCATTTTCACAAAAATATCTCCTTAGGCAGACATGTCCAGAACTGACCTTACGCTAGCTTAATTTGCAAGAGTACAGCAGCGGATGATTCAAGGATGCTTCTTTGACCTAAGGCAATCTCTTAGACCGTGAGATCAAATAAAGCACATTGACACGCGCACGTCTGGAGTTCCATTATTAACAAACTGGTCTATTTAAGGTCGTTTCTACTCTTTAATGAGTTCTTACAAATCACGACAAGATCGCGTAGGCATAAATGGCCAGTATGACCGCCTTTTTACTATTTCATTATGAAAGACTCTCAGCTGGTTTACACGTTCCAGAAGCGCACTTATTCGCTAAGCAGCTCTATTCAATGCAAACGAAACTTTCAAGTAAAGGAATAAACGAACACTTGTTTATCAGAAATAACTAATTTCATTTTAGAAATAGCTCTCCTTCTTTTAACAGTGCATTTATCATGTAGTGATAATAATAAGCTGTACTAAAACGGTCCTCAAGTCTGAATCCCATCAACATATTACTCAGCTAAGCATTCTGCCGATTAGCAAAATGTTATGACGAGCCCACCAAGGTCCGCGACAACTGTGCCTTGCAATTTTCGTACGCGAAATAAACAGTTTCAAAGCGGCAAGTAGTGTACAGCCAATGCTTACCAGTTAGTTCAGACAATCCGAGCTGTATGATAAGCCTACGCTTTTCCAGCTCGATTGAATCGCTCGTAGAAAGGCTTTCTTTTAGCGCAGAAGCGACCTCTTCGCAAACGGAAAGTCGTCGGCTTATTGCCGCCTTTAAAGTTCGGCGTTTTCCCAATACCATGAAAAGCCAATAGGCAATGCAATTTATCACAACTGCAAAGAACAATTGCCAGTGAGCGACTAATTCTAGGCCATACATTGCTGCCAGACAGTTCAACGACTCCACACACAACAGTGAAGTCAATTGATGACTTTCAAGTTTGATAGATGAGACATGTTTTTTTCTCGCTCCCGTGGCAGTATGAGCTTCCTTGAGTGCTCGGAAGCTGGCACAAGTAGGGCTGAAAATTGTTTTTTTTATCAGGCAGACGCGAACGCTAGTTTTTTTACTTTGATGAGAATTTTAAATGTAAAAGAATTGGTGTACTAAACAATAGAGGCGTATAAACGTTTCGTTTTGTACTCATTTCTTCAAATAAATTTAGCCCCGTTTTGAAATAGTGAATAAAAAATAAATTAGAACCTACTTATCTAAAAAAGCTGAATCATTGCGTACTGTATCAATGTTTGAATTCACATTTTTACGCTGAACGCCATGGACACGAATGCGGGAGAAGATCTGAAGAAGGTAGGCAGTCATGGATTTTGGCAAAATTCGGAAGTTTTGTCGCTTTCGAGTGTCAAATATTTTCAGCCGTCTTTTGTTTGCTTAGAGTTTCCAGCACTTGCAAGCTAAGCGCTTGCAAACGCAGCAAAGCGTTCAGCAGGCCGATGCTCTTATTCAAGCGCAGGAAAAGAAACTAAAGAAGCTATCGATCATTCGCGGCGAAGTTTTGTGCCCCACTCCAAAATCGAACTTATTTCTTGGAATTGGTCGAATGTATATTGACACAAGCGAAAAGGAAATTTGTCGAGTGCTAGACGACGCTACCGAACTTGCGACCAATACCCTCGAATTACTCAAGGTTCGTCTCACTAATGTTACTTGTTGCATTGTGTAAGCTTAGGATACGGTAGTTGTGTTAGGTAGGTCCTGTTTGACTCTGTTGCTTTATCCGTACCGTCGTGAAGCCTTATAAGCCTGTTTTCTTGAGTTTTTGTGTAAAAGTGTTTTTTGTCGGCGTCCATTGTCATACCGTTTTGTCTATAGACCGAAAAAGCCGCTATCGAAGAGAATTTAAAAAAAGCCGAAGACAGTGTCCGTGAAAAGATACGCTTGATAAAAGAAACTTCTGCGTCTTAGGTCAATGGTTTTACCTTCGTAAGTTGTCCGCTAACGCTTAGACTGAAAGTCTTATCCATTGTCGTTCTTCTGTGCTGTTCAATAAAAGAATTTTTAGCCAACAAGCTAAGCTGTGTGCTTTAAGTTTCTATCTGCATTGCTAGAAATGCTCAGCAATTAAGCCAGTTATCTACACTAGTTCATTCAGCATACGTACGTACATGCTATTGTTGCCTTATTTAAATTACCCGTTCGAATTACTGACCATTATTGTTGTTTAGTTTTGCCCCTAAAATTGTGACTTTTCTAATTCTACATTCGTATAGATTCGTTTAACAACATTATTCTGCTAAGCAACTTAATATCTAGTAGCATTCCCAAGTGTTTTCCTGCATACTCAGTCGTCGTACTGTAGGCTAAAAGAAAAGCAGGTACTTAAAAATTAGCGGTTTGTGTTTACCGTTGTCGCAAAGCAGAAAATTATTTTCAAACGGTGGAATTGTTTATTTTAAATTTCTTGCTCTTTTAAAATTTGACATCTACTTTCGTAGTACAAGCTTAAGACAAAAATTTCGTTCAAGAAAATTGCTTCATTTCTAGCACAACTCGGCGTATTGCCGTTGTTCTTTTGGCCGGGAAAGAACTTGAAGTATTCGACAAATGTTAAGCCTATGATTTCATGTTTTATTCTGTTGCCATATTAGGGTTTCTTGAAGTGGCATTACTACTTTAGCTGCTTTCGCTTAGGTTATATTGCACATGTTGGTTCAACAGTTTATTCTATTTCACTACTAAATTAGTTTCCTTCGTTCCAGAATGAGATCTTATGTTAAGCGCAACAGAAAGTCGTTCCAGGCTAATGAAAAGTTTCCTGTCAAACCGGAAAAGAAACTATTTCTGTCCAACGTTGGCCCTCTTGAGGATGCTGTGACGTAATGACTTTCTGTTGACATACAGGTAAGTTAACTGCAAACAGATTTGCATTTCCTATCCACTGCTTACAAGCAAACCTGAGGATCGCATAGGCGACGGTAATGTTTCTCCTAAACGTATAGTATATTCAAGCGCACGTTCATAGAACATCTCTCCTTAGCAGCAAGGAAATATTTCATTTCTCACTTTGCAGGCTAAGATTAAATTCCTGCAAAACGTATTCAAAAATGTTCCATCGGCTGAAATGCAAATTTTCAGATGCAAATAACGCCTTTTGTAACTTGTTGTATTTGCATCCGTATAATTGACTTTCAGTACAGTTCATTCTTGCCAGAAAAAAGTAACTGCAAATGGTAGAGTTTGTTTCCACTGAATAAACTCCACTACAGACGTGTACTTCTAAGAGATATTAAGCTGGCGGGAAGCTTACATGCTGAATATTTTTGAACGTTAACGGCCACCTACAATCTAAGGTAAGGAGAAACGTAAGGTCGAGGAGTTATTCTGGGCGACTGATTGATTTTTCCTGCATTTGCTGTAAAACGTGATCCAGATATAGTGCTTGGCTTTGTGACTGTTGGTGCAGGGCTTGTTGGAGTTTGCGGGGCTGGAATTTGTAGCTTAGCAGGTTGACTCTGCGAAGCGGGTCCTTCGAAAAGAACTGGGTTTTTCGTAGTTGCTGGTTTTATGCTTCCTTTGCTGTATGACGAAAATTGCTTGACACTGGATTCAAGCCACGTGACGAACTTTGACAATTTGGTATATTCACCAGGCATGTTTTTCCTTGCGCATCCCTCTCCTTGGCTCACAATCCCATATTGAACGATCCTGCCATTAACGGGGCAGAACAACGGACCGCCAGAATCTCCCTAAAATATGAAAAGCGTGTAATGAACAATTAGGCTATTCTAGAAACAATTGTTGCATTGTATTTTACGTTGACGAAGGCTTTCGTTATTCCTTATAGCCTACGCTTTCTGTTTTAATATATTCCACTTAGTTTTGGCGTATCGCCTTTTTTTTAATTTAAGTTTTCGAGAACAAAAAGGAAAACTAACTTCGCATGCGTCTTTGCCACCTTCCAGATGCCCTGCGCAGAATACGATACCTCTGAACAGCTGACTAACGCAGTATTGGTCAGCTTGTACTTTAGCGTCGACCATTTGAAGAGCATCGCTATTTGGTCCCTGTTCTGAAAAAAAAACTGAATGACTCACTTATTTAAGACGCTCAGTTTGTAACCTTTAGTTCTTCCCCATCCGCTTGTGAAACAGTCCTTTCCGACCTCTAATCTTTCGTCTTTCTCAGGCAGGCATATTGGTCTTGTTTCGTCCGTATATGGTACAAGTTGTTCCAACTGAACTAAGGCAATGTCTTCGGCTATACCCACTTTGGCAAACTGCTTATTGAAAAATAGCGATTTGGCTTTTAAAACGTGCCTCGTGAGCTCTTTGTCGTTTTTCTCATTGTGAATACCAACTAATGCGTACACTCGTCTCTCAGGTGTCCACTCGCCTGTTTCCCTTTAAAACGCAGCAAGTAACTACTATGCACTTCGCTTATGCATTGGAGATCGACTCCGCTTACACGACAGCAATGACAGAGTCATTATTTGGAAAAAGTTGAAGGATAAAAACATGTTAAAAGGCTAAGCAAGATTGAAGATGTTAAAATTGTACGGCTTTGCCATACTTACGGGTCGAAAAAGCAATGGGCTGCCGTAAGAACAAGGTCAGTTCCATTTCCAGGCACCATTTGTATCAATGTGCCTCCGCATTTGTAGACAGCGTTTGATTTGTCGTCCATATAGATTACAAGTCTGACTTGCCAAGGTAATGAATGAGGTTTTGCCTCCCAACCTCCAACTATGCGGTTTCCAGTTTTTGGCTTTGGATTTAATGAATATTTTGCAATGCCGCACTGCCACTGCTCGCCTAAGGTCACCTGAAAAGCAAACGGTAGAACGCTGCTATTATTAAAGACTGCATTTTTGTTGATCAATTAGCTTTACGAATTTCTGTTAGCTGTTATACCTTGTACCTACCTGGCAAGACGCTGCCACAATAAGAAGGAATAGTATCTTCATATTTCCTTGAATTAGATGTTGGCAGTCGCAATTGTTGAATCAATTGAAGTTCAGCATTTATAGAAAATTATTTGCATTCTTTATTTGATTTTCTCCATTGGCTTTTGTTAAAGCAGACGCTTCAGCTACTATGATTGTATTGGTTCTGTTTATGCGAGCTGCTCTACGTCATGTATACATTATATTCAATACATACATTGCGCAATGCTTGCCGATGCTCTAAGGAGACAATAAGGCCTTAGACGAATGAAGACTTAATAGCAAGCTCATACTTTCTAGGCAGCCTCCTTAAGATGCCAATAGCAATAGAGCAAATAAAACCGACAAATCAAATAAGAGCTTCCTTGCCTACATCAGCAAGAAACGAGTCAAGAAAAAAGGTGATTAGTCTTCAAGCTGTACGGTGTCGTTTTACAGAAATTTTCAGTCAAATCCTTTTTTGGGTTTGGAAAACGTTGGACATTCTTCCCGTTAATTGTTTTGGTGCCACTGACAAGGATTACGCAATGCATGTTGCAGACAGTCGTGTGATAGAGATAAGTTAAACTGTCATTCTCCCGGTAGTAAGTGAAAAATTTTGGAAATGGGCCCAGTCTTCACCGACCAACAGTTGTCCTGTTTGTGCTTATCTTTAAGAATCTAGAATGCAACAGAACCAGCTGTATCTCAGATGGAATGCACTTTGGTCAACACATTCTTTCACAACCATCTGTCAATTGAGATAACGTACGGTAGGAGCCCTCTTGTATGTACGAATTTTAATTATGGATCAGAGCTTTCGGGTGTAACTCTGCACCCGTCATCAGCGATAAATAACATCTGTTAGAACCATGGTGAGCTACCGTCAGTAGGACAGTGCCATGCCGTAGATTCAAGCATGGCCTTCCTGTCATATTATAGACCCGAAAAAATGGTTCAACCTTTAGCTTAAAGCCTGAGCCTAAACCTAAAGTTCCGCAGTGAAACAGTAAGCGCCAACCGATGGCAAAGCACCTATTTGCTAGTGTCAAAACAACGCGACCACTCACCTGAAATTATGAATTTATTTTTCACTTTGATCTATCCCTCTCGTATGCGCATGCCAATTTTAAATTTAAGCTGTAAAGCTCCGCTCCTTGTAAGTGTTTTCGCCTTAGCTTAAGCTTAGGCTAAAGCAGAATTGGCAAGCAGCGACAGGCAAGCAATAGAAAAGTTAGCTCATTTCGATTAAACAAATGCTTCGATAGAAAATGTTTCAATGGAAAGTTTGCTTAGCTTACTACTATCGCTCCAACCCATTGAGCGATTCGGTCAAATTCTATTCAATCGTAATTGTAATCGCTTACCAATTGTTTACACGAGTCCAGTCTGTATGTGTATCACGCTGCGTTGCGTAGAAGAACGTCATATTATTGCTATTGAATGGATATCTCTGAACAGTGGAGACACGTTTCGCTCATGTTCTGAAAAAAAGCGTTCGTATCTATTAAAGAAAGTTGATGAACAAATTTACAAGGAACGCTGTCGTGCGTACGTTCTGTTCATTCTCTCGTTTGGAGGCAAAGTCTCGAACAAACTGTTAATGGAAAAGCCATCTTACCTGTTACGTAAGGAAGCGGTAAGCTGACGCTCTTTTGATTTCCATTTCGTCGCAGGTAACGGAAAGTCGAATTGCTCAGCTTTTCAGGGAAACGTCCACAAGAAAACTGGTTTTAACTAACAGCCGTACACCCATTCACTGTTCCGACGAATGAGATGAAAGCGCAACTCGGTAGACGTAGGTAGATTAGATTGTTTGATTAAAAGAGCGCACGACATGTTTTGAACTGCTTACGTAGCTACATGAAATTTTATTTGAACTGTATATTTTTCAAGGGTAGTTTTAAATCCAACGTTATAACTTAATAAATTCAACTAAGCGGATGGCATGGCCCGCTGCTGAGCGCCTAAGCATACAAACAGGTTTATTTGAGGAAGTAACCCTTCAATAAAGCTCAGAAAATATAGATATGCTTCGATATGTTTTCCTTATGATATTAAGTAAATTTAATTAGCTTTTCTAAATATCGATTTTTGTTAGACTGATCCCGCTATGCCTTGTTAAAGCGGAAATAGGTCCTCCATCGTCAGCGTTATTGACTTGTAGGTACAAGCAGAGGGTTTTACCTGAAAAGCGGTGACGACGGAAAACTTCGTTTCCAAAAGGCTTAAATAATCGTAACTAGTTAATCCAAAAGCGGCAAACTATTGAGACCATTGTTGGTTGTATCAAAAATTAACGAATGGACAGTAACTTTTACTGAATCAAATGTGTTCGATCAGAAAGGATATTCTTTCAGGATCAACGGCTGCTCCTTTTTCTTCACCTTAGGTTCGCTTGGTTCATCGTTGAAACTCGACGGCGGTAAGAACTTCTGAATTCCGCCAGCGTAGAAATGTTAGATTGAAAAAAATGAAAGCGCTATACCGTGAAAGAACACTTGAGCTCTTCGTCAACTTTTACAATACCTGCCGCATTGCCGTAACTGTAATTCGGGCAGCTGAACACTGTGATCAACTTTCCGCCCGGAAAAACTTCAAATCCCTCCGCAACAACCCGAAATCACATTAAAAGACAATTACGCGAAAAGAAACGGTTAATCTTGATCCTACATACCTCGTGAGCTCGTATGATCAGACTTAAGCTGTGAAGTTTGAGGAAATCTTCAATGGACTTTTCGCAAAAGGAAACGCTCGTATTGCGAAGTTCATTAGCTTCATAGCCTGAATAGTACCTTTCAAGGTTTGGCTGTACTTTCACTATCATCTAACCTTTAACGTCAGTATTGGGATCTGCCCAAAGAAGGTCGAGCACAAAACCGTCATTTGGAACAGACATTGGTCGTCGTAGCTTTCTTATTTGATCCAACGTTATGATTCGATGGGAAATCCCACCGTGTACGCAAAATATGGCTCCTTTTATTAGAGCGGCAAGCGGCATACAGTTGAACGTCGTCTGTACGTATGGAAGACCATTTTGCATTCAGAAAAAGGGCGCAAGTGCTCACCTGGAAGCGAGTCCACAAAACTTTCGTGTATTCATTGCCCATCAGCTCTGTTTTGAATCCGTAATACCTATTCACAGGAGCTATTTCATGATTGCCTCTCAGCAAGTATATGTCGGAAGGATAAAGCAATTTTAAAAGCAAAAGTAGCATTATCACTTCCAAGTTGAATTCCCCGCGGTCGATATAGTCTCCTAAAAAGAAATTGTAAGCACCCGCAGATTTATGCATGCGTTCATCCTATGCATTAGAAAAAATAGCAGCCGTTATGCTCTTCATCGAAGTGGGATACACACGATGACGTCACGAAACTTTCACGCAACAACGAGCTGCCATGGACGTTTGCTTACCTAAGAATAAGTACTTTCGTACTGGCGGCCATCCCTGACTTGAAAAGATTCGAATAAGCGTCATATAGTCACCATGAATGTCACCACAAATTATAACTGGCGGTTCAACGTCCAAAAGAGTTGGTTCATCCAGCAGTGTCGCATCCACATCGTCAAGCACTTGCAATATGAAAATATTGCTAAGCGGCGACTCTTCCTTTCTCTTCACTTTGATCAATCGCCCAACGATAGTACGAATTAAGCTAAGCTGTTTCTCGCTCATCTGATGACTATTTGCCTCGGTAAGAGGTGTACGAGTTGGCTCATCTCCCGCCATAGTGATGCGCGCTTTTTAAATGCGAGACTAATTTAGATCTTTTCTGAGAGCACCTAAGCCATTTGCATCAACTACACTTGACAGACTAAAACTTTAAACGTACCGCTTTAAGTTTAAACAACTTTGATTTTACTCCTTTTGATAAAACATTAGTCATTATCCCATCTAAGAGCCCGCGCAGGAACGCGCTACCGAAGTTACTGACTCCACTTCAAATTCTTTAGCAAATATTTGCTGAAGCAATTGCTGCAGGTCTACCGCCACTTGATTTAATGATAAGTAACTGCACACACATAAGCATAGACGTTAGCCACGCTTAAAACCAAGTAGATTCGTCCGCGCAGCAGCAAAGTAATGGCATAAAGAAATAAGGACTTTGATAAAATGTTTTTGCAGTGCATTTTTATTACTGCCCCCAATATTTCATTACTAAATTAGCATATGTTAATTACCTAATGGAATGCCATGGCTTAGACTATAAAAGGAACAGTGGTACCGAACGCGATGCACTGCTGTTTGCCGAAAAATAAAAATGCGGCAACGATTATTGTAGTGCTTGTTGGAAGGTTCCCAGACGCTATATCGTACAGTGAAGTATTAACGTATTCTTCTTACGTAAAAAGCGCCGCCCTCAATGGTTTGCCACAAATGGAAATGTTTATCCACCTACGCGCAGGCGTACGTAAATATTGTGGCGCCACAACTTGAACACGCCTTGACATCAAGTGACGCGATATCAATGTTGTCATTCGTGTTTAAAAAAAAAGGAACTACGCTTTCGATGCATCAATAGCCGTTGGACATGCATCAGTAACCAATCCCCTGACAGCCAAAATATCTACGTCAGGCGAGACGAGCAATTTGAATTTCTGCAATCTATCTTGTATTATCGTGTTGTTCGAAACCTATGTCACCTACCTGTTGGCGCGTTCCCGGCGTGACAAACCATATATAGACAGCATACAAGGGCACCCATATCATTGACGACAGCGCCATAAGCCAACCAACCGCGTGAGCCCAACCTGGAAATTCGTAATTGGGCATTGTTGGACCTTCGTATTTGATCAAACTGAACAGCGTCACTCCCTGCAATGCGGCACATTGCTTAGACGGCGCCAAACAAAAGCGCAACAATACAAAGCAAACGGCCGGACAAGATATGGTCCAGCAGAACTTCCACCAAACACTTGGATAATAGCCAATCATGTCTTTCAAGTTGTCGAACCATTTTTGTATGCCTGAATCAATGCAGTACGAACTTATACGCACTGTTAAAAAGACGAAGGTCGAAATCGCTATACCATAGCACCATGATATGGCAATACATTCAAAGAAGAGCAACCATAGTAGAACCCATCCGCTGGCGCCGTAGTAGTCAAATACTTTGAATACATACAATCCTCCCTGAAATGGATTAGGTTTAAAAGTATATATCGCTAATAGTAGTGTTCACCTCGCAAGTCATTGAAAGACCAATTAAGTAGGATAAAAGGCAGACGATGAGTATGAAAATCTCTCTGCCGTACTTTCGACGAAATAGTCTGGGAAATTCATCGATCAAGCCGGTGAAGAAGCCTTCCATTGTACAGAACTACAGAACAAAGCATGTTTGCAAGCAGGCAATAGAAATAAGATTTCGGCAATGTTGTCTACCTGCGAATCGATGCCGATAAGAATTACCATCAAAAAGAAAAGGGCCGACCAAAAAGACGTCCATGGAAGCGTTAGAATTCCGGAAGGATATGCGAGAAATAGCAACCCTGGCCCTATACAATGTTATTATATCTCTCATCATTGATGAGCTGTTAAGAAAGCAACCTGACAAAGCGACTTGATCAATTGGTTTGTTCTGCTCGTGCGCCATATAGCCAACAAATGAGAAGACAACAAAACCGGTAAAAAAGCTTGTCGAGCTGTCCAGAATGCATATCATAGCAGCTTGTCTGCAAACACAGTTTCGAAAATGAAAGCGGTAAAAGCATACAATGCATTGTACTTCACTACGCCGTTACGATAGTCATTGTAGCTACCTAAGGCGACGATAGCGCCCAAAGCGAGTCCATACGTAAAAAATATCTGCGTTACGGCGTCAATCCAAACCTACAAACAAAACTTGCCGCTTTCGTATGCTCACAAGCATTTGTACTCTACTTTGGAGTCGGAAAGTTTGGAGAAGTCGGGATACAAATAAAAGTAGATGCCATCGCCGGCACCCGGCAACGTAACGCCGCGAAAGAATAGCACCACCAACAGAAGATACGGGAAAATGGCAGTGACGTAGAGCACCTAAAAGAAAGCGTTGTTAAGTTGGTCGACAAAGTGAAAAGTATAAAAAATTGCGCGTTGTTACCTTCCCTGTCCATTTTATTCCTCGAAAAATAGCGAAGTAGCAAAGTAGCCAAGCGACAAGAAGTGCCAAAGCCAACTTCCATTGAACAGAGCCAACTTGCTCTATACCTTCGGACATATTTAGAGCATTTCTCCTTAAACAATGTTGCTCTTAGTTGGAACGTTTTGTATTATGTATAAGAGTTTATGTACTCCCAAAATTCTCTGACAGCCGAGGTAGAATTTTCCTGACAAATCAGCCACTCGGAACCCAATGCGGAGGCATTAAAATTATTTTGTTGTTCCAAGGTCACTTCCGTAGTGTTGTAAAATGCTTTCATGGTGTCGTTGAGCGATCGGCAGCCGTAGTCAGGCATACAAGTGTCAGTGTTCCATGAATTGTTGCAGTATCGCCACGGCACATCGTAGAAGGAATAGAAAAAGTACAATATAGCCCATGCCAGGACGACAATGTAGTAGATGTTGAGCCAGAAGGCGCAAACGGTGGCAGCAATTCCAGCACATAAAACGCAAACACTTGTTCGCATTGCACGGCGAGAAAGCTTCGTGCATTGATACCTTTGAGAATGGGACAAAGTTTCCACATGCCGAGTCCGCCGACACTCAGCAATTGACCCCAGGAAGCTTCCAGGACGAACATCGGTACACCGCAGAAGATCAATGATATAATGTAAGGTATCAAAAAGGCTCCTAAAGGCGAAAAACACTTTTCGAAAGCGCCAATAGTGGCCCAAAAAAAGTACGTCATTCACATGCTTGTTCTATTCAAGCAAATGGCCTCTGAAATGTTTTCGCTTAAAAGTATATCCATTTGCCACTTACGGCGTCCATTAATGTCTAAATGGTGCCTATCGCACGGAAAATCATTGCTCAATGGAAATATTCCCGCCCTATTATGCTATCGGCGATGATTATTACCACTAACAGATTGATCAACGCATTTCTTCACTTCCACCCTCTCGGGAAGCCGCCTAATTCCATATCCTATTTCGTATGCGCTTATTTCTTTTACTAAAAGCGCCAGGTCAGGTATGCATAGATGCATATATACGTTCTTTTCTTTAGAATAAAATATTTACAAAAATTGAGCTGTTTTACAACGAAAGAACTCTCGATAGCACTTAGCGTGTACAAGCGCGGAAAGTGAACATCGTTTCCAATTGCTGCTGTCACGCTTTGCAGCCAGCAATGAAAAGTGTCCTACAGAATAGCATGAAAGCAAGGAAGTACCTTTTAGACGACTATACCTATTAGAATGCCAGCGAAAACGCGTAGTGCTGCAAACCGGTTAGACAATCACTGTAAACCATTGCTGCGCGGGCAATTTACAAAATCTAAGTCAAACCGGTAGGATACATCTCGCATTATCACGACCTCATGCCGAAGCGTTGACAAAAATGCCCTTTTCGGCTCAAAGCAAATTTCTGCTAGGAAATGCTACCATATGCCCCTAATTGACTTGATATTGACCTTTCTAGTTAACATCTGTTCGCATCAATGCAAGATAACCTATCTGGAAGGCACATCTCCAAATGTAAGTGGCTGGCTTCTTTGCATCTAAGCCAGCATGCTTCCAATATTGTGGCATTCGGACATTGCCAGAAGGGCTGACACATAGCTGTTGGAAGTAACGACAATCGCATTGTATTAGAGAAAAGATGGGGCATACTTACCCTCAAGCTCAATACTATTATTATTATTATTATTATTATTATTATTATTTTCTTTTTTCTTCTTCGTAACGGGTATTGTAAATTTTTTTATTCTGAAATCTTCGCGGAATTTTGCAACCCGTTCTACTAAAAGTCTATTTTATTTTAAAAAAACTTAACGGAGCTTTCGGGCCTACTCCGTGGCCCGTCATCAGCGTAATTGTACCGCCAGCCATTATTATTATTATTATTATTATTATTATTATTATTATTATTATTATTATTATTATTATTATTATTATTATTATTATTATTATTATTATTATTATTATACAGTTTATCAGTCAGAAAATGTTTCCTTACGCCGGGCCGGTGCGTGGGCGAACGTGACCACCTAAGTGGCGCCTTAGGACGAAGGTCGCTTTGTCCTCAAGGTGACAACGTAAGTTATGCCAAAAGGAGTCATTAAGCTACCTTAGTTTACGTGGAAATGGGTTCCCGTGAAGAAAACGAAAACTTCTTACCTCCTCCATTTTGATAGCACAAGTAGGGAAAGCGCCATATATTGCCGAGACCAACCGAGTATCCAATGCAGGACAGTATAAATTCGAATGTGCTAGCCCAAGTTTCTCGAGGAATCAAATACGGTTGCCGCAGGGACCACTTCCGCTTTGGACTTCCAGTTAAAGACATAGAACGGCTGCGCGCCAACTCGACTTGATTTTGAAGGGGCTTTTGCTCTTCAAAAAGTTCCACCGCCCCCATTGGTCACTGGGCAAAAGCTGTTAGCGATAGCACGAGATGAAGTCTACAAAAGAAAAAGCAGTTGTTTTTAAGGTCTAATAAACATCTCATCGCCTTCAGACCAACGACAGCCAACGACGATGACGAGGACGAGGAAGACGATCACAGATTCTTCCCAGTAGCAAAGCGATTGATTGCCCAAAAGCGCCCCCAATCCCACTCATCCAAAGAAAAGCTTTTAAAACTGTGTTTACTCGTATTTGTCGAACTATCGGTTTCAGTTGATCTGACCGGTCATCTGTGGGGGCTCAAAATTTCATTCCGTTTGTCAATACGCACTTGGACACTATCAAGTGCGCCAAGCTTAATGGACGCAAATAAGAGATAAGTTGCAACGAATGCTGCAGCAGCAGCGCCACCTTGCTTAAGGAAGAAAACGTTTGTAGCAACACTTCACCTCCATCCATGTTTGAATTAAGCGGTTTTACAATTTTCATGCCCATCAAGCACGTCGATTTTACAACGCTTACGGCTAGGCAAAACGAGATAAGTCAACAATTTAAAGAGAAATGGCGCTGCTTAGCCTTGGGAACGATAAAAAAAAATTCAAGATCAAAAAGGTCGCCAAGCATTGGCGTGGCGGTCATTGGTCATTTGCGAAAAAAACAAAACAACAGAACTGCCGCTTGTGAAATGAAATTTCCGTCGACACTTACCTGAACAAATGGTGGACTGCGAAATTCGCGATCGGGATTGTCAGGCCGGCACCGACGAACCTTTTCCCTTCTTTGCTGTCACGAACTTCGCGTCCAAGTGACCGCCAGCCAAAGAAGCGCACCGGTTCTCACGTTGGCCAATTCAAATTACCTACTGCTTTTGACGATATGCTCCAACCAAGCGATTTCTCAATTATATAATTGCAATGGGACTACAAACAGGCTGCGGAAGATGGTCTCATCGCTACTGCGGACGCTAGGCTTGTTATCACGTTCTTTTGTCCGTAAATTGAGCACTGAACATTGGTTGTAAAGGCGACCAACCGTTTGAACAAAAGAATGACATTGCCTACGCTTTCCTATAGACCAGTCGCTGAACAATAGTACCTGAGCTACTGTCTCAGTAAATATATCCAATTATGTACACTGCCCGCCACCTACTCTTTATGCACTTTAAAAGTTGACATCGATGCAACGGACAGTTTTCAAAAGTAATAGAAATTATGAAAACATGTTGGATTCAGACTTACTGTCAGCAAATCGAGAAATTTTACGCGGGGTGACAGAACGGGCGCTAACGTAGGCCAACAAATCAGAGAAGACAGTTGTCCTCCGGTTGTCGGAAAATGTTCAGCACCTTTCAGTAGTGGCTTCCATCCGGACGAGATTTGATCAACCGTCCTACCAATGTTTACATGTCAGAAGGGTAGAAAAAAGTGACACTTACAGGGATTTGCAGGAAGATGCAAACCGGTCGTCCCATGTCACACCGAATGACAAGAGAGAACGATAGGCTGAGGAAAACCTGTCCTTGGTACAAACTGTCGACGACATCCATTGGCAAGGAGCAGTTCCCCGACTGGAACGTATATTTGCGTACGGAAAAAGTTTACTCAACAATGACAAGATGTGAGGTCCGCATAGGCCAGTGATAGTTCGCCATTTGGCGTACACGCTTTCCAAAAATGGTTGTTACCATCAACACAACGTTTACCGCCTACGGGAGCAGTCGACCGACTTGCAAACGTTCGCAGCGCAATGGAGCCACTTAAATAACTGCCCAACATAATGCGAACAGGCAGAAAAAGGTTCACTTGTCAATTTCCATGCAAAACATGTCGTACAATCACAGTTCGCAGTCATTTTTTGCTAAAGCAATGCGTTTCGTTACTTGTCTGAAAATGTGTTCAGAATTGCTTGCCGATCATTCATCGGTGGTCCAACGGCAGCGCCATAGCAACCATAGGCCAAAGTAAAGCAATAAAAATTGTCGGACATCTTCGCAACGTCGTCACTAACAGGGAGATGTGCACCCATTAAGGCGCTTAATGGTGAAAACTAATCGCCAGTAGATAGTGATAATTGTGCAGCAGCATCGATGGTGCGACAATGGGAGGAGAAGGACTCGGAAGACACTTTTATTGCAACAGAAAATCGTATCGAACAAGGGACGAATATGCATGCGCGCGCGTGGACGGAATTCATCACCAAAAAGAAATAATGGAATAAAACCCGACCATGTTGACGCATGCCCACTTTTGTGAACCACCGGAGTAGGATAAGCGCGCGAACGGAGGAACAACTTCCAAAGTGCCGACGGCCCTTAGTTAAACTAGTTGTTCTTTTATCCAGGACAAGTAGTCTTTAACCCGCGTATAAACGCCGGGGCGATACTGCTGCGCGCACCCATCTCCCCAACTGATCACACCGTGAAGGTAGTATTTTCCTAGAAATAATAAACAAAAATCAACAAATAAAACTTTTTCTTATTATCTGACTCATTAGTTACAATAGTTTCTTCATTTTCCAGTCCGTTTCAACTACAGCATAAGGTAAATAAAAACAAGAAAATTATGAACACATTCGTGAACCATTTTGAGTTAATTGTAATGTGGTTTGTTCTACCCAATTTGGAGCTTTCAAAAACGCTGCCCATGTAGGGGCTAACGGCTCTGCTTCAAAAAGCGGACATTTAACAAGATAAGCCACCAAGAAGAATGATGGCAAAGGTGACGTCCTAATTTTATTGCTGCCCGCGGCCGCCTGATTAAGGCTTGCAGTACCTCTCCCTGCATTATTTCCTATTGATGCTCAAACAGTTCACGAGCGAAGGTTAACGAACGCCAACGATTGAATAGGATATCTTAAGTAAAGCTTTATTCTTTCCCAGCGACAGCTCGATCATACTCAAAAGAAATGCCAAGTCGATTGCAATTCGCTTCCTTCTAGATGACCGCGTTATAAGACTCTCCTGAAGGCGACTAACCATCAATGCCATTACTTAATGATGTCAATGGAGCGTAACAGGAGCACTTGGCGGAACGAAATTATTTCTTGCATATAATACCCTTAAACAGGTTCTCCCTCGTTTTGCTTCTTTTCACGGTGACATCACTAGGCAAAACAAAGAGCAATTACCAAATTAGGAATGCAGCTGTCACGTGCTAAGCACGTTTCCTCTGCTTTGAGAAACTTGCAGCACGAATAGGTTCGACAAGCGTAACCTTCAGCCGGACGAGAGAAGACTCGTACGGACATGCCAACAACCCTATTAGTAATGGCGCAGTCGCCTTGTATGGACAACATTTTCGGTATTCGCGAAAATCTAGGAAGTAGACTTCATGCTAATTTCAAATCTGCGTCGCGGATTTCTCAGCGACGCTTCGGCAAGGTTAACAAAGTTGATAGAGAAACCAGTTTGGCTGTGAAAGTTTTAAAAATGAGATGATCCCGTTGGCAACACAACGCTGCTAAAGGACGCCGACCCGGTTAAACTAGCCAACGGCATGTATACGCTCTGCGAGCGAAAGAGAAAAGATCATTATTAACTACATCATGTTTATCTAACGCGCTATTCGATAGCTTCGTAGTCGGTTGCTTTAGTAATCTGTTTTTCAAGTTTACGCCAACGTAAGGAAGGAGCTTAGATGAAAAATATCAATACAAAAAGCATCGCAATCAAAAAAAAATTTACATATTCTTAACAACTAATCGACAGACCCAGTGAGTGAAACTGTTACAGCACTGGTCGAAATTGTTTTACTATTCTTTGCTTATGAACGATGTTCGTTTTTTCTTCTTTTTGGCGTACTTTGAATTACTGACGTCAACAAAAGACATTTGTTTTGTAAACATATATACAAAGAAGCTAAAAGAGGACATTTTTGCTTTAAAATTCAGTCGGTATTTAAATTGCTAGCTGAGATGCTTACATTTGCGCAGCAGCGGCGGATGGCCGCCCAAAGGAAAGCGTCACAAACAAACTACCGGGATTCCTTAACGTCAAGTAAACAAACGATTAACTGCCGTGCGCGCAAAGCAAACATTCCCGCGCTTTGTGAATTATAAAAAAGAAGTTACGCTAACCTAGCCTGTTTGGATAGGGAAGCAAAAAGAGAAAAGCTTTTCCCAATTTCACACTCACCGTTGACCAAACATGCGAAAGGACCACCCGAGTCGCCCTTACAAGAGTCAACGTGTCCTTGCAAGTATCCGGCGCAGAAGGTGTGTTCGGTTAGCAGATTGCCATAAACCAACGGATCGGAACAGGTCTTTTGACTAAGTATGGGAATTTCGGCAGCCTGAAGTCGCCTGGGGTTCTCTGAAAGAGAAACAATCGGTTAAATCAGCCGCGCAAAAAAGGAAAAAATAAAAAACATAGAATTACGAGTTCCCGTACTTCCCCAGCCGCTGATGGTACACTTATTGCCCGGCTCGTAGCTGGCGTTCACTTCCGGTAGGCATATTGGCTGTACAAATTTGCTGAAAACTATGCCGGAGTTATTCTTTGGTTTGATTTTAATTACTGCAATGTCGTCCTTCAGTATGTCTAAACAAGAAAGAAATTGAAAAGCTCAAACAGGGCGAGAACAATCAATGGCAACAACTTACTTTCATAGCCTGGAACCAACGAAACGTATTCGATGGAGAATTTTTGCTCTGTTCCATCGGGCACGTTCGTATCCCAATCGCCAACAACGATTGAATATAAACTAATGTCCGGAACGTCCCTAAATGTCGGCCTGTTGTTAGCGGGAAATTTTCACTTTCCATAAAATACTCAAAGCAATGTGCAGCACTGATAAGATGATAGTTGGAAACAATGGAGGCGCCGCACAAGTGACGGTTGTCTTCCAATTTGATCGCCGCTGTCCACGGAAAGGCGCCATGTCTAACTTCAAAACCGCCAACCACTCTGGCCAAATATCCATGGCGCGGATCGCGGGCACGAAAGCTGACGAAGGTACGACCGCAATCAGCTGAACAACCAATTTTTGCCTTTCCGTTACAAATTTGAAGGGAACAATATATTACGCGAAGAAGGAGAAGGAGGAACGTCAGGAATGGTTACATGCAAAGGCTCAGCGCATGTAATGGCAACATCCTCGGCGTGGGTGCACTTATTGACGCCCCACCTAAGAAAAGCGTACGCGAATAGTATAATAGAAAGGAAACGCTCTAAAAGGTACCTCCTAATGCGACACTGCTTCAGTGTCTTTTCATCGCCAGAGCAACCCGGCTGCTGTAACCATATGGGACCTTTGGATGAACCAAACTTTCCATTGGGATAAATCATGGGAGTACCACTTAAATGAACTAATTAAAAGTTGAAAAAGGGTTTGAAGTAGGTCGCAGAGAAATGCTCACTTGTGTTTCAACATTCTGCAAATAACTTTTGCGTCGTCAACGGTAAAGCCGCTTGAACATACGGAACCCCAAATACCGTAATATTTAACCTCGATTCGACCTTTGTCCGGTGAAGTACCATTGACCAGACGAACCTCCACAGGATCTACGCGTCAAATCGAGTCGACTGTAAAAGGTTCAACAAGAAAGTAACAAGTTTTGTACCTTTGCATTTTTTCTGATCCTCGTCCGAACCATCGCCGCAGTCATCTTCGCCATCGCAGATCCACTTGAAATCGATACAATGACCGGATGTACATTTAAACTTCTTCGGCAAACATTCTACAAGTAAGACAGTGAACTGACGCTTAAACGGAATTTTGTTATACCTGTTTCGGTGACAGCGCACTGAACGCCAGCAGCTTCGTTTGGACCGCAATCATGTTTGCCCCATCCTGAGAATCGACACTCATTTAAGTATCTCTCATTTCCGGTACATTTGACGTCATCCATTAGGTAATTCTTAGGATTAGTCATACCAATCCAACTTCGTAACGCTTGCCTAAAACGTACTTAGTAATAATAAGCCATTGATACGTAAAACAATCAAACAGGTCAACAATTGTGGGCTCAGCTCCATTCCAACTTCGTACAGTTGCACCATGCACTAACCACATTACACATACGTACGGGCACTCGTCATAAAAAGTGTCATCAAATGGACTAATAAGGAAAAAAGCTTTGTCCCTAACAAATCATTTTGTACATCTGTTTCTATAAAATAAACAAAAAGTTATCTATCGCAAAAAACTTAAGCACTTGACGCAGCGTTGAAATTCGAAAATTTGACGGTTCCACGTGCTTCCCTTTAGTTTAGCTGAAGAATTTAAGAATCCATTTGCCTTAGCATACCGAATGCTACGACAGTGCAATAGCTAATAGAGAACTGGAAGGATTTGTACTTGCATTTGTATTTGTAGAAGTAAACAAAGCTGATTGACGTATTTCAAATTTCACGGCTATTAAAAAAATCGCAAAACATATTCCTCGTATAGAACGATGAATTAAAGTTTGTTTGTCTATCCCGAATTACGCCTTACTTGTAAGTCATACCTTCCAGTAGGCATGTCGTCACGTTGTCTTCGTTGCTATCCCACTCATTACATTGTGGGGAAAAAAATCAGAGGTTCAATGAAAGCGGTTACACGGTCGACAGTGGGCCCAAACCGTAAGCTCAGAAAAAAACCAAGCGCAACTGCCATAAAATAACCTATGTTCAAAACATGTACAGTATATAAAAATGAATAAAAAACACTTAATTAACAAGTTGAACACACTAAACGGAAGTTTACCCTTGATTCAAGCACATTAGCATCGCTTGATTCTTGCGAGAAAAACTTGAACCTTTCGCGATTCCGCCGATTTCGTCTTCGGCATTTTGGCAGACGATTAAATCACTTTTTCCCTATTCTTTTTGCTTTTTTTTACTCCCTTACGCGATGCAGTTAACCAACATTTAAGTGTATTAAATCGATGCTTTAAGGTTGGGAAATCTTTAAATTATTGCCTATCCCGAAATAGTTTTTTTCATTCGTGACCATTGTTAAGACGCTGATGAAATACTGAACAATCAAAGTTTAGCGTTTTCTAGTGTCAGTATGAAATGCAAGGAATTCAGAATGTGATGAGATAACTTAATGCTTTTATTCTTTCATTGCAGTTTGTTGTTTCTACTTCCTTCTTCCGCTTTACCTGTGCTAAAAGTAGGGAAAGCTGACGAAGATGGCATAGGAACGCGCGTTTTCAAAAAAAGGCAAATGGTGGATCTTGAAATTACAAACGACGACATATGCAGTCCTTTTTCCGAAACATTTGACAATTCCTACTTTTAACTACAGCCCTTCACGCGTTGCTATCTTTTCGGGATAAGTGTAATCCGGAAGGCTTCGAACGCATAATTGTTACTATTCAATAATGCTGTTTAACGTCATTCAACGATCGTTGGAAGAGCGGTTCCTTTGGTATTTTACGAATACACACACAGAGCGGGAGTAAGCCATAGAAAGAGCAAATCAAAATGCCCAAATAGAGCGAAAGACCCCAGGTCTCTCTCCGCCAATGAGAACAACAGCGACGCGGGAGGTGTTGACATAAACAACCCGAAACGACGCTAACCGTGTCATATGACACGATGCTGTTGCCAAACACAGGCGTGGTCAGCTGTCTGACCTGACCTCATCCTGTAAACGTAGCTATAAAAGGAGGATGAAAAACCGCGGAGGGGTCGGTAGTCAGTCGTGCTTATGCTCATTTCTTTGGTATTCCTTCATAAAGACTTGGACAAAATCTTTGCGTGCTAGCAGCCGCGCGATGCATACAAACAACACTAAAATAAAGTAATAATCAGGGCTGAAGATAACTATGACGTCACGCATTTTGTCTGGGGACAGTTCTGTTAGCCATTAAGAAGCACCAGTATGGAATTCAAAGTTTGTGTTGATTTTATTCATTGCTTTCTTACCACATACTGTAGGCCCAAGTTCATCTTGATCCTTCCATTGTGCATATGCCAAATAAAAGCGTCACTAATTGTTTATAGTTCGCCGACCTTTAATCTCTGTTCAAGTTTAACTGTGCCAATTGTACCTTACGAAGAACGGCTCTAGTTTTTCATAAAGCGAAATTCGATTACCGCCTTAACACTGTAGGTTACAATGTGCCTGAACATCATCATGCGCAGTTCAAAGACGGACTAAGCCATTAGAGCATAGCTATCCGCGTTCGATAAGTCTACAACCTACAACACTGTTTCACCAATCACAGTTTGGTTAAATGAAATGGGATTGTTAGAACTTCAGATGGAGTAAACCGATAAGAAATGCCGAAATCCATTGTCACCTCAACCTATATATTAATAGGAAGAACAGAAATGAAAAAATTTTGCTCTCAGGTAACTAATGGAAACTGCAGTGGAAAATATGAAATCACGAAAGTTCAGTTGGCAATAAAGCCAACCGAACTTGCATTTCTGACATTGTTACCCAATTAGGGTGCTGCTCAAATGCCAACGTAGAAGGCTGTACGTAAGGCAAATATTCATTCCGTATCTGCGCCCACTGACAATTGCGCGCGAAATAGCGTAGCCACTGAAAGAAAGTCTTAAAAGTATTTTTGCCTAATGCTTGCTACAGGAAGGTAAAAACCCTTTGAATGCGCGCCATTTGACGCTGACCATGCGAGTTAGGTGTTCCAATTATTCTGGAATCTACAATCTGTCCTACTTCCACCTACGCACGTTAAGACATGGTGTTCTTTCTGCTCATTTGCAGCCTTCTACAATGCTTTGTTTTCTGCGAAACGCTAACTAACATTCCTAAAAAGGGAGAAAGTTTTATCAATTACGGGAACGTTCATTCTCAAAATCTGTCGATGCCGTAATACGCGTCCTTACGTCTCGTCATTGAAATTCGATTGAATGAACAAAGGGGCTGCTAAAATAGTAAACAAACCGGAACAACGCTCTGCACAACATTTGAACATCAATTTGTTAAGTCAACCAAAAGTGAATGGCGGTTGAAAGAAGGCGCAACGACTTTTTTCCGCCGTCAACTTTACTCGACTTGTCTTGCTTTCATGTTTCGCTTAGCAAGAAACGGAAGAGGCAAACAGTTTCAAAAGCAGTGAAACTTTACGCGCCGGTTAAACAAAAACATCCTCCTTCAATTCTGAGAAAAAGAAGGGCTTTGTTATAGCCTATATAGCGGCTACTTCCAGTCTCCTACGCGCGAATTACCATAGGCAATCAGGGTGACCATTTAGTAATCAAAGAATACACATTTGTAGGACTTCAAAAAGGCGGTTTTTACATTTGCCGGCTAAAAACACCTACAGTAAATTTGTACAACTTTCTCCACTCATCTATCCTAAATAGCAACTGCATTATAACTATTGAAAATAATATTACTCGCCAGGCACACGACGGGTACACTTAGTTCCTTGATGACTTACTTAGTAGCAAAAGGAGTCGCCAATTTCGAGGCATTTCCGAGCAATCTGTTGTCAAGTAAACGTTTAGTTTTGAAAGTTAAAGTTTGCACGTTCGCTGTATTTTTCTCCCACTCTTTAACCGCTTGAGGCTACTTCGCGTACCCAACCATCCCAACAACAGCAAGAGAATAGAGCAGATAGATCATGAAAGAAAATGTAAAAAACATCTTACGGGTATCCAAGCTGACGACAGACCACACGAGCGGCATTTATATTCCAACCATCATCGCATACCGCCGCCCATGAGCCACCAATATTAACTTCGACTTTTCCTTCCCATGGAACTGTACCTCCGGTCAGTCTAGCTTTGAATGTAGCTGCAAAGTGCATTTAGTAATATGCGATTTAGCGAAATGGAGAAGTGTTACTTTTTTCCTCCGATCCTTTCGGTCGAGTACGCTCGTAATAATCGGACGAAGACACGTCCGACAAAGCTAGCCCGCTCTTAGCCGAAGAGCTGCTCAACAAGCAAACCCGTTCCTTATAATCGTAGCTGAACGAATTGCAAATAAAGTTCTTTCCGTGCAGACATCTTTTGGCGCACTGTAGGTTTGTTTTCAAAAAACACTTATGCAAGTAAAGAAGGAAAACTACTATTTTGTGGGCTACTCACTTTTTGCGAATTGCCTATGAACGAAATGAATTCCGTAACAACTTGAATTCTTTTGCCACGCGTCTGAGTGAACTGTCTGATCCAATTGGCTACAGGCAAACGTGGTCAACACGGCGGCGACAATCGCCTGGCACGCAAAGCGCTTACGGCAGTTTTGCTCGTCGAATCCATTCGGGCAGTCTTTTTCGTAGTCGCAAACAAACTCTTTAGAAATGCACCTGCAAAAGCCAAAAAAGTCGAGCCAGACAAAATGTGTATTTTGCGTACATTTGCAAATCGCCACATTTTATCTCGTCCTTGCCGCATTCCAACGAACTCGACTGCTCGTCGGTGAGAATATCGTTGCTTACAACGCATTCCGGTATGTCGCAACGTTCTCGACGATCACGTTCCACTATGCACCACGGTTCGGGAGACCCATTCGGATTGCGGCAATAATTTTGTTCCAACATCTGCGAGGCAATTCGTAACAACTGCTTTATGTAAATAAGTTCATTTACCTGCTGTTGACGATACGGTAAAGAGCTTTTGACTGTACTGCCAGCCCACGGTAGGCAGCCTAAGCCTGTTCCAGACACATTTGCAGAGCCCTTATATGTACTGCCATCACCGACGCGGCAGCCTATGTCGTATGCGTCCTTCTGGCAAACGAACGGAAGGCGTTTTCGGCAGTTCGTCGCATCCCAATAGTAGTAGTCGCTACCGAATCTTCGCTGATTCCACATGACGACGCAATCTTGATTACGGTGTATTTTGGCGCCTTCTGGAAAAGCATACTTTGCTCGGCTAAGCTATTCATCCGTGCTCAAGCTGGCAACCACTCTACTTGGATCCCATTTTGAAAATGTAGTCTGCCTGAGTATCCGGTCGGTTTGCCATTTCCAGGAACCTTCTTGCCTGCGACCGCCTATGTACCAAGACTTTGGACGTCTTACGTGCTCTAAAGGAGGACAAACTTGGGTTTCAATCTCATTCTGGCACAACCTACCACTTAGGGTGCTGAGCACGTCGGAAATGAAGTCATTCTCTTCTTGGCTGGTTATTACGGCTAGTCCACCGCCCATTCGCAAGCATTGAGCTTCAGCCATGTCGAACGAATAATCGAGATTGTTGAAAAAGTGAAAGCACTTTTCTCGAAACAGTATACCGCCAGGGGAGCACCTGGAAGCTAACCAAAACAGCGTCGATACAGCGGCAGAGGCAGACGAAAAGCGGAAAACTGTTTCCAACTAGACTTACGGTAATTCTGCTTGCACATCACTGAAACCGATCGGGACGGCGGGCTGCATCGTCCGTGCAAATTACGACGACAATGGAAGACGTTGCGCTCCGAACCTTGACAAGACAGACCGATCAAGTTAAAGTGCCGAGAGTCAGGCGGGCCAAAAAGTTCGATAGTGGTGAAATTATTCGCTCCTCTGGAAAAAAGATTTTAAATGAAACTTCTACAATGCAAATTTTTAGCATTGCAAATGGCGAAAAAACCTATATTGCGAAAGGAGAAACTAATAAAAGCTGCAAAACTTTCTGCCTCGATCAAGACGCTACTTGAGGGCACTTTCCTTAAAGATTACGTTTCTAACCCAAAGCCTCAAACGCCTATTTTCAAATTCCGTTCGACCGGTAATAGCCCGAGGACGTTTTGACAACTTTTGCATTTGCAAGGCAGTTTTCCATTGAACTAAGTTAACAACAAAATTGAAAATTAACAATCGCCCTCCTCATGCAGCTCGGATGGCCAATCTGTTTAGAACCAGCTTCACTGGAATGTAGCGCGCCAACAAGTTTGCGTCCCTACAAATCGCCCGATCAAAAAATATTGACGTGAATGGTATACGGAATGAAAACAGAATTTCCGACGGGACACACTTGACGCTACTCGAAAGCAACGCCTAACAAAGTGGTGGAGCATTCTAAGGCCGTCTTTTGTTTACTCTACGATGTCTGCGCAACTTTTGAAACCGCGATCTCAGTAAACAGTACTACTTTAAAATATTTAACAGCGAAGTTTTCTTATCGGTGCTCGTGAAAATACGCAAACGTACATGCAAACTAAAAGCAGAGTTTTGTCCAAACCCGAAATATGTTGCTCAAAGTTTAAAGCTGTATTTTGAAACGCAAGTTAGCTATTCCACCCGAAGCAAGCTTGTTATGCAAATTAGCCGAAAAACAGACCGGAAAAAAAAGCTAACAAAAGTCAGGCAACAAAACTAACACGCAGCGACATCTGCCTATAGAAAAGAAAACTAAGACCTCTTTCGATCATGTCCTTTTTTGTTCGTGTAATTCGCGTGTTCGATTCGTGTAGTTCGCGTAAATTACACTCAAGCGGCCACTTGCTTTATAAACCCGGCGTGCATGGAACTTAAGAATTATTAACGCGTTAGACGTCACCGAAATCCTATTTTAAACATCAATGTTTAACGGCACACCCTAAAAAATGACAAAACAACTACTGACGTGCATGTAATTGCGTACAGTGCTAATGCGTGGAAACGAAAGTGGAATAAGGTTTTAAAAAAGTGAACAAGAGAACGTAGGCACCTTGCGCACGTGGTGACAGCAACATACGCCAACCGCACGTTGCCTCTCAAGTCTACCGTAAAAGTAAAGCAACAAAAACAAAAGCGTGCACTTTTGTATGGCTGGAAAATTTTCGAACAGCCGCGCACCAAAGCTTTTGTCGAACATTGGGTTAAGCGAAAACTCAATAGAGCTTGGATTGATCAGTCGCCAACCCTAAGAAGTGTCTATTAAATGGCGACTTGAATATTTGCTAAATAATTTTAGGCAATTTGGAAACATCAATAATAACAAGGAGAGGATAGTCACCTTTCAAAACCGAGCTGTCTGCAAATGACGTTCGCCTCGTTTATGGAAAACTGATCACCGCATATGAGCCCCCACGAATCACCGCTCATCACTTCCACTCGTCCCTCGCCAAAGCGCCTATTTATTCCGCGAAGTCTACAAACCAAAAGTGACCACTTAACAATGGATACGACGACTGACTCCCACTCACCTGACCAATTGACCGCTGCCCATTTGACGCGAATTACGCGCTTGCAGCAATGGATTGGGTATTTCATTTACTTGCAGTTTGACGAAGCTAGCAATCGAAGTCTAAACATAGAAGTCGTCCCGAATGCAATGTCAAAAGTCAAATTGTTCGTTTACCTTAAACTGAAATAGGCTGAGGAGCACAGTGAGCAGCGTGCCAGTCCAGCCGTAGCCCATTGCCGTAAAAGGGGCGCACGGCGACCTGAAATGTCTATCCCAATAAGCCTTCAAAAAACAGTGTCGGCGAGATAGGGTCCTCTTTTCAGTTGGACGCTACAACTTCCGGTCGGTAGAGCTGGTCAACAGCGCAGGCCGGCCTGCCGCGACAAAACCAAAGAAGAATGAACACCTTAAAAGGTCGCATTTGCTAATTTGAAAATCTGTCCGTCCGTCCGTCGAGCGTGCCTGACGACGGAGCCTTCTCAACAACTATCACAACAAAATTTGCTCGAAACAGCTCCAGTCGGGTCGGCCATTTTAACCGCGCACATTCTTACACCGCTGCCGGCGGCGACGGTGGCGGCAACAACCAACACAACCGCCATCTTTGACGAACATTTGAAAGGAAAAAGCTTTTGCGTCAAGCAACGACTGTCCTTCTCGTAACGTTGGCATCATCTTATGGTTTCATTAATAAACAGTAATAACGCTCAGCAGAGACTTTTTTTTCTTTTTTTAGAAAAAAACACGTACTAAAGCAAGCAGGAAGTAGGCAGAATTCAACGAGCACTTACAACTTAAAAGCGGAGAAAAAATTGCCAGCACTTCGTTGACACAATCAGTCAACGACCAGAAGAACAGCGTCGAAAGCAAGGAGTTACGCACCGCTGAAAGAAAGCAAGTTGAATGAGCTTTTCAGCTTAGCCAACTTTTTTTTGTTCTCTCAAATTTTCCCAACGCGTACGCCTTCGTGTGAACGCCTTAGGCAGATTGAACGGACGACCTCTAACGGACATCATACGCACATTCGGAAAGACAGAGAAACAGAGACAGAGAGAAAATGAAAAATATTGCAAAACGTCCGACCGGTTGAACAACGATGGTTCGGACACGCTGGCGCCGCTTGCTGACACCTAACAGGGAGATGAGACAAACAACGTGACAGCGTTAAAGTAGGATCCACTTTGAAAACCAGCCGGCGCCCAGCCAAGCACCGCTAACCTCAGGCAATGTTCCTGTTTGGCCAGAAGACACCTGCCGGGTCATTCCTGTCGGATGGCGCCGATCGAACCGGTTCGACGCGCCACCTCTACGTTCAGATGTTTAGCGCGAAAGAAGATGACAAAAAAAGAGAAGGAAAAAGAAAATGCCAATTCGCAGGCAACCGTCTGCGACGGGATCTCGCGCCTGATCGACCTCAGGCATGCACGAACCAGAAAGGGTCAATGCTGACTCTCCCTTTCCGGAAAAACTTGCCCACGCTCGTTTTTCCAAACTTCAATTCTCCGAGGGCGAAATGAAGAGAGGCAATTGAGCAATCACAACACCGGCAATATAAGAGCGCGACATAATTCTTCGCCTTTTGTGAATCAAAATGGTGCGGCGCAGCTTCAACAAGCCAACCAACCGGACTTTGCGTACGCCAAATATATAAGAGGCGAAAAGCATACGGAATGGGCCAATTTCATCGCGCAGTTTTGGACGTCTGACAACGAAGCGTACTTGCGTGGTCTTTCAAATTTTTGGGGAAGTAGGCGTAACAAGTCTTTCCTGTCGCGCGGGCGGAAGAGTCGAGAAAATGGGGCGACGGACGTACCCTTAACGGTATTTCCTTATAAGAATCATAGAATACCGTCAAAATACGGCAACAAAGTTTCAAGTCTGTTTTTCTGAAAAGACTCAAAGGTAAAGTTAAAGCTTAGAGCGTCAAACTAGCATTCCTCTTCGATAAACAAACAACCTGAAAACAGTTAAGATTTTAGTTGTTGACACCCAACCTATCCTTACTTAGATGTTCTGCCACACGGTACTGCGAAAAAATAGAAATCAATGACTGTATAGTTAATTTGACAGATAAACCGTATAGGGAAATTTAGGCGACCGGAACGCGCTGCAAGGCGGTTACAATTTTTGAAGAAACGACCCGTCGGCAAAAGGCACAATAACCTGCAGCCAATTGCTACCGTGCAAATCTCCAATCAAGTGAAATGGAAAGGAACATTTTTGATCAACGAGTTCGCCAAGAACAGGTTCGCCGCCGCATTTGTACAAACGAAATTTACTACCCTTACACTACGAACAACCAGTAAACCGGAGCGAGCGCGCGCCAATGCGCCCGTTTCAAAGCAATCGCCTTTCTTTCCGTTAATTCATTCGACTGGTCCAACCGTAAAAGGAATGATCTCTTTCCCGCTCGATTGGTCAACGCTCTGTCAAACAATATATTTTTAAAAATGCATCACCCACAATCACACTCAGCACCTTTAACTTATTATAATAGTAATGGTAAGAAGTGAACGTAGTTAGTTGGTTTATCGTCTTTTCGTAAAGCCTATTTCGGTTAGCTGCTCTTGTTCAATTGCAAATGGTCAATTGACCAAAACGTTATGAGCCGTTAACTGCCTACCAGCAGCAAGGCTATTTGAAGTTGTGCAAGCTCTGATTGAGTCCGAAGATTGAAATCTGTTCAGCAAAATCGCGTAGCCCTAAGCGACTTTGGCCTAAATCTTTTGGAGCGCATTTAATTAGGACGAATTGTTCGGCTGAAAAATGCAGTAAAATTTTTCCGCGCGCTCGGCTCAAATGCAACCTCTTTGCGGAAAGAAAAACAGAACAAAAGTTTCACAAAGCGGAGCTCAAGTGAGGGAAGGGAAAAACCAAACAAACTGGGATACAAGTACGGATTGGTAGTTTGTAAAAATGTTAACTGCTCGTAATACGTTTTAGCTTAGCAACAATTTGACTAGCCCTCATTACGCGCGGCCAACATATTGTTAAAGCGTAAAACGTCAAAATGGAAAAATCACTTATCGATAAGCGCACAATCTCAACAAGGTTACCAAACTGCCCTGCGTCACTTTTGCTAAGCGAGTTTACCATTTTCGCAAAAAGCGGGACGACGGTAAAATTCCTCGAATGCCTTAATCGAAAGAAACAATAAAAGACGCGAAGAAAAGAATTACGAGAAAGTATAAATTCCTGTCCACTTTCGTCAGCTATTTTGAACTACGTTGAAAGGCTCTTTCGAAACCGCTCGAGGCAGGCACGGAAAAATTACGAAGAAAACAAGCACTACCAACCGGAAAGAATTCGGCGGAAGCCCAACGGAAAGCCACCTTGAATGATACGCCATTAAAATTGACCAAGTTGGAACATGGCAAAAATAAAACCCCAAATTTAGTATGCCTAAAATTTGAATAACGTCGACTCTAAGGCAAACAACATAGCGCCTGTCAACGGTGAAGTAGGCACCAACTGTAAGCATTGTTATTACCTATGGCAAAGTCGCCTAGGACCGCTACAGCGCTTAGTTGGCATTGAAATTCATTGAACGATTCTGCCAAAAGTGCTTGCGTAAAGTTAATATATTCAAAGATGATAAGAAATCTGTTATCGTTAGCCTTGCAAGATAATGATAATTTCGAGATATCGACTCGAATATTGATGTACATCTTCCGCTTGGAGAACATAATTTTTTCCGAACAACAAGGAAGCTATAGTTCCCAGATATTAATGAGGAAAACTATCATGAAAAGCACTTAACTTCGTAAGGCAGGTAGTGCTGAATACAAGCAGCAAAAATGTGATTTTCGTAGCCGTAATTTCAGCCCTATTTGAGGGCAGAATTTCAAGCCGATAAAGAGAGCGGAATACCAACGAAAATCACAATAACTTTTTTTTCTTCTAAAGCGAAACATTCCAAGTAAAAAAACGTTTTCAACGCAAGTTCATCCGCCTGCTCAGTAAGGCCTAACGTAATGACTTTCTAATCTGGTACGTGACCTAATTTGGCGCGTAGTTCATGGTAAAAATTCTCCCAAAGAACACGTGCCGAAATGGGCACATTTGTAAAAGCAACTGATTGCCACAAATTATAAGCCCAAGCATTACTTTCATAGAAAATTAGTATCACCACGCAAAAGCGCCTTAGGTGCGCGTGGAGCACCTCATGCTTTACAACGCGTATGCGTAGTCCATAATTAGTAAGCCACAATAAAAGCAAACGCGAACTACTACTTAAGTCAAGATGAAATAAACACTGCGAGTCGGCAGCCTTAGAAGCACGCTGAGATAACCGCGTAATAAAATTAACGCACTTTAATCCTTATAAGGCAACTACTACATTTTAGGTTAATCTACTGCTATCATATATCTACCGCTTCTACTGCGCTCAAGTTAAATGTAATGGAACCCAAAAGATCATATCTTAAATTAGTAAAAGTACAAATTGCAAATACTTCCAATTTAGCGCACCGGTAGGACGCTGTAAGATATCACATCAGTTCATTATATCAAAGAAAGGCTTCTAAGGCAAAGAACGCTTCCCCGCTGTCAGTCGAAACACTTCATAAATAACAAAAATTAGATTATTTTTAAAAAAAGACATGATTACATTACTTTCGTACTATGTACGTCCTAAGTGCTTACGAAGTACGAATGGACTTCGCTCCCTTCCTTATCTCAATATATATCCGCTTACAGCTCGAAAAACCATCCGAAGAGTTTAGCTGACTTCGTTAAAGCCAAATATTAAAAAATGCATTTCTTTCGAGATTCTATCTTGCGAGTGACGGTATTTTTTGGTACTGTTTGAAAAAAAAATTTTTGTAGTCACGTTAGGAAGCGACAAAATCAAAGCGCAAAAGTGCATCTCTCTAATTCGATTTGGTAGTGTAGACTTCGGCGAAGCTCAATTCAAGCCGACAAGTTGAAACCTTAGCAAAGTCTATAACGTGACCAACGACAGTTCAACTTTCCGCTATTAAGAAAAGCCCGTGTGAAAGGCCTGTCGGTCAGCGTAGAGTGAGCAAAAGATATCAAACTGTTGAATTGACAAGTCAATTTCGGTTTGCCGAACGTAAGTGCACTCGAGATCGCCTTAGCATGCAAATACAACGATGAACAAAGCAATTTTTCACAATTAATTCATCGAACTTCTCTATTGGAACTCGCGCAGCTAACCGAAAGCCTTCCAACCCGACAATATACGCGCCACTTTGCTTAAACTACGCATTTGTTTGCGCTCCCATCACGATTTATAAGGCAAATTAACGTAAGCAATTTTAAAGGAGAAAAATCGATATTTTCGTTTTTCGATTGAACACTCTCAAAGACAGCAACGGAAAGTACAACGTGAAGGCACTGTTTTTGGGTAAATGGGAAAATTGTTTGCTTCAAATCCTGCAGTTTCGGTTTTCAATTTCGGAAACTCGCAGAATGCGGAGCATTTCAATTTACAGCCGTTCTCCCTTCCCGCAATGTGTGAACTGCGACAATTCGTACAGGTGGAGATAGGCAGCGTATACATTTTTTTTAAAAATCCCTAAGCTATTCAAAAGAAGCAACACAACCGCTGCTGCGGCAATTACGCTGTCTACCAATAGTTAATTCGATAACAGCGACTAAAGTAGACAAAAACTACAGTTACAACGAGAAGGTACAACCGCTAAAACGTGTCCATTATTGATGTAGTTACTTTTTAAAATCATGAAGTTTAGTTCCGTCGTCATTATTTAAACAAGTTGCTCTACTTTGCAAAATGAATCAGCCACATTTTTCTCATTAGCATACGTGATGATTTGCATAATTTCACGGAACCTTATTGGCAACAGCGCTTACGGGATGACTTGTTTAAAATTAAAATTCTTCTTCGAAAGTACGTACCTTCACAATCCGTAAAGGAAGATTAATGTGCGCAAAGTCACGAAGCGATTGAAGCCCATTGCAGTCGATTGTTTCGAGACAACTGAACGGCGAAAGGGTTGTCACGCTTCATTGATGGGATAGCGCAAAGCGAAACCGCTTTTTGCGAACAAGCTCAACTGCACGCTTGATTTCGACCATTTCTAACGCGGGAAGAACGCGCACTGAAAGCAGAAATGAAATATAAATGTGTACGAGCTCATGAATGTACCATCTGTCAATGCGTAAGAGACCAACAGACCAATTTATGAGCGTTGATAAATTCAGAAATCTATAACAAAGGAAACTAGCTTAGAAAAGTTAATAGGAAGAATGTTTAGCTCTACTTTCGATAAATAAATCAAAGCATAACTGATAAATAGCTTACCAACGCGGCACTCGCCGTCCCTATCAGTACATCTTACTCCATTGCTATAAAAGGAGTGAAAAATTTTCTTGCATGTATGTCAAAGCCATAATGATTCTTGAAATTCGTTTCGTAAGGAATATTTGCCACTTGCGTTAAAAAGGGCGCGGTCGAATAACAGCAGCGTCACTGGTTTAGGTGAACGGCTAATCTGTCAACCTGTCACGTACCATAAAAAAGCTACTGGCACGCCTACACGTTTTAAAATTTGGTTTTGCGCAAAGTTTCACATACGAGTGTCACACGAATTTATACAACATCTCCTGCAGGCAGCATGCCGGCGCATCATCAATTTGTCCTGAAACTGCGCAGTCCAACTAACTGAAAATGTTGCGCGGCAAACCGGCTCTTTTGCTCTCTCCCCCTTTGCCTATCGCTCATTAGGCATTGACCAATTAAAACCAAACTTAAAGCAAACCGCCAAACCTGTATGCAAACTGGTCATTCTTTTCTGCACATAAGCTCTTTGCCAAAAAGGGGAATTAAATTACAAGTTTGCTCTTTTGCTTTCGGATACAAGCACAGCCGAAAGTTTCATACCGCATGCCCATCTAAAAGTATGTTCGGTCAGTTATCTGACAGAAGAATATGCTGTAGGAAATAATTCACCGACCGCCCTTGAAAAAACGAAAAACTACGAGTTCACCAAAGCGAAACAAAATGCTGGCTTGCTAACTAAACACTTCGCGGCGATGGCACAAACCGTGTTGCAAACAGTGGTTACTTACCGGCGTAAGGTAGAATACGACAGATCAAACCCATTATAAATTTCTTAGGGGAGCAACACTTGAGCATCAGTAAAATGGAACTCAAATGAGCTAGCTATTCCTTTGCGTCGAGAGTGCAGTTCGCCTTTTTCCGTTAGCCTTATCGAGCGATCGAGCTGTACTTTTCGGGTGCATCAATTATTACCTGTCACTTTGGGCGAAACGCGGCCGACCGCTTTGGCCATTTTCAGAGTTCCAACAAAGACCATGCTGGCGTTGATCAATCGAATCCTCGACTGGATCAGGAATCTCTTTTGGAAGGAGGAAATGGAGCTGACCCTCGTTGGGCTGCAGAATTCCGGCAAAACTACATTCGTCAACGTCATTGCGGTAAAGCTCGTCAACAACCTGCGTCCCGTCGGCGTTGCAACGTTGCGGTGAGTCATTTTGCAGAGCGGTCAGTTCGTTGAGGACATGATTCCAACGGTTGGATTCAACATGAAGAAAATTACCAAAGGCAATGTGACCATAAAAGTAGTTGCAAAATAGATGTCGCTTTCCCCGAGCGCAATTGTCAATGCTTATTTAGCTATGGGACATAGGCGGTCAACCAAGATTCAGATCAATGTGGGAACGGTACTGTCGTAGCGTCAATGCCATCATGTAAGTCTGCACTTCGATAAAGCTGCAACTTTTGTCGTTACGCCCAAATATGCATGCGTTCAATTGCATGAGCAAAATTCAAGTTTTCACACCAGATTCTTCCTCTATTACATTTGAATAAGAGAAGTTTCGCAGAAACGATTCAACACCTGTTGGCATCCATGTAAGACAACAGCTATAAAAGTTAATTTTTTCAAGTTACATGGTCGATGCGGCTGATCACGAGAAGTTGGACGCTTCGCAAAATGAGTTGCATCAATTATTGGATAAGCCTCATCTGGAAGGTATCCCAGTGCTAGTTTTGGGCAACAAGCGTGACCTACCGGGCGCTTTGGACGAGATGCAATTGATCGAACGCCTGTAAATTATTTCAATCTTTAGCCAAAAAACCGTAATTGCTAACCGTCGTATCATCTTTGTCGTTCAGAAATCTTTCCGCCATTCAAAATCGGGAAATATGCTGCTATTCCATTTCTTGCAAAGAAAAAGACAACATTGGTTAGTCGCTCATACCGTTGCGTACAACGTTTAAAATGTTGTTCCCTTTTGTAGACATTACCCTTCAATGGCTTATTAAGCATTCAAAGTCGGGTGGACGCTAAATTCCAACGTACGAAACGAAGCCGAAACCGTGTCAGTCCAAATTTATTTGTTCCTTTCTTCATAACTCGTTCTTTGGTCTACTTCTACTATTGCGTACTTATACATATACGTATATGCCATGATTGATTTTATCGCATGCTTTGCGCTTGCTTGCTTGCAAGGTTTCAAGGGAACTGTCTGTGAGATCATTCATTCTCTTTCTCGTTTCTTTGCATTATGTAAATTCAGTAAGTTGGTTCCCCATAGTCGCTTCTCCTACGCGTACATATGAAATGTTTGTCAACGAAGCGATTGCTATAACGGTTCACCATCGTGCGGAACAGTTAGTATAACTTTGCCAATGAAGCGTCGTTCGGCAATGCATTTTAGTGCCTCATTTATCTGAACTTTCAACGATGACCACTGTGTGCTTGAAATGGTGATGCACTCACTGACCTGTTCTAATTTGAAACGACCGCCTACAAGCGGGCTAATGTACTCTTCGTCTTGCATTTTTAAAATCTTTTCAATTAGCATTCCCCACCCAGCGGGATCGTACTCTGCGAAACCACCGAACCAAACGCCTTGCAAAGTAATATGCCCCCTTGAAAGCATTTATCCGACAATAATTCGCGTTTCTTACCTTTAATGGACACTTGTCTTTTGACGATTTGTTGCAAATTGACTTCCGGAATTTTGCAGCTGGAGAAACCAAGACTTACGTATCTTCCACCCGGTTTTAGGCTAAAAGCTAATATAGATTTTAGGAACGCTGCAGTACATGATATGTACCAATCGAGCGCAGGATACAACAGGCCGACTGTATCAATGACCAAATCAACTCCTTTGTTCTCAGTTGCTTGAAAGGCAAGATTTTTCAAATTCTCATCCGTGTACTCAATGGTTGACGTCACCCCGAAGGGTCGCACTGTTGAACATTTTGCCTCCGTATCGCAGGCGACTATTGTCTTTAACAGGAACGCATTTACAATGTAATGAAGGCGCTTGATTTTTGGTCATACTTTGCAACAAAAGACATTCAGGGCTAAATCGACCACTGCAAGTCCCGTCGATCCTTGATTAGTGATTACCAAAACAGTTGCTCTTGAAAATATCTTTTCTGTATATCAATAGCTATGAGTAGAAGCTCACTTTGGGAGATCATGTTCCTGACTCAATGCTAAGTAGGCTGAACCATATGCGGCAGGTAGACAGCAAGCGGTTTCGTAGTCGATGGAATGAGGTAGCACAAAACTATTCTAAAATGCACAACTTCGACCTTTGTCCGTTGCGCATTGTCAAGTAACTTTTTCGCTGACAACGCATAATGTTGCAAATGCTCCAAGCGATTTTGTCATCAAAGCAAGAACTCGATCGCCAACTTTGAAACGACTCACGCGGGCACCCACGCTCGCTACTTTTCCAGTCAATTCAAAGCCTTCAAGAAAAAAAAATTAGCGGCTTGACTATTTTAAAATAAACTGAAATTACCCGGAGTAAAGGGTACTGTAGGCTGATAATGATGCAATCCTTTAACCATCAACAAGTCGGCAGTGTTCACTCCTGCACTCCGAACTTTTACTAAAATCTGAAAATAGAGCATTAGGCTTGATCTAAAGCATTTCGTGGGCTCAGTAAGGTTCGCAAGTTGTCTACGTTATACAGTTAGTGCTTTTAAAAGGCCTTATAGTTTTTTTCCGGTTCAGCTGCTAACCGAAAAGGAGAAAATAAACGACATGAAAAGGCTGGCGGGAAAACAAGAAGTCTTCAGAAAACGTCGCTTTTAAAGAGCTACCCATTAGCGTTCGAAAGCATCAACCCCGCGCAATGCAGTTCTGACTTTCGTTGTTCTTAGTAGCAACTGCTACGTCGTCTCAGATGAGCTTTTTAACAAAGACAACAAAAGTGCCCTAACGCGCGAAGCTGTTAATAAAATAAAGCTACAACTCGATCGTATGCCTCACTTCGTCGTCTCCGATCGTTGGAGTTGTTTCAATTTCCTCTATAACAGCTTTCTGGCCAAGCTGATTGATCCTAACCGCTTTATAATTGCGTACAAAGTTGCTGCAACATTTTAAAACGTGAAAATTCGCATTGCGAGACCAAAGACGAAAATTACCGCGCGGTAACGTGTGGCCCAATTAGTTTGCCACTTTGCGTAAGCGCCACGGCGAAAAACCGCCGAAATTGCCTCAATGCCATTTGGAAACTTGATTAAATTGAATACTGTAACAATTCTGGGCAGTCATGTTTTAGCGTTTCCATGCCTTTCGCACAATTGGTCTAAACGCGATTTGCAGGTTGGCATGGGAAAAGTGACAATACAGTTGATGGCATAATGCTTTTAGAAGAGAGTATTCCGAAAGCCATTAGCTTCTCGCTAGTTGCTTGCATCTGCTTAAGCTATTTACCTCTGCCGCCTGCAGAGGAGACTAACAGCGATAAACTGACGAAAACTGGCGGATGATTTGAGCGAAAGTTTTTTTGTTTTTTTTTTTAGTGACCTACTGCAACCTTAAGTACGATGAGGAAAGCAGTTAGTAAAAAACGTTGAAAAAAGCCGAGCCAACTTACTCTGGTACCTGAATATTCAATTAGATCTACGGGCTGCAGCTGTTAATTCAAATAATTGAAATCTGTGCAGTACTGTAATTGAGTGCAGGTGAAATAGCCAGAAAATTTAAATACCTGCTGGACACGCTTTTAAGTTTTCGTTGAAGTAAGAGAAAACAATCATGTGGTGGTTCGTGAATATCTAGCAGATGTTCGTTTTTTGCTTCAACCCAGAAGGCCTACAGTCATTCTGATTGTCGGAATTCAAATTTTCCTGGTGTTTCACCTGCATCCACTTATGGTACTGTATATTTTGACAAGAAGGCGACTATGTACTGCAAATATTAATTACAAAAGCTGCGAGGCTTTTGGAACACATTTCATTTCGTTGTCGTGAGCGATAGACATGCATTGGAAAAATTTCGCAACACCCAGTTGTTCTTTAAGCTTTAGTAGGACTCATACTGTTAGTTGATCGCAAGAAATGATTACAAAAGTAAAGTATTGCCAGATTAATTCTATAATTTAAACTTGCTTGCAAGTAGCCAATGGCCGGTAGACATACGCTTCGAAGAGATACATGAGAGTTGGCCCTGCGCCTTCCTCAGCGTAAAAATGCTGTGTAGAAACTTACTCTCCTTTTCACGTACTTCCTAATAAAAATTAAGAACGTGCAAAGTTCGTTATTGAAGCTTTCATTGCGAATTCCTTGCTTTGATGAAAAGTAAAGTTGCTGAAGTTGCAACATTTCATAAAAATCAATGCGAAATGCCGAACGTTTTCATTCTGGCGATAACTTAAGGAAGCAATTCTTTTCGGTCATATTTTCTGCCGCGCTCAGAGACCTCTGAGTCTTTGACAAGTTGACTGAAGCAGGGAGAAGCCAAGAAGCAGCAAATTAAATGAGCTATGGATAAATCTATAACTCACGAGGGGCGGCAAATTCATTTGCCTTTACTCATGCCGTAATCTAACTGCCCGTTCAGGGTTTACGCTCTGAAAAGTCTCCCATTAATGTTATGCCTTCGATTGACCGCGGTGGTAAGACGACTGGTCAGAAGTCTATAGAGGATTGATTTTTCATTTTCTTCTCTCTCCGGACAAACCATTGGAAACTTGACTCTCCCGGCTAACTTTCATTCTCGTTCTCCCTCTCCTATTTCTTCTATTAAGA
The DNA here is from genome assembly GCA_037903355.1 of Trichuris trichiura. NCBI lineage: Eukaryota > Metazoa > Nematoda > Enoplea > Trichinellida > Trichuridae > Trichuris > Trichuris trichiura. Next base: position 1,205,574 of record JBAJFE010000011.1, read on the forward strand.
CGTCCAGCACCGACGTAAGCTTTAAACAGTCAAAATGGAAGAAAGTGGTATCTTTTGCTTTAAGAACGCAGTCGCTAACCAATAAAAGTTATGAAGGATAAAACCTGTGCAGAAAAGCAAGCCAAAGAAGGCCAACTGTCACTCAGCAGTTCAATCAACCATTCAGCGTATGTTTTCTGCGAAGAGCCCAAGTTTGCAGTCCGACGAAGATTGACCGTCCAAGCTGGAGACAGTGCTCGCGGCTTGGACATAAGCCTACTTGGAGTACAACAAGAACAAGTGCCATTTTTTCCACTAGTACATACCTGTTGTAGGTTACAAACCAACTACTCGCTGAATACTTAACCGAAGACTTTCATAGCGCTGCTGCTAACCTCGACAACCAATCAACCAAGGTGAATTATTCTGACGTCATATTATGTTAATGAAGATCACTTGCTGTTTTTAAACAATCATCTCATCACTAAACAAAAACATCGGTTAATCAGTTAATTGTAGGATGAATTTAGCAAGCTGCTGGCAAAGTATCAACGATGCCAGGCCAAAGTTGACTTCTTGGAACAGGTTGGATACAAGCTAAAAGATTCCAACGAACAATTATGGTGTTTATGTAAGCAACTTGAGTCCAATCAGACTTTGCTGCTAGCCGCCTTAAGCATTGATGATGAAGCGTTCGAAGTTGCCAACTTATACCGAAACGATGTGGAAACAATTTTAAACAGGAAAGTCGAAAAAGAAGAGGAAGAAAGAGCAAAGAAAAAGCGATTTAAAGATTTAGTGGATAAACGAAATAGCATACGCAGTTCCTTGACCATTGTACAATGCAATGAGCAGCTGTTTGGAGGATCGCACTTTCAGCAATGGTCGGCGTGCACTAGCGTATCGGAAGAGCAGCTGCGTTTGGAGAACGCAATATTACTGGAAGAACTTTACGCAATGAAGGTAAGCAAGTTTACCGAAAGTGTCTCACCAAAGAAAAAACCATCATAGTGCTTCTCTACCAGTTTAGTTTTAGGAAAACGCAATAGAGCTGAAGAATGAAATAAACTACTTAAAAGACATTGAAGCAGCGCTGCGTCTTTCCATGCAATGTCAAGAAGAAGAGATCAAATCACTACGGCTATTGTGCAGTCAACTACATGATCAGACGCATAAAGTAAGCAAGTTTAAGCGAGATATTGTTTCCGCATTCTGGTGGCGAGATTTAGAAAACAAACGCTACAGTAGAGGAGAATTTCATTACCGGCAGTGAGCACACTTTACCCAGCTGGAAAGAACTTAGTCTTCTGTTAAATTTGAAACGCAATGGCTTACTTGAACAGAATCTTCTGCTCATTGAACAAGTAAAGAAGTTAAGGAACGAAAAAGCGACCGCTAGACAGCATGCCAAAGCAAAATACCGTAGAAGATTGTTCAAACTTCAAGAAGCAATCGCTAACCTGAGCAGACAATTTGAAGATCAACTGAACATTGCCAAGAGCGGACGATTTCCCGAGAAGATCATGTTCGACCAAAAACCTGAACTGCGTAGTGACAAATACGCGGAACACGCGTACACTGAAATTGCGGATGAACAATGAAAACCTGTCGTCAAGAAAATGCATTCAAAAAACGCATACTTTAACTTCTCAGCTACGGTACAGCAGCCAATTTTTTCCAATTTTCCATTCAGACGGTGCATTCAAAGAGTACACACGCTGGTAAGATTGTTTTTGCGGTCAGTAAGCAACAATGTCATTTTAAGCGGCACCGTAGTCGCAACCACTATTCTTTCGTATTCGAACCTGCGCATCAGACTGTTACGCTACTTGTGTTTCAATCGTGTCAGCCTATTCTGCATTCGTCCCCACTGTTTTGAAGTAAAACCGCGCAGTGTGGTGTAAACATGTTTGCTGCCTAGTCTAGACATTTATGTAAAATCAAATGTACTGCGACATGGGCCGCTTCTGAACTTTTGCGTGTAATGGATGCACAGAATTTTTTTAAGTGTACGCTTTTAAGGCAAAACATTAAATATTAATAGTTAAGACAACTCGATTTTTTTCGGCAATGTAATTTAAAACAACAACGAAATGGAACATGACTTCCTTTGAGTGATACAGTAAACCGAAGAGTGATAATACAGTTGCATAACATTGGGTACGGCTCTTCACATTTCCTTATATTTTCGAAACCCGACGTTTTTTTAAAATTGAATAGGTCTCTTTTCTGTTTTTTGCACGCTAATTAATACAGTATTTTTACAAGAGTTGAGTTTGCTTTGCTACTAAACATATAGTAGGAGAAACCATATCGATTATCCTTTTTTCTCACGTAATGTCTGAAAAATTGGAGCTTCTGTTCTAAGAAGCATGTTCCCGTCCTGTTCTCCTCTTACCTAAACCCAGGCCAAACTACAGACCTTATATTAACGTTTAGGCTTAGGTAAGGGTAGAACAAGATGGCTGACAAAATCTTAACACAATGGTGAGACGAATAACCGCATAACCAGTGTTGTCATTTTCCTGTATGTTTACGTGTCGAACAAACCTGATTATTGCCAGGGTACTGTATTGTATGCGGCCAAATTGAGCAAGAGACGCTTCAACAGTACTTAATGTAAGCAGTGCAGAAGTTTCAGTTACACCTAGGGAAGCAACCATTTTTACAATACTGATTTTTTAAATATATACACCTATCGACGTGCATCTTTTCTGGTATAAAAGGGTCCTGAAAACTTCGTCCATTAAAAGTATCTTAATTGCAAAAATAATTTACTTTGGTAAAACTACAGGCAAGCAACGTGCTTAAGACAAATGTTTCCGACTGGGTAACTTAAATCGTAAAGCGCCACAACACACTGTGAGTCTGCCGTTATAAATACAGTAGAAAGCGCTGCTTACCGGATATGAAGGATCATTAAGCTTGGTTCTTTTTCCAGCCATCAGTGCAGCAAGTGGAAAAAATGCTGCTATCAAGCCATCCAAAAACAATTTTAAACAATTCAAATACTCTGATTGTAGTTTCACAGCCACAAGAAATGCAATTCTTTATTTAGGCTAACTCGGACAGAAACAACAACACACCCGAAAAACCCCCCGTAGTACGCTTATATCGCAACTGCCCACGCACTTCTCGACCGCGCCAGCTTCTGTCTGCGCTGCGTGACTCGCCCTATCAGCTCTGCCAGCTGCTCGGCCATCTGCTCAGCTACCCACTCTTTTCTCCCCTGCAGTAGGGAGAGCATCATTCTAAAGCACACTGATGAAAAAAATGATGATATAACGCTGCTTTTGATAGCTTTTAATGCATCATCGAATAAGTAACATAATGAACAAGCGTTGTATAAACTTTTCTTAACGTTTTCTCATTGATAGAAGCATGTGAGCGTATCGAGCGTCTGACTTCACAGATAAGAGCCGTGCAATGCGTATCCCAAATCCATGTACAAAGCAAAGCCACTTGTTTGCCTGTCTTTCATATGAGTGAGATACCATCTACCATTTTCAAGACATATAATTGAGCTTGACGTGCCCTAGAAAATAATGAAACAAAGTCAACGCAGGCAAAAAGTGAAGGAAAAAGTTCGTTTGTTAAGCCTCCTGAAAGTCATACTGTAACATTTAAAAAAAGCATGTACCTTTCCGCAAAGTATGCCCGAAAAGAACCTGCATTCTCAAAACTACGGTACAACTGGTAAGCGCTCAACTGTTAGTTTCCAGTGCTCTACCATACCAGCCATATGCATGAAAATATACTGACTAAAAAACTGAGGTCTTTTCCACTGGACGACTGGGAAAACCGCAAGTGGAATTAAAATCATGCCTTAGCTTGACTAAGTAGCCACAGGCAACTGAAGCATAAGCCAACAGTTAAGCTGTTTTTGCCATAGCAACCGTAACGGTTTAAACATAAACATAAAATCAACAGTAACTCTTGTTTAGACTGCATGCTGATTACTTGAATTAACTAAACTTGATTTTACTTTTACCTACAGTAATCACTGAGCGTTTGTTAGAAACGACACAGTCTAATAAGAAGCTTACTTTGAAATGTTAAAGTAGTAGGTTTAGGATTAATCGCAATAAAACGTAATCATTCAATATTTTTAAATTGCAACAGATGGAAAATTTTGGACGTCGGAGAAACAAAAATCGCATGGAAGTGTTTTGCTAACCGCGGACATGGTGCTGTTTCTGTCCCTAACGCAGGTCATCACAAATGCATCCTTGTTGCCTTCAAGGAAGGAGTCGTCACAGTCGTCGAAAAAGTCAGCATGCTTGGCAGTCATACCTACGAAATAATCAAAATCAAGTCAGTTAGCATCAAGAATTGCGTTAACAACAAACGCTGCTGCTCGAAAATGAAATCCGAATGTACTAGGAGCTCCACTTTTTTCAAAGCACTACTGCTTTATGATCCTACTAATTTTTTTTTCATTTTCGTACGACAAAAGCCTGTTTATTGATGGGGGTTAACCGGTTAGTAATTACCGTTACGGTGGTGGTGGAGCTGGTCATATCCTGAAAATTCCGTTGTTCATTTCTATTTCCTTTCCTTCCTTTTCTTTTCAGATGAACAAACTGCTGCCGTACGAAAATGAAAACTTTAGTCCCCGTTACTACTGACTGGCGTTCGTATGATTCAAGTTTACCATACCACCGTCAGAGGTTGCTTCAATTACTAGACAGCTCGATTCGTTTGTAATAATATTCCGGTCAGGCATATAACGGCAAGGAAGCTGTCGTTTGTCAACAATGCTTCTTGGGTCTAATTTGATGTGTATCAAATTAGGCGTAATAGCGTTGACCTTGATTGAGTGCGCTGCAATATTGTTCACTTTTACCGTAGCTGGATCTGTATTCCTAAACGATGAGCAAATGCTCATGAAATAGCTAATCTCTTCTCCTTCCTTACCGAGAGACACAATCAGGGGTTGTGAGAACCTCACTTTCTCTTAAATTCGGGTTGTATGAGTCAACAAAATATCCGTGGCACGATTTGATCCCAACCCTAATTTTTGCATGGAAAGGCATTGACAAAGGATCCAACTTCGCAGGTTCCGATTTGTTCAAATAGCTGCTCAAGACGAATTCTCTTGGCAGGCCGCATTCTTGTCCCAAACTCTGAAAGTACATAAATAGACTTCCACTTCACATGCATTTCGAGTTTTTAAAGTAATAAACGTCACTTGGTTAGACCCAAAAGCTTCGGACGCGCATCTGCTTAACCTGGACAGGTGATCCTGTAAGTAAAGTTTATGTGCTAATTTCATTGAGGATATATTCAACATAGGGCTAACAACTTTTCTAACTTAGCCATATGCAGCCTGCAAAAGGAAGAGTGGGAAGAAAGATTTTGTTTACGCATACATATGAGAATCCAATATACCCAAAGTTTCGTTCGAAAATATTACAACTTGCTCTTCGTAGTCGACTCAAATTAAGAGGCAGTGGAACTCCTTTGGCTATGAAGAGAATCAACGTCGTTCAATTGATCTAAGAACCTGATCTGAGTTGTTTATATTTGAAAAAAGAGTACACATTTTAAGCAAAGACGAACGCCCAAGTGGTATCGTTCTCAAAGCTGCAAATAGGGAATTCTATGAAAGCAACAGCAAGTCCGTTGCTTAGAAAGTGGAGGCACGCTCTATTTAGCGTAATTTTAAAATGTAAAACATTTAGTTTTTACCAAATGAATGATAGCTGTTAGAAAAGCCAATTTGGTAAAGTAGATCATCTTGTTCCACGCACTAACCAACGCGTTAGATGCTACGGCCAAATAGCCGTACATTTATATTCGATTGAGTCAATTCCCTACCTGCACAAAAGCCCCATTTGCACCGCTTAAGCAAACACGGGAAATTACAGCTTGCAATAGCTTCGCTAAAGCTTCTGTAATGTTACGGCAAATAGAAATTCTATTGTGGGACAGCTAGCTGCCCAACGATCAGATAAGCGGGTGCAGCTGACAGCGAGGAAGCAAGTTTACGTTGCTTACGTCATCAGCGATTTCCATGAAATATCGACATGGATCAATCAGCCAACGCTGATACGTTTAGTCTCGAAGCAAAGGTGGAATATTTGAAAACAAAACGAAACTCCTAAACTTTTCGCAAGAAGCAAACTTAATCATTTGAGACTCATTGTGCACACTCGATTTACGTGCCTAAAGAGTAACTAATTGCCATTCTGATCCACTGAAAAAAGTTTCTAGTTTGTGTTCCATGTAATAAATGTTGACAGAATGCTAAGCGAACGGTACCCAACTTCTGCTATGTTCTCATGAAGAAAGTGCACACCATCCTTTCAGTGCGTTTCTCATCGCCTGATAAACACCCTTCAATACTGTCGAAAAAGTAGAAAAAGGCATACGACCACTCAAGGTTTGACGCATTCTTTCAACGCAGAGAACTGAGCAAGATTAACATGTCGATTCCCCTACGATTATCTCGTCATATTGGAGGCCACAGGGAAAGGCACAGCCTTAGCGTTGAAGTCTAAGCTCAATCTAGTGTACAACGGTGAAGCAGCGACAGTCGGCTGCACCAGAGGACGATAAAACGACAAACGCAGAAACATAGGCTAATTTTGATAAAGGAAAAATACTTCTTTCCGCTTTAACGGCTTTAGAAATTTTCATTTAGGAGAAGTACGCTAGAAATGAATAAACTAAATTCGACGTAAACCTGATTTTACTTTATGCCTTTGGCGGGTTGGCGAAGTACTTATAGTCTTTTAAATTTTATTGCGCTGGTCTTCCTGAAAAACGCTGTTACAACCACACGCAGCAAGCATCGTTTTGGCGCAGGATCGGTTAAAGAACAGAAGGCGCAGACTCGATTCAACTAGACAATCATCAGCGGTTTTGGTCCTGCGCCACCAAAAACATTTCGTGGCATTCCCTTCAAGAATCATTGTCATAGATGCTCAAATGGCAGTTATGCAATAAATGGAATTACATGCGAAATAAGGGCTTTGAAAAATACTGTATCTGCAAAAAGGACTTGCATCTTCGAGCAGCTTGCACAGAGCGCATGTTTTCGCTTGGTTATAACGCGTTCAACTGTGCGCGCCAAACAGCTTCTATGAGAGGCCCTTCAAGCTTTAGAGTTTTTAAGATATCTACAACAACGAAATTTCAAAATGCGTACAACGTTTGCTTTTTTCAAGATGTAAATAAGAACGTTAACCGCAAAAACTCGCAAAGCCGAACAGCGCATTCGCGTGACTTTCGGGCACCTTCCACTTCTCAACTGAAGCAACCGCCGACTTCAACTTCTAACTTGCGAATCATTTATGCTGCTCCTTGAAAACTTTTTACGCAACGGTATAAACGTGCATTAGCTTATAAATATGCGCAATTGGCAGAGGTAAAATACATGTTTTGCTCCTTAAATGCAATTATCGTTCATATTGATAAAAAAAAAATAGATGAGTATGCAAACTTGCCTAATTTGCCTCGCTCGACTTTTACTTTTTTGCTCTGTTTAAGCAGGCAAACAATAAAGCATTTCAGCGTTTACTGGACACACGAACAGCTGAATTCACTATGATTATTGAAGAAAGATTTAACTACCGTACGAAAAACAACTTTCAAGTAAGCTGTTCGAAATGCTCCCGATCTAAACGAATAGACTGATTATTAACGCACTATTTACGAACCGCAACTGCGCGCGATTACCGTAATTATAGTTATTGCATATGCGCAACAACCAAAGCAACAGTAAAAGTTTTTTAATAATTGAAAATGCTTGTCAGTCAAGTCCATTCAAATGACTTTGCCATTCCGCTGTCTATTGAGAGAGCCGCTTTGTTGATGAGCTTTGCTGAAATTTAACAATTGCGAAAGGTGCCGACAAAAATTAACTGTTTCTGCGTTTCCTGACAGACAGGTGTTGCGCGTTGCTTCTACGAAAGTGTTTTTGCGCGAAAAAGAGTATTTAACCGATTCTGCTGGTTAAAATGTTTACTTTATCATGAAAAAGCTTTGCAAGGTTTGATTTACGTTTTCGAGTACATTTCGGCAATGAGGCTTTCGGATGGTGGGCGTTAAGTTGTTTTAGCTATATCTACACCGTAAGCATTAATGCTGAAAGCGACATTTCCTCTTATTGCTTAAACTAGCGTTATGATGTCAAAAGATATTACCAATACGCATACTGTGACCGTTCTTGAAAAACAACGAGAAATTGACATGTCTTATAATTAAACCTTAAGTTTGCTTTGCGAACTCTGACAGTTTCACTGAGGAACTAATGAGCGCCGGTTTGCGCATTATGGAAATCACCTTTTCCGGATTGCACTTAAACATAGCAAGTAGAGCTTTTGATCAAAGCTAAATTAGGTAGGAAAATTGCTCACTACAGTTGTTTACGATAAGATTCTTGCGATATGACATTAAAGCTGTTTTTTTTACCATATTTCCAAGTGGCCCGTTTGGGAAATTAATACGGTGACGTCACTGCTTACAGTTGCCGCGCGATGGGAAACTCACTCTGTCAGTAGATGATCTGCTGCAGTTGTGCGCTGCGAGCTTTTGAAAAAACAGCATTCCAACAGGCGATAGGACTACGTTGTATTGTTATTCGATTATTTGTGTTCAGTTACATCAAAGCAAAACTGCAACCTCTAAGCAAACAAAGACGACACGACTAAATTTTCGGCTGTCACTTCAGCTGACCCATTCTAAATACCTGCGGCATCTTCGTAGCTATGAAAAACGTACTCATAAGCTGAAACCTGTCATTAGAAGGCTTTGACAAGCCCGTGTAAGTTATTATGGCCAAAATCGTTATTCTTCCATTTTGCTTCGTTATGTTGGTGTTGCCAACTCTAACCCGATCAACTATGAAAGTAGGACAGCTTTATGTAAACTTACTCAAACTCTCTTCACTTGATGACGAAGTTTGTAGTGCGAGAGAAAGCACATGCCATTGAAGGCTTTCTATCCAGATACAGCCGTAAGTTCACAACGGAATGGTAATCAGACTAATAGGCGGTGTTTTTTACCAGATAAAAAGAATGGACTTTCCGATCGCCTCTGCTTGCTGGAAAGACCATTTGAGAGGATATATCCCGCCGTCTTACAGTACCAACTGCCCAAATTTTACAAGTTGTGATTCAACATGTACCGGGTAAGCTTTGTTCAGTCGGAAAAAACGTCAGCTATGATCGTAAACATCTTACGCACTTCAACTTTACGAGAAACAGTGACATCGAAGCGCATAGTTGTTTAGGATAAAGTTTAATCAAAAAGATGGGTACGTTCAGAGGCGCTCCATTTTTGGCAAATACGATGTGACCAAGTCAAATGTGCCGCTCAATCCGATTGGAAGAACAGGACTGAGCGGTCGTGGTCTCTTGCCTCGCTACGGGCCGAATCATTTGGTTATACTGATTTTGAAAAGGTACTTTCAAAGTTTACTTCGTAGATCAGATTGCGCAAATGTTCTGCCACATTTCTAAAGCATCCCGTTCGGAACATCGTACGATCTTTTTTTGCACGACTGGATTTGCTGAACAGTCAGCCTTCTTGCGGGAATAATAATAATAATACGAACGTAGTTTAGGATATCCGTCTGCGAACAGTATGCCGTTACGAAAGATGGTGCATTCCACGACATTGAGGTGTTTCCCTCCGTAAGTGCAACTTTATCGCCTGCCTTAAAGATTCAAATATTTGACACTATACGAAGGAACAATTTTGTCACTGTAGCAAACGGCTGTAGGGACAATTTTTCCAGGCATTTGTTGACGACCCGTACAACGAAATAGTGCCTACAAAATTAATGAATGCGATGAGTAGGAGCCTGAAGGAATTCTCGAAAAAAACCAGCGACAAGATTATCGAAACAGCGCTTAAGAAAAAGAAGTTGGTAAGCAACTACGAATATCCGCCATTCGTGGCTTCAGGCTGCCTTTTTTTCACTGAGTGATAGTAGCGCGTTAGCGAAATCCAATTCTTCCTCCTTTAGCTTTATTGGGGAGTGGCAATCGACAATCGAAACACAGATAATGCGTGGGTTGAACAGATTGTTTGGAAAATATCTGATCGCAAATTTCCCTATCTTGGATTGATGGATTTCTCAGACAATGAAGATTTTAAAATAAAATGGAAATGCATGAACAAAGCAACGGTCAAAAGAAAAGTCGAGCTTGCTCGAAAAAGAAATTACGTAACGGTCGCCGAAGAGGCGTATCGTCGTTGGGTATTGTTGAAGAACAAACTTCGCAACAGGAGTAGAAGACAGACTACCACTCGCGCGCCAAGAAATGATTAGCCTAGCAATGAACGAAAAGCATTTCACGTATATTTGTTCTGCTTAAATCGGAAGCGCTCAATTACAACGTGCATTCAACGCAGTCCTTCGCTGCTTGCTTATTTTTCTTTTTCAATGTGCATCAAATTTTTTGTTTGTCTCGTCCATTTTTTTGATCCAAAAGCCCAAAGTCGCTTGTTGCAGCTTACCAAACTTTTTCCAATGAAACGCCACCTTTTTGAGAAAATGCTCAAACTTGAACATCAAAATGTCGTGACAAATCAACGGCCGATGTTTATAGATCTATTTTGCGACCGTTACTCGAAGAAGTTCTTCTCAATTTCACAACAACAACAAAAAGCAGTACGTGCAAAGCATAGTTGTCAGCCTTACATCAATACTCAATATGGCTGATTGAAAACTCTCAGTTGCTAAATAACATAGGGCGATGGGAGAACTGTTCCTGTTGTTAGATGGAAAAAAATTCTATTGGAAATAAAACTCAAGAAAAGAGCAAAAAATTAAAAAATCCTCACGTTATTCAAGACTGAAATTGTCACGTTCATCTGATGCGCAGTATTATACAAAAATGCGACAAAGTGGCTGAAAAAAAAGCGCTGTCAAATCATCGGCAATAGCACCGAGTGCCGCCAATTGCAAATCGACGGATAGCGCAGCCGATCATTGGTCATCCACTAAAGGTGGCGCTTATTCCCACTATGTTAATAATATTGCCAATCAAGTCGAGCAGAATGGACGGATCTGTAGGCTTGCTTCTGTTCACCAGCTCTTTGAGGTTCTGAACAAACTTTTCTCCTTTCGTTAGCCTTGCCTGGTTGACAAGCGTATCAATTTTTTTCGCGAAGCTTTCCGCGTCAACTTTTTTCCAGGTCAAGTTCAAGGTGTTGCTGTCTTCCAAACTCATTAAGCCCAACGCCTTGGAATCGGGATCCTTAATTTCGTACAGCCAGGTCTCAATCCAAGCGTTATCCGTATTTCGCTCGTCGTGGTAGTAGCCACGGTAAACCTGCAAACCATCTCTCACTGCACCGCTACGACACCAGAAAGACAAGGCTGCAATTTACCAATCGCTTTTTCTTCTTCGCCTTTTCTATAATCTCATTAACGGTAGATTGGGGATATTTTTTTTGAAGATCATCTCTGATAACAGCTTCAAGCATTCTAGGTAGTTCCAATGCTTTGGGTTCGTCGGTGAATTCCTGCCAACGGTATAGGTAAACAAAAGTTCACTGGGCAGGCTAATAATGCTGCTTACCCAAGGGAATTCATCCAAAATTTGTTGGTCCTCCGTGCTCTTGCCAACGTATTCCATTTGCTGGCCGTTGCTTAACGAAAAAAAATAAAGTTGCGTTGGCGGTTAGTTGAATGGGACATTACCGGGATATGATTACGACAACCCTGTGATTCGGACCATAGCGCAACAAACCTCCACGACCGTGAATACCCGTTCGACCTCTGGGATTCAACGGATCACATTTATCATTCACTTTGTATGTCCCAAACGTAGCTGATCGGCGATCAACATTATTTCCGTAGTAGTTGTAATTAGGGCATGCACTGAAAGAATTGCAGCACGCAAAACTGAGACTCAACAAGGCAAATTTCATGCCACTTACACCCAAGAGCTGGCGTCACATGTATCGAACGACTCGCAAGGCTTTGAATACGCAGGTGGATAGTAAGGCAAGTCCAACTGCCAAGATTTGCTGCTCTTATTTACAGCAGCTCTTTCGATCTGCTTTAGAAGTAAGAAAGCCAGTCTAAGAGCAATGAAATGCTTACATTTGTGCCTGGATAGTATTTCATGTACAACGAAGAAGAGACGTCGGCTAGGAAAGCCTAAACAAACTAAGTAAAATTTGTCGTAAGCTGCGGCTGGTCCTTTGCTACCATAAATAGACCGATAATGGCCTGTTGGCTCGGAAACGCCATTTCGTACTGTCCAGAACGTCACACCGTTGAGCAGCGAATAAGAAATTTTTGCTTCTCCAATCCGGATACATTCTTAGAATTATATGCGAAGCGCTAGATAGAGGGTTAGTCGATCGATGACTAATAGCTAATATTTGACTTCAACGGCAGCCAAGGTAAGGCGGTGCTCTGTTTAAACATTATTCCATTGTACAATAATTGGCACCAACTCGCAGCGATTACGAGCGGGGGATTTCACTTCCAACAAAAGTGACGAAAGCATCGGTGAAGTATTAGGCGTATTGTACCGGTAATAGAGGTTAGTTGTTTGTCCGAGAACAAATGTAAATATACTTAATTAATCGCTCCTTAAGTTTTCAATTATAAACAGTTCAAATTAAACACTGAAAACATAATGGCCTGAAATAATTTCACTTTTCTACGACGCTTTCCCTTAAAAAAAACATTGGAACTACACAGATCCGTACGTTTAAAGAAAGCAAACTTAACTCCGCTACTGCTGCCACTACTTTTAACTGAACGTTTACCGACGCTTCAGTGCGCGGGAGGAAGTAACGCCATCGGTGATTCACTGTAACGCTGCGTTGGGGTTAACAATAACAACTCCCATACTTTATTCTTCGCGGCTTATTAATACAAGTTTATTCGCCCAGGAGCGCCCTGTGGCAAAAAAAGTAACAAAGAAACACATGCAAGCGTCGGAAATGCTTTATGTGACAAAATATAGCACTGTTGATGACGAGTAAGTCCGGATACCACATTCATAACGCAATAGTTACGTTATTGCTACATAATTCGAAGCCTACGGGGTATGTACGCGACCTAATAAAAAGTGAATAACATTAATGGGTAAGCATGTCAGCGTCACTCTTGACAATTGGTTGATTAAAAGTGCTTTATAGGCACTTAATGACCGACGATGCGCCCTGAAGTTACGTTTTTTCTCGCGCCTTTCCCATGGCTTACGGTGACCCGTAAGTCCATAAACATGAAATATTTGCATAAATTGATTCAGACAACAATTTGGGCTTTAAAAGTAGATTGAGAGCATTCAACAAAGCAAGGCGCGTTGAGAGATTGACCAAAATGCTAGGGATATTTTGAAACGTTCACCAAACGATGTTACTTCAGAATAAACGTCCGCTTACTCGCCAGATTCATCGAACATATGCGGAAAGCTCAATTTATACAGCTAATATAAAATAGTAAATCGTTAATCATTTATTATTCTCTATTGCTGCAGAATTTGAAAACAAATATAAATACTGTGACACTAAGGCAAACATGAATCACTCGCCTAGTTAAAAAGGCAACTCTGCCGGCGAACACATCATTGAAATGCCGCGCGCTGACGACAACAGCTTACTTACCTGAAATATCGTTGGCAGTAGCAATGTTGGATCAATAAAGTTGTAATTGTTCATTAGGTAAAGTCGGTGAGATAAAACTAAAAGTATTGCACGACTTTTGACGATGACTGGTCACTACCAACGGCCGATTTGAAAAAAAAGAAGTACAAAGATCCTTCAAGGATCCAAAGGTATTCAAAGCGGTGTCAGAGATGTTGCATTTTGACAATGACATCGTTGCTTTTGTCAGCCACCCGTTGACTTCTGCCGCCAAAACAACAGCAGCAGGTACGGTCGTAGTACTCAAGGCTGCGCAATGGCAGCGGCAAAAAGTCCCACGACTGAAGGCACTTTGGCAGCAGTTCCGGCTTGCGCTTTTGCAAAAAGTGGATCACCTTAAAGAGGGCGAACAAAATGATGCAAATGCACAGGAAGATGATTGGGTATATCCAGCCGGCGTAAGCGAGCGCAAAAATAAAGAAGGGAAAAATAATGAACGTGACCGCAATGTACACCAGAGCGAACCATCGATATTTGGCTGACGTTTTGCCCAAAAACTCTGCCGCTCTCAAAGGGAAATGTCGAATCATTGGAATACTGTAGAAGAGGAATATGCTAAGAAAGTTGAAGCAGAAATGGCAAAAGGACAGTTGCAATGGAGTCTTCAACGTGTCCGTTGCCAAGGCGGCAAAAATCGCCGTTCCCGTTGTGCCAACGTCCGCTCCAATTTCGTATACCCAAAAGCGTTCCAACGATAGAACGTTCATCGCGACCAGCGGAATCATTGTTGAACAAATTATCGACGAGCTCTGTACAACCAAAGTGATCAAAGCGCCCAACAGAATGCACACATAGCCGGTCAGCCAATTCCAACGACCGCGCAGTTGGAAGTTCAACGATTTGTGCAATATTCTACGCATCTCTCCGCCTAACAGCCTATTCAACACCTTCACCAAACCAGTTAGGCAACAGATTAGCATTACAAGCGAAATGAACAGTAGAAGACCGCCTATAGACGAATCTGGCCAATTGAGATTCAGCACGAAAGGACCTACGCGTAATGAATACCATAGGAATGGCTTTGAAAAGATCGTTGTTCAACTTACACCAATACGTCTCGTTCCTTCCATCACTGCAATAATGCTTCACTACCGACGTTTGATTATCACCAAAGCCAAGACTTCTGTTTGTTAGAACTTCGTCGTCAGCCTAATAAGGGCGTCAATGAAGAACAATGCTTCATTCAAGACAAGCGGTGTTTTACCTGGAAAATCAAATGAGTAAATGGATCGATCATCTTTTGAAAAAATTCCGAATCTTGCATGGAACCAGGCGTTACGTTTCGCACCATTAAGCCGGTCAACCAAACAATAAATCCGCAACCGAACAACGCCGACGTGATCACTTCCAATGGAAACATGACCACAACGCCCAACCAATTGTACAGATCGTGAATGACAGCGGCTGCGAAGGCTCGATGGAACTTGCTTCGATCACCGCTGCTAAATAAGGCAACAATGGTACTGGTCACGGCTGTGCCAACATTTGAACCCATAACGACATAGTAGGCTTGTTCCACCGTAAAAGCTTTAAAGGAAAAAAGTCCAATGTAGGAAACAATGTTAGCGGGCAAGAACATCACCACCGGCGCCAACCATAACAACTGCAATGCTGGTGACGGTTGACGAACTTTGCAAAATGGCCGTTACCACTATGCCAATCATCAGAATGGCAATTGGACTTTTCAAAATCGTATTGCTACGAAACGCGTCCGCAATTGCATGGCCGCCGAGCAGTTTAAACCCGTCGGTCATCAAATCTAAGCTGCATATGAAAAAGTAGAGGCAAACGAAGACCAGAACAATCAGGCACAAGCTTTCCACTATTCGCAAAAGTTTTCTGGCAGTCGAAAGATCTAAAATCCATTAAAGCAATTAACAAATGAGCAAACGTCTCGTCGCGCGCAACTTGGAAAAACCGCGCGTCTTTTTATCCAAAGCATTCCTATTATTAATAATAGCGTACACCTCGAACGTATAAACAAGATAAAGCAGAAAATAACTTATTAACAGATACATTAATAATATAATATAGGTGTTGTTCCACTGCAAGGCGGCAACGACACACGAATAGAGGAACGGTTAATGCTTTCCATAAAAAAAGTAAACACAAAATATGTCGGTGCGTCTTTTAGGAACTTTCGACAAAGGTGCACAAATTTTATAAAATAAAAAAAACATAGAATCGAAAAAAGGCATTAGCCAAAGTTGCAACGTCGGAACAAACAGCGGACGCATATTTCATGACGGAAAGAAGAAAAAACTTTTTGCCCAAACTGAAATCGAGTAGACACGATCAGTTTATGCAAATTTGGAATACAGCTGTTACGTTGAACTTTTGTAACATCAGTAAGCGCAGTTAGGGACTTCAAAGGTTAAAGGAAAACACGTAATAGGCTTTCGTTATTGCGCAAACAAAAAAGGTAAATTACTGAACTCTTATGAACACGAGCGCGAATCAACAGAGTTCTGCGTCGCAAAACTTGTCTTTTGATAACTACGTTCAGTCAACTGGACTATTTTTAGGCAGATGTGACAGCCTTCGACTAAACAACTAAGAATGAACTATGTTTTTGCTTGTCACGTTTTCATACGAAAGAGAAAACAAGCTTAACAGCATGGAGAAAACCTAAGAAGTCAACAACGGCTGACGGAATGCTAAGACAGCTTCTGTATTTCACCAAAAAGGTATTTTAATTTAATTAAAGATTTAGGGGCTTTATCGCTGTGTAATGGAACAACAGCTTCTGTTGTGTACGCTTTTTGACTCGCCGTTCACGTAAGAAACCAAGAATTGAAGCCATTCAACTTTTCTACGGCTGTTGAAAATAAGGAAGAGCACTTCATCGACAGCGATTGTTCTGCAAAAAAGCGTGACAAAGATTTACCGACTTCAAATGGGGTTGACATTCCGTTCCGAAATGAACGTTGCGTCCTTGAACTACATATCAATGACGTTCATGCTCTGAGCAACCGACATTTGGAAAAAGTTCATTTCTCTTTTTGGAAAACATTAAAGCGGGAACATAACTACAAAGTAAACAATTTCATAAAACACACAATCGGCAGCCTTTGCAATCTAGCGAATGAGTCAACAACTTCTATGTCCCGTCAATGAAGATAATAAAGGTAGTTGTTTTCACGTTGTACCGCGCGGTTAGGTGTACACATAATACAGTCGATTGACAGAAATAATCACGTGACTCGTTGCTTGAGTGGGCGTTTGATTTGTAAGGACAGTTGAAAGAAAACTTTATTCCTCAAGTGCACCATCCGCTCCTCTTAACGAAGGAGACAAACGATAAAAAAAAAGTTGACACAAAAGGAAAAGGTGGAAAAAGATGTCGCATTTAATGTATGATTTTGCTGGTTTCGAAACGCTAAGCACAAAGAGATTACACCCTCATCGCTGCTGGTCGAAACTGATTTCGAGACGTTTAAACAGCCGATGATGGGCAAGTTTGGCAAAAGTTAGCTGACCATACGCGCTTTGACAAGCGTTGAATAATTGAGGAAATGACTGGGCAAAAGTTGGTCTTTTCACTTTACAGCGTGAACGCGGGTGCCACGCTGCTTTGCGCTATATTAATGAAAGCATGCATTAATGATTATTAATCACGCCGGGCAACCTCACACGCACAAATCTGCACGGGAATGCAAGCAAGTTACAGCAAAAATTCTTTAGGTGACAAATCAACGTCGGGATGATAGGAATGTTGTTGATAAAGAAACAAAAAATACTCTCCGACCAAGCTTTGAATATTTTAAAACTGCTCTCATTTAGTGGCCAATACTGTAATGGCAACTACAAGTTTGACGATCAAAGAGCAAACCTTGTCCCTCTGACTTAACATTACTACTACTTGTAGTAGTATATACTGTCGACAGCTAATCAATGCCCGCCAAGCACTTATGCTAGCAATGCATAGCATTGTTCGTCCGTACAACAAGAGCTAATAGTTAGCATTCACATCTAACAAACCATTACGTAAATATATAGAGTCAACAGGAATAAACTGGCTGCTGAGCTTCTTTTCATTGTTGCAGATTCTTACAAGTACACAGACGATGGTTCGAGGAATTTTTTTCAACGCTCCAACGAAGCGGCAAGTCAACAAGACCATTATGTGCCCTCCACGCTGGCCTTAGGCCTAATGTTACGATCAATTCGCGTAAGTCATTTACAACTGCATCGCGTCAATGTACAATGAAAAAGACGACCATTAAGCTATAAAACTTTTGAAAGTTCTGGCTTTGGTTGCCAATCACGGCAGACTCGAATGAAGAAAAGCAATAAAGAACAAGTTCAGTGAGTGAATAAAAAAACTTACAAAAACTTATAAAGGCACGCGGGAAGATTCAAGAAGAAATTATTACCTCTCCATCGAGGACCCTCGTCCTCGGCTTCATTTACGACGCAGTTTTGTACGTACGGATCGGCGATTGTGTACACCTGCTGCTTGGATGGCGCTTCAAGTTTGGCCATGAACTCGTGCCACTGATTCAAATTTTTCCAGTCGCTTCCCGTTCTCACAGGGACGCCATAGGCGCGGAATCTAAACAACAAAAGGAATGACCAAAAGGTTGGTGGGATAAAAGCGAATTAGGAAATTATGTCTACATTTAAGTCAGTTCTGCTGACGGTTCAATAAACGAGGAAACATCTCTTAAGCGCTTATTCAAAACGGATCTATTATAACAAACTCCGATAGCTGAACAGAAAAAATAAGTAACACTAGTGTGCTCTCACTAATGTGCTTCGGGGAGCCATCTGAACTAGCCATTAAAGGAATTCATCTGCGTTCGCTACGTGCCAAATCTTAAGTAAGGACAACCGGCTAGCATTCAGTTTATGCATAGTAAATTAGTCGGAATGACCAGTGTCATTCATTCGAGTTGAAATAGTCGTCTTAAAGTGATTTGAACATAATGACGTATTGACTGAAGTAGTATAAGCCTTCTTGTAGCAAATTGCTCACTCAACGTCCTTGTTCGCCTTCAGAGCAAGCAGAGTGGCCATAAAAGGAGGTGAACGTCCGTCGAGCCCGTCAGCTTCACACAACGGTCACAAGGAGCCGTGTTCTTTTTCAGAAAGAATTGCAAAGAGAGAAATGAGCGAAAGCAACACAAAATAAGCAGCCTAAGCTCTCAATCTCCTTTCTAAAGGGCCATTGAATTTTCATTGAAAAACCAGTTGATCCGTTTGAATAACTTGTAAGCCGGTTGAGGTCCTTTCAGTTGGCTCACCACCGTTGCTTCGACAGGCGTTCCAAGCTGTAATTTTCCCATTGTTTTTCCACAATTGACAATCATTGAAGCCGGTGGCAACCGGTTATCGCACTAAGCGTATGAACAAATTGGGAGGACATAACGCCCTCACAACTTTTCTTTTCATTCAAAGCCTCCAGTAAATGGCAATGACAATTAATCGCTGACCAACAACGGTGACAATTATTGGAATTCTTTCACTGCTAGCATACGTAACCTTTTTAGCGCGTACTGGTTGGATTCACCACGTAGGTGGTGGTAGGCAAGGAAAAAGCTTAAGTGGCGGCGACGCACAGTTACGACAAGTTATCCGTTCCACTTGAATCAAAAATAAAACGTACGACGCGTTTGGCGTGGGCGGATTAATTAATTTCACCGCGAAAAAGACAACCGCCCGCAGAGGAAAACCTGCGGGAAAAAGTGTTTTACGTTAGTTTACTTACAAGGCTCAATGTCATCAAAATGATTTAAGAGGTCGTATTGATGCTTAAGAAGAGTTGGTGCCATTACGAGTCGATTAATCGTAATCTAAACCGGCAAACGCCGTTTTACGACAAATTGCTCAAACAGGTTCCCATCGCCGTGAAGAGATGGACATTGCGCGCTCTTTGGCCGCAACCTGATTATCCAACTGGCGTACTTCAAACATGCCACGTCGAGGAGAAAGTTTGCCTCTATTTAAACAAGCAAGAAAACACTCATGAACGAACGATAAGAAAGCGGTCGATCGTACAGCGACCACTTCCGCTCGTTGTTCAAAACATCATTTACGCGCACTTAGCTAAAGGGCGAGAAACTTTTCGCGCACACACTTATGACATAACTGAGGCAACTACTTTAGCTTTTGTCAACTGGCGATTTTGGCGGCTAATGAAAAGTCGACAAGCAAAAGCGATTTAAAACCGACGAAGCTGAAATGTCGGCAGGGAACAAAACGTGCTTGAAGGAGACTTTAACCTTTCCTTAAGCACTGTGCCGCTATTTCACGCCATTGGCGATTGAGCTTTAGCGAACACGTTGCAATGCTACTTAACTACGTGGGAATTACGTACGCTTGAAGAATTTAAGTAGAATTTTATTTGTTTAATGAAGCGATCAAAAAATGTCGCTTAATTGGTCTTATCCAGCAGCTTAAAGTAAGGAACCGCCCTAAAGACGAACGCTGAGCATACTACCACGCTGAAAGAGAAATAAATATCCATCACCGCTGTAGCTATGCAGCCTTTAAGTTAACCGAAAGTTCAACGGTGTAAATAAAGGCTCCCACCTTTGAGGAAATAAACAATGGCGGGAAAATAGAAGGAAAAAGATTCTTACTTCTTACAGATTTCTTAATGGAGCAGCAGCGGACACAACGCAATAATCTTCTTAGTACAACTTCATTTATTCTTCTTTTTCTTGATAAAACTATGTCAGCAATAAAATGATGACCATAAATACATTTCTTACGAATAGTTGCGAAGAAGAAGAAGAGCATCCGTGGTGCGAAGATAGTATACGCATTTCTGCAGTTTATGACGTAGAAGGGAGAATGCGTGCTACGACTTCTATTCGCCACTTGACCAAGCGATATGCTACTAAAATAAAGCATAGTATTACAAAGCATTACGCAAACAAACAAACAGAACATATTCCGGACGCGCATACTTTATGCATTGGGTACCAATGGCAAAATTTCTGCAATAGGAAAGCGTAAAGTTGTCCTACAGCTCAAAAACCTTTTTTACAAAATCAATACTCATTTTAAAAAAATAATTTCAAAAATATTAACGCTTTTGCGTAAAAACTAAGCTTCGGAATGAAGATTTGACAGCAAAGTATTACGACTTACGCTTGAAAATTACGAAAATACAACTTTCATAGAGGACCATCAGCTGGCTTAATTCGCATCCCAAAAATATTCATCGATGGAATTATGACGAATTTACATAAGAGATAACGAGATCAGCGCTTACTGACAACTACGCGTAAATATGGAACCTAACCGGTTGCGTTAACGCGAAACATCAACTGTGGGCCAATGGGGAATAGAAAATATGCTCAACATAATTTGTCCGTGCTAAATTTGAATCCATCCATTCGGTTACTCTTCCATCATAAGCTTGAATGAATTACGGTCCTTTTAATGCGGAATATGTCGCTTTGGAGAGCGCGAGAAGCGCTAATGTCGCTTACCTAATTTGAAAAGACAAAACAAAGTTTGAATGCAGCCGCGAAAACGTAATAATTGCACACTGTTCACGTGAACTTAACAGGCACCGAGTTAGGCAAAGGAAACCGCCCCGGCAAAAGCGATTCGTACAAAGATCAAAGAGAGAAAATATGACCCTTTGAAGCTTTTCATAAATGCTTAAAAGCGCTGTGACATTGATGGGTGGTTCCATTGTTCCGCGTAATACAATAGGCAACATTTTAAAAACATAAAGCTGGCCCAATTGCCTGGATTAAACGACAAACCATAACTAACAAACTGCATCAATAATTTGCTTTGTTGCTTTAAAGGAAAACCATTGAAGCTGAAGAGTACAATGACCCCATTTGGACAGGTCCAAACCGACGACTCAAAAATAATCCTTAATGAACCGAACGAGAATACAACAAGCCCATTTCACCCAACGCGGACAAACTCCTTAAGGGTTCCTTCATACTCAGTGACCTAAAACATCCAATGAGGAGATTTATTCTGCTTGAATGTTGAACAATAGAATAATGAAGATAAGCAGAGATATGTATCGTACCTAATGGCAAACAAAGAGCAAACAACACTGCGCAATCGCAAAAGTGACATCTGTCAAATTATGAGGGAGGACTGCTGCGTGCTTGACAAATCTATTGAACATAATTTATTACCAAATTTGGTGACCTCAAATTTAGCATTTCTATTTAGGTGAAGGTGTTAAACGAACTTTACCAAAGCGCTACGCACCGGCATACGCACGAACTGCATAGGAAGAAGTGGGAACGACAAAAGCTAAGAAAGTTGCACGTATACTCACTGCCAGATGCCGTACTTCTTTATTTTTAGTATTAGAGCTTTGCCCTCAATGTAGTGCTACTGCTGAAAGGATACGTTGAATGATGTTTTATCCATTTGGGAGAAATCATTGTCACATGAACGTAGTGACAAGTTTTCGAACCTCTCTAATAAGAAAATGCAAGCAAGTGAAGAGTATGCCTTTTAACTAATATTTGCCTTTACTTTGACCAGACGCGAATGCGAACTTGTTGAGCCGAACTGTCTGTTTCGGAAACTAGCTCTGACTAGTCGCTACTTCAGGGCCCACAATAAGCTATTGTTTCCCGGATAAACGACAAAACCTGAAACAACAAACCATTGGTCACTTTAGGCAATCAGACAACGTAAGAGGTTGCTACACTTTTGTAGTGCTATTCGAAGTGCCCTTACGATACTGAGAGTTGAAAGCATTTGACAACAAAAAGCAAAATAGTAGGAACGCGTACAGGCGATCGAACAGCCTCACACTATCAGGAAGTGTGCCGAAGATAAACAAGTCGGCTAACCGTCTTCCTTTCTTTTTCACCCGCACCTATCCAACCAACGACAAAGAAGAATAACCACAGGAAATTAGCATACATTTACCTGTCCGCACACGCTGATTAAGTAGCAAGTTGAGCAGGCAAAAAAAGTGAAACGGACAAGTACAAACTTTTGTTGCGAACAAATTTAAACTGCTTTTGGCTATTCACGTGACCAAAAAGCTACCTCGAGAACAGACGAATCAGTAACGTCATCACGTAGGCTAAGCTAGAAGAAAAAGAGGACGGTATTTTTTCAAAAACGTTGTTGCGAAATATTTTATCGAGCTGTTCACTTTCTCAGGCTACGCGGAGATATTTATAAAATAAGCCTTCCGCCTAAAAGGGTAATACTGACCTAAACAGAAGATAAGCTGGTAAGCTGCTGGAAAATGCATTTATGATACTACGAAAGCTTACGTACCTGTTCTTGCCGAATGGCGTGTACGCACTGGTGTCCAATGCGACAAAAATGGACAGTGAAGTGTCCGTTCAACAAAGCGTCTCGGTTTTCTTGCATTTTCGTGCATTAAATGGTGATCGGAAGGCGAGCTTATTGCCGCTTATGTTTATCATCAAACACAACGACAAACAAAGGATTGCAAACAACCATACGCTATGTCCATCGAATGGACATTGACTCTGTCAGCCTAAAAGTTTTACGATCCGATAAAGTAAAAGTCTTTTGCCAATACGTGCATCGATGGCATTTCTCTTACCAGGACAATGGAATAATTGCGGAAATAGCATCTGTCTCTTTAATATGCCTAAAGAGAAAATAACGACAGTCGAATTTGAAAAGACTAAAAAATCGCAGGTTGTATTGCAACGCGCGCGCGCACAAAACCCTAATGAAAAACAATTATTTTTGTTCAGCTTTAAGGGAAAGTACATTTTTTAAAAAACGTACGCACGCGCTGCGGAATGGAGAGTCTAACTTTGAATTAAAATCGTAACTAAAACTGCAGTGACAAAATAGAGCTTCGTTCGGTCGTTCTCGCGGCAGCAATGAAAAAACATCTATCCCGCATTGCTTTACTCCATTTGACGATTCAAGTCAGTCCAACCAACTCAACAACGAGTTTTCAAGTCTATTATGCAAATTTCTACGTTATAATTGAGAAAGCAACATCATTCACGCAAAAGTATGAATGGAGGGTCGGCAGGTCAGCGGCACAAGCGTGCATTACCCAAATACTTTCCGATGGAATTAAGCTCCTTAATAAACCATGACTCGACATTGCAAAGATAAGCAATCATGACAAGACGATAAGAAGAGCTTATCGTTGGCAAAAGATCACACGAACAGCCAGCGTGTGAATTGTAAATTATATATTGATAAACGTTGGGCATTCAATGACTACATTGCGCCGGAATTCTTTCAGTTATTGTTACTGACCCAGAGAAGCGCAAAAAGACGTTTCGAACGCAGCGTACCATCAACAACACAAACAGATCATAACGTAGCGCCTATTACATTTTTGTTTCAACGTCTTCCAACCCGAAATGGTTAATTCCTTAACAGACAAGCTTACAGCTAGCGTAGGACCAATGGCACTACGAAAACATGCTTAAAGCTAAGTAGACGTCCAGCTGGTCCCAAAACGCTTATGTGAAGATTTTGGATTTAACAAAAATGAAGCTAAGAGCTGATCACTTGTGAATACTTTACACTTATTTACTATATGCAGCAGTAAGAACGCTGGTTAAAATCTAAAGTAAAGAAATGTGAAAGCTGGCAAACAAATTAAACAAACTGGACTTCACGGATACTGTATGAAATAGCCAAAAATGCCCTAATAATTCTGTGACTGCTTTCTATTTATTCTTTTGACTTTTTAAGATAATGAAAAATAGTAACGCGTAGCGAACATAGGCGGGAAATTTTATGAGTGCGCAGAAGAATAGTTGGAAAAAGTTTTGCGTACGCCCGCCTCAGGCCGAAACTATAATAACAAATCTTAGCAAAAATTTGCAATGACGCTGTGAGACATAAACACTTGAATAATGTAGGGTCAAAAAGCAAAATACGAAAATGAAAAAATTTGCAGCAACAATTTGATAAGATAACTGTGACATAATTTGAGAGGAACATCTTCGAGCGACATTAAAACTCACCTTGTTTGAAGAGTTTGGAAATTGTGCGCGTGCCGCTATAAGTTGACAAGTTGTTCACTCACTTTGTTCAAGCATCGCATCGCAAAATTTACTAAAGCGGTTTAAGGCTGAAGCGGAGGAGCAAAGTTTGCTCATACGTACCTAATCAACGTTGAACTTGGTTTTATCGAAATCTTCCGTCGTTGCCGACGCTCAATCTTCCGTCACAGTCGAAGCGCCACACAACAATCAGTTATATAACATTTAAGCATTATCGTGCCGTAACAGGTTGGCGGCGGCGTCACTGATTGAATAGCACAGTCAGCCAAAACAGAACATAAAAAATCCATTTCAAATCACAATCAATTTGCATGCGCTTTGTATTTTTGCTTTCCAGTTTAATTCTTCGCCGCTCAGTGCGGCAACATTTTCAACTTGCGTATAGTCGCCAAGATCTACCCACGTAATGTGCTTGCGGAAACGTTCGTCGCTTCTGCGATACGTTCCTGGCGACATTTAGGTGTTTCGCCTAAAACCAACTGAAAATCTGAACATTCTTTCCAAAAACGGCGCGCGTAAAAAAATAACAGGAATTTTAATGTTTCGCTTTCAACTGTGAAGCGTATTAATAATATAACTCGGTGTATTACCTAAGGAGATTTGTTAAAAACTGGCCTTTGCCTAGCTGATGCCAACTGTTTTCTCGATAGGCCTCAATTTCGCAGATTAACATAAGAGCGCGAACGCGTACTATAGAGATAAGCTATTGTAAATAAGCATAACCAATAAAGGAATGCTTGCTATCATCAAATGGTAAACTGAATGAAGTGGAAAATTCGTAAAAAGCTGTGATTTCGCTCAGCCTCTCTCCATTCATGCCTTTCAAACGTTGCCACTCCCAATTGTTGCTACGCGAAGTGATCACCTTTAGAAAACAGTATGCCTAAATATTTTTTCATAATCTCAATAGAATTCTCTACGTCCTGCTCAAGAGAAGGCATAGATAGCGGTATTTCACCAAAAGCTGGGCGCGAAAGGTTCACGCAATGAATGTATCCATTCCAGTGGTATTACAAACCGGGAAGCTTTGCTGGAACTAAAAGGAGAGAGATTCTTAAGAACTAAAACAAAACTACCTTTCATTTGACCACATATTTCAAAGCGATGACACGATGATCATATATGACAATGGTGAAGTACCAGTTTTAATTATTTTGCACGCGGGGAAACAGAAAAATAAAAAGACAATCATTTATCGAATCATTAGAGAAAGTTGCTAAACGCGGACAAAATGAAGCGCAAAGAATTTGTTCAATTACGATCGTTAGTAATTATTGAACTTTGTTCGATAGATTAGTTGCGTAGCAACCAAAAAAGGGGGGAAATTAGTCAGTTAAACAAGCAGCATTTTAAGGAAGGCTTAATGAATGAGCAACAAGGAAATCTGCGATTCGATCCTTTCAAAAGCAGGCAGTCACTGAAGAAATCTAACCGCGATAAAAGGTGCGGATATTATTGCCAACTGCCTTTCGTAAAAATAAGTTATTCAAACTATTCAAAGTTGCGTCGTGAGCAATGTACTCTTCCTGAATTTAGTATAAGTCATTTCAAATCGACTAAACTCATTTATTATAACATACTACAAGTAAAACTATGGAAGCTCTTCCGAATATGAGCTGCGGTCTATCAGTCAGCGCGTAAACAACGGGAGGCAAGTCGAGAGTATGCTAATAAACAGCGAGTTCAAAATTTTTTCAATTACGGCAATCCTTTTGCTTTTAACTATTAATGACTAGAGGAAGCTTAGCTGTTTCGCTGATAACAGCATCGAACGAACCCTGAAAGCTCAATTCTTCCCAAACTTTTTTTTGAAGCGCTATTGACATTGAGCTATGAATAATGTCAGGCATGTTAACTTCACCAATCCTCGTTGGTATTAATATTTATAACAAACAAAATAACCACATTTCAAACGCTTTAACTCGCTGCTATTAGCATATTTCCTCCATTTGTCTTTACTCGAACACTGTAGATCCTAAATAATTCGAGAGGCCCTTCTATGGAAAACTTTCAATGAGCCCTCGCGTTAACGCGTCTTGCGAAAGCAGGCGCATGTTTTTTAGGGAAAATGTGTGGTGCTGCGTAGAGCAACAGTGCAGTCGTCACTGTTCACCTACGAATTGTTGGGAGGAAGAACGACCAGCCAAACTACCACTGAGCTATCAATAAAGCTTCGCCTACTCATAATTTAATTTCAATTCCAATTTAAACAATTTCAATAACCAACAACTGTTTACTAATACGTTGTGATTAACCGTAGTCAGCCGTGACCGTCTTGTTTAAGCAACATTTTTCAAATTAAAATAAACAAAGTCAGCGAAACGGAAATTACGTTTGCTTAAAACTTCGGTACGCCGCATCAGCCGCTCCGTATGCTTTGGAGAAAAATATAGGCCCACCTACGCAGCGTAAGATAAGAAACCGTCTCAGTGGGAAAAAATGTACGGCTGAACCGGTTCAAGCAAGGCAGGACAACGCGTTGCCTTGAGCAATTATTTATGTCGAGAGAGATTCGCTGCTATGAGACTTCTAGCAGCCGCAACAATACTACCTAAGACTTGATTTAAAAGTTCCATCTACTATAAAGCTATCGTATCATCACAGTTGAAAGCAGAAGTTACGGAAGATACCACCTTCGTGTAATACTGAAGCTTTGCTACAGTGAGCTCGTAATTTATTGCTCTAGTCTGCTCTTAATCATTACTTCCTTAAAATATTGAATGGTCCAAAGCATACTTTGCCCCGGAGTCGTTTTTGAACTAAACTTATGGCGAACTGCAGATAATTATTAATATTCAACTTTCCCGCACTTGTCCTGTATGTATTTCGTTTTGCACTGCATACACAGTCTATTCTGCAATGACTACCCGGCGTCGCTAACTAAGCTGTCATGTACATACGTTTGCATTTGCATAAAAGGCACAATAAAATTCAAAAATTAAATGATATATTGGGTTGACTATTACGCATATTACGCAGGCAGCATTCTTATCAAAGAAATGCCTAAGGTGGTGTAATGGAAAGAAATTAACAAAACGCAGCTATCAGAACTTAAGCTTAGCAGCGAGGTATTATGAAGCGTAATTTGTCTTTTGATGTGGAATCTTATTCATTAGCTACAGGTGCACACATTTTATCGTTACTTCACGAATCGCATGAGTATAAAAGGCTACAGCCACAATTTTAAACGGTGACGACTCGACATGGTCGATCCCGAAACTTGACATTAAAGAAACAAGAAAATATGAAAACCTATGCATTCGTTACAAACTCTTATGCCCTTAATGTAAGAGCTTATGCATTTTTTAATAAGTGCAACAACCACGCGGCGTTACACGCACAACTAACATAGGTTTAAGTTACGCAAGTCACTACGATGTTTCTTGAGAAGAATTTAAAAGATTTCGTTATGCTTACCTCGGTAATTTTGCTCCACGTTGTGAAATCTGAACGCATTGGTAAGAGCTGATGCTTCTCTCTGCCGCGTATAGTGTCACAAATTGAGAAAGGACGCAAACTTTCCATCGCGCCAAGTTTCGCAGAAAAGCAGTTGTAAGGTGGCCTCCGCAAACTCGTAGGATTTAACCCATTTTCTAATTCGTCAGGCTACCCATTCGCGCAATCAGCAATCATGATGCTAACCGATTCCGATTTACAAAAGTAGCGTCCATTGCGTATATCATCTTCAGCCTTGCAAATGGCGACTATTTCACGCCACAAATTGGCCCAAGCTATAGTAGGAACTAATGACTTAGCACAGAAGCAGAAAGTCAGCTCGGTTTTAGCTATAGAAGGCACCGGAAGCAGATTTTGACAATGTAAAAGTCAAAGCGAATGCACCAGGCCCGCACTGATTTCGAAACAATGTCACCAATAATGTTCAAACGTTTATTGGTAATATTAATGATTAAAAGGTACAATTCTAGTATAACGTGAGCAGCAGCTGAAGGAGACTCGTTTATTATTATCCACATAGATACCTAGTAAGCGAAATATTTTGTATTCTCATAATTTACTTGTGTTTATTTCTCCAATTATTTCCCTTTTCTTTTAGCCTGTAAGGCACGAGTTTTGCCTTAATCTCCAACTTTGACACAAAGAAAGTGGCGAGTCGAGTACAACAAATTTACAGTGTAAACTGTAGCAGCTGCTTAGCTGCTTTGGACACCCAGGAGCCTGCAAACGTTGCTTGCCGCGGTATGTCATAGCATTGTTTGCCGTGAGCATTAATTCCACTGATTTCTACAAAGAATACCCCAAACGAGCATATTAAGGTAAGTGGTACGTAGTATTAAATATTTAAAGCTTAATAAGACTAGGAATTATTTATCCGAATCTTTGCCGAACCCCGTAAGGTTAAATGTCCTTGCTACGATCTTTTGCTTACCTGCATATCTCTTGTATTACTGTAGGGTTAGTGTTCGACTTTCATTGTGACTTCTTTGTCCAGTGAGGATGAGTTCAAGCGTTCTCGATCCCAATAAAGAGCAGGAGTTGAAAGACTTAGCCAACAAGCTGCGAATTCACAGTATTCGTGCAACGAATGCGTCGAACTCAGGGTAAGCATGAACCGACTATGAGGACAATTGTATTGCGTGTTGCTCCTGCCGTATTTAGTATGGAGTGGGGGTAGCTGTTTTTTTTGTTACTTTTCTTGTTTCATTTAGTGAGATTGATAGAGATAGTTTTAAATATACTGGTCCTACGTTTTCTTCCAAACCAGCCTTGTTTATTTTACCATTTATGTACATTAGTCGTTTACTCAAGGAGGTTTGCATTGCTACGTAATCAGCTCTAGTCACTTTTGAAACAGTCGCTTATTCGTTGCGACATTTGGCGACTTCATACCGCTGTTCTGATATGCGAGAGTAGATAAAACTAGTTTTCTACGCGTAATGTTATAATGCATAACTCCGAACCAGTAATTAACCCTGCAGCAAGGCCGTCCGCTTTGATTACTTAAGATTACAAGTAGACGTTCAAGCAGTTAATAAACCTTGAGATGGGTGGAGCAGTTCACCGTTTCGTTTCCGGCAAACTGTTAATGGACCATTACTGACGTTTCATCCAGTCTTCTCGCCACGCTCAAATATGGCTGCCCTTTGGTTGCTTTCACCATAACTGACGTACGGCGTAAAACTGTAACTCTATGCTGTTCAAATTCTACTTGAATACCGCACAAACGCAATATAGGGCTAGAGTTTGCAAGCATACGCCTGCTTTGGAAGCACTTGCCAATTTAGTTAACAATCAAAGTCTTCCAACCCTGTTAAAACTTCATTTTCAAAATTTTGTGTAGATACTGTAATGATTTTCAGGTACAATACGCGTTGCCCACTTGTTCTAAGAGTTTTTATCGACGACAGCAGAGCAGAAGCACTTCAGAAGCTTTTCTTGACGCGAACAAGTTTACGACTTCTGGGCTTTTCCCTGCAGCTGTTAGTTTCCATAAATCGTTGGGTAAAACTGGAGCGGCCCCGCGAAACATTGCAAAGGCGTTCGTTTTAGTTAAAGAGTGTTTGAGCTTATTCATAGAGCGAAGGATTACCATTTTTAGTTCAACTATTGCTTGATATCCAAAGTTTCTGTCCACCTCCTTTTATGGAAAGGAGAAAACAGACTTTTGGTATAAAATGTGCATCACTGATCTCTAGTGCGTCTTTCCGTTTATGGAACGGGCGTTCATAAAATCAGGACAAATAAAATTTTTAGGCAATATTTTAGCATGTTTGAAATTCCTCTTTCTAAAAAGTGACTCAACTTTCTTAGGCATCCGACGAGCTGTTGCAGCGCAGCGGAAATAATGTCGGTGTTGTTCTTCCATGAAATGCGTTACAATGCTGAAAATCCCAGAGATTTGTACTCCGACCGCTTTGTTCTTTCAAAGGTTTGCAAGATTAACTTTCAAGGCGTTCATAAACTCTGTGCGGCTTTCAGGGTCACGCTGCGCCAGTGTTGTATGCCGCTTGGGTTGAAGCTGGCCTCATTCCCGAAAAGGAGCTTCTGACATTACGCAAAATCGATAGCGACTTGGAAGGTCACCCAACACCGGTATGCCTGGAGCTTCTTCTTGCTGCTTTTAGACTAAATAATTTCTCTAAATGTTTAGCGAGTTAGTATTGCTGACGTGGCGACGGGATCCCTCGGCCAGGGACTGAGTTGCGCAGCCGGTATGGCCTATACAGGGAAGTACTTCGACAAAGCTGACTATAGAGTCTTCTGCGTCATTGGCGACGGTGAGAAGTAGCGAAGGTAGCATCTGGGAAGCACTTCACTTTGCTGGTCTTTATCACTTGGACAACTTGGTTGCCATATTTGACGTCAATCGACTGGCACAAAGCCAAGCCGCTCCGCTTGGTCACAACATAGATATCTATCGACAAAGAGTCGAATCATTTGGGTACAAATGATGTAGTCACTATGTAATAACATTATGGAACTTCAATTTTCAGTTGGAATGTTATCTGCGTAGATGGTCACGACGTAACGGCGCTTTGCCGGTCCTTTCAGCTGGCTCGAACTGTAAAGCATAAGCCGACAGCCGTAATCGCGAAAACTTTCAAAGGACGCGGTATACCGGACGTTGAAGATGCCGAAAACTGGCATGGAAAACCGTTGGGCAGTATTGCTGAAAATGCAATGTCCGAGATCTCGAAGCTTATCAAGAACGTTACGAAGCATAAGCTAAGCATAAACGCGCCAAAGAACGATGGCACACTGTCCGCTATTGATTTCTCGAAGATGCATCTGTGCGACCCGCCGAAGTACAATATTGGCGACAAGGTAAATTTTTTATGCTTTCAACCTTCTTCCGTGACAAAGAAACCTTCAACACCTTACTTGCCGTTTTCTGACGGTCGATTAATTTGGGGCTTTTCTAAAAGCTTTCTTTAATCTCTAAGCGTAAAATATCTTACGAGCGCTCTGGTTAGAAATTTTAAACGCGTTAGTAGCACTCGCTAATATTTTCTCATCGTCGGGGAAGGTTCCAGCAATACTCTCAGAGTTGCGAATTCGTGTTGTAATTTTTCATCATAAGAGCTGCTTTTCTTCTTGCTCGTCGCCTACATTTGATGTCTTTCAGCACAGTGCAAAAGTTAACTGTGGGTAATCATGCTCTCGCCGTTCCGTAAGGACGCGAGATGGGGCAAATGATTGGTCTAATACCGTAACCTAACGGTATTCAGGTAATCAGCATTGTGCAGTACGCTTGCATCAAGTTTTCCTTTTGTCGCTGCTGTGTCTTTTTATAGTAGTGCGTCTTGAATAGCTTTTGCTCCTGACTGCTTGTGCTAACTATATTTTAAACTAGCGTACTGTCCGTGCTGCTATGTTTCGTGTGTAGCATGTATGCATGAGAAGCTGGCTTCTTGCTTGTCGTATAGGTTAATACTCGTTCAGGTTGCCACGCGTTTTGCTTATGGCACTGCACTGGTCAAGTTGGGACATTCGTGCGACCGAGTGATCGCTCTGGATGGTGACGTAAAGAACTCAACCTTTGCGGATAAGTTCAGAAATGCTTTTCCGGATCGCTTCATCGAATGCTACATAGCCGAGCAGAATATGGTATCTTCAGCCATTGCGACGCGTATGGAATTGTCAAATTCTTCTTCAAGGTTGGCGTAGCGATTGGTTGCGCTACTCGGGGACGCACTGTACCATTCTGCAGCACATTTGCTACCTTTTTCACGCGAGCTTACGACCAGCTCCGAATGGGTGCCATTTCGGAGGCGAACATTAAATGTTGCGGTTCCCACGCGGGAATTTCAATTGGTACTTGTCGCCGCGTAATCTATTCAAGTGCAGCAATACTACTATAGGCGAGGACGGACCAAGCCAAATGGGGCTTGAAGATATTGCAATGTTTCGAAGTCTCCCCGGTTCGACGGTTCTTTATCCATCCGATGCGGTCAGTTGCGAAAGAGCTGTCGAATTGGTTGCTCGACAACCGGGAATATGTTTCATAAGAACCAGCAGGCCGAACACACCCGTTATCTACGACAACAATGAGACATTCAGCATTGGAAAGTCAAAAGTGAGCATTTCGAAGTCGTCTCGTTTCTTAGGCAAAATAATGTCATGTTAGATCATTCGGAAATCTGACGATGACGAAGTGTTGATCGTTGCCGCAGGCGTAACTTTGTTCGAAGCAATTAAAGCCGCTGACCAACTGAAAGACAAAGGCGTCAAAGTGGCCATAATAGATCTATTTTCAATCAAACCAATAGATTCGGAAATGTTGATTGAAGAAGCGAATCGAGTTGGAGGACGCGTTGTCACCGTCGAAGATCACTACCCCGAAGGTAACTTCCAATTAATTATGGACAGTGTCCCAAAAAAGAAAAACGATTCTCATTTAGGCGGCATAGGAGAAGCTGTCGCTGCGGTATTGTCCGATTTTGGCACTGTGCAAGTGAAGCGTTTAGCCGTAAATGCATTGCCAAGATCCGGTCCACCGGACGCTTTGATGAATATGTTTGGCATATCCGCCAAATGCATAGTTGAAGCTGTAGAAAGAATGCTCTAAAGGGGAAGAAAGTACACATAAAAAGTAGCTCGTCGATATCAAGGTGATGGGCATTTTAGTCCTTTCATTTTCATTCTTCCTTATTGCATTAGCTTGCACGAGCCACGAGCATGTCGCGTATGATCAATTTGATTTGACGATGATTTTGTAACTTCGTTTCTAACGTAAGTTCAACTTTTGCTTTCATTATCATTTTTGCCCTACTTTAAATTCAAAAACCATCGGTGATTGTTCGGAAGCGATAGGCATCCAAGTTAACTTCAATCTAAGACGCCTCCAGCTAAAGTCGTGTTTTATTAAAATTCCATTGTCTCTTTAGATCGGTTACTTTTTTAATAACCATATGACATTATTGAATGTCGGCAGTGCAGGCATGGCGTGTGCCGCAGAGTGAAGTGATACACTAAAGAGTGCTATAGTTCCAGGCTAATGCTAAATCGACCGCTCTGCAAAGGCGAGCTGGTCGTACCGATCGATACTATTTTCGTATGAGCGCTCCTTGTCAAGCGTGAAAACGAAAATAAGCTTTTATCCATTGAGCTATGTGCAAACATCCGGAAATTCCTACAGCGAATAGCCTTTGAAGAGTGTGCGCTTCTAAGTCGCTGAAACATCCCTAAAAATAGCTCTTCGTTCTGGACGATCGCCTTAGGAAGGGTAGAAAGGTGCCGAACACGACACATGCGAACAGGATCAATTAAGCTAACGTTAGGTGGATGGGAAAGTCGTCCTTCTGCTCAGAAGCGAAATGGTTAGTGAACTGTCGATAAGAGTTCCTTAAAAAAAGATTTCACTGCATTCAAAACGGGGAGTGTCGAAATACTGCAATAAGTGCTGCTCAGACCAGTTGGCAGCTCCATACCGACGAAGCGCGCGTGTAACGGGAAGCCGTGTTTACTGCCAACCTGTCAGAACTTGAAATATAATAAATAATACATGACGAATAAGCGATGCCTTTCTGCTCACGTGATCTGATCGTGCAAAGATAATACATTCTCCGCTGACGATACTGAGAGCTTGCCTATTAAAAAAGTAGTTGTGGCGGGAAATCGCATACGTTAATTATTCAGTGTCTAACCAAAGCTAAGGAAATGTTGATATGCGTTGTTTGAATGATTTTTTCCATCGTTCGTGCGTTCTGAAATCAAACAGGTTTCCCTGCTTTGTGCACGTATGGTGTTTGGCCCAAGAGATGCTTTCAACTTGAGAGCTACGAAGTGGATCGACTCGGCCTGCGGGAAAACTATACTACCGTTGCCGTAGCTGTATTGAAAACGTGCTGAAGACTATTTAATGCATTGCCAATTGGGATACTGTGCTACAGCAACTATTGCACGCAAGCAAATACGACAACTGCTTAGTATGGCGAGGTAGAAGACCGAATATTCGCAACGGTTGTCTCATTGGTATAAACCTTATCTGGTACTGCAGTGAAACTATTCTTGAAAACAGCTGTTGCGCTGAGATGAACTCTGCTAAACGTTGTTGAAGTCTTAATGCGTTCAGTTGGTTAGCAGTTGGACTTCTTCCAAAGGGAAATGATGAAAAAGAAGGGTATCCCGCTTTGCTTGTTCTCTACTTGCTATCGATTTGCAAAAAGCAAAGCATAGTTGACGGCCACCTTAGGGAAAATGTTTACCTCATTTTGCATCGTCAGTCAGTCGCCCACGCAATCAGCTTTCGTTCTGAGCATTAAAGCGCACTGGTGATTAGATCAACCCAATTGAATACTGTAACAATAAGATAAGCAGGTAGCCAAGAGGTGAACAAAGAAAGAAGAAACTTTTGCGTCCACGTATCAGCTACGGTATTTAAATTCAGCGTTAGGGCGAACCACTGTCCGCCCTGTCTGGTTAATATGCTAATTGTTATTTGCAGCGACTTTAAGAGTGCCTCTTGGCGAATCTATGGACCGCTTCAAGTGATTGGCCTAAGATAAATATTTAAATTCGCTGCAGCGACGGTTGTTTTGCAATCGCTGAGTGGTAGCATGAAAGAAACACTTCAGGTTTAAAAGATGCACTGCAGTTTAAAAACGCTTACCTTGGCGCGAACAAGTTGTTCAAAGTCGAAGAAGCGTTCTTCTTCCTTTCCGCCGATCAATTTTGTTACGTGGAAGGAACAATGTTGCCGCGCTGGAAGCGCGCCCGGTTGCCATATGTAAATCGCAATAGGAGATAGCGCTTTGACGTTTGCGATAAAAGATCTGAGTGGTTTTCGCGCTTGCAAAACGGCGAAACGTAGATTCCATTGTCACCAACTAAGTTAAGATAACAAGCACGTAAACGGTGATTGGGCGAAGGGGTAAGATTCGAACAGGCATCTTTCCTGTCTGTACAAAAATGCCGCTTTTACAAAGCAGCGCGATATAGCACGCGTCAGACGGTCAATCGAACCATTGGCGTATTGTTTACATGTTCGGCACTTGTTGTCTGCTCACCACTTTCTGAGCAACCGTTTTTTTCCAAATTTTGTTCGCATATCCGTGGACATCCAAGAGCCACTTCGCTAACAAACGTCTTATCATCATCCAGCTGCATGAATAAAGGCAAGTTGAAATGTTGCCGATCGCTCATTAAGCGCTGACATTGCTGGTCAATGGCGCTGGCCGCCAAAACTGTCTGCACGTAGCATTCTACCAATTCATCGTAGCCGATGGACATGTCCGAAAAGGTGTTCTCGTCAACCAGTATAAGCCGACTTGTGTCAGTTCCTCGCGTACCGTCGGCACCGGTTGACAAATTAGTGCCCAAAACGTCCCAACTTCGACCAGGCGGACAATTGGGGGTCAACGGTTTGGGAGCTCTGCGACCATAGATAGCCACTGGTGTCCAGCCGGTCGGTCCGGCCGAAATCATGAAGCGTAAATCAGCCACGTAACGATTGTTCGGGTCAAACTTGGGACAACAGCCAATATGGAATAGCTGATCAGGACAGCCGGAGCGTTCCCAACGTGGATGAGATATGATCGACTGAACAATATACTTGTCGTACGTATGTCCTGCGTCAAAGAAATTTTGCAACTCTTCCTTGCACGTTATCGTGTACACACCAACGCCGCAATTGCTGTACGGTACTTTGACAACCATTTGATAGTTCATCTTTTGCGCATATTTCAATATGCCCTCTTTGGTGACGTCAGTGAGCGTATAAGGTACATTTATTTTCAAGCCTGCGTCAGCGTGAGCATCGTTGAAATGTCTGTAAGCCTTAGCCGCTACCAGTTTGTTTCGGCCACCGGCTAAGCAGGCGATCACTGGATTCACTATCATTGTCTTTGAGAGCAAAGGCAACTTAAGCCACGGTTTTCTCGTAACGTACCGAAAGAGGGCACGAATGTCGCGCCACTCGCCTGGCTTTATTTCCAATTGACACACGCCGTCCGGCGACCATCGCATATAAGGTGGCAGGCGCTCTTCGAACCCAACATTAACCAAGTAGACAATCTCTTTTGTTAATTTCGCCAACATCAGCGCGTAGCCATAGCTTTCCTTACGCTGCTTTATCACATCGTAAAGGACGGCCAGACCTCCGGCGGGCAGCAGCGTGCCGTCGCTACGTAAAATGGGCAGAAAACCATTCTCCATAACGCGTCTGTAACCTTCGTATCCCCAATCGACAAATGGAACACTTTTGTTGCCTGATGGACAACTGTTCATTTCGATGATTACCATACGCTGCTGATGTTTCAAGTTGACCGTGCGGATTAGGTCGGCACCTGCCCATCGGTACCACTTGGACGACGCGTTCATTATGCGCAGCAACTCGCGACGATCCGCCTGCGGACGGATTGTGCAGTAGTGGTTGGCAATGTCTTCGTTGCTCGAATAGAGCAGTTCCCGTACGGTGGGATGAATTCGCGAGCTGATCACCTCCGCGTAGAAATGCTCTTCCGGAATGCATTCCTCCTCCGGTTCGATTATCTCAATACGAGGGATGTCTGCAATACAAGAAAGGTATTACATTTGGGTCAAAAGGTGTTTATACGAAGCTGCTTTTCTGCTTCGAGCAGACGAACGTGAGCTCGAATCGTTCATCTTACAAAAGGCTATCTAAGAGAAAGATAAGGAAAAGCCAATGGCGCCGTTTCCGTTTGCTCACGTTATTTTTTTGTTCAGCGATGAATCGTTGCGCACTAATGACCTCCTAGAAAATTGAACCAAAGAAGGTTGAGCGTCGGCCACTCGATCAGCTTGAACTGACGGACTTTGGTCCATGAGGTCGATAGGTCAGCAGCATTAGACGATCGATGAGGTAGAAGATCTGACACCTTACGCATAAGTACATATAGGCATTGTTTTATCATTTCTCGACCCGGAAAGCTAACTGAATAGACATGTTCGAAAGGACTTGCGCAACTTCCCTCCGAATCGATCAACCATCATCAATGTGATCGCAGGGAACCGCGAGACAATAAAAATCTTCGCCAGATGACAACGTATTGACGGCGTTCAACTTTCGAGAACTTGAATAAATCGGCAGGAAGACTTACCAGCTGGAAGAGGCAATTCTTCCATGACTGTTCAGGCACCACGAAGGGAACGCCGGCAGCAGACGTGAGCTCCACAAATTCCGTTTCCTCTCAACAAAACAACAGGCAGCACAACAGTGCCGCCGCGGGCTTATATGTCACCCCGGCAAGGCGCCGATCCAATAGGCGTTCGGCTAGGTTTCGTCCAATCAGCAAAGGCGATCGGTCAACTTAGTCTCCACCCTTGGTCGGTATCGATCCTCGTCCGCGTTGACAACATAGTCTGTTGTTCGCCAAAGTCGACTTCTCTTTCAGCAAGTAACCACGCGTACATCCATATACATACGGGCACATTGGAAGGTTGATTTCAATAAGCGCAACAACAACTTGCGCGTTCTCGGATCCTTTTGACGCAGCCGTTTCGGCCGTGTGCCTCTGTTCAAAGCCGGCGGCATTTTGTTTGCGCGCTGTCCAACCAGAAACGGGGTCAGTCTATGGAAAAATGGACGCGCCGCTGTTCGACCAGCCTACAACCTGAAAATCATTAATAAATAGCAACGCTTAAACCACGCTAACCATGGGACACCATAGGGTTGGTAAATAGGCAAGTGGAATGCAGTCGGCTATAAGTACCTGAGAGTATTTAGTCATACTATAGCAAGCCAAACATTTCTGAAATATGGGCCAATTGACAAACACGGCGACGACGACGACGAAGGGGCGACAATGTCGATGCGTTTGATGTTCGCCCCGTTTGTCGAAACGCATAATAACATTCTTCTTTATGCGTTCGGCCGTCATACGGCACTAAATGACTGCGCAACCAGTTCTCGCTCCTCTCAGCGGGCGGCTGTTTGCTTCGAGGAACAAAATATTTGGCTATTCGACGCTGTTTGCGTAGCGCAGCGAAAGTTTGTTTAATTACCCGCTTGGTTTGTCCGAGCCGGCAAACAATGCAATTAAAACATGTACGAAACTATAGTTGGCCTTGGAACAATGCCCCCACGAAAAATATCACAGCAGATCGCGGACGCGCACTTTTCGCCTAATGACGCAATCGGTTCCGGACTGAAATTTGAATTCGACCGCAAAAGGCAGCGGTACAGTACGACGACGAGTTCTTTTCGCCAGAAACGATTGCGGGGGGCTTTTTCGTTTAGTCGTCTTTTCTTTCTCTGCAGCTTTCCTGAAATCACTTCTTTTAAATGGCACCCGAAAGTTGTGTGTGCACAAAACTGTTTGACGACAGAGGTTGAAGACGGTTTTTGTTCCTTCTGTTCAATCTGTACGCTGTTGGAGGACAATCGAATAGTCTGAGCTTCCAGAGCAATCGCCTGCCTTGCACTGTAGGACAACTTAGGCTTGAAAGTTGAGTCGACGGCGAATAGCGCAACATCTTCCAACGGACTATAATCAAAATTCGCCGAATATGTCGCTGTGGTCAGTAGGGAGAAAAAGGTTGCCTACGGTTCCATGACAGCTTCAAGAATTCCATCGGCAGATTTCTGTTGCCTATAGGTGACATTGTACTCAGCCATAATTCGAGCCGCATTTCGGAAAGCCGACAGTTCGTGCGGTGTATACAGCTGCGGATTGTTCTGCCAACGAAAATGTACTTGAACAACAAGTAATACAAACTGAGATTTAGCCAGTTACGCTCGTGATTTCCGGCTGCACAATTAGCAACAGAAATGGCAGCACATCGATTACCAAGTCTGATCGATCGACAAGCGCTCGGATCTCCATTGACAAGTCGGATAATACGGATTGAAGCATTGTTGTATTTCTGTCGATTCGGCTTAGCACCTGAAGTATACGCGCTTTGGAAAGATGGAAAGCATTTTGGCTTCAAACGCAAAACATCTTTTTGTCGTTGAGGATAGTTGAGCTTTGCAAAATTGTTCGAAGCGAACAGTATGTGAAAGGCGACGGCAACGTATCTTCTGTAAGCGAGCAATTCGAACAACTGATTTTCGCTGACCAACCGATTAAGACGGTCCATAAATTGAGCCCAACAAAGCCCGGCCCGAATGGCGCGCAAATGTCTATCTTTGAACTGGATTAGCGGATAGTTTTCAAACAGACCGTCGAATAGTCGGTCCTCCTGTTCGCAATGCGCCACGGCGGTTAATACCTTTTCGCATCTTTTGCGTGCGAGCACAAAGAAGCGCCATTAACGATTTTGTAAAAAGCAATATTGTACACTTGCCTACCGAGTGTCAAAATAGCGATTTTCGCTCATTGGACCGGCGCATTCGTGCAAGCTGCAATTCAGAAAAAACAATATTCAACGATGGCTTACCGTATGGAGAAAATAAACCGTTTCAGTCGGGGAAGACGGAATACTTCAGCCCATACGTCGAACAGAGATCTCTTCGAGTCTTTTGAGCCAAAAGTGAGCTTCTCTACGTCGCTGTGCGTAACTGTACAACCGCTGCATACCAACAGTTGTAACGTGTTGATACAAGAGCGGATGTCATTGTCAGCCTTCTGGCAGAGACTTCTTAAAACAGATATCTGTATGGTCAAGTCTTCGGACTCGCAAATCTGAAATGTGAATAGAATGAATAGATCCCATGTTGACGTTAACAAAAAATTCATTGCGCGAAAAAGGAAGAATCTTCTCCTAGCGCGGAATGGAAATTTTTTTTAAAAAAGTGGCAATGGCATTCAGCTAAGATTTTACAAAGGGTCAATAGAAAGTGAATGGACAAAAATGGGCCTGAATAGTTGGCCGATTTGATCGATGATTTTCAACTTTTTCCTAATGGAAAATGACGGACAGCAAAGTTGCTCAACGCTGATTGAATAGAGTTCGACCAATTATCAAAATAACAACAGTCAAAGTTTTTGCTACGAACATAATTGAAAACGTTTAAACAAGCCAACCTGTTCAGCGGTTGTTGTTGTTCATTTAAAGAGCATTTCGACTTTTTCCATTCATTATTACGTTAATTCATGAAAGGCGAAAACTTTTACGATAAATAACCTAAGCAACGGGTCGTATATTCGCAGAAAGCCAATTGTTGGTTGATTACTAATTGTCGCCTGAGATAGGTTAGCAAACAACGACGTATACGCTAAGCAGCTATCCATTATTAATAATATTAATGAATAGGATAGAAAAAGTTGGACGTTACGAAAGCTTTGAACGTGTTGTAACAATAGAACCATCGGCAATCGCATTAATAGAAGCTGCGCATAATCAGTCTCCTAACTTAAAAAAACAGACATCTCAATTTGACATTATTTTGAAAGTACTTAAAAACACGTTTTCGCATGAATGAAGCAACACTTTGACTTATTACGTACGGAGCTGTCTAATTACAGTTCGATTAAATGAAACTGAGTTGATTTCATTAAATATATAATCATTATGTTAAAATTCAATTCTTTTCTAATCAAGGAGGCCCCCAATAGATTCACGGACGGAAGTGTGGATATCAGTTTGAAAAAAATGATAATGCGGGTTTGGTATGTGCCTTAACGATGGGCGCATTCCAAATTAATACATTTTTCGCCAGCGGCGGACGACTTACGAACTAACGGACCCAGTGACAGAGACGCGCATCATATTCAAATGCGAAAATTGGGATCTTTCATATTACTAATGCGACTTTCAAAACAATTCCATTTTTCCCATTTTCAACCAATAATTAAAGTTGATCGCAATTGCGCGCTTACTTTACGACCTTGAACTGCTCGAAAGCATATTTCTCTCATAGTTAAACGGACCGCCCATCAAGTCAACCTGTTTCTTCAATCGGTTGATCACTTCATGCGCGTTGATGATGAACGCCCGAAACGCTCCAAATTTCAACGGGGAAAGGTTGTAGGTAAACAAAAAAAATTCGTACGCATATTTTCGCCCACGTGATCAACGTAATTGCTTGTTACGTCACGATTGATTGAAAAGTTGAAATTTTCAACACGCACTGCCGCAACGTACATCGCTGTCAAGCGGCGCGTCTCTTATTCAGTATTTTAGCCTTAAAAGGTAAATCTGACGCGGAGAAGTTTGAAGCCAACAAGACGAGCAAACTTTTAATAACGCAAACTAAGACTTCCGCTAGAACTCAATTGATCAGCTTTCAAGGTCAAGCAATGCATTCATGCAAAACGAACTGCGCTGCATGAATTATAGGATGACTGAACAAAAGATGGGGGTAATTTAAGTACGACTCTTACTGCTATGCCATTACGCAGAGTACGGATAGACGGCAGACAGAGCTGCAAGGGAAATTCTGAAATTTGCCTACTAGAAATGGGGCATATCGTAAGCGTACGTAAACAAATACTGAATAATGCATTTTCAATGAGGATTTTTGGCTACACGCCTGCGCCTGTTTCAACCGTCTTAAGTTATTAGTATAGCAAGAAAATGAAAATAAGTCTAACAGACGCTCCAAAAGTGATCGACTTTTTCCGAATCGTATTTGAAGCAAAGGCGCCTTCTACGTATAGGTCGTACCGAGCTGACGAGGAGTTGCGACTATAATTAGCCCAAGGTGAAACTGCATTGGACTTCATCGGGAGCTGCAAGGATTAAAGGCAAAAAAAAAACTGCGATTCAATTTCCGTAAAAGGCAGTGAACGTATTGAACGACCCATTTGCAAGCAAGGTTTTGCTGCGCGGAAATCGATCGCCAGTTAAAGAGACTAATTGGATAATCAACTTTTCCATTCGCTCTTTTTGCAAGGCAAAACTTTTTTCGCAACCGACGCCGTACAATGCAACATGTTGCTGCTCTCTTTGCGTCAAACGAATTCTCATTGTTCGGCAATATTCGAAAGGAAGTTTCTACCAAAGTCGGTTTGGTCGTTGGTTCAATTTTTAACCAACATCGATTCGCCCTTTACGGAAAAGTTGACATTTTAAGTCAATGCGATAATAAAGAGTATTAATGGACCTTTAGGTTGAAGGAAACGAAAAGAATTTTAAAAAATTCAAGTCTTAAAAACAGAGTTGT
Organism: Trichuris trichiura; assembly: GCA_037903355.1. Classification (NCBI taxonomy): domain Eukaryota; kingdom Metazoa; phylum Nematoda; class Enoplea; order Trichinellida; family Trichuridae; genus Trichuris; species Trichuris trichiura. The sequence continues at coordinate 1,248,105 of JBAJFE010000011.1, forward strand.
TCGCTTGACAGCAAAGAACACTCGAAATCTATAGACAACTATCTGAGAACAACATTTTTGCAGACGTAGTTTTGATGCGGTGTGTAAAAATAGTAGGATCAAAACACTTTACAGTTTTCATTAACCCTAAATAGCAGTACGTCATAAAGCGACCAGAAAGCAAAATGATGAAACCATCTTTGCTTCCGCAGCGAAAGTAAGGTACAGAATACTTTTGGAGCATTCTATCGACGAAAATGATATACAAAAGATGGGACATTACACCGTAACAAAAGTCTACGCTTCCTTAAAAGGCAATATCGCTTACGTTGACGATAAATAAAATGGGGAACGGAAACAATGAATTAGAATTAAGCGTCCTTTTCTCAGCATACAAAATTTAGCACTCTTAAAATTTCGAACTTTGAACAGCGACGCAAGTATTGCCATTAAAGGCATTAAAAGGGAAGAATACAAATATTATAAACAAAATATGCTTATAAATAACTGCAAAGCCGGCTGAAAAAGTACGCGTTGCTCCTACGCTGGCAAAAGCTGAATTCTGACGACCATTCGTTTTCATAATCAAAACGTTCGTTAGTTAAACAATGTTAACAAAAAAATCAATACATTAACGGTTTGGTTGAGTTAAGCAGACTTGGAAAAGCACGTTTGCCAAACATGAGAAAAGAGCGCTCCATTAAAAATCCCCTTCTCAGTCTGACTGTATTTTGCTAAAGGATTCCTAGAACAACTCTGCCGCCAAATAAATAAATCAAACAATGGATGGCCACATTCGCCGATTTACAATTTTCCGTAAGTTGCAAAACCCCAAAAGGCGACGTATGCTTGTAATAACATCGCAGTTAAGACATTTTGGGAAAATGAATTATTTTTTTCCGGAAAAGACTGCATTGCAATGTTGCATTTTTGTACGCATCCTTTTAGGCCATTCAAGCGCGTACGGCCTAAGCTCATCAATGAGAAGGGAAAAGCGACTTGCAAAAGCTGGTGCGACCTTTGCCATTCTTGGAGAAAGAACAAATAGGCAAAGGGTCGTCGCCGCGAACAGGATAACGAATAAGCACATTGCTACAATCGGAAAAACATTTAAGCGGCAATCAATTTTGAAAACATTTTTCAATGTACGCTCAAAAATGTACGACTCGTCATCTCGGACGGCTTTGGGAATTAAAGTGCAGCTGTGCCATTCATGAGATGATCAATTTCGCCTAAATTATTGCTACAGTTTCCTCCTAAGAGCAATATTAAAGACGACATCCTATTAAGCGTTAATGATTTATCCTTAGCCGTTACGGTGCTTATGGTTGCTCACCTTAATGATCTGTTTTGCTTACAATAAGTTGCAATTTAAGTGTGCCCTTTTCTTGCTTATCTTCTGCACGCGTGAGTTTGCCATTGATGGGCAAAACCTTTAGGACTTTCTGATTGGTTGACAAACTAGCAAAAATCCCCTCCAGGTGATCATATTGGTTGGAGGAAAAATAAATAAATCAAACTGACCTGAAGAAGACGTTCGGCGAGTCGTTGTGTTTCCAATGGGGGTACATGAAGGACAAGCGCAATTCGCCTTAAGTCACGAAGTGCCGGCGCGTATAGGTCGTTGCAAATGCAAATGATCGGTCGACGTAGTAGCATTGATCGACTTTTCTTATTCGTTGCACCCTTGGCCAAAGCGACCAAATAGTTGACTGACGGCTGAACGAAAATAACTTTAGTCTCTGGAGAAAAAGTGAAAGTTCTGTTCGACTGGCAATTTTCCCTCCCAACGGGAAAACAAAGTACGCTTTAAAGTCACATTCCCTCCCATTGTACAAGTGCGCTGACGTGCAAATGAAATTTTCTTCTACTTGCCGTCCATCTTGTTGAGAAAGGAAACAATTTTTAAAAAACAATCCCCTACCGCCGGTGCCCCGTCGATTTCGTCGACAATAACGCAATGTGGCTTCGGGGTCGCGTCAAGAGTTCGCTTCATCTGCAGTGCACCCGACAAAAGTCGACTGAAACTCTCCAACGTACGATCATCACTGAATATATAGCCTACTAAAAGAGCAAGTAATCTTTCTTCAATGATAAAATACCTTGCGTTTATTTCTTGAACGTGATAGCCGCAATGTCTAGCAACCATATGTGCCATAGTAGTTTTTCCTATGCCGGGCGGACCTGATAATAAAGCTACCTTGAATTCAGGCCGGCCATGAGCGTCCAGTTGACGATTCAACGTTTCAGCCGTGATCTCTTGATGCCGCCTCTTTTCGTAGGATAAGTGCAACGGTTTCGACTGGACTTTTATGAAGTCATTTATTGTGCCTGTTCTTTTCAACTTTTTACCGAAGACGCAGTGATCCCAAAGCTTCAACCATGTCAACAATGTACGATTGGAACCCTTAAATGACGACATGACAAGTTGAGCAGACTCTGTCTTGTAAACAGTCATTGGCCCCTTCGAGCAGCCGCCTGTGGATACTTGTAAATTGGTTGAAAAGACAACGAGTTGCTCACGTCATCGCTTAACAAATCAATATAGGCCCGCGGTTGGTACTTGCACGACCACAGGTCCTCTTTGTAAGCGATCTCAGCCATTTCCCAATCACCGGAATCAGTTGCGATTTCATTCTGCAAAGTTGTTGCTCGACGACTGCATTCCGCTTCGTTCTAAGCGCATAGCAGCATTGTTACTCATTAAAGTACGAAACGGAAATAAAGGGATCTATCAGTTTTACGATTTGTTTAGCAGCTGTGAGAAGCTCTTCGAACGGATGTCCCAACAGATGTCGCCGAGGGCGGTTGGCGCCGTTTTCCTGCCAACATAAAGCACTCGATCCGCTGTCGGCATTTTGTTCGCACAGCCTGTGCTCTTTGGAATTTTCAGTCGACTCCATAGCTAGGTACATTCTGTAGTAGTCTGGCAAAGTGACCGCTATCCAGTCGCTGTTTCGAGGAGGAATGGAGAAGACGTACTCTGCAGGCCAGACGTCCATTTTGCCGCCGTTCCCTAGAAGGAAGGTAAGCTGAACAGCTCTTTTTGATCATAAAGACTATAAGCGTCTATACGTAAACAGAAGCGTTGAGCAATCGAATGACGTAGTCGTACGGTTTGTTCAGGGGTCATTTTTACGGGAGGGAACAGTCAGGTACAAAAAACGCTTAACGTAAACTTGCCGACGACTGTAAACCTAAAATGGTCGTTAAATAGCCAAAAGAGCACATGCTTTTGCACGCAGACGTCGTTTCTATCCCCAGCAAGTACGCTTGGCGGAATCACTTAGACGGATATAGGACAGGCCCGCATGGAGTAACGGAGACTAGTTTATCAAAGTGACCGAGAAAACTTAACTTTATCGATTTCCAAGAGTTAAAGTATTAAGCGCACCACTGGTTGACATCAGAGACCCGAATTAAGCCCCGCCAAAAGCTTTGGAAGGAACAGAGAGTTTCAACGCGCTGTGCTGCTACATAGCCACATGGATTGACCAGTAACAAGACATTAGCCGCATAAAGTCGCTTTCAATGATACCTGATGAAGGTAAGCGCCCATCAGGCTCGGCTACTCGACGGACATTCAAAATCTTCTCTATGGTCGAGTCCAACAACTCCTCGCCGTCCAAGAGACGACGCTTCTTTCCATCTCTTGGCTTTTCGTCGCAGCGAAGGTACCAATTCAGCGGATCTTCAGGATCGTAACTCGCTAAGACTTCGTCGTCCATTCTCACCACGCTAGGTTTGCCGCCCACTTGTTCTATTTCAAGGAAACGTTTTGAAGTACCGTAAGCCGTTAGGTCGAATAGAAGCTTACCTGTCTTTAGCGATTGAGGAATATAAAACCGCACGAATTGAGTCAGCGTAAACGCTTTGAGTCTGCCTTTGCAAGCCTGTACTTGGGCAGAAAAGTTAAGCTGTAGCTACAATATTCGAAAGAATGAGGTATCGTAATAAACTATGCGCAGGAGCATGCCTGACGCTTTTGCTTCATTCTGCTTGGGCGGCAACGGGGGAAAGAATAGATTGACGCGAATAAATTTTGGTTGCCAGCTGAATGCATATGTGCTAAATTAGAAAGGAACTGCGCGTTTTGAAACAAACATATCTCAAATAATTTCGAAGGGTCGTATAAGGCGCCAAAATAAATTCGTTAAGTGCTTTGATTTTCTAGTTAAAGGCTTTTGATTAATGTTGGCAACGGCTTTTCGCAATGCAGAGTTTGAAATAATTTCTCGCGCTAAAGATTTTGTATCACGAGTAGTTTTAACTGCATTCGTCATAACTCAATATGGACATAATTATTTTCCGCTTTATTCCTTTCCGTGCAATTACTTTTTCCCCATTTAAGCTTAGCACATGCCTTACGTCTACTGGCAAAAAAAGTTGGCATCTTTGCCCTAATCTCAAAATTATCATTTTTTATTCTTAATACAAGAACAATAAAACTACTTACGAAGTGCGTTTGGTTAACTACAAGCTTTTTAAATTTTTAAATGGATTTGCTTTATGGTAAAGGAAACTTCATTCGTTTTGAGCTTCTTAAGCAGACGAAGATTTATTTTGGACTTTCGAAAGAAAATGGTAGAATATAAATTCATGCCCCAACGCAGGCTTTGACTTTCTCGCATAAATTACATGTTAAATAACTTGGCAGTTTGCCAAGTGTAATCTCCTACGACATGATTGCTACGATGGAGTTATTTTGAAAAGTATCTTTGGCTTCGTAAACGAGATCATAAAAATATGCGAAATGTTGCTGTTGCTGCTTTTGGTCCCTTTTAAAGCCGCTCCAATATTGAACGGACGACACGATTGCTTTGCAAACTTGACCTTCTGATTTACGGTATGCTTTGCGGTATCTTCGCAACACGCAATCGATATTATTCTTCATAAATTGAAGTAAGAGAAATTTTAAACTACTTTGTGTTCAGGGCAAAGTCCGTAACATGCCGAATTCTGCAGATGAAAGTGGCATCTGTGCTAAATTAGTTGTTTTGCGCAAAACAAGGCAACAATTGGTTGCACTTGTTGCATGCTGTTTTCTCGTTTAACCGAGTCTTTTCAGCGCAAGTTAAATTCCACTGCTTTTTTTTCTAGGCCAAAAGCGTCTCCATTGCCGTCGAGCTTGCCCATCGCACAATGACTGGCACCTCACTTCGCGTTACCGCTTGTAAGTAAAACTAATCATTCGTATTTTGAAATTATCTTTTGGCTAGATGAAGAAAAGTCTTTATTTGGGCTCAAAACTGTTAGTTGTAATAAATTGCCCATTTCGTAAAAAGTTAGCTGGAAGACTGTTGGAGAAATCAATTTCAACAATGTCAATCCTTATATCATAACATTTTCTTGAAATATGCAAGAGCTAAGTACGTCTGGTTTTCGCGAACTGAAAATCCTTGAAAGAAGAATTCATATTTTGAAATGATTTGCTGTTATTTGCTCAGTTTCTAACGTCCACACTTTCCCTATCGCTGCCATTCCGTCTGATCATCAGTGTAGATCTTTAAAAATTAGCTTTTCTTGCAATACGCAATTATGTGCAGATGCGAATTCATCGATTTATTGCTTTTCCTACACCAACTCAAACCTCATATGGTGCGTATAATCTTCATAGAGGGTATGCATAGCTCGATGATTTGGGACTAGGTTGATGTGTAACCTATTCTGCAATCTGAGCAGTGCGAACTTGTAATGCATTACATGTTACTTTACAAAAATAGTCGAAATTACTCGAAACAAACTGCAGGCTTTTACGTTAGATCGAAATTTTTGCCCCTGCAAACATATCCGCCCAAAAAATCGATCGGAAGCCACTTAGTCGCTAAGTTTCGCTTTTGGCGTAGAAGGTGCAAGGAAACGTTTCCTTATGCTAAGTGTTCGTCGACAAAAGCTATGTAAATGTTGCTGCTAGCATACAGCTGTTATATCCAATAGAAATGAAAGGACGCAAAATAGGAAATGTTTCCTTTCCTTCTTAGGCGACATACTCTCAGCGTATGTAGACAGATTTCAAAAAAATCGACTTATGGCATAACGAAGCTGCTCATTTCGCTTGAGTGAGTCCTATCGTTTTCTTTTGCACTTTTTACATGCCAGCAATTTGAATAATGAAGAATGGCCGGTGGCTATACTCATTTTGAGAACAAATTCTGAAATTTCCTAGATTAAGTTGAAATTGCGCTCTCTCATTTAAATTACGCAACTTGGAGGACAACACGTCAACAATATCCTTTGGGCAAACACGAAAAGGCGTATGTTGGCAAACTACAGTATCTTTTTAATGATTTTCAAGTACCAAAGTTTTGAAAGGATGCCGACATTCTATTTGTAGCCAAGCGAATGCATCGTTTAGAGCAGCGTCTACGTCTGAACTATTAATGTAACGAATTAATGTTAATGTTTTTCAAAGCAACGAGATAATGGCACTGAAACTGGTGTTGACCAAAAGCAAGATTTCTAGTATTCGTACTCTTTTGTCACACCCAAGTGATACGTTGCACTAATCCGGAAGGGAAGAAAAACTGTATATTGGGCTCAATTTTTGCGCTTATTGTGCGTTGGCTACTATCCATAGTGCGTTCTGTTGAACATGACAGTCTGGAAGTGGGGTTTATCTTAAAGGAATGCTGTTGTTTTGCTTATGTGGTCAAAGGTTTAAATTTTCTGCGTAAATTATGAATTTGAAGCATTGCCTGATCCATTTTCTTAGGGAGCAGGTTTTTCCTTAGTCGTTTCTCAGTACCGACTCTGACCGCTGCAGACTTGCGAAAGGGGCAACAGATGGGTCGATAGGAATAGTCTGAACAAATCTTTGCAACTCTATAGGATTGACGGGCTGTAAAAAAAACATAAATGGCTTTTATTTTCTTCTCTAAGTGAAAAACCGTTGGGATAATCCTTTGTTTTAAAGAAGAAAGGCTTATTAACTTTGTTGGTGAGTTTTGCGTCCTTTCTAGGGTGTTTTGTAAATTACTACATGCTAGGAAGGTGCTGCTGCTGCTATTTGCAGTGTCATTCTAAAATTACCTAACTCTTTTGCAACTTTAAAAGTCTAGTTTCTCGTTCCAAGAATACGTTATGGGCTGAGAGCTTTCAAAGCAAACTTACCCCATCATTGTCAATGCTTAACACGTATCGATAACTGTGTAGTCAGTACTAGATGAAGTGGAAGCTTGAAAGAATAAAACAGACTTTAAAGAGTCTAGGAAACTTTCTTCAGCCGCCCACGCAAACAGTAATGACAACATCAGTAATGAAAAATGAACTAGAAATTTAGGTAGATAATTATTTGATTACCGTTTACCCTAAGACTACATGCGCTATTTGTGCATAAGTAATTATATTTCTATCTATGTTTTTCAAATTTTTTTTATCATCGTTACTGCTTTATTGTTACCTGCTACAAGGCGCGACCACGGTTTAGTAAGCTCCTTAGTGGCCATTCAATAAGCGAGGACAAGTTTGCGTGTCAGAGGAGGCATTACGAAAGTCAGAGCGCGAGAATCACTGAATAAATATACTTACAGGTTGTATAGCACCGAGTCATACATATTCGTACGTTTTAGTCTTTCCTGTCTGCAATGTAGTTTCGACGTGTAACATCAATTGAATTTTTTTGAAGCGCTGTATGTTCCGCATTGACGAGTTTGGAAGAAACATTTTCTATTGACGAGATCCAATATTACTATAGGCTAATTGGTCATAGTTATCTTACCTGTTCGGAAAGTCTCGCGTTGCTCGAACGAAGTGGAAGTGAACGCTTCTCTTTGTTGACAGCTGTGTTTGAGACGACCATCATCGCAGCCATTGGAGGAATATCGATATGCTCATTCGATCTTCGTCAAAATTTAGGCGAGCAAAATGATACAGTTCGATACTACAGTATTTGTTGTCTCTTCGGCTATTTTCAAGCTCTTTTTCGTTGCGGCGCGCCCACGCTACACACTCGCACCAACCTTAGAGGCTTCTCATTCCGTAATTGCTTTATCTTAGTTTGCCTTCAACGGTCTCGATCGCGCGTCAGCCTTCTCTTGAACTGTCCGTTCGGATTTTCGTAAGAATCGAAATCAATTTCAACCACTTTGTGGGTCAGTTCCAATTTTCGCTGGAGCCAGATTGTCCGGAGGAATCAGGCTGAACGACCAGCCTTATATATTCTTTAATTGGCTCAGATTGTCTTCCTTCATGCTTCTCTTACTTAGCCCAAAAAGGGCGGTTCGATTCGGAAGGTTGTCCACCCGGCAGTGCGAATGTCTAAATGGCTTCGAGTGCTGTATACGATGCAATTTCCTGCCTTTGCTTGTTGTCCGCATCTGCTTAGCTGCGCGTTGTTATCCTTTGACTAAATAACTCGATAAAGTTGTCTCCTCTCGGAGCGCGATTGCTTATCTGCCGGCTTAACCTCAGTCGATCCGTTGCGCATCTGTTCCACTTTGCCGCTGAAACTCTATATGCCTTTGCGGCGTCAGCTACGAACGCTGAAGAAGACTGAACGTTCAACGTTCGAACCGTAGTTCCTTTCCGGAGAGAAACTGAACAACACTCGACAAAGAGAGAGTCCATTCATCGATATAATGTTGCTTGAAGAGCATTGATTTTTCGGTTCCTTTTCTTTCATTTCTTACTGGTGTTTGAGTTACACCGAATTCGCACTATCCCATTGTAAACTGCTTTCACGGTCGCCTTAGTCCACTCTGCCTTCCGCAGCAATTGGTTACTCAGATTGGCTATAGGCATGCAATCCTCCCAAATGTCGTCTACTCAACTGCTTTGCATTACGGCTGCTTTTAAAATGGTGTACTCCCTCCATTGCATCATCGCAAGTTTTCCAAACCATGGCTTATCTCATTAAGTATTATCTGTGTATGTTGGGCGACTTATATTTGCATAAAAGTCATATTGAGGTTGTCGCCTTTTTTTCTTAATTTAGTCAGTTCCAAGGTTCGCAACCTCAACGAGTACTATCAGCATGTGACCACAAGTCAGCAATTGCCATCCGGGCTGAACATTGTCAACACTTTACGCTACTTTCAGCAGACTCTTCTTGGGTAAGTTTATTGCGAACTTTGTTTTCTTTTTGGTTTCAATGTTTGTTGCTTTGTTGTTGCAGTATACTGCGCGAGACGCAGTCGACCAGTTTGGCACCATTTATGCGCTTGAAAAGTGAGCCAAGCCGGTCTACGCTCTTTCCAAATCTCAACTACGCCGGCTTGTACAATGCGCTAAACAATATAATTGACATATATCCGCTGGTGACCACGGGTCAGCTCGGTAGGGCGAGCTGTCAACTTTTGTGCAACCATTCGTAAGCGCAAAGTTTTTTTCAGCGCTTGGCAACGCCATTTTGAATACGGTCCAGTGCTTGTATCTTTTTTTGGAAAAAGAGCAAGCCGAACAGCTTCCCTACAACCTTGCCTGCTTGCTGAGCATTTATCCCTCCGAGCTGTATCCCGATGTGCTGAGATTGTTGTGCAATGTTCTTCTTCCGTTTACGCTTCTCGGTAGAGCTTTTTTTCTGTCCGCTCACTACATTCGCCCTCTTTATTGTTCTTCTCAGACGAACCGGCCAATACGTACGTGGCTTCATCCCTACCGGCTATTATGATGTTGGTATTCCAATATTGCAAAGATGCACGTAAGCCCAAGTGTGCTACTAGCAACATGTCCAGTAGTGTGTAATGTTTACGCATGTTGGTTGCATGCCGCTTTCGTGTAAGCGTTCGGCTATGCTCTATGTTTGTTCGCCGCGCTCTCAGCAGGCCTTTTAGGGCACCATACGTGGCTAGTGGAAACGTTGATGCCTCTTCGTAGCGAGTTGTACAAGGCAAGTCGACAAGTTGACGCTTGGCGCTCCATTGCTTGTTGTTGCAGGATATTCTTGCCGTAATAGCGTACGGTACAAGCGAGAGTCGTATTCCAGCCACCAATCTGTTATTTCATTATTGGCCGCTTTCCAAGGCGGACTTTTTAAATCGACGCACTACGGGTTATAGAATCCATGGTACATGTACAGTCGTAGCGACTTTTGTGAAGTTGGTCATTTTAGCTTGGGCGCCAACTAGGTGTCAGCAACGCAATTGCAGTAGCGGGGATGAAAACTTGAGCGTAAAGGTACCGTTGCACGTGAAATTCATTTGTCATCTGTCCATTTCATCGCGTGATTTCAAAGAAGGAGATCGATGGTCTATTTTTTAAGCTTTCTATCGCTGTACGATCAATTGAATAGCCTTTTTTTTAAGTAATGAGGCACCAAGATGACTTAAGGAACAAAATGGCAGAAGGGCCTGAAGCTAGTCGGAGGTATTGATGAATGGCAGGGCATTGAATAGCTGCGTGCCTGACTCGCTTCCTTAGAATCTCTATCTATCATTTGCACACGTTTTGCTAGAAGTGCTGCGTACAAAAAGCGAATCCATTTAGCCCTAGTTGGCCGAGCTAAGCAAGGCTGTAACGTGGGTGGTCTTTCAGAGGCAACTGAATTATTTTTAATTCATTACTTGTTAGTGTAGACATTTTCGCGGGTCGCTATGGGCCCGGTTACTTCTCGTTTCAAAGTCAGGTTCCCTTCATGGGTTTACATGATGTTCCCTAACTTGACGAATCAATAGTCAAGTCAGTGTTGCAGTCCTTTGTCGTTGGAAAAATCATTTTATCTAAGGCGGAGCCGCGTTGCGCATTTGTGGTTGCGTACAACTTAGAAATCATTTTCCATTCTAACCTGAGGGCTATTCCGCTCTTGTCTGGGAGCAATCAACGGATAATGTACACTTTCAGACGTAGCATCCGAGAGCAGTTCACGCGCGAAGGCCGTCGAAATACGGACCACTTTGACGGATCGAATTATTTGCATCTTTGTAGTCCCACGTACGCGTCAATGTCATGGCGTGATTTGTTTCAAGACTATAGCTTACGGAGCGGGTCCTGTCCCGTCTTCAGTAAAAAAAATTATTAATAATTCTATCTACATACTATGTACGTGGTTAAAACGAAGCAAGGAAAGTCCTGTGTACCTGAGGCTGTTGACGGGCATAACATACGCAAAATCGTAGGAGAAAATAGAGCGTGTTTTCGCAGCCTGGACAGGTGGTTTACTTTTTGTCCGCCTAATATGCAAAAATGTTCCTGAGCTTTCGGGATTCACGTAATCCTGTCTTCAGCACAAATGTGCAAGCGTTGCGTAAGTGCTAATAGTCCGAAGAGGTTCAATTTAAGCCATTATATTAGGGAGATGGGGAGTAATAATAAAATTAATATTAAATAGTAAGAATACTTAAGTAGCTGCAGTAAAGAGAAAACAAACCAGAATATTGTTACGTTAATCAGCGTCCAGAATATTGTTACGCTTTGGTTTTTCCGAGTCCGTATAAGAGATGCGCTGAACTTTACGTTTAAGTTTCCAATTTTTTTTGACTATGCCAATATAATAAGTTTGTTGAGAGTGTTTCTTCGATCTCATTAAAATCCTTCAAACAGTTTACACGTTATTTGAACCTGCTTAGCTTCACTTCTACTTCGTACTACATATAAGCCTCGGCAGCAGCTTTGGCGTTTAGCAAATAGATATCGATAAACTACGTTGTACCCTTACGCATTCGCTTTGCGGTTATAGAAATGTTATTGTCCGGTTTATTGCGCTGAATATGGTGACATTGCGCCTCCGCTGTTTTTGTGCAGCCAATGCAGCAAGGAAGTGCCTGACACGGTAAAATCTTCGTTGTCTCCTTACTTCCAACCATTGTCAACGTTGGTTAACATTTGTCAAAACAAGGTAATCCGATGTTGCTATTTCTGGCAACATTAAATTACAGTAAGTCTTTTCTCGGCAGGAGTGTACGTCCAGTAATCGTCTTGCTGTGGCAACTTGCTTTTCCGAAGAGTGCGTTCGAATGAACAACTACATCCCGTCAAGATTGTGCGAACGTTGCCATCAGCAACGTCATTCCGCTAGTCATACATTCGTAAACGGTATTCCTCCGGCATGGAATTGCGACTCGAAAACGTTCACCGATATGATCTGCGCTATTGTCAGGTTTCAATTCGATTAATTAATTGAGCAAAGCGCGTCGGTTGTTTAACAAAACGAATGTTGCAGCCTTTTAAAGGAAACATCCGTTATGCTGGAAGAAATGGAAGCCGAAAAAATTCCAAAATGGTTGCAAAAAATTGAAAACGTCGACGAAGAGAAAATGGAGCTGAGCGATGACCGCCGAATGCTATCTCGTCTGGGTATTAAGATGTTGGTTCGCTTTTGCCCTCCAACAAAGGAAGCTCCCGATGTAAGCTTTAGTTGTTTACTTTTTCGCATCAACTCAACTTCTTGTTCGTCTCTCGTCCACAGGAGACAATAGGTCGACTTTTGGCTGCCGTTTTTCTTTGGTTTGACACGACGGCACTTTTGCCCAGCGGTAAGCAGGCATTAGTTTTGTTATTATTTGGCTTAACTCCATAACTTGTACGCAACAGATTCCATTGGCGCCAGCATTGAAGAAGTGAAAAGCGAGGTGCGCTATTTAAGATGTTTTTTTTGCCACTTTTCTTCTATTGACGTTTAGTTCGTAAACACGTGGCTTCGTCAAGTTATTGATTATCATTACGAAGTGTTTTTGCAATGCCTCCTACCCGAGCCGCCCATCTACGCAAGAGTTGGAGGTGTTTGGGACAAACTGTCCAAGAAGACTGATCAGCTAAAGGAAAGCTTAGGAAAAATTTTGGCTTTAATTCCTTACGATTTAATATGCTTCGAGGTATCGGCTTTGTTGCTGCAAACGGTTATTTTACTTTATCTTTTCGCGTAGACTTGGGAGCGTATAATGCCTCAATGGTTCGCTGTTATGTCCAGCGAAGTTCCCGAAGCCGACTTGATTGATTTGAAAGTCCCGCTATCGTAACTTGTCCGTAATAAGCCTATTCATTTTTATACGTACGCTATATATTGCGTAGGAAAATTTTTGAAGTCGACCTTTGTTCATTGCCTTTTCCATCGGAGAGAATTTACCACTTCATTGAGGAGCGATTGCAGAGTTCCAATTTGCAGGAACAGGAAAGCGCCCTCGGTTGGCTTCAGGTAGCAAAATATGACATCATCGTTTCATAAATCTAAGCATTCTTTCTTCAGCTGCTTACCGACGTTGACATAGTGATTCCATTGCCGATTCTTTTGTCGCTAATGAAGACGGCTGCCCTGAATGTACTTCAGTTGGAACCGACATTCCCTACGCCATGTGCAAAGGTTTCTTCAACGTATGGTAAGCAAAAAAGCTACTTTAAAGAGCGCTTTGTTCAAGGCTGAAGAAGTGGAAGGTGACAATTGCGAATCGGAAGACCGCGGCTCAGTTATCCTTCCGGGAACAAGTCCGACCCATCGGCAGTCCGTTTTCTGCTTTAACGACAATACCAATGTTGTTATGTTTATTATTATGCTCGATATATTAATGAGACAGGTAGGAATTGAATTTGATCTCATAGGACAGCGGTTAGGACAGGTTTTTTCCAAGTAAAGCGCGGAAAACGTTTGTCTAAGTCTAACCGCGTCGATAAGATGTTTACTCGCTTTGCGGGTGCAACTTTGTTACTTTAGATGGAGTTGAGCGAATTTAAAAAAGAACAAGGAACGAAGACTGACGAGGCGCAAATAGTTCTCTCGGTAATGTCAGAAATTGTACGCTGTCCATGGTACGGAGTCCACTATTGTAAAAACGCTGAATGCGACGAATATGCGGACTGTTTATTTTGTCGCGATTCGACCGTATTCTTCCAGGTAAGCTGAATGTTCATCGGCAGTGGACGTACGAAGTAGGCGCGCTTTTTTGGTTCCTTTTTTAGCTGGCAGTGGAGTTAGTTCAATTGTTGAGCCCAAAGCCGGGAACTGAGCCACCTGAAAGGTCAAGCGTTAGGCGCAAGTCAGACTTTAAAAGTCAGCCACCTTTGGACAGTCGCAGAATGTCAACCAAAGTTGGAGACGACGAACTGCCTCGTCCCGGTCAGCCATTGCATGGTGCTTCGGTCAGTGCATTGGGGGTTATTCTGTTTTTCTTTTCTTTGTTAGGTATCATCAGGAAGAAACCAAGTCTTATGCCGCTTGGTGTTCGTTCAAGCGGTGTCAACGCTACGAATTGCAGCGTCGTTGTTGAAGAATATCCGGACGAATTTGTGGGCGTTCTACCAGTGGAAGAGGCACGTTTTGTTTTCTACCTTTTCGCATCCTGACCCAGAAGGGCCATTGCAGCCCGAAGTGGTAACGGCAGAAGCGGTCACTATTCCTGATTCCGAGGCCGCCGACTGCAAAGTGGTAACAGCAAGCCTAATGGATTCTACCAGTGGGACTGCTGCTTCGGACTCGTTTGGCGCCGCAGAGAATGGCGACGGTTTCTTGTATACAAGGCAGGGAAAGTTTCGTATCCGTTTCGAGGAACTGCCAGCCGAGCTACGGCTAATCCACGCTCTTATGACGGTTGGAAATACTGTTCCGAAATAGGCAGTTGTCGACATTGCACATTTTACAGACTATAGAGAAGCATCCGGATCCGGACGTAAAGTACTACATGCTATTGATGGTGAAAACTTTGTGTTTGAACTGTTGCGCCCTGAAAAATGTCCAGTTTGAATATCGCGGTTTTCTAATATGGGCGCAGGAGAACATCCTCATCTCCAAGTGGGTCAATATTGCCAGCGGATTTTTTTTCTTTAAAACAACCGTCCATGTCGTAGATTTTGGAAGCTGCTGCAGTCTCAGTACAGCCAAATATCCGAGGTGTGCACTTGCTTAATTTTCCACTGCTTGTCTCTTCCCGGCGGAGCGGACGTCTTCTGGTCGGTTGTGAGCTCCGACTTTACCAGCAACGATTTTTCAACTCGCTTCTCGGCCGGTAAGGTTGCAACGTTGTTTCGCTGTTGTTTTGCTTTCAGCTTTTCTTGTTGTTCAGTTGAAAAAGTTACCGTCCTTTCTTGGTTCATTGATCAGACGATCATTAAGAGTTGCTTGATAATCCAAGGAGCGGTGGCCAATGCTTTCATATTCCTTATTTCATCCGTTAGGGATTGCGATACGGCGTTGGCTCAACGCGCTCTCCTCTCTCTACAAACTATAAAAGCGTCGTCCTTAAGGGTTCGTCACTACAGGCGCCCTTATAGCTCATTTTCTATCCAACGTTTTTTGCAGTGTCTCTGCTTGGCTTTGGAGCATCAGTTCGACGCGGTTGTGGAGGATCGTTCGTTGATTATGCATCAGTTTTTGACGCTCAGTTCCATCCTACCCGACGCCCTCGTTCTCAATTGGGACTTCTTCCAAAGCCGCTTTGAAGTGCTTTCGTCAGAGATGCAGTCGCATTTGGCTAGAGCGGGAAAGTTGTCCATTGCCGGAGGTGCGTTGCAAAGTGGGGATGAGTTTTTCCCGTATACGGCTGCCCTTTAAGACCTTTCGTTGGCCGACTTGGGCGGTAGCAAGCGCCGACCGTCACTGTCTCAGCAACTGATCGAGAGAGGTGGACAGCTTCGCTCCATATATAGGCATCTGCTGCAGACGTTGAGCGAGCAAAGAAAGGCGGACGACATTGACCGATTCAAACATCGCGATTCGACGAAAGGTAAAGTTTTTAAGAACATTAACCCCAAGAGGTTGTACACAGTTTGTTGGGTTCCTTTGACTGTCACGTTCGGACAAAGAAGCCGAAGAGTTTTGATCGTCTTGCAGATAGAAAAATGGCGGCATACTCGTCTTCATCATCTTCTTCGGCCGTAGCCCGCTCCGGTCGGCGCAAGCTCAGACGCGTAGTGTTCGCAATAACGTGGCTCAATTTGTGGAGAAGCCTTGGTCAGCAATCCCGTAGGGGCAGTACGTGGTCACATCGATTGAGCCAAACCTGACTTTTACCCTTTTTTTACATGCACTGAATGAACTACGATCCCGGCAACGGTTGTATCGGAAGGGTGGTTCCGTTATGACCGTTTGACATTGGTCACCACTTTCCCTTTATCCTGATAACCGTTTTCCATCTCACCTATGAATGAACCAATAGTTTACATCATTTGTTGGCTTCTAAAATTGTTTACTTTTTTTTTAGGAGAAGCAAAGCAACAGCAACAGCAGCAGCAGCAGCAACAGCAGGAGCAACAGCAATCGGCGGAAGAAATAGCTGACGACGAGCAGTGCGCTGCCGATCTTAAGGGTATGAGAGATTATTGTTGAATTTAGCGTTTATTCCATCTAGGAAAGTCTTCTTGCAGACCCTTCAAAAATGCTTGAACGGATGAGCAATTTATCGCGAATGTCTAAGCTTCCAATTGAAAGTATGCCTGACGTTGATAACAAGGAGCAGTGTATGAAGGAGTCGAGTCGGCTGGTAGTGGCCTTGTTTATGAAGTTTCTGAGCAATCCATGCACGGCGTTTATCAATGCCGACGAGAAGGCGTCGGCAAAAAAGCAGAGTTCCGTACTTCGTCACTTGAATTTGCTTCTCGGCTACAGTATTCAAGAGAGGTCTTTTGGGATGCCGTCAAGTCGTTTGAGAGCATCACCTATAGCCAACGTGTTCCTATTCAATCTGCCAAAGGTGCTTGACGGAAATGTCTTCTTTGCCAGACAGATTTTGCCAATAGCTTCTTCACTTCTCCTTTACTTACCGTCGCAAGATGCCAAGGCAACGTCGGAACGAGGAGCATGTTCAACACTTTGGTTGTTGGAACCATTGGCGCGTCATAGTTGGCTGTGGTCTTTACTGCTAATCCTATATAAGGTTTTTAACTATTCTTCTTAGAATTCACGCTTTTTCTAGAATATCCTTTTTTTCTTTAAGTATCAATTCGATCAACCGCCTATTAATGAAACGGTGCTTAGTCTGGTGGACATTGTCATTGGGACTCTGAATTCGCAAGTGCACAGATGTTCAAAAGTCCAAATGAACATTAGTAGCCCCAGCTTCCGATCTGCCGGTATGTATATCATTGTTTCGCTGCAAAATGTATAATATAACTTTATTGTTACGGAAAACAAAGAGCAAATTGTAGTCTCCGGATAAGAAAGGGGAATGAAGGCGGGTGACGGGATCACCCGCCTTCATTTCCCTTTCCTATCCGGAGACCACAACTTGTTCTTTGTTTTAACGGGATACTTCCTTAACAATAAGTTATATGCTCTACATGAAGTTCGTTTGTTGCTTACCAAGACGCTGTTTTCAAAAATACATAGTAGCCTAAAATCGTCAGTTTCGTTTGGCAATAAGAACACACATCTAAGCAGTGCCTTTTGATCCTCGAGCATATTGGCTATTCCTTTTCATCTATGCTGAGGATTGGGTCCTCTTCAGTTGATTCTCATTCATTTGTTTGTTGACGTATGTCTATTGAGCACTTAGGTAACTGAGCAAAGAGTGGCTGCTTGAATGCTGGCATATTTAGACTCAAGCGCTGCGGCAAGCTGCGAGAGTTTGTCCACGGAGTGGGAAGAGTTAAACGAAATTCCAACGTCGTCTGCGGATGGTTTCAAAATGCACGGTTCTCCTTTGGGCAGCTCAGCAGCGTTCCCGCGGAAACGAAAACCTATACCGAAACGTCAACTTACCTTTGACGAAAGGGAGGAGCGCGTTCTTGAAGACGCAGATCATTTGAACAGTACGGAACGATCTTCGCACGATGAAGGTAATGTTTTTGCATACAATAATAGAGGTGCATATTTTATAAATATTTTTGTCAGCAGACGTCCATACTACCTCGTTCAATGTTGGCGCGCCATTGGAGGATTCCGAAACGGTTGACAGCACGAAGCACAGCACGTCAATTCAGTGCAGGCAAAGTATGTTGAACTGTACAGGTTTGTAGTTCAAGCTATCTGTATATTTTTTTTCAGCGGGCGATGCCGAGATTGACATTTCCAAAGGTATCGAAGCTACTGTTACCAGCGCGCGTGCGATGGTTCCGTCAGCTGGCCAAACACAAAGCTGTGCCGTATTCTATTGTTTTTATGACTGCAGTTTCCTTGTCTGATGATTGTTTTTTCTATAAGCAGGATGCCAATGGCCCCGTGCGTCCGAACTCGGTTACGCTGAAGCCTACCGTCAAAACTCCCGAAAACGTTGAGGCGAAGTTGTCTAGTCAGAAGGAAACTGCATTACGCGATTCGAAGGCAGTTCCGTCAGCTCGCGCGTCAATTGACAAAACGGCTGCGTCTTCAGCGTATGCAGTCGCCACACTTTTCTAAATTCACCATACTGCCTTTTAAGGAGCGCTTTGAATAAGCCGTATCTGACTGGTCGATCGAGGACGGATGATTCAGTTATGCAATGCAGATGCTTTAATTGCAATGCAATTTTGGAAGTGTGCGACGAAGAGACCATATCGTTGGGCATTGTTTGTCTCTCAACGTTTATACATCGAGATCCCGCCATGGCCGCGCCTTATTTGCTCAAAATGCTCGTCACCGTTTTTAGACTTGCCAATCACGTCTTTCATCCGTGGCAGGAAAGCAGGTTTACCTTCCATGTTGGAGCGTATTCGAAAAGTTATTTCCATTTTGTCTCAACTTTTGTCTCAACTTTCAGTCACATTTTTGTACCGAGCAATTGTCGCAGCGTTGCGAGACAGTTTGTTCGAATTGTCTTGCACCAATTGGCGCCAAATAGACTGTTCGCTTCGTTGTTCGAAAGCGACATAATGGGTAGTTTTCTTGATCTGTTTTTTCTCTTCTGGCTAAGCAACAATTTTATCGATTGATGTTTAGAACCGCAATTTTTCAAAACGATTGCCTCTTGTCTGGCGGATTTTCAGGAGCTCAATTCCGTTCAGGTGATTCAACATCTGATGGAGGTTCGTGGCATTGCCTATCGCTGTCGTTGATCGTTGTTGTTTACGCAGGATTTGCAAGACTCACCGCCAACCAACACCGTTTGCATTTTGGCCAATCTCAGCGAATATATGCGTTATGTTCCTTACGATACATTTCTTCCAAATTGGACCATCGTTGTCGGCTGCTTTGACTCCTTTTTTCGATGTTTACTAAGCGAAGCATCGGATATTGGCCTATACGTTCCGCACTTGTTGAATATTTTGAATAATCTCTTCCGGGTATCAAATTTTTCCAGCATACGGGTAAAGTGACGCGTTTGGATAGTTGGACCACGTATACGCTCTTCTGTTCCACGTTTAGACGACGCCAAGTCTTTTGGACACGTGTTGCAAATTTCTCAGCCGTCTTTTGATCAGCTACTCGCTTAGCGTGGAAGAAGTTGTATCCTTATGTACGTCTTGTAGCAGAGCATTTTCTAAGGTGACTAATCCGTCCATTTTGCATCGATTTTTCAAGTGCTCTTTTCTCCTTTTTAGGATCGCGACAAGTACACTCTCACAAGATGTTGTTTGAGCGAATTTTGTCAAGCCTTAAAGTTCAAGCATACGTTGAATGATAACAACTACATGACCATAATAAAAGTCAGTAAGCTTTAAGCAAACGTCCAATTGAATCAGTTGTTCTTCCTTCAGCTCATACTATACGACTTTGGTGAGCCTGTTGATTGTGACCTGGACAGAATGTTGGTAATTATTTGTGTTTTTCCTTCCAAAACGAAACGAAAATTGAAATTATTAAAATATGATTGTATAAGAATAGGATAGAGACGAATTAATGGAACACCATCAAAACAAATTGAATAAAGCGTTCTTACAGATAAGTTGCGTAAAATATTACATATAGAAATGATGAAATAATGAAGAAAAAACGAAAATAAGTAAACAACCGTATAGCGAACTTTCTCTTTTGTAAGTTTTTCAAAAAATTGTCAATTCCGTGTAGTTCGCCGATGCGACGCGTCCGCTTGTTTCTGATTCGCAGAAAACGTTTATAGCCATATTCAAACGAATGATAATAGGCGCATTGTCCATTTTTAGTATCCGACCGCAGCGGTTGAATGTGCTCGACCTTTTCTTGTGGACTTCATTGAATTTCTGCAAGACTATCACGTGCTAAACCGAATGAAGGTTAGTAGCCTATTGGAGCGGAGCCATAAAAGGAGAAAACAGATTGTTTGGTAGAATGTTGCAAGGGAAAGTGGTGGACTGAGTCAAGATACTCTTGGCGGCGATTTGAAAATTGGTCTTGCCAAATATGTTGCGCACGAAATTTGTCGTAGCATAAGTCGGGATTCGCGCGCCATTTACCGCTATCTTCCGTGGCTATCGTCTCCACCGGCGGTTACTCAGTTGGGGTACACTTTTTCTCCGAAAAAAAAATTGTAATATTCAAACAGCCAATTGACTTTTAACAGTGCAAACGAGTTCGTCGACTGCGTTGGTCGCGTACGCCTTTTGTCGTGGATTCTCATTGGTTCGCTGAGCTGTTCCGCCTCAGCCTTTAGTATGGCCATTCCAATCGACTGTTCTCATCGCATATCTGATTATATTCAATTTGTTCTTGCCGGTTTTGCCGAATTATCCAACGTGAGCATATCGCCAAGCCCGAATTTATTACTTTTCCAATAAGTTTACTTGCAGCAATCTGTGCTCAACATGTCGGCACTTTTCCACGCTTTTCATTTATGCCAATTATGGACTATCTATTGCGAAGAGACTCTACTCCATTCTTGCAATTCGTCTTCGCGCGAAGAGGCCATTGCAAGCGTTATGGATTTTTGGGCGCGAATAACACCGGCCATTTTGCAGCTTCTTTCCCATTCCAAAGTGGTCAGTACTTGCTATCCGCCATTGGCCTTTTCATTTACCGCCAAATTATTCAGCTCGCGGATATGGTCAACTTGCACTTCTTAAATGCAGTCGAGGGTTTGCTGGAAGCCGATTCGGTCGTCTTGACAAGAGTATTTATTTAAAAAAATAACTTCTAAGCCTTCTTTTCCGAAAAACCGCATTTTACAGCTGTACGCTATGTGGTATCCTATTTTGGCTGCCTATCATTCCAACATACCAAGTCATTTGATGGTCAGATTAGATTTCTTTGAAAATTCCGTACAAAGTGCCACTGGACGTGACCTATCGCCATGGTTAAAAAAGATCGGCTTCAAAATAGGCCAAGTGGAGTTACAGTCTTCCGCGGCTACGCAATTCTACTCGGTCTGACTCTTACCTGTGTCAACTTGTACGCATGAAGTCGCTTAATAAAACCATTTCTTTTATTTTTGATATGTCAAATGGTGAAGCGACCAAACGCCAACAGACAACCTAATCGCATTCTTCTTCCTCATCGTCGTCGTCATCGTCATCTTCTTCAATATCATCCTCGTCCGCTCCAAAATCCTGTAGAATGAAAAATTAGCATAAGCACATTGTGCCAAAGTAATTACTTCTTCAACATCGTCGTCGTTATCATCCAAATCTAAATCATCGTCGTCGGATTCAACACCTTCGTCATTATCGTCTTCGTCACTTTTCATGTCCGCAAAAGAGACGCTTGTTTTTGACGGTGACTTTGTTGCTTTTTTGTTTATCTTTTTTGGCGTTTCTTCCTTCTGGGACGGTTTCACGGAAGTTGCACTTTGCGCTTCACGTACACTCTTGTCCAATTTGTCTATCTTCTTTTTAGCTTTCTGCTTTGTCTGTTTGGTCGCAGTTTGTTTTTCACGTGCTGAAACGTTGCATGAGGAGCAAAGGAAGGCGCGCGTCAACAACAGTTTACTCTTCAAAGGGCGGCTGTATAGTACCGTAATAGGTACATCATTAAGCGACATGCTGCTTCCACTATTGAATGCTTCGCGCGTTTCGTCTGGCGTATTGAAAGTGACCAGTCCGTATCGTGATCTTAAAAATACAAACAATATTACTTGAACCCGTAAAATGAATAAAGCTTGCACGCTACCTTGTCATCACTTCTACATGTTTGGCTTTTGGAAAGAGTTCCCTTATTTGCTCGTTGCTGACGTGAACGGGCAAATCGGAAATGAACAACTGAAGCTTATATATGAGTGGGGATAGCTCTGAAAGCGAGATCTGTTTACGCGGCAAAAAAGCCCCATGAGCAGCAGAATCTACCTTTCCTGCCTTTGGCGCTCTTTTGTCCACAATAGTCTACGACGACCTCTTTGTCTTTGATTTTGAAATTGTCCTTCAGCTTGGCGTATTGCTTCATCGTTGTTTCTTCGTCGGAGAAAATTAGAAAACCGTATCTGAACGATTAAAACTTCGGAAGTCGACCGCAAAGCAACAACCAATTAAGGTATACTTGGCATCTTGGCGAAATGGTTTGAATAATTCAAGTACTTTCGGTACGGTAGCTTTAATATCCTCCACTGTGACGTCTCTGGGAAGATGGTTGATGAAAAGGCGGCAAGCATCCCGCCTTTTCAGTCTTCCAAGTTCTTCGGCAAGAACTTTTTCGTCCTCTAAAGAGCACCATTATTTTAAAACTTTACTTTGGCTGCTACGTTTTCTTACGTTCCACCGTCTCCAGTTCTTGCTGTATTTCTTTTGTCGACGCTGGTTTTTGCGACTGCAATTTTGCAGGCTTTTTATTAACCTCATCTTTGCCTGTTGACAGTAGCAGTAACAAGTTGCAAACAAGCCACTAACAGAACAAATACGCAGAATATACCTGTTTTTTTCAGTACTCCTTTGGTCGGTTTACTAGCTTGCGCGGGGGTGCTTGGTGTTACCTTTTCTAAAGAGGAGAAAGTTACGTCATGCGGTAGGGGGAAAGTCAAATTCCAACCGCGTTGTGTTTTTGCGCTTTTCTTAGACGGCTTCTCTTGCTTGGATTTGGATGGAAGATCTAAAACAACAGTATTCGTTTAGATTCGATAACAAAGCGTCCCTTGAGGTACCTTGCATTTCTTCGTCTGATTGCTCATCTTTCTCCGCGATTTCCTCGCTAAGCTCTTCGGAATCTAAGTCAATTTCGTCACTTATATCCTCATCGACTAAGTCGCTGTCGTCGGAATCTTCATCCTTTAAGAAAAAGCGGAAAATGACCCAATGCAGGCCGTCAACGATAACAAATACTAATTAAACCTGCATTTAACTAATTCATACTGTAAAAAATTTCCAAAAAAACGTTACCATAACCGAACTTTTCGCTGCGACTTTTTTTGACGACGTCATCTTCAAAGTTGCTAAAATTGTAGTACGATAATGGACATCTTTCACTAGCAGCTCATTGAAGAGCGCGTAGAATGGACGCCAACTTATACTGAAAAGCAAGATTGTACCTTTCGCTTGACCTGTTTCCTTCGCAGCACTCTTTTCGGCTAATTCTAAAAAGAAGCTGAAATTTTCCTTTATGCTTGACGAACAGTGCAAATAAGCTCACTTGAACGTTTTCCCTCCATTTTGGTAGGTACGGCCGGTTTTGCTTGTCCTAAACGCGAACGGACTTCAATGGAAAGCGTGGGGATACTGATAAATTTCAACCTTTTTGCTTTTCCTTCTTTTTCATCGTTCCCCCTTTTTTTGCTTGCATTTTGGTCAACGTCTCTTGCTCATCCGAATCTAAACTCAGTGGTTGTAGCGGAGTACAAGTGCTTACCAAGTTGGTACCAAGGTCGCTTCCAGCACCCTGATCATTGCCTGCTACTCCTTCGGAAGGCATTTCTTCGTCACTTAAATCCAACTCCATGGATTCTTGAAAGAATAGCAAAGTTAAAAGTTGATCGAATTTGCAACTGCAAAGATACCTTCGTCCTCTAAGTCACTGTCGTCCAAGGAAGATGCATCTGACAGTTCTTCCGCAGTTAACTCTACATCCTCCTCTTCCGCCTCTAGCTCGCTAGTAAGCTTTCTCTTCTTGTTTGTTGCTCCTTCATCATAGACACGACGTTTGCCCCCTCTTTCGCCGCGAAAGCTACCTGATTTACCATCATTGAAACCACGCTCCATTCCTTGGTTAGCGTGTCCAAATGAACTGCCTTTGTTAGAAAAGGAAGCCCGTCGCTTCCCTCTTGACAAATCACCACGATTTTCCCCTCCACCTCGAATCTTCATGCCACCACGACTTTGAAAGTTGCCACGTTTGCCGCGAAAATCTCCGCGACCACCGCCAGGACCACCACCAAATGTGGATCCACCGTCGCCACCCTTCGGGCCGAACCCTGATTTACCATTAGTCCGGCCACGCGAATCTGGGCCGCCGAAGCCGCCTCCGCGTCGTGGATTGCCGCCTCGAGCAACTCTTGTATCTCCCTACGAAAATAAACAAATTTATTAATAGAGCTTAAAATGTTCATGGTTTTAAGGTCTTCTACGGCTTTTCCCGTTTTTTTGTTAACAAAAAAACGGGAAAAGCCGTAGAAGACCTTACAACCATGAAAATACGGCCCGTTACAAAACACCCCGTTTTCAAGAGCTTAAAATATTGTCTAAATCTTAATACAACTGAACAAACTAGCCATCAGCAACAAATACTTACTCCTCGTCTGACCATTACGCCGCGGAAATTTTAGAAACGTTTTGGACAACAAGGCCACTACAGTATCCGATCAAATACTATATTTTCGTCAAACCTGAGCGCACTAGTACGTTTGCGTCAAAAGAAAGAAAACAAAAGATAAGGGCAAGTTTCAAAAGTTGCGGTACATTTCAAAAAGGTAAAATTTAATTTTCCATATTAGAATTAAGCTCTGAAAGGTACTTTTTTGTTACAAACGTTTTTTTTGAAAAGCCTGTCGCTTCTAACTTTTAATCAATCAGTTTTGGCGGTGCATGCTTTGTCGTTACCGTTTGCGCGGTAAGCGCTAAGCGTTTGCTCAAACGTTGCCTTAGGTGAACCTTTGTTCCTACAGTACGCGTTTGGTTTATTTGTCCTTGAAATGGGTTTGTATTGCAGCGAATATTTGAGTGAGGCTTTTCTTTTGGCGGAAGAAGCGCTTGCAAATGGCGAAGTGCCGGTTGGTTGTGTTTTAGTTCGTAATCGGCAAGTTATTGGGTCCGGGCGCAATGTTGCCAACGAATGCAAAAACGGCACCCGCCACGCGGAGATGGTGGCTTTCGATCAGGCTACGCGCTGGTTCGACTCGCAGAAAGTGCCAACAACCTTTGACCTGACCGATGCATTCCTTTACGTTACCTCCGAACCTTGCATGATGTGCGCCGCGGCTATTTGCCAACTTAAAGTTGGCACTTTGGTCTTTGGGTGTCGCAACGAAAGATTCGGCGGCTTTGGTTCCGTCGTTCACGTGCAAAACGTCTTTGGCTATCAATATCCGGTACAAGTTTATCCTGATGTCTGTCGCGATAGGGCAATAGCCCTATTACAGCGCTTTTATGAAGGAGAAAATCCCAATGTCCCAATTGGCAATGTGAAGCGCAAGCGCAAAATTCTACGCTGAAGGTCGCAAGTAAGTTTGGCGGCCTTGTTAATTTGCGTACGCTTTCTAAAATTCACTTACGTACTGCCATCTGGACATTCTTTTTTCTCGAGCTGAGAACATAAGTCTGCAAGCGTGCATTACTCATAGGTATCTACAGCCCGTTTCTCAGAATGTTTACTTCATCCCGCTTCTCGGTTACGGCATCTTAACCTGCCAACTTAGTAACGACAGGTTCAATAGACTTGATTGCTATGCCAAATGTTTCTATATCCCTGACTGTTTCCAATAGACGTTGAAGAAGAAAAATTTTAAATTGTTTGTAAAGCATTAATATTTTGCTGCATGTTTACACAGCCGTAGGTCGTGTAGTTGCTTTGAAAAATTTTTGTTTCGTTAAAGCTATCGTCTGACAAGGAGTGTTGATTTGCAGGTACAAGAAGCAAACTACCGATTTCGGTTAGGTCGATGAAATTGTTACCGTACTTCTACCAGTCACCCGCGTGTGCTCGCTCCAATCTCGCGTCAGCAATTGCACAAAACAAGTGGACCAGTAATTGTTTTATTTATAGATGATGAATGAAAGAGAAGAAGAACCTGTACTTGAATCGGTACCCGAAAAGAGTGTATTACTTTGCACGTCGGAAATGCACGACTCGCACCACGGCATGATACGGCCTCCTTCACCGCTGATAACTCGCCGAGAACGTCGACATTCTTTGAGTGAGCGAGCCGCCTCTGGTCCATCTCATCATGGCCATGTGAAGTACTTCTGCCGAGAACGCGGTCACGGGTACATCACACCAAGTGATCCACCGAATTCGCCTGACATTTTCGTTCACATCTCCGATGTCGAGGGCGATTATGTACCACACGAAGGGGATGAGGTAGTATATAAACTTTGCCCAATACCGCCCAAATTCGAGAAACAACAAGCCGTGCATGTAATACTCAGAGGTCTCGCAAGCGGAGTGCTGCATGAGCGATGGGATCAACCTATTTATCCGCACAAGCATCCCGACAAATGCTAAGCGTACGCGATATCGCTTTTCTTTTAAAACGCGCAACCTTGGCAGTTCCATTTTCGTTTCCCTTATAATTATTCCGCCTGTATTCTTCGCTTTATTATTGCTGAATGCGAAAAACACTTTTTCTCGCTAATTATGGTTCATATCCGTTGTGCGAGTGAATCGTCCGTGTTGTGTACACTTATCCTGTTGCGCCGAGGCTAAAGGGCGGTTAAAGGTTTGTCGTTTCGTATGTTTCAGTTTTTTCGCCCGATTGTTGCATTTCAGCGGCCTAATACTGGGAAGAATTGATTTTCACACAATTCAATTGCCTCTGCTTTTCAAGCATGCGTTGAATAGAGAACGTATGTTATCGAGTTATTATTAGTGTTCGTCCACCTTCCGTCAATCGCTTCCACTCTGGTGCCCACTACATCGGCATTGAACTGTTTAGTCGTCCCACGCGGAATGCGACTTTGCATTATGACAGATTTGGTAAGATTCATTGCGATCGAAAGTGATTAAAGAGACCTGCTTGCATTGACTTGAATAAAACTAAACTGTTTGGTGGTGTTGGGGTTCATGAGCAAACGTACGCTTGACAAATAATATATGGTTAGGTTCAAAACTCAGATTGAATCATTGCTACGGACTGGTTATCTGCCAGTAAGAAGTAAATGTTCCGCCATACGAACTAGTTGTGTTCAACTAAGACCAATAGGTAAAACATCAACGTGGGCAAACTTTCTTAAACTAAAAAGTGGACTTGGGACAAGTAGAGATTGAGTGCGCGACTTACTCGAAGTCTCGCTTGGTTCAATGTAATAAATTTGAATTTAACCCAGTCGCGAACAAACCCAATTTGACTCCTATCCGCTGCGTTCAAAAAGCGTTCGCTTCCTTGGCGGCTACTCTGCTTGAGATAACTGCGAGAAATTTAGTCTGTCAACAAACAGTAGTCTCCAGCCTTTCTTCATAGCTAGAAGCGCTTAGAGATGGAGCAGCTCGCATTTTGTTCGCTTTCTTAAGACACTGAAAGTTTTATTACGGATCACTTTGACCAAAATAACATGACGATCAATTAAGTCTTACTGTAGAGCGGGGACTATACAAAAGTTATCAATTCTAGTGCCATGTGACGATTCTATCCACCATACGTTTAAGCAAACTTTCATTGACAATGAGATGAATTGTTAATTCAATTCAACTGAAGACAACACAGGTATATTTGCTTTGCCCGCAGCTGAAGAAGCGTGGGACGTTTTTCCTGTTTTCAGAACAAAAGACGGCTGCTCCAATCGACATGGTCCGCTTTCAGTTTTCTATGAAGAAGGTGCATTCCGAGGCCAGCTAGTCGTCGACGCTCGTCTTACATCGCTTGGAAAGGTAATTAGTTCCCTTTCGACAAATGTAATGATTACGATTGGGGCCTACGTAAACGGCATACGTCAATCTAAAGCCGCGGTGTATTCAAAGCTTGTAATTATTGTGGAAGTCGTCAATAGGTTCTGCACGATCTTTGAAACATAATTTGTTGCAAGCTTAAGTATTTCTGACGAGCGAACTAGTAGCCGCCGAAAATTTCCCGATTCCGCCATTAGCTAAAGAGTGATTGGAAAACTGCTTGAAATTATACACAGGGCGTAGCCGCTTCTGCTAGTTGGATATTGTAGTTGGTACCTAACTATAGTTTATTTACCAAAAACTTTTATTGTTCTTGCGTTGCAGCACTTCACGTTTTTTCATCCTTACGTGAAGTAGCGCAGCGTTTAGTTTGAATAGTCGAACTGGTTTTTACCAGCAATGTTTTCCGCTTTAACTATTTAACTTCCGGGTGAAAACAGTAGCAGAACATTGATCGGAATGCGGCGACAGGGTAATACCGTAAGGTTTTCTGAGCCTACTTTATTGGCACAGTAAAATTATTGCGCCATAAACAATCCAGTTTCTCCACCCGGCGGTAAGCATACGTAGTCCATTTTACATTTCGAGCTAACGTTACAGCATATCCGTAGACTGCTGTAAGGCAAAGTTTCGATCACCTTTTCTTATTTATGCTTCCAACCAGTTTGTTTTGTGCTTTATTTTAATTAATGGGCCTTACGTGATCGGTCATCAGTACACAAATGGTTTTTAAATGAACTGCTCAACAACGCTGTTGTTCGTCTTAATTGTACACCAGACCTTTTGTATCACGCGCTACCACATCATGACGTGTACGCCCATTACAGATGACGTAGAGCTCGAAAGCTTTGCATTTTCAAAATAAGACAAATTCTTCCTTATAAAGTTCTTTGCAAAGGCTCTGTTATAGTTTGGCCAACCTTTCCCGTTTTAGTTTTGTCAATCGTTACTGATAATATCACCCGACTGCGTTGGAAAAGCAGCGAGACAGTCTTAGCTTTCCCGAATGTAATTTTCCACCGACATTTTTTGCGTGGGAGAAGCTCGACAAGAACTGAAGCTTTGATGGAACTTCGCTTTGCTTCTATCGACAGTCAGAGCTTTAACTGACAGTTGCGTAAGCAGATGAGATCTCCTATTTCACTTGCTTATTCGGGATTGTGCGCAGACTCAATCTGTCAGTCTTCAACGTTTTATCAGCTGCCATAGCAACCTTTCCCGTTAAGGCTTGTTGAAAAATGGTTCAGATAAGGCCTTCTCTTTCAATGCGCTACTATGTTTTCCAGACAATCTTTGAAAATAGTTTAACGTGGTCGCTTGAAAATTTCTTTTACTTTCTCCTACCGTATGTACGTTCCCGTTGGCAAGCTTAGCTATTTAGCCATGCGCAGCTGAGGTCAATATTAGCTAATTATGAAAAGGGAACTCGTCATTTCCATCCCGTCGGATGGCGTAGGTAAAATGACAATCCGCGTAAAGTTTAGGCTTTTCAAGCTGTCAAACTTTTTTCAACGTTTCTGCCAAGAGAAGTTCGCGTGTGTCGCTTCAACTGATTGCATATTCTTTGGTAACTAACTTCTGGCAACTTCGGCTAATGGAAGCAGCGGTAAAGTAGCATTACTTTCGCTGCAATGCTCCTACCAGTATTAGTCTGTTGAATGCGTCTGCATTCCGTAGCTTAAAAAACACGCAACAAAGCATTCTTCCGCCACATTTGTTGCTTCCGCATATATCATAAGTCTTTTTGCAGTAGTGGCTCAATATTTCTAACCTCATTGCATTTAATCAAACAAAATGAGACCATTGCATCTCTATTGTTCATGCGGCGCAAAGTGACGAAGAAATCTTCCGTTTCTTTATTGGTGGAACTTGTCGAACTTCCGAAATTGTCCCCTTTCGTTAAACTGTTCGTTAGTTGGCATTTGTATGAAACTTTGAACATCATCATCATCCAGTTTTGGACATGTTGCTAGTCGTTGGCTAAAGCGCCAGTTTGGCTTTTCATGCCAAACTGGCCGCGTTTGAACAATAGATTTATCGCTTCACTTTTTGCCGCTCTCCAAAAGCAGCGAAGATTAATTGCTAAAAAAGTACGGTCGTGTGACGGTTGCAAACGGCCTGTTTATTGATGTCTTTTCCGTTATCGGCGTGCGACCAACGAAAAGTCCAATGCTTCGCTAAGTATTAACAGTATTTCCTTCCTTCTTTTTTAGCAGTACAAGGAAGAATGCCGCCTGGGCAATATTTCCATACGAATGTCTGCATCAATAACCGCTTGTAAAAACTGTCTTGTAAGTGATCTCGCAGACTTTGCATATGCAATGACTTGCAATTGCATGGATTGACAAGGTTTGTTACGACTATTGACGTCATAAGCGCCACGGTGTCTGGCCAATCAAGAAGAGCGATCGATCTGCCACTACTGGTTCGCCTCTGGCCAGTTTTGAAGCGACACTGCGATTCGGTTGTTTATCAACTTTGCCGTCATAGGCATTGTGTACGTCGTCGGAGCCGCCCCATTTTCTTGGCTTTCTCTGCCAGCTTCTCTCATAGCGGCTGCTGACTGCAAGCGGAACAGTCGCGTAAGACTTTGGCTACGGAAACTGAAATCAACTTTGGCTGCCCGAAAGCGGAAGCGAAATAGAAATGATGGACTACGTAATACCGAAGCAGGTGAGCTTGTTTGTTGCACCTTTAACCTTGCCTCTGTCCTTTATTGGTTTACAATAGCATACCATATTTTAATTTTCCATTTTAAGAAGTTTTTACAATAACACTGGCGCTATTTCAACCATAGGCAGATTGTTCATTTCAACGTAGGGGTATTTATTATTGTTGTGGCCAACCACTTTACCGAGCTGCTTGTTGGCGCTGCGACCTTTCCCTATAGGGTATGAAACTGGGCTCGCGCGTTCCATCTTTGTTTTTCAAACTTGACTGATAATTGAGCTGAAATTTTCGTTAACCGGTTCGCACTTTTTTCCCAGTAATAGTTTTGCGGGGAGGCTGCTTTGGTAAAGTTGCAGCATAGAGCATTATGCCGCCTTGTAACCAACCGTCCGCTCATTAATTAACGTCAACTTGCGCTGACGATTCCATCTTGCATTGCGGTAGTGCAAATTTGCGTAAGAGAAAAAAATTCTTTGCGCAATTAATCGCCGTCCATCCGGCCGATGCGTTCCCGTTATTCTTCTTTGCGTAAAAGCGTCACTTCAAACCTGCGCATTTTATACCGTATAATCTCGCGTAAACAACAAGTGTTTACTACAGTAGGCTGCGTGCTTTCTTGGGCAACGAATTCGCCGATATAAAACAGCGTAGGAAAAGTTCGACAATTGTTTGCTAAGTTTCAAAAACGTACAGCTTCATTTTAGCTGTAAAGACCCGTTTTTGTTTTAAAAGCAAAGTAGCCTACTGTACTTAAAGAAGAGAATGCGTTATGACCAGACTAGCCGAAGTGCTGTGGCATTAAATTTGTAGGATCAATAGGTTTTAGTTAGTGAAGATTCGTTCTTGCGAGTGTGGACTGAGGCGCGCTAGTTCCTTGCATTTTTAAAAATATAGCTTGTCTAATTCTTGTTTTGTCCAGCTTTGATAGGTACAATGTGCCAGAAGCTCTTACTCTGCCTATTAATACTTTCATTGCAGCGCGTGGCTCAATACGAAAAACTAGACGGGGATTTATTTTGTTTAGGTTTGCTATGCGCAGGTTTCACCCTGTGTGATTTGCGTACTGTAGCTTGTAACCTGCGTACTTGCAGGCGCTTTGCTTTTAGAAATAGACGACAAAAGAAAGGTTATGCAATTGTGATTGATCAAAGATAAGTTCAAAAAAAGATATTTTACGACGCTTACTATTGATTGTGTTGCTGTCGTAGCATTTGTCCCATTGAAATCTTAAAAACTCGTTGGTCCAGCGTTAAATTTGTTATTCCCGCCGAATTGAACAGTTGTAAATTGTTAATGTTTTTGAAGTAACGCGCAACTTTATCGGTAAATTTAAATTTTTCCAAACGTGTACGAGACCTGTTTTGGGAACAAGGACAAATGCGAAAACAACTTTGAAAAGTCTCGCGCAGCTCTCCACCAAAAGCGTTACTTGCTTTGAAGCAGTTCTTGTACTCTCTTTTCATGCTAGAATTTGGAGGGTCTTCTGTTGAATGCGTTTTAGATTTTCCTTTGCGTTCCATCTTCCATTGATTCATTTCAGAACTTTGTCTTATCTCTGTAAGCCTTTCCGACGCCATGTCGCAGACTTCCTTTAATCTAAGTGTCATTTAATTGTAATAGCGATTTAATGCATGGCCGAGCAGCTAAGAAGTCGCTCTTCAATATTCATTAAAATACTGGTAGAGAAATTCCTGCCAACAGACAAATAGTTTCGATTTCTGTTCTTCCCGTTAGAGTGACTTATATTTTATTTAAAGAACGTGGTGACTTTCATATCACCCAACAGCTTAGAATTCAACGTTTCAGCCTTACCTGAGCTTACATGTGTTTATTTTTTAAAATACTCAATCACGGCGTGTAGCATGTACAAGGGATTAAGTGACAAGAAAACGTCCTAAGTTTAGTTATGCGCTATCTTGAAAGTGGAATTTGGGCAATCGTAAAGGATACAATTGTCGAATAAGTGATAGAATGACTAAAGCGCATTCTTTTCTAGCACCTTATAGGGACTTTTGGGTGCTATTGCAATATAATAAAGTGTAGTGCTAGGGTAGCAGCCTCTTTTACGCAGTTTATCGTTTATCAACTACGTTTGCCCTTCTCAACGTAAGAATATTCCATTACCTTTGGCGATTGGTTTTAAAGAAAATAGGAACTTTAAAGTCCTTAGGGTATGGTATCTCCTTTTAGATATTGGTGTTTTGCTTTGGTAAAAATTAGCCGCCGAAATTGTATCGCCTTCGTTCCTTTCGAGGAGGTACCTTTGGCGCAAGTACGTTTTTTAAAATAGTTTTTATAATTGCGCTATTTTTTGGTCGCTGACATGATGTATAGGATTGTCCACTTCTAACGATGGACTTGCATTGCGACGTTCCAACCGTAAGTTATATGTCACTCTTTAACCTCCTGAAAGCTATGGCTTAGCCTAGCAATTTTTAAAATTGCGCAAAACCACTCGCATTAGCCGGCACAAAATCATGCAAAAGCAGGCTAACGAATATGTCGTTGAGTTGTTTACTTAACTCTTTATTCGATGGACTCTAGTGAAAGCTCCGTCAACCGTGGCGTTCGAGTAGACTTTGTGCAAAAACAGCGTCTAGTCCTTCTTGGCTTTGTACCTGCGTTACTTTCATCAGTACAGTAAGTTTCAAACAGAAGCATTCCCGTACTATATCTACTGATGCTTTAGAATTAGTATTGCTCCACTTTGAGTTTTTGGGCTCACTTTTGGAGTATGTTAAGCCCCACCATAGAAGATCGAAGTTTATATGATAAACAAGTGAACACTAGTATTATTTATTATCTGTAGAATAGGACAAAAGCGTTTCGATAGGCATGGCTCTTGTGCGTGTCAACGATTGTAAAATAAAAAACCAACTCCTACCTATTCAGTTTCGACTAGTTGAGTTCCTGAGAGCATTTATGATTTCTGCTGTCACTATTATAGTTTATTATTTTTTTTGGTGGATGATATGTTTGCTTTTTTGTGGCTTAGCAGTATCTCCCTTATGCGCTTCGGGATATAACCAGTTAGCTTTAGTTGCTAAGATTGTAAGGGAAAATGATGTTCAAGTAACATTCACTGACTTTCCATCGAACGTTTAGGTACGTTTATTAGCAACTGTTTCACGTGCTTTCAAATCATTAAGCATGTGCAGAAAAAGTTGCACATTGCGGCGCAAAAACTTATCCTATTTCAACAATTAACCGCTCTACGTACGACCTAGCTGCCTGTTTAATTAAAGTAAGGAATGCAAATATCCGCTGTGTCACCTTTCTTCGCGTGATTCTTGTTTTGTTCACGTGCTCAAGCTTCCTTTAATATTGATTCGCAGTTGCGCAGTGCGTGCGATGTACGCCGGCAGCATCTCGTGATATCGGACCAGTTTGACATTTACATAAAGCAGCGCCGTTAGGTCAGTTAATTTTTAAGTTTTTGTAAAACCAACTGAGAAGCTTTGAACTTCCCGCAAAGTAGCGAACCACTGTTGCTTGTCCTTCTGTCCTACCGTTTTTTGCTTCTCTTTCCTTATCATTCCCGTGCTGAGCTAACTGAAAAGCATTATTTGCTTTCCGCGAGCGCGATTCTGTTTCTAGTCAATTTGCTTAGTCAATAATCTTGCTGCTACTACTTTAGGTCGAACAATAGTAATAATAATAACTGGTAAAGCGGATAGCTATGCAAATGTGAGAAAATGAATGAGATGTGTGTTGGCCATTATTGGCTCAACTTGCTTACGTAGAAAAACTTGGTTGACTAGAGACAAGTTGTAAAAGTGAACTTCCCTTATTTCACCTAACAACTTTCAATGAATCGATCGACTGACAAGATGTCGCGTAACTTGTTAGCGCTACTTTCATTGTTGCAACCTCTTAGGAATGCACGATTTTCAAGCAGCAGCAATTTTTCCACTGTGTATACGTGTACGGGCGCGAATTTTTTTCATAATTTCAATTGTACGAACAAACAGTCCACTTTGCAAGGGGAAAAGAAGGAATGATATTTCTTTTATTTACAGATGCTTTGCTAAGTTGTTAAAAAGTCACCCGCTTTAATTTTTTGCTCGTCATGTTCGCGTTGTTGACGCGAATTCTTCAACTTTCTTGCCTCAGCGAAAGCGGGTGAAACTTTCCACAGTACACTGATTGTCATGATGTTTTGAACTGCGCCAAGTAATGCTTGTCAACAACTTGGCGTATTTATCACGACGGTTGTCACTTTTCCAAAAATCGCTACTGCGGGCTAGCTAAACTTTCTTGATTCTCCCAGCTTTATTGCCCGAACGTTTGCCGGCCGATGTATTTAATATGATGGTGAGACCGTTTGAAATGTTGACCTCATCTCACCAGTGGTCGTGTCAGCGTAGTAGCTTTAGGGGAATCCATTCGCGCGTTTGGAGATTGTTGAGTTGTAGGTATTGATTTTTGTTCATCTACACGGAGGGGAAGAAGCAAGAAGCCAACGTTCTTTTCTTTTACGATCTCGTTTTTCCTCAACTATAATTTCTCTTCCCCGTCAGGGTCGCCTTTCCGTCTACTCTTTTAGCTTTCGTCCAATAGTTTTACTTATGGTGACGTCATCTGTTCGTAGATAATACTCTTTTTCCTTGTTCAGTTAAGGGTCGGTTCGTCCTGTTGGCATACTGCAATGATTTCCTTCTATTATTTTTGCAAAGGCGTTTGTGCTGCCCAATTGAACCTTTGGATGCCACCGCGATTTGGTTGGTCGTTGTTTTCGGCCGCCCTAGCGCTTATCGGTTCACGTGCGATGCAGGCGTTGTTCACGTGCAAGTCTCCTGATCAAGTAGTAGCTGGCACGAAAGCGGCGCGGCGCATCTGACTCGTCGAAAGCAAGGCGATGTTGAACGGCCCCCACCAGCAGCTACTTGACGGACGGACGAGCTGCATGCGCAGTAGCTGTGTTTCAGCAGCAATAGCAGCGGATCGCCCGCCGCCTGTGGGTCCCCCTTACCGCTCTACTATTCGTTTGCCATGCCGATTGCGTTCATTTTTCCCTTTTAATAAAAGTGACCTTTCTGTTTTGCTTTCCAGTTTTACAACGTGCTGGAGACGATGCGCCGCCTGAGCCTAGGTTCACCTAAGGACATAAAGGAGGTGCACTTTTTCAACGATGTACCAGTGCCAGCGATTCCTGCAGCTGGAGCTCGCGTCAAGGTGTCAACATATTTTCAATCTATTGCTTTCTTGGTAAGCGATGACTATTGTAGGTCTGTTACGCGGGCGTCTGCCTTACCGATCGAGAAGTGAAGAACACAAAGCAGGCCCGAATAACTTGCGGCATTAAGGATACCTCTCTGTTTCCAGGTATACATACGGCTGGTCAGTCGTTTGCTACTTGGCACTCCTTTTTGGCATGATGCAAATGTTTACGTTTTCTGTGCATTTAAATTGCTCCCAAATCGTTTTTCACAGTCATCATCATCATCAACATTGTGATTGGAGAATGCTCCTTTGTTTGTTTGTTTTTTGAGGCTATGAAGTGGCTGGCGTGATTGAATCCTTTGGTGCCGATGCCGAGCCGAGTTCGTACGATTTGCAATTGGGCGATCAAGTGGTCGTATGGCCCACCGACGAGATGTGCAAATACGGGTAGAAAAGTTTAAATGGAATGTTGTGGACGACGCGCTTGTCAAAGCGGTTTTCGTTTCTACTTTTAGCTACGCAGATTTTGTATCCGTACCAACGTTGGACTTTTTGGTTAAGATACCGGCTTCGTTTTCTATGCATGTTGCGGCTATGCTACCGGCCGGTGCTACTTGGGCATATTCGGCCATATTGCAAAGCGGTCCGATTATTGAGGCATTTTGCCAATCAAAGGGGCATTGCAACGTGCTGATTGTGGGCGCCGGTGGCCTTGGCCTTTGGTTGTTGAGAATGTGCAGGTTTTACCTGTCACTTCATTCGGAACAGCGTATCAACCTGTTGGTTGCCGATGGCAAGGAGGAACGTCTTTCGCTTGCCGAAAGAAATGGTGCAGATCGAGTGGTCCATTGGGACGAAAGCGGTAAGCATTTTGTTGCTCGTTTCCCTTTTACGACTTAGCGTTGCAACAATCGTTGTAGAATTTGAAGAACATTTGATAACTAGAACTAAAGATGCTGCTCGTTCGGGCTTGCAGATTGTGTTCGACTTTGTCACGTCGCCTCGTACGGTTACGCGATCGTTGCGATGTCTTTCCGAGGTGATATAGCGCGCTTTCCTTTTTTTCTCCTTCCAACTTTAATGTAATGCAATGTTTACAATTTCGTTTAGGGCGGTGTTTTATTCGTGGGCGGTTTGTCCGGTTTGGATGTCCAACTACCAGTGAAGCTATTGGCGAAACGTCATTTGTCTATCATTGGCGTTTCGCGGGGATCCATTGAATTGCTGAAATCGCTTGTTCAACTCATTGACGCCGGAAAGGTATTCTGCGCACAAAATTTTGCGTCGATTTTTAAGTTTACTTTTTGTACGCTTGTTTTCAGGTTGAACCACCGTCATACAAAGTGTATCCAATTACTCAGGCTGGTAGCGTAATGAAGCAACTGAGCATGTCAGAGGTTGAAGGTCGCGCAATTCTTGAAGTATGCAACCCGGAAAAGGCTCTCGCCTTAGTTAAGA
The DNA here is from genome assembly GCA_037903355.1 of Trichuris trichiura. Classification (NCBI taxonomy): domain Eukaryota; kingdom Metazoa; phylum Nematoda; class Enoplea; order Trichinellida; family Trichuridae; genus Trichuris; species Trichuris trichiura. The sequence goes on from JBAJFE010000011.1 coordinate 1,285,018, forward strand.
CCAACTCGTCGCTGTCCAATGACCAGGTGCTTGCCTGAAAATGGGCGACGACTCCTGGCATGTAGTGCACACTTTGTCTTCGTCTTTTTTCTTTGCTCGTCTTGAAACGTGCTTTTAGGCTGGTCGGCGCCTTCGTAAGATATACAAGTGTGCTTAGCGGGAGAGGGCGCGGTTTATATTCCTGTTGAAAGTTAACGAAGGCGCTGAACAGCCGTTGCACGAGCACGCCGCGCCGTCCATACTGTCTGTGTTCGTTTTTCTTTATTTTTTTTTTGACAGATTGGTTTGCATTATTGAATTCTCTCCCATCTCCGGTTCGCTTGGATGGTTGCCCAACGGCGGTGCAATCAGTGTTCTTACTTTTTCATCTCGTCAAGTCCCTACATCGACCCAGTAGATTTACAACGTTCCAGCGCAAGCTTACTGGCCCACGGGAACGTCCTGTTTGTCGCTGCTGGTTAGTCTACGCCGGCCCGTACTTCCTCACCTATTTATGGTAGTTCTCTTTTTTCTTCTTATTTTTTTCCGAGTGCTCGTGTCCATTCTGTATCAACCGGATCCTATGTCATACATGATGTGCAAGAGTGAATACAGTAATACATTTTACTCGCCTTACTATGTTGCTGCGGCGCTTTTTTCGTTTGTCCCTGCGAACCAATTTGAACGATCACTCCGCTGAAGCTACCGAGCTTTGCCGGAGCAGTCGAGCAGGTGGTGCGGTCAGTTTGACAAGTACTTAACGCAGAGCAGTGTATGGGTTGCAATGCGCGGAAGATGTTTGTTCTCCATGGTTTGTACTGCGCTGTTTGCACTTCCTCGTCTACACTGTGACGACTAAACAGCAAGGTAAGTGGTCTTTATTCAAATGTCGAGTTGAAAGTTAGCAAAAACGCGAAAATGACTATTCGTTAAGAGTAGTTCGCAAACTACGCGGTGCTTTGGTTGTATCCAAGTTCAAGGGTAGTGTAAATTCACTTTTGCTTACTAACATTTATATGACCGACAGAGCAAAGAATCGAGATCCACTGTTTTTTTTTCAAAAGCAAGTCGAGCAAATCTTCTTTTGTATTTTCTTATCTCAGGCGCTTAGTTGCCTGTATGCTGTGGTTTTTTCATTGTCTCAGTTGTCATGTAGTTGGTTGTTATTGCAATGCCAACAGATAGAATTTTGCAAACTTCAGTAGAATGATATAAGTGCGTACAACAAAGAAATATTTAGTCTGAATTCGCAGCAGGTGGCTTCCTTAATAGAAATTACTAAAGGGTGCTGCAACTGAGTACACCAACCCCGTACCGTAGCATTCGCAGTTTTGTCCGCTAGTTTGTACAGCAATCGTCATACTTAAAAAATTGGTTTCCACTAAAGAATTTCCCGCTCACTGTTAAAAGACCGAGAATTGTAAGCAAGCAAGGGTCTTAATGCTGTTGGAAATCAAAGCTCTGTTGATAGAATTTCACCATGTGTAAGAGAAAAACATTTATGCCTGATACGCTATATTATCCGTTTAATTAAGCGCTGCAAAAGGTCTGGCATCATAACATGATGATAGTATCTTTTAAATGTCATCTTTTTAATTTCTTCGTACCGGCTTAAAGCATCCTTCAGCTGTTGCGCTACACGCGATCGATGGCAGTAATTACTTTCGTCTCAGCGTGTCTTCAACGTTGCAATATAGGTTGCCCAAGCTTTGTTTCCCTACTGGTCTTTTCTTCACGCAGCAGCTGCATCTACGAGACCAATGTCGGTCGCAAGCTCTTCTTGTAAGTAGTCTCCCGTCTAACCATTGTCTCCTTTGCTGTCTGGCGTCCTGTAATCGCTAGACATTGTCTGCCCTGCTTGAGTGGCATTGAAAAAGTTTCCCCTTTAAGTTGTCACCATGATGATCTTTTAATTTGTCCGCAAACGTGTACTCTTCAAAGCCGTGCGTTAAAATGGTAAATAAGGTGGGCCATCGAAACGTCACAGCATTTATCCTTAAATTTTTCAACGCTCTTTTCGAATTCTTTCCATTGACTGTACTCGGCTATTCGCTTGTCCTTAGCGTTAGGCGCAGCTTTCGCGTCAAACGCGTGCTGGCCATCACCGCTGACTCAACAATGACGAAAAGTTTAATGCTGCTAGCAACCGGAAGAAAATAAAAGTTGTTTACAAATAGTTTTCCACATCCGAATGACGCCGCTATGTGTATACGTTTCCATAAGTCTATGTAAATGAATCACATTGGTCTGTTACGTTTTCTAACAGTTCGTTGGGGTCATAAGCGTGATTAGGTGTTCAGCGTTGAAGCAAAAAAATACTCTACCTTTTTTGTCGATTAAAAAGTGTTTTCCAAGCTACATCGATCACAGTCTATTTCCTGACGAAAACTGGATGAAATGAATAGCGTTCAACAGGTTGTACGGCATTCATCTCATCGAATTCGGCGACTGCTTGAAGCACCAATAGACGTAGCCATTGTATTTTTAAGTACAAAAGCAGTGAATTGACTTTGGTCCATTTGTCTCTCTTATCGGCTCCCTATTTCATTTAAAACAACTATTGCATATTCTTGGCTGGATGCTCCCACGTAATGCTGAAAATGACGATGAGTTAATGATTGATGCCTATTGTTTACGGGGCGATAGAAAGTAAATATTACACTCAACGTAGGCAGATATTTCAGCCAATTTCAGGAAGGTCAGACGTTTCTTGCACGCGGATAATCAGGGTTTCTAGGTGTTTCCGCTCAACGAAATAGATAGACCCAATAAGATGCGCTGCCTTCGTCAGATCTTCCAAAGCATGTCATTTACAATAGCTGCATCAGTGAGCCACTTAACGTAAGCAAAGTGACGTAAAGCTGTTCTAAAAAAACCTTGCATATTTTCACGTTGTATAGGTGACATAGTCAATTGAAATCATACTCCACAGCATCGATCTTTATTTTCCGTTTTATATATTAATTTAAAAATAGTACTCTCGATCGAAATGGAAACCGTCCAGCTGGAACAGACAATATCATATACTTGCAAAGGTTATAGCCAACTTGGGCGGTATAATCAGGTTTATTATGATTTTTAGTGCAGCAAACATAAACGCGAGCTTTATCAACCTTTTGTTTACAGGCAAAAATGTTGCGTTAGCATTGAGTTTTCTTTAGTGAACAAACCGCTTCTTCAAGGGCGGTCGAAGGTTCTCTTTGCTCCAAATGGGTGCGGCGGGTAGGCAGAATATGTTGGTTTTAAAGTGTAAAGCAAAGTTAGTTAACTTTCTTTTGTAGGCTTGCTGAATGTTTCCACGGGAGAAAATAACGTTATTTTAGCTTCTCTGCACAATTCAAGCAATCTGATCTATTGAAAATACAACGAAAGGGTTTCCACCGTCGTTGTATATGGCTTCCAGTGTATGCGCAATACATTGATGACAGGATCGTGAACGCTAAGGGCAATAATTTTTTATTTATTCCACAGATCAGTTGTCCCAACGACTGCAGGACCTCTATGTGACCAATACTATGACTGGTGCATTCCTACTGTACTAGCGAACTTCACACTGCTATTCGTACAGTAAAATGAGATCCATGACGAACAATCCATTTCTGAAAAAACTAAACAAGCTGCACTTTGGTAAAACGACTTAATCGTTTGCTGTAATAAACTGTAGTTAACTAGGTATTCATTAATTGCACAAAATCTATTTGAAATTTCATATGGTACCACATGTGCGTGTGTCTTTAAACCCAATGAAGTGTGCCGACACTTTTTGTAGTGACTGACTAGTCAATCAAACATCGTAATAAGTGATACTCATTTTGCTCTTAGTTTTGATAACATGTCATGTGCTAACTGGCATGAACATTTGGGTAATTAATATGCATTCATAAACAACTTGATGTTGTAAGACGGAAAGCTTGTAACAGGTCAAATTGTTCAAAGGAAAGCACATAGGTTTTTCTCGTTCAAACGGGAAAAGCCAATGTACACTTCTTTGGAGAACTTGATGTTAAGTGAGCCACCGTATGAATCCTTTTTCCTTCACGCATACCTTCAATATCCCGCAAATATACGAACCATGTTAAGAATGTATAGTCAGGAAGCTCTTTTTCGCGTGAGTTTGGATTCTGAATAGGTCATACGCTTAAAAAACATTCTGGACAGACTCAGTTTGTGTGTGACGTGTGCCCTCATGTTGTATGACAGACGATAGTGCTAGCACGACTTAATTTTATTACTTTTATGTGAACAGAATGCGGTACGGATGAAAATGAAATATTTGATCACAGCTGTGCTTGCAACATTTCGAATGCTTTCGTCAGCATTGGAAATATACGAGTACACAAGAATTTGGCATTGACTTAGAATAAGAAGCGATAGGAATAACATTTTTCTTGTTTACTGAATAATTGCACAATGGAGAACAGTATGATTATGTTTCTACAAGTTTGTTTGACCAACACTCTGTGATGGCCCCAATGCTGATGTCCGCCTGCGTCGCAATTTTGAAAACCATTCTCGACTTTTCGATTTGCCTGAATCACTAAAACTTCCACTGGGTCTACGGCGAGGTTTTTTCGTTTTCTTGGCCAATGATTCCGCAACTTCCTTCAAGCGTTCTTTCTCTTCTTCTACTTCCAAGCTTTCACGTTCTTTCTCTGGATCTGGACCACGGTTAATCCACCAAATCCAACAAATACAAACAAATAAGTGGCTAACTGCGTAAATACCAAAATACATTATCAGCTTGTTTTCCTTTTCTTCGTCTTCGTCCTGCCTTAACATTATCTCTCTGATTTCTTTGCTTGGATCCGGCCAAATTTTATCCAACTGTGATAAAATTTCGCTATATTTTTCTTCTTCCTTAGGGGCTTTCATTATTATTCTTACATCTGGAAATTATAAAATGTTAATTCAACTTGATATAGCGCAGATTACGTTAAGTTGCAAGGGGTGAACGGATCTAATGGAAACATACGTGTAGTCACTAACCGCATGTACGTGTAAGCCTACAGAGCCCTTATAGAACTTCCTGTCTTCAGTTTGATCATATGCGTAGTGGTAACTGTTTCTACTCAGAAACAAAGTAGTTACTATCCATCTGAGCGAGAAAAGTTATTATTGTCGTATGAAATGACTTGCCCTGGCAGCAGTCTGAATGCTCCGTGCACGTGTCATATTGCCAGTTGCGGTCGGCTTCTTTGTGTTTCACTAAAGTCTTGTTTTCTGGGCAAACGTCGAAACACGCTTCTCTCGGACCTTCCGGATCAATGTTACACCAAGGGCCATGTTCGTAATCACCATAGTTTCTGCAGTAATTGTGTATGGGTCCGGTGATTTCCCACGGGAGGTTAGCCACGACATTTTTTTTGTCCCACCGAAGACAACCATTCCTCGTTTTGGTAGTGTTACGGAATCCAGTGTATACTGTTGTCCTAAAGAGAGACATTTTTCAATGAATAACAGATGAAGGACCAATTGCTGTCTAACTGGATGGTTGCTCTTTCTATGCAATTGTTTTCTTCAATTGACATATCCTCGCAAGTGAGAAAGCACGGTTGCGGTACAATGAAGTCTTGTTCATTGACAAAGCAAATAGGGCCTTTCAGAATGACTGGATCCATTCCAGGAAATTTGTAGTAGCTCGCTTGATCTTTCAGCAGAGTTAAAATATTGAGGCATTGATTGTGTTGTATAGGCTTAGAAAATAGCTCTGGAAGGGCTGACGCTCTCGTATCTTCGAATATCCATTTCCACTGATAGTTGAATTGTCCTTCTTTGAGAAAACTCATCACGTATGTCCATTGGAGGCAGGGAAAACCCTGGACAAACCTATTTTTTGGCCCATTGTATTCTATGTTGAGCATGTGATCTCGATCAATGCAAAGCAGGTTGCGATATTCGCAGGCGTTATAGCACGGTTCTCTTGTGGTAGCATTGATGTAACACATTGGACCAATGTAACTGTGCGATTCGTTTTCCTAAATTTGTTCTGGCAAATTTCAATTTAATGAATTAATCTATAGTTTGTTTTTTGTGTACATTTACTGTTATTTTGCAAGTTTATCTGTGAAGGGTGTCTGAGAGCATTAGTCCTTCTTAGAGAGCATTAGTCTCTCTGTATATTGTTTTCCTTCTTGAGAGAACTACTCCTGCTACTCGTTGTGTCTTGTTTGTGGCGTTTAAGTTAAAGAATTCAGTTCGGAAATTTTTTGAGCATGCTATCACTGACGAGCACTTTCAGGTGCTATCATTTAGGTGAGTTAGGCAATTCGATGTATAGACCATAGCTTTAACCGGAAAAAGTTTTTTACAGTTTATCGTTTTTAAAATGCTAGTTCTTTCTTCTTAGCCTGCCTTTGTTTTTCATGTGAGATGCTTATGCTCAACTTAGCCTGCCATGAAAATTTATACGGTTGTTAGAAGGCATCTTGCGTTCTGCTCAGACATGCTGTTTTCTGACATTCAAGCAATTCGGAATATATCAGATGAATTAATTGAATGTATTAGCGTGGTAGCCCAGTATGTACGTTTGCTGATGTGTTCTCAATGAGAAGCTCCTGCTGGTGTACAGTCCCTGTAAAATGCGTAGCTGTTCACTGGCGCTATCTAGTTCGTCAGTAAAAAGTTGAATAATGAATGTAGTATTGAATGGGATGCCATTGAAACAAATGTACGTTTGTGTTTCGAAAACATGATGCTTTTGTACGGGAGCGCGTGTTTTCATATTGAAAAATATCTTTATTACGGATTCTCTCCCGTTGTGAAGTAAAACAAAAAGATTTTTCTTTTCTACCGGAGCTTTCGGGTTATTCGCGACCCATCTTCAGCGGTGAGATTATGTGTAGTGCCGCATAATCTCACCGCTGAAGACGGGTCGCGAAAGACCGGAAAGCTCCGGAAGAAAAGAAAAAAATCTTTTTGTTTTACTTCACAACGGGAGAGAATCCGTAATAAAGATATTTTTCACGTTTGTGTTTTAGCCTTAATCTTGCTTGCTGTCACTTGTTGATTGAATTCACGGTATTCTGTCCATTTGGTATTTTGGTTAAACACGTTGGTTTTCGTTATGATTCAATGAAATTATATGCGACTATCCGTGGTTTCAGTGTGAGGTCTGTTAGTAGTTCAGTTCTTATAAATGTTGCCCATTGCACTACCTTTCTTCAAATACGGTGTTTCTCTCTTTGCTATGCTTACAGAGAAGCAATTAGTTTTCGCGTAATGCGTCAGTTCTTCTATGGAACTAGGTTGAACAGTTATCAAGAAAATCGAGTAAGAAAAATTTTGGAAGAACCTGCATTACTTCAAAGCTTTAGTACGAACTATCTGTATGCTTCTGATGTATACGTTATTTGGAACCTATAGAGGCAGAATTTTTACAGGGTCATTGGTTAGAATGCGTTTTTGATCTCTTCTAGTATTTTCGTGTTTAATCAAGGCCAGGGTGTAATTTTTATTTTTTTGGCATGTTCAAAATGTGGAATCGATGGTGTTTTATGTACTGATGCCCTAGTCAAAAAGAAAAGATTTTATGCGGACGTTTTGAAATTTCTTCAATACTCAGTATGTTTGTTATGTAGAAAGCCGCATTCTAGGTTTCGCTTAGCTGCTTAAACAGGTGCGCATGTTACATTTTTGTACCACAGAAGACCTCGAAGCCTCCTTCTCGTCGCCTGAAAATTGCCCTTCTGTTAGTTATTTTATTGGTTATCAACTATTTATGATGCGATATGTTTGCTTCGATGAACAAGCCGCTTTCATCACCTATTAGAATTTAAATAGAGCATAAGCAAGTAGCGGTCCTTCTTTGCCTTCGGAAATGTCTGTTTTTTAAGACAATGTTTTGCAGCTTCGTTTTTCTGTGTATGCTTACTAGCAGCGAAGTTTGTTTACCCAGGAGACGTTTTCTCCAAGAGAAACATTCCTCATAAGTATCTGAGGCTAGTCTGAATAGTGTAGATCATGTTAAATTAGACTTTTTAGAGTTTGTAGGAACATTAAATTGGGCAATTTCGTGGAAGGGAACCTCTGCGTACTTTAGTTGGTTCAACCTTTCTCTTTCTGCCTGCTTAATTTGCGTACGTTCGGTTGGTTTGTTTGTTTATTTGCTTGCTTACTATATGAACTCCCCCGTGTTTTCCATTTTGTTTCGTTATTTACCGAAGATTGTTACTATTATTTTTTGTCCTTCTTAAACTGTGTTTCAATTTCATTTTGTCGTGTAATCGGTGATTTGTTTACAATTCGTGTTTTTAACTGTTAATTTCATGTTTAAACACTCCACGTTGAACCTCCACTTTAAATCGCTATTAGTTGAAAAAGTCTTGCAAGGACAGACAGTGATGCTCGGGTATAACGTTTGTATGTGGGTAAAAATTGCTTTCCTCAGTTGTGGCAGCGCTAATGTTGCTATTAACAGTAAAGGCTCTCGTTTGTTCACGTTTTGAAAAATTTCCTTTTAGTATGGCCATTGGCTTACAGGTTAGGTTGTATTTAAGGAAGCTCTAATAATTATTTATGTGTCTGTATACAGTAGAGTTTCTAGACTGCGTATCACTTTTTATTCAACATACATACTGGTAGCACTTTGCTTTGAAGCTTAATCAATGTTTAATAGTAGCGATGCTGTTGTAGGTTTAGAACTGTCTTACCTTGACGGAAACAAAATGAATGGCGGTACACCTTGTTGTGATGCTTTCCTTTCGATGGTTCCAAGTTCTTTTCTGGTTCGATATCCAAGACGGCGAATGTGATTTAACTGTGGATCATGCTTGCGGCATACCGGGAAGCATGGTTCAATGTTGGTACCATCTGTAAAACAATAGGGGAAAAAGGGACGACTTCCAAAAGTTTGATTGGCAGGCAAATTTTTGATTGGCTAATTTGTACATCCTACTATGTGATTTTGGGTTGTGAAGGAAGGCGCTTGGCAACGCTTTCCATTAAAAGTTGTTGTCTTTGTTCCGGTATACGTTTGTGCGTATGCTTGAAATTCTCTTGGCGAGCGTGATAAAGCAATAAGAGTATCCTGTGCTTCTGAGTAAGCTGGTCCGAATGGAGGGACGCAAGGTATCAAGGCGTGATGATATATCTTGTAGGAGGGTTCTTTATGTGCCCCTGCATGTCATGGCGGTATTCCATTTGTGCATCTGAACATGTAGCCTGCTGGAGTTGTAATATCTTCTTTGCATTCGTGTCCATATGATGTGGTGCTCTTGTTTGTCACCATTGTTTCATTTCGTGTATAGTAAATAAAGAAGTGCATGGCATCTTCTGAAATGCAGCCCACGTCATATCGTTCCATTTCTATTCTTTACTGCTGCTTCATGTAGAAATTCTTTTACGGAAAGCTTGTCCCGTTGAAAAATTTTTAATATTCCGGAGCTTTCAGGTCAACCTAGACCCGTCTTCAGCGGTGTTAAAATGATGTAACGAGTGTTGCGCGGGGATGACGTGCGAAATGTTTTGACTGTTTAAAATGGAGTGTTTTAAAGTTGATTTCCTGGTGTCCTCCTCTATCTGTCAGCTAGCTATTTTCTGTTGTGGATATACCCGTATATTACGGCCTATAAGAACACCCCTCTACCTAAGTAATGGGTGATAATAATTGGCGCAGTTGGTACTTCCTAGGCTCGCATTCGACTTTTTAGTCCTATGAGCTGAACAGCAATTCTTCTACCTCAATTAGACTCACTAAGTGATTAACTGGGCCAATCATTACTACCCATTACTTAGGTAGAGGGGTGTTCTTATAGGCCGTAATATACGGTATGTTGTTATTCATGTAATTAGTTCATTTTCCAGATTGTTCTATGTTTGTAGTCTGTAAATGTAGTCATTATTATCTTCTAAGTAGAAAATTCAGTTTTAAGGTTCTCCATTTATGTTGGTTTTGGTCAGTAGTTTTTTGTTTTTCTTTGTGTATTTAGTCAAGGGAGCAGCAATTGGAGCGGGTGACAATGCTTGTCCATAGTTGTTTATAGCATTGGGATAACGGAGTATTTGGTTTTGTTTTGCTGCTCTCTCGTGTTATGGGTTGAAGCATTGATACCTCCTGTGGGTTCCTTGTTGTAGATGTGCTTTCCTGATTGAAAACCTTTATTTCTGATCCATAAGGATCTGTTATCAGGAAATGTCTATAACTTTCAGACTGAGTTTTAAGAAATTCTTGGTTGATGTCACATATCGAACGATGGTGTTCGCTTAAGTTTACATGTGCAAGAGATGAATTACCGCGGACTGTGTTACATGTTGTACCGAGCTTGCCGTGTACATACCACACAGATGGCCTGTACACTTCGTGTGATATCGATACAGTTCAGCTGTTTGGTCTGTCACATGCACGAACCAATCCACGTATGTGTCGCGGGATGGGATGCAGGTTTTCTCGAGGTCTTCTGGAGACCTGATATCTTGCTTGCTTTCAGGACAGCGGATAGGCTCTAGTATTTGTCTGAACCTTAATCAAGTTAGCATTTGATGAAGTATCCTTGGTCCCTGCACTTGTTTTGTTTATCCACAGGTACATGTCGAAATTTCTCCCTGTGTAATTGCTTTTGCCTTTGTAATGTTTGTGACCTGGTCTGGTGCAGTCGCTTTTCTTTTGGTAATGTAATGATGGGACAGTAGACGTTTTAGTACATTGGCATGTCTCACTCCTTTTGAGAGAACTGGATTTAGATTAAGCGGCAGTGCGAGTACGCATAATGGCGCAACGTAAAAGTGATGCATTGTTTGAGTTAACCGTTGGCTTGCTGAGCGGTGTGCGTTATACCACAGCATAATGGGATACACCGGTCAGCATCGGCAGGCCAACAGTTGATAGCAACAGTAACAGCAACGCATGTGCTGCCAACTGAGCGTGATAGCTTGTTTCTGTGTGAAGTGTTTTCAGGTTTCTGACCATGCGGTCGCTGCTGAAATATGACCGGACGTGCTCATTGGCATAGGCAGTATCGAGAGTGCTTTTCGCAGTTAGGTTTGCAATAAGAATAGGAAGCAGATCAAAGATTGATTTTTTTCGAAAGGAGCGATTTAGCCCGGTTAAAACGCTTAAATGTTTTGAGTTTGCATGACACTGTTTGAATAACTGTATGGTGTTTTAATTATGCGTGACATTCTAAGTAACGCCTGTGGAAGAAATTAAAGCACGTGTGCATGTTGCTGCATTCACAATCTCCTTATGTTGACCACCTCTGTAAGTCGAGCAGTTTAAAAGAGTCGGTTATGTGGTCAACTTAAAGTTCTACTGTATTTGATAATTATGGAAGGCGTTTACTGTGCCATTACACACAAAATTTCAAATCTTTAGAGATCTCAGGGCATAGCCGGTTTTGTTTTCAGCAATCACAAGTAGAGGCTGTGCGTGCGGTGAGGCTAATGTTGCAGGGATAGGTCAGGCTAGTTACTTACCCGCGGGGTGGATTGGTAAAGTTTATAGTAGCTGAAAAGTTAGTTTTCAGTTACTTGAAGTACTTCCATGGAGTCTTAGTTTTTAGACGTCCTAACTTCTAGTATGTTTCGCTGGTGCTTTCTTGGCTTCCCTAGCTTAGATGCTGAAGAGGCTTCTTTATTGTCCCTGGTATTCAGTGGAAGAGAGAATCTGGAAAGAACTAAAACAACGGTAAAGGAAACAATGAATTTCAGCGCAACGGGAAGCGAAGGTCAAAAACAGAACGAAGACGAATAATAGGAATGGGAAGTAATAAGAAGGGGTGAAAAATTAGGTAATTCGAGATGGGAACATTCCGAAACGTTAATTACGTTGGTGAAAGTATGGCAAGGCGCACTGTTGCCTTATGTGAAACAGAGCTCTTATAACGTCAGTTAAGCCATACGTATATAAAACTAAAAAAATGGTTACCCGTTAAGTCTGGTGCGCTGCGTCATACATCCAGCTCGCACAGAATTGCGAAAAGCGGTTTTTTAGCTGAGAGATTGCACGCCGTTGTGATAAAGGACTGAGCGGGGGAGGGGGTTCCAGGCTGGGGAAAACTCTAATTTTTTCAGCGTGCCAGAGACGGAAGTCCAACCTGCCCTTTCTTCTCCGTAGTGATAAAGTTAGGCTTCCATTCAACGAGCATTTAGGCGTAGTTTATGAGTTGAAACGCTCTTGTTCAACCACTTATATTGGAGGAACAGTATTTACCCTGGTTCACAGATTCCTCCTACACTTGAGGCACCTCACGCGCTACAGCACTGCCAAGAAAGCGCTTGAAGAGACTTTCACCACCGCAATACGCCGTGGCAAACTACCATCTTAGTCTCCTCTCATCGTCATTGAACGTGCATTAGCGGCTCAGCGGTCGCCGAACACGCCACGCGGTTTTTCGCCTCGCTGCAGGTCGGAGTCCTATACGGAGAGCTACACGTTCCCCCTTGGGCGTATAAATGAAGCGGTCTTCCTAAAACACAACAGAAACATAGACAGAGACGAAAAAGTAGAAGTTAGTGATACTTGGAAGAACGTAATTAATGTTACGAAAAAGTGGCTTTTCGAATGACTTTTTCCTCCTCTTTTTAACTCTTGTTGTTACCCGCTATTCTCATTATTCGTCGTTGTTTCCTGTTCGGGATCTTCGATTTCCCTTACGTTGAACTTCATTGTTCTTTTACTTATTTCCAGCTTCTCTCTTGGTCCTCTTTGTTAACTGCTGTTTAGCAACCCTCCACAAAGTGGAAGGGATTAAGTCTCACGGACAACACAGAAGCGCCCTCAACGCTTAGAATAGGGAAACCAAGAAGCCAAAACATCATCAAGCCAATACGGACACAAAAGTAATCTAGGCAACCGAAACCAGACCTTAACGTTATTACAAAGTTCGCCATCCGGTCTCCGGCTATGTAAGCGTGGTAACCGCACCGTAGTTATTACTGCGTTGAAACAGTACGCATTAAATAAATTGTGTAAAGCTAAACCGACCATAACCGGCGCGATAGCAGTGATAAACGTACAAGTAAACACAACCTCGCTTAACATAGACCTACCGCATGGAGAGAAGTTTCAAGTTGCGTTGGACAACAGTAAACCTAACAGATGTGACAGTAACTAACCTGACTTATCCTTGCACCAGTAAGTTCAGCGCATGCAGGATCTGTATTTGGGATCGTTGAAAACGGAACGTAGTAGGGTCTGAAAGTTCCAAGGATTTCAAAGTCGCGTGTAAGTAAAGGACAAACGCGGTTTGTACGTGTTGCGTAATGATTAGACACGGGTAGTTCTCGTACAGAGCAAAAATTTAATCACTGGAAAATCTCCAGTTATGTCAAACCGCGTTATGGGAAAATGACGATTTCGTGCAATACGTCAGATGCTTTGTTCACTCGTAAACAATAACGGTGAAAAATTGTCGACGAACTACGTTGAAAATAAGATTACTATTACATTTGCGCTGTGCACGCGGGAACGTATGTACCGTTGTTTATATGATGTGGCGACTTTCTTTTTTTGGCGAACACATATATATCGGATATCTTTTGTCGTAGAAGTTCTCAGATCGAATAGAATTCAATGTGGCTTTCAGAAGCGGCATGTCTTCGTCCTTAGCTTATGGAAAGACGTCTTCTCAGTGCTAGAATAAATGAGTTCATATCATAGAAAACAATTTACTCCATTGGGCTCAGTTTTTTTTTGGTATTTCATTGTCCTTAGTTACCGGCAAACTGAGATGGAAATAGACTTCGAATTGGTAGCGCTTGGTCGTCCTCACAATGTTTCTTCATTGCAGGAAAATAGAATTCGAGCTTCTTTTGCTTCAGCATTTTTTTGCACCGAAGGTGCTTGTATGGTTCCAAGCTGGTTCGTAGTGTAACCCTTATAGCTGACCTGCTGCGTTCTCAGTTGCAATAACTGTTTTCCAATTGTTCCGAAACGCTGTTCAATAGGCTCTAGAACATCTGACAGCTCAGCAATGGCTAGTTGTGGCGAAGTAGCCTCCCGATGTTCCTTATTCGTCTTCTTCGTTTCTTTCTGCTTCGCCTGCAGTTCCTCGACGGTCAGCTCGTCTGGTTGGCAAGTCAGAATGTCTTTAACATATTTGTTTTTTATTTCTTAAAAGCCAGTCCAGTTTAACGCAGGTTTAAGTAATTTCGGATACTTGACGATGAGGTATAGTACCTTTGGAATTCCAGATCAAATCTGGGATATGCCCCTGCCAAACACGACGCGCGCATTTTTTCGATTGGTCTTTCCGGGCTTCTATGACGTTGTCAATGGTCGTTGTAAAATTATAGCGTCTGGGACGAATCATAAACGTATTTTTGCGGTGATAGTATTACTGCTTTCGTTTGCGTGTGACCGAGGAACGCGCGTGAGGTCAGGTCCCGGTTTGCGGTTTCTTTCACTAGATAAAAGCGCAGAGAAACTGCCGTGCGCCTGCGCTTTCCACCCTGTAAGATCGCGTATGAGCGAAAACAAAACGGTGCTATGCTAAAAAGTGCTACGATTTCAAAGTGGCTTTAAACTAAAAACGCGTTTGACGAGAACTAGGTATCTATGAAATTCCAAAACGCCGTTACAAAGTCTTTCGTTTCTAATGCGGTAGAGAAACAGTGAATTGGTTTTTCTCCGTTTGTCTCTCTTTTCTGTACGCTTTCTATCAGTGGCATGAAATGTGCACATTCCTGGTTGGGCGGTCCCATATTACGATGGGTCGATTGACAAGGGTGATCATTGATGCATAACTTTTACAGGGGTACAAGTGACAAGATATACTTCCGTCGCAGTTAGGAAGGTCGTCTTTTTTTGGATGTAACATTCTACTTCCCGTTTTACATATTAATCTAAAATTAGTACTGTTGTTCGGAATGGAAACGGCAGAGCTAGAACAGAGGTTGTGATATATTTGCGCTGTACGAATGTTGAGGTGACGAAGATGAAAAAATCATCCTCCGTTTCCGCAGTTTTGTTTATCTATAAGCTGATTGTCAAAGCTGGATCTTTTGTTTATGAGAGACGGTATCCTTGAAACCACATATGAATTGACCGTTTAGTGTGGACGAAATTAAGTTCCGCCGAGAAATGGGCCATTTCTTTTTACTGGACACACTTTCGTTTGTGTGTGCATTTCCGCGCATGTACTGCTGGTTGAAATGTTTGCACGTACAAAATTTTACGGCTTTGTAAATGTCAACAGTCGAACCATGACATTAATGTTCTCTTTGTTGTAGGAGGTATGTGCAATAAGCTTTCCAACTGTCCAGTCTGAAACGTTCATCAGTGCAAGTTGTTTATGAACACACTTATAGCAAAGCGCTGTAGTTGCTTGTTTGCTTGATGAAAGAAATGGCAAAGTTATTTCTACACGTATGCAATGCAACCGCGTATTGACAATCACAAACGCGCAGACATTTTTTCAAAGCTGGAAGGTTTTCCTATTATAAAACTATTAAAAAATCAGACATTCCTATTATAAAACTATTAAAAAATCTTCACGTTTTTTACGCATCAGCGAGTTGTTGTAGATTGCCGACCTGATCAGATGGTCATCACTTTTTATTAAGTGATCCCTCTTGCCTGTGTTGCTTCAAGCGGTCATACGTCGCATCTGAGAAGCATTTCTGAATAAGTATCTTGTAAAATTCAAGACATTTTTCAGTTTGCCATGAACATTGCTTTGAAAACATTGCTATATGCGCGTGTCTTCAAACCTAACGAAGTGTGGAGACAGTTTTTTAGAGCTACCGTCTTGTAGATCAGACATCGTAATAGAGTTACGCTTATTTTGCTATCAGTTCCGAGAACATGCCATGTACTAGTTCACATGAACATTCGTATAATTAATATGCATTGATAAGTAGGTTAATGTTAACCGATTCAGTGTTTCATTCTTTCTTGTGTGGCGCATGCGCTCCAGGTCGCGGAAACGCGCGAAAAATGTTCAGAATGTATGGTGAGGAAGCTCCGTTTCGCAAGAGTTTTGATTCTGAATCGGTCATAGGGGTAAAACATAATGCTCCACAGACTCAGTTTGAGTGCGACGTGTGCTCTCATGTTGTATGACCGGCGATATTGCTGGCACAAATCAATTGTTGTTTTTATGGGACCAGAATACGGTGCGGATGAAAATGCGATTATTCGATCACAGCTGTGCTTGAACTATTTCGAATGCTTTCGTCAGCATTGGAAATATACGAGGGCACAATGATTTAGCATTGATTTAAAATAAAAAGCAATAAGGATAGCGTTTTTCTTGTTTACTGAATAATTGCACAATGGAGAACAGTATAATTGTTTCTAGAAGTTTCTTTGGCCAACACTCTGTGATGGCCCCAATGCAGGCGTCCTACTGCGTCGGAATCCTGAAAACCATTCTCGACTTTTCGATTTGCCTGAATCACTAAAACTTCCAGTAGGTCTACGGCGAGGTGTTTTCGTTTTCTTGGCCAATGATTCCGCAACTTCCTTCAAGCGTTCTTTCTCTTCTTCTACTTCCAAGTTTTCACGTTCTTTCTCTGGGTCTGGACCACGGTTAATCCACCAAATCCAACAAATACAAACAAATAAGTGACTGACTGCGTAAATACCAAAATACATTATCAACTTGTTTTCCTTTTCTTCGTCTTCGTCCTGCCTTAACATTATCTCTCTGATTTCTTTGCTTGGATCTGGCCAAATTTTATCCAACTGTGATAAAATTTCGCTATATTTTTCTTCCGTAGGGGCTTCAATTATTGTCTCTACATCTGGAAATTGTAGAATGTGAATTCAACTTGCCTTAGGGTAAATTACGTTAAGTGGTAACGAGTAAACGGACTTAGTGTAAAGTATTCATTTACACACATTTTATCACTAACCGAAAATGTGGTAGCCTGAGAAACCCTTATAAAATTTGCTGCGTTCAACTTTATCAC
Source organism: Trichuris trichiura (assembly GCA_037903355.1). Classification (NCBI taxonomy): domain Eukaryota; kingdom Metazoa; phylum Nematoda; class Enoplea; order Trichinellida; family Trichuridae; genus Trichuris; species Trichuris trichiura. The sequence continues at coordinate 1,301,845 of JBAJFE010000011.1, forward strand.
ATGCGTAGCGGTGACTGTTTATACTCTGAGAAGCAAAATAGTCACTGTCCGTCTCAGCGAGGAAGCTTAATATTGTCATAAGAAATGACTTACCTTGGCAGCAGTCCGAATGCTGAATGCATGCGCCATACTGCCAGTTATGGTCGGCTTCTTTGTGTCTCACTAAAGTCTTGTTTTCGGGGCAGACGTCGAAACACGCTTTTCTTTCAACTCCTTTGTCGAAAACATAACACCATGGGCCAAGTTCGGAATCACCATAGTTTCTGCAGTAATTGTGTAAGGGTCCGGTGATTTCCCACGGGAGGTTAGACCGGCTATATCTTTCGTCCCACCGAAGACAACCTGTCCTCGTTTTGGTAGTGTTACGGAATCCAGTGTATACTGTTGTCCTGAAGAGAGACATTTTTCAATGAATAACAGATGAAGGACCAATTGCTGTCTAACTGGATGGTTGCTCTTTCTATGCAATTGTTTTCTTCAATTGACATATCCTCGCAAGTGAGAAAGCACGGTTGCGGTACAATGAAGTCTTGTTCATTGACGAAGCAAATAGGGCCTTTCAGAATGACTGGATCCATTCCAGGAAATTTGTAGTAGCTCGCTTGATCTTTCAGCAGAGTTAAAATATTGAGGCATTGATTGTGTTGTATAGGCTTAGAAAATAGATGTGGAAGGGCTGACGCTCTCGTATCTTCGAATATCCATTTCCACTGATAGTTGAATTGTCCTTCCTTGAGAAAACTCATCACGTATGTCCATTGGAGGCAGGGAAGACCATAGACAGACGTATTTTTTGGCCCATTGTATTCTATGTTGAGCATGTGATCTCGATCAATGCAAAGCAGGTTGCGATGTTCACAGGCGTAATAGCACGGTTCTCTTGTGGTAGCATTGATGTAACACATTGGACCAATGTAACTGTGCGATTCGTCTTCCTAAATTTGTTCTGGTGAATTTCAATTCAATGAATTAAACTATATTTGCTTTGTTATTTTGTGTACTTTTGCCGTTTTATTTTGCAAGTTTATCCTTAATGCGTGTCTGAGCGTTCTGCTCTGTTTCACACTGTATATTGTTTTGTTGAACGAACTGCTTATGATAATTGTTATGTCCTATGAGTGCGGTTTATATTTAAGACTTTACTTCGTATATTTTAAGCACATGCTACAACTGACGGGTACTTTGAGGTGGCATCATTTAGGAGAACTACTCCATTCGGTGAATAGATTGTGGCTTTCACCTGAGAAAGTTTTGTACTGTTTATAGTTTTTAAGTTGGTAGCTCTTTCTTTATTTCATGCCTTCATTTTTCATTTGAGATGTTTCAGATGAAGTTTATGAGGAAAATTTATACGCTTGTTAGGAAACGTTCTACGTGAGGCTGAGACATAATTCAAGTGATTCAGGTGATTCCAAGGCTATTGGATGAACAAATTGAACATGTTCTACCGTAATAATACAATATCTGCCTTCACTGATGTGTTCACGATGAGAAGGCCGTGCAGTTGTAAAGCTTGTTGTTTTTAGTAATGACAGAACCAAGAATTGTACATCGGTATTACAGTGCTTTGGAAATGTACAGCTGTTTGGTGGTGTTATATTTATTTCGTCAGTAAAAGGATGAATAATAATTGAGTTTGACTAACAGTTTCCTTTTTACTTATTTACAGCAGTATCTTACGAGCAGTTGGTCATGTTGATACGAGTTCTTAAGGATTGTTCAAATGGAGTAGAGGTCAATTTAGGAAAAGGAAAAGTTTTCATCGGACAGAAAGTCGAAAGTGTGAAACTCGAAAGGTTAAATTTTTGGATTGTTGTGCTGAATCGTTGGAGAACACTTTCAAATTTATGACCATGTTGGAGGGGGGAATTTCCGGGTTTACAGTTTCCAGGTATTGAACGCCTTTGAAACAAAGATGTTTTTGTGTTTCAGCCTTGATGTTGCTTTTTGTCCCTTGTTAATTTAATTCATAGAATTCCGTCTATTACGTCTTTTTCGTTAAATGCGTTGGTCTTTGTTATCATTCAATGGTATCATATGCGTCTAGGTGTGGTTTCAGTATGAGGTCTGTTGGTAGTTCAGTTCTTATAAATGTTGCCCATTGCACTAGCTTTCTTCAACTACGCTGTTTCTCTCCTTGCTATGCTTACGGAGAAGCAGTTAGTTTTCGCGTAATAGGTCAGCTCTTCTATGGAAGTAGGTTGAACAGTTATCAAGAAAATCGAGTATGAAAAATTTTGGAAGAACCTGCATTACTTCAAAGCTGTGGTACAGAATATCGTTATGCTTCTGATGGATACGTTAATTGGAACCTACATAGGTAGAATCGTTACAATGCCATTGGTTAGAGTGCATTGTTGACCCATTCCAATATTTTCGTCTTTAATAAATGCTAGGGTGTATTTTCACCGTATATACAGCTTTTCGAGATGTTCGAAATGTGGAATAGATGGTACTGATGCTTTAGTGGAAAATGAAAGATTTTATGCGGATGTTTTGAAATTTCTTAAATAGTCTGTATGTTTGTTATGTAGAAAGTCGCACTCGTTCATTTTCGTTCGCTTATAAGTGAAGTGTTCGTAGGTTCCGCGCGCTGTCATGCTCCGTCTTCTACGATTGGTTGCATCATTGAAAACGAAGCATGGTAGATTGCAAAAGCTTCGAGTATTTCATTTATGCGAAAGTATAAGCATGAACAATGTATTTTGCTTCCGTGGCAAATAACTTGATTATACTTAGCATTAACGGATATTTATACGTGTAAAAATTGAGCTTACCAGACATATTGGGGCTTTCCTGTAAGATCTATAGTTGTGTGCGTATTGCACAGATGGCTTTGCTACGCATGGTCGGCCAGTACGCGTTTTGCTCGAGGGTTCTATTCGAAACATATTGTTGTCAGACCACTGAAGAACCGGTCCCGGTCGACAGGCGACGTAGGTTTCATTTTGCATTTCGACGCATGTGTTGAAACAAGGTTCACGTTTGAGTTTGTTTCCTATTTTGTAGTAGCACCATGGTCCGCATGGAGACTTGTCTGGATTGCGGCAATAATTGTTGGCATGTCTGACACTTCCATCTGGAAAGTGGTGGTCCCTAAAGTTATGCATTTTGACATCCTGCCACCGTTCGCACTTGTAGCCGTGAATAGTTCTGGCTGTCGTTCCACTGTAAGATGCCATTGAGTTATGTTTTGGACGGCAACCAGGATATTCTCTGTCCACTGTTTCAGTAAGAATTTTGATCACTTTATGCCTTCTGTTTTCTTTAGCTATAGCAGACAATTTGTTAGCAGTGCCATGTGTACAACTCTCTAAACACACAAAAGACTGAGAAGAGCTATTTGGTTTCATTTGTTGTTGCTGCAGATTTCACTTACATTACCAGTAGCGCATGTAACTTTGTAACTTTTGGCGGCTTATTCAAATTTGTTTTTGTTGGTTCTTCAGTGCAAATGATCTCTCTGTTTATTATTTTGTTTACTTCGTTTTGGTGTTCTTTAGTTTAGCCCTAGGGATGAAAACTGACTAGCGGAGAAGTACGGTTTGTGCCTTAGCTCATTTTTCTAGAGCGACTTAAATCGGAAATCCTTCTGGTTTTCGAAAGCGCCTCACTACACCCATTGTTCTTCCAGGGGCTATAGGCGCGATCTTGTAATAGTTTGAGTGGATTGTTGAACAGAAAATGTTAATCCCTCTAATGAAGACGGATCGCGTTAAAGAAATTGTTCGATTGTACGTGCCGATTCATGGGTGTGGCGAAATGGACACAGCAGTAGTACGAAGTGTCATTCTGACGTTCACTTATGTAATACAAATCCTTTTTTTTCTATGTTACTTTAAAGTATAATCCGTTGCTTTCGTTCGCGAACTTCAGGCCTACCTGTAAGGGCCACGTCGGTATGTTTCACGCACACGTTGTGCGTGAGCTGATACTTTCCTACAAACTAAATTTTTTTGAATAATGTTTTTCAATCATTTTAGCATATATCTAATCCGTGGTTCATAAGTTCAAATTAATGAAACATGAGGTTCCATGCATCACCGTGGATTGAAATGGAGAAGCAGTATGAACGCTTACCTTCAGTGTCAACGTAGGTGAAACCTTCTAAATTCAAGAGATCATGGTATAGTTGGGTTGTATTGAGCTTTTCAAATCCAATTGGGTATTCGTTAAAACATTCTACGTTTCCCGGCAGCTGCTTAAACAGATGCGCATATTGCATTTTTGTACCACAAAAGACCTCGTAGCCTTCTTCTTTTCTCCTGAAAATCGTCTTTCTCTTAATCATTTCTAGTTTACCAAGTATTTGTGAAATGATAAGTGTCCTATCATGAATGAGCCAGTTTGGTCATCTATTAGAAAACAAATAGCTCATAAGCACGGAGCATTCCTACATTCCCGCGGAAAATGCCTGTTTATGTAAGACAATGTTTTGCACCGGCGTTGTACTCAATGTCTACTAGCAGCGGAGTTTGTTTGCCCCAGCAACGTTTTAGTGAAAAGAAATGTGCTTTATAAGTGTCTCCGGCTAGCCTCAGTGTCGTAGCGCAGGTTTGCTTAGACCTTTCTGAGTCTATTGGAACATCGACTTGGAGAAATTGTTGTAAGAGAATGCCTTCTTATTTTAGTTGATTCAACCTTTCTCTTTGAGTATTTTGTCTGCCTGCTGAATTTCTTTTCTTTCGGTTGGTATGCTTGTTGATTTCCTTGTTTACTATATCAACTCTTCATGTTTTCTATTTTGTTTCGTCGTTGACCGAACATTGTTACTATTTCTTCATTTGTCCTTCTTAAAGTGTCTCAACTTCATTTGTGTTATGCTCAGTTATTTGTTTACAGTTTCTTTTTTATCGGTTAAATTCTTGTTTAAACTTTCCGGGTTGCACCAGCACACTAAGTGACCACTTTTAGTTTACAAAGTTTAGCGAACAGAGACTGTGATACTCTGGTACAAGGTTTATACGTGTGTGAAAAAATATTATAACCTGCGGTGACAGTGACAGTGTTGCTAATAAAAGTAGGGGCTCCCGTTTGTTCACGTTATGAAGAATTTCATTTTAGTATGCGCGTTGGCTTATAGGTAAGATTTCATTTAAGGATGTTCTAATAATTATTTATGTGTCTGTACACAGTAGAGTTTCTAGACTGCGTATCACTTTATATCTAAGGTATATACTTATAGCACTTTCGTTTGAAGCTTAATCAATGTTTAGTAGTAATGCTGCTGCTGTAGCTTTGAAATGGTCTTACCTTGACGGAAACAGAATGAATGGCGGTACACCTTGTTGTGATGCTTTGCTTTCGATTGTTTCAAGTTCTTTTCTGGTTCGATATCCAAGATGACGAATGTGATTTAACTGTGAATCATGCTTGCGGCATACCGGGAAGCATGGTTGAATGTTGGGACCTTCTGTAAAACAATAGGGGAAAAAAGGATGACTTTTGAAAGTTTGGTTGGCAGGCAAATTTATGATTGGCTGATTTGTACATCCTACTATGTGATTTTGGGTTGTGAAGGATGGCGCTTGGCAACGCTTTCCATTATAAGTTGTTGTCTTTGTTCCGATATACGTTTGTGCGTATGCTTGAAATTCTCTTGGCGAGCGTGATAAAGCAATAAGAGTATCTTGTGCTTCTGAGTAAGCTGGTCCGAATGGGGGGACGCAAGTTATCAAAGCATGATGACAAATCTTGTAGCAGGGTTCTTTATGTGCACCTGTATGGCATGACGGTATTTCTTTTCCAGTAGCGTTGAACATGCAGACTGCCGGAGTTGTATCATTTCCTTTGCATTCGCGTCCGTAAGCTGTTGTTTTCTTGTACGTCACAAGTGTTTCACCTCGTTTATGGTAAATAAAGATCCTCATGGCATCTTCTGAAATGCAGCCCACATCATATGCTGGTGTTTGGTTTCTGTACTCCTCTTCGGAGCATTGGGACAACGCAATACTTTTTCGTATCCCGTCTTTTAGTATTATGCGTTGAACATTGGACTTTTCCGGTGTGTTTGTTTCTGTTGGAGCATTCTGGAAATTCCGAATCTTCATTTCTGGTTCATAAGGATCTGTTATCAGGAAGTGTCTATAGCTTTTGTAGTGGCTTTTAAGAAATAGTTTGTTGGGGTCACATTTCCAATGATTGTGTTCACAGATGTTTGGACATGGAAGGCGTGAAATACCCACGGTTGTTTTGCATGTAGCACCAAATTTGCCGTTAACAATGGCGCACAGGTCGTCATCGCATCTGGCCACGTAATCGGATCCCGACCAAGGGTAGCCTGCGCTTGTGGGATTGGTGTAAAATCCCACGTATGTGCCGAACACGTATGGGATGCAGGTTTCTGCTAGTGAGTCTTCTGGAGCTGCGATAGCTTTTTTGCTCTCAGGACAGCGCAGAGGTTCAAGAGCTTGTCTGAACCTCAAATCCAGGTTTTCGTTTGTTGAGGTATCCTTGGTATCAGCGCTTGTTTGGTTTCTCCACAGGTACATGTCGTAATTTTCGCCTGTGTAATTACTTTTGCCTTTGTAAGACTTGCGCGCTGGGCTATGGCACTCGCCTCCCATATACTTTTTTCTTGTGCCAACGTAGGGATAAGGGAGTAGAGCTTTTGGCCTGCTTACGTCCTTGATATCTGGTAGTGAACCTAAATTAATATTAAGCAGCAGTGCGAGTACCCATAATGGCAAAGTGTGTATCTGGTGCATTGTTCGAGTCAACCGTTGGCTTGCTGATGCTGGTCGGTGCGTCTTCGTCTAGCGTGGATTGACCAACGTGTAGTGACAACTGAGTGTGATCGCTTGTTCCGGTGTAAAGTGTTTGCAGGTTTGTGTAAGATTTGCTAACCTGAGAACACTTCATTAGCTAAGTCTCATCTACTGCTCCTGATGTGTTTGCTTCATCGGGCCAGGTAGAGTTTAAAGTTTCCACTAATAGGCGTTGCTTATTGTTGACGGTGCAATCTTGTTTTTTCAGTGTTTTTAATTTGCAGCAGTGACCTTCTTAAGTGCTGTGCAAAGGATGCGGGATTCATTTTAGATTTTAACGGAAGAGAAAACCTCTGTCCATGCCAGTGCGATAATTATGTCACCGGTGGCCGACTTCCTCAGTGTATTAGCCGGAAAGGATAGAGGACGCCCACTGTGTGGCATTAATACCCTTTTGCTGTGATATGAATGGATCCTTGAAGCGGCGAAGTCAGCTGCTCTGTAGAAGTTATTAATATCCTAAAATTCGGCTTGCTTTCTTGTGGCCGTGACCGTAGGATATGCACTGCTTTGATTGAGGCGTTGGCAATCTGCTGCTTAGCTCTGCCTGCGTTGACACGATACATCTTGTCCTGATAACTTGACTGAAGGTAATGAAATGTGATGTTTAATCGTGGAAGCTGGGCTACGTGGTGGATGACGATTGTACATTTCCGTGGGGCAGAAAGTATGAATTTTAATCCCCTGTCTTTTCTACAAGGCCACGTTTGCACGTTGCTGCGCTTCGTTTGTGCAGGTACCTGTTGGCCTTCCGTAAGGAAAAGATGAGTTTGGTGGTTCGCGTTTACATACACTGGTGGTAGTACGTCCTTATTCTTAAGAATATTTGTTTCGTCCCGTAACGGAAACGTGGGTTCGTGGACTGATTGCAAGCACATCACGTTGTTGTTAAAGGAGGAGAGAGTGTAGACTTGTAAAATCTGCTGACCGCTCGACAGTGGAACCTCAGCGCCTTGAAGTGTAGACTTACAGGAACGTAAGCGAAGGAACTGTACTCCCGTAAAGACGTAATCGCTAAACAGGGAAAATGCTGAAGGTATGGCCAGCGGTAGGCGGCAAGTGAAAGATAATGTGTACGGTCTAAAAGCTAATAAGCGTGGCTCACTGATAGCTTTCAAACGTAGGACAGGGAATGGAATTGCCGGCAGTCAAGCCGTCAGATCGAATCCGTTCGTCTCGCAGTTCATGGTGTTGTGGACGAAAGCGATGTGCAGGTACGAATAGAAGTTGAAGTGCAGTAGAGAAGGGTAAAGACTTGCTGGCCGTCGGGACTTTGCACCTGAGTTTTGGCGCGAAAATGTGGGCAGTGTGCCCTTTGCTTTACTGCGTTATATCCTCGATTCGACGAGTTACGGGATTCACGATGGGTACTCTCATGTGCATGGAAATTAGTGAAGTCAAATAGCCGTCGGCAGTGCATTTAGCGAAGAGACACGTTGTTTAAACGGGTATGCGATGATGTTCAGGTTCGACGAACTCTCTAGGCACGTTTTCCCATTAAATTTCTTTTGAAAACTGTTACTAAAATGAAGTTCCGTTAGTGCCGATGATCTCATGCAGCCTGAACAAAAGTTACTTCTTGATTTAGGTTTACGCTTATGCTGCCAACGATTTCTGCGTCCAAGTAGTGTTGATTTTAGTCTTAAGTTTAGGCTGCTTGGGGTCATTTTTTCCATGTGAGCGTGTCTTTAGTTCCTCCTTCCATATGTGCAGATGTCTAATGATAAGGATCCCAAAAGGGTTTTGTTGTGGCGCCGGGTGAGGTAAACGCGGAACTACGAAGCTGGGAAAAAGCATAGAGTTATCGCGTTCTGCCTTTAGTCAAGGGTAAGCTTAACAAGGGTTACGCTTGGGCTTAAGCTTAAGTATAGGCAGAACAGGAGGGCGGAGAAGTAAGCGTATCCGTAGAAAGGTCTCATAAGGCTGATGGTAAAGTTGCTTCGTAGGAACCGGATAAGTGAGTGAGCACTGTGCTGTTCAACTTGGCTTGAACGAACTTTACCTAACGGACTTGTCATCAAGTCAACTTGAGTTGAAGTCAATTTGACGTAGAGGCAAGGGGCGCTATTGCCACACCTGCATTCATGTATGCAGTTAGGTTGGCGGGAATCCATTATAGGTAGTACATGGAGGGAACACGTACTAAGTACACAGCCTGAGCGTACTTCGGCAGGTGCGCTACTTGCAGGTAAACTATTTTGGGTTCTTCGAGGTTTCTGCGGCGTGTGCGTAACATAGAGGCTGTATCTGGTATACAGTGAAGATGTTCATTGAATGTACTGCGTTCACACAGTATACCTTGCTTGTAAGCACAACACCTGCTATAGCCACGGTTTCTGTGCTACACATGTATTACGCGTGCGGTATATACTTGCATACATGGAATATTTACGTTATAGATGATTTCTACGTGAATACAAACTGCTTATAGATGTCATATTCAGGGCATAAGTGGAGTATCTATGTTGTACATATTTTTATCGTGAGACTATTTGGTGTATTTACGGCTTAAAGGCACTGTACATTGCTTATGAATAAGATATTTATGATGTACTAGGTCTACGGCCACACGCGGCTTACCTAGGGTACACATATTTGCCTACAGGACACATTTGTCTGACTTACAGTATAGCTATGATATAGAATGTTTTTAAACAAAGATATCTGTGATATCCCGGAATTCTAGGCAAATCCGCAGTACATAGTGCGCAATGTTGCACGGAGGAAACAGTTTTCACAGCTACAACGCACGTGTAGTAGGCATTGCCTATAAATAGGATATTCGTAAGACCTAGTACACATGGAGTATCCATATCCATACCACATATGGCATGAATATGTCCTCCATGCAAGTGTATATACAACGCATAGTGCACGTGAACCCGGAGACACTGTACATCACAAACGTTCTATTTATAAGCCATGCAAACTTGTTTGTGCCATATGCATACCAAATATTCTACTATGGAAACATATGCAACATAAATACTGCGCCCATGCTGTAGATGTCCTATTTATAAGCAGTTTGTATTCACGCAGAAATCATATGAAACGTAAATATTCCTTGTATGCGAGTATATACAGCATGCATACAACATGTGTAGCACAATAACCACAGCTATAGCAGGTGTTGTGCCTACAGGCAAAGTGTACTGTGTGAATGAAGTAGCATATCTGCGTAGATACCCTCTGGCTGTATAGGTAGTAGGTGTACCTTCTATGTAATATGTATGCTGGATTTACGCCAAGGGAATTGTATACGTGAATGCAGGTTTTTCATCACTTCTTTATACGGTATGTTTTCTTGCCCGTTGATGGTTCTGGAATTAAACCACAGTGTCTGGTAAGGCCATTACCACCATCGCTGACGACCGGACAAGGTTAGTCTTGAAAGCTACGAAACTGTAAGTGTTTGTTCTGTATTTTTCCTTAATAATTGCTCATCCATCCGTTGGTAGGGCACTTGCTTCGGTTTCATTCCAGAACCCATCAACGGGCAAGAAAACATACCGTATAAAGAAGTGATGAAAATCCATTGCCCCGTTAAGTAGCACCCCGTCTTCAAGAACGTGAATGCAGGTATGGCAGTAAGACCATGAGCTTGTAGGCTAAGTTGACTTGAAGTCGGTCGAGTCATGTTGCATTGCGCCGGATAGAGCGATGGTCGCGGAGTAGCTACCTGAGGCATCTGAACATGCGCATCACGAAATCTCGACGGCGGCGGGGATTGTTGGCGAAGGAACGCGGAAGAAGTAATGGAAGCGGTTTCTTTTCTGCAGTCATTGTTTCTTTGCGCTGGCAAAGTAGATTATAAAATTTTCTGGTTCCGCGACGTTTTCGTTCCTCTGTTCTAGTGTCATAGAGCTAAAGTCTGAAGCTAAGCCAACCGCAAAACTTTGGCACCGTCGAATGTCGGCATCGGAAAGTCTTGCTTTGAAACGCTCATCTGTTTCTCGTAAGGACGCTTTAGCAGGAAAATGCGGTAATCACTGCCTGCTTGAGTTCATGAAGGGACGTAATGTGTGTCTGAAATTTGCCGACGACGTTGGCTGACTGCTGAAAAGCATGACCTGTGGGACAAAAATGCGTTTGTCGCATCTTACCGGTTGTGTGCCTCCACGGTTTGCGGAATGCAGGTTCCATTCTGTTAAGCATGCGACTCTCCTGTTATGCCTTTTCTGGGAAGCATACTGGCAATCCTGCTTTGCTTTTGCCTATATGTAAACCTGCATATAAGATTTGTGTTTAGGCGTAGGGTAAGGGAAGCGCCGAACAGGATGGCCAGCAAGTTACAGTATGACCATCGCGCTCGTAACCGACATGGCCCAGTTTATTAGTTCTTTCGGCTTTGCTTCTTCTAATGTTTTTCGCGGAATTTTTACCCGTTGTTTGTTAAACGTTTTGGAATAAACGTTTAACAAACAGCAGGTCAAAATTCCGCGAAAAAACATTAGAAAAACAAATTAAGAAACCCGTTACGAAAAAAAGAAAAAAAACAATTCAGCTTTGCTATGACAAATGGGTAATTTTATCGTAGCTTGCTCCATATGCATCGGTTCTAATTCATACCGTTGCGGTGCATAATGTGTAGTTCTGTCTCCGATATCTGGTCCAATTTTTGCAGATTGTGGGTAAACTAAGATTTAAGTTCTCCATCGTCGACGTTCCGCTATTATGAAATAAAGCTGGGAAAATTCCTCTCCATGAAGTAATGGCATCTTAGTTAGCAGTGACACAATTACAGTCGTTAGTTTCCGCTGATTTGCATTTGTGGAACTTCTTTCGATCGCCTCAATGCGTGTGGATAAGTGCTATGCTTACTTAACTCTTGGATGTATGGATTGTACCTGCGCATCCTGTAATTATGGTGGCTTTATTTTAAGTACGAAGTTTTGGTCGCGTAAGTGGCATTTTGTAAAGCACACTTCTCAGTGAAGATGGGCAGGTGCAGTGAGCTGTTCTACCTGCAGCCAGATCCATTTGATTCTTCCATCGGTGACAAAAGAGCACTGCGAGTTTGCTTTTTCGCGGACGTGAAAAACATGCATGAGCTTATGACGGCTGTTCGCAGTGGGCAAATTGCTTGCAGTTTAATCAACGCAGAGATGGTGAGTGCGAGATCTGATCTTCGCACTTGTAGAGCAATAATTATAGGTTTACTCGGTTTTCCAACTGCTGGCAGCGGCGAACAGAGCACTTCACGCTGAAGCACACGGGGAGATGAGTACAAAGAACGTGCATACCGAGCTTGTCTACGCGCTTTCACCATCGACTAATGTAAGTTGTTTTAATGGTTTTTTAGCCTTAGCGCCTGGGCCTACCATTAGTTCAGTATACATGCATTCTTGATCTGTAGTCGCGCTTATAGGTGGATGTTGCATTTAGTGGGACCGTCTTGACCGTTCATTACACCAATTTCGTCCAAAACGGCTAGTTATTTCATGCAGGGTTGCTTGAACAGGCGGGCTTAGCACAGCGGTTAAAAATATTCTTCCGTTTGGTAAACAGTGTAATTGTCCTTACATTTTGGGCTGAAGTCATTTATCATAAGTTGTTTGTGAGGGTCGATCGACTGATTCGAATTGCTCAGTTAAGCGTTTTTAGCGTTAAATCTTTTTTGTTCCATTTTCCGTTCACTTTGGGGTAAACATTCCCCGTTGCTCTGTTGAAATATGAATTGGGATGGTGCTTTTCGCTTTTCTGTTGGCACTCATCCGTGGTATTTTACAATTTTCTCTCGATTAGCAGTATGTATCACGCGAGAAGGTTTAATCGCATTCGCAATAAAAGAACGCAGGTTTCGGGATTGACTTGTCCCTTTTCATTAGCGTGTTGGAGTAAAAGCATGAGACTTTTGGCAACAACTGCAACAGCGTTATCGTAAGCGTCTATGCAATTTAGATTTCTTTATCTCTGGAAACTTTTGGCGTCAACGATGCCACAAAGAATATTGTTGTTGCCCTGTACGATGATATGGATGGGGTCCGTTTGACGTCTGTTTTAAAATTGATTAAAGCTACAGCTAAACCGTTGGACCAGCTGAAGACTGCAACTAATATGGCATTGATACGTGAGGTGAGTTTCTTATGTTTTGTTCGGCAGTTGACTTGTTCCTACTCTCTGAGAATTTCGGTTTAATCTTCGATGTATATGCCGCAGCTGCTGTAAGAGCAGGAAAGCAATCCTTCGAAAGTAGCTGGGAATGCGAGCCAACTCTTCAATAGCATACGTTGATTTTTGGGTAGAGCTCTGCATGTCTTACATAACTTCATGAAATGTAGAATAGGCATAACAATAACTTCAAGAAGATGACAACGTTATTCGTGGCAATATTAATACACTAATTTCACTTTCTGTAGTTGGCATGGTTTCTCATGGGAAAGATGAAATACGCAGTTAACTGCGTGTCTCTTTCAATGTATTTTATGGCAGTTTTTTCTGGCCTGCAGCATGCATAGTAGTCTGGCGGAAATGTTAACTCTTCCGCGGGTGATTCTGGGCACAATTGGTTTTCTCTTCTTGTCGTGATGGTGGAAGTACTTTTCAGGTTTATTCTCTTCGAAAGCCCGAGTTGAATTATGGCAGTATCGACGATGACATTGTGTCTAAGATTGTTGCAAAGGAATTCCTGTCTCATTGAATGTTGTTCCTTGGCGAGAGCCGATTTCGTAGGCAGGGCTGCGCGATTTCCGTGCTACATTTCACAATAGAATGGTTGCTATCTGCTCATATGTAATTGCGTAGCTCAAGGAATGCTTTTGTCCTGCCATTCGACTAACTGTACATCGCTTTCGTATATACTTATTAGTGAAAAGTCGAGCAAGGTCAATTGCTTTTCATCGGTTTAACATCTACTGCTACTATAAAGCGACGCAGCGAAGGATGTTTCTTTTTCCGTAGTGACGGTGCTAATGAAATTGCTTTAGCGTGGCCAAGCAGCAGTGGCTATCATTTTGTCTGTTTTGTTGATAGAATCAACATTGAATAGAATGAATCAGGCCGCAGTCATCACTTTCTTATTATTGGTTCCACATGGCTGCATTACAAAAGGTTCGATTAGCATATTTGGGAAGTTAAATATTTAGATCAAGGCTAAATGGTTGTTTGTGACATGTTTGGTTTTTAGTATTAAGTTGAGCGAAAGCGAGGTTTAGGTTTGCTTGCGGCTGTAGATGTTTCGTTCGAAAGCATCATCGATGCACATCCTCGATTCAGCTGGAACTTTCCTTCGCTTATTGAAGAAGCTGGTTGAAGCTTTCTCTTTATTCAGATTCATTTTTAAAGGTAGTCCTTGTTGACGAACTTTTAAATATGCAAATCCTGTTTCCTGTAACACCGTCTGATTTCGGAAAGTTAATACTGTAGCCAAAGTGTTTTAAAACAGCTCCATACAATTTAATTGTGTGTGTGTGTCTACGGTTAGTGTATCCCGTTATGTTCCTTATTGCAGACAATATAGCCTTTCGAGGTTTTCCTCGGCTCATTATCTTCAGATTGGCTATTGCTGATGACGGGACGAAGAAGACCCCGAAAAGCTGCATTTTCCCGCAATAGGGATTCCTTCAATATGCACGTGAAAGGTCGGGATGTAATTTCTATACTTTTCTGGAGCACAACTAGAAAATGGAACTTTTATCTTATTTTACACCTTTCATAGTTGATGTTCTGATTCACGGGTTTGGCCTGTTGGATGTATCTGTAAGTAAACTTCAAAATGCCCTACCAACGAATGGATGAGCAAATTGTTAGAGAAATTACAGAACAAATCGAATACCGTACGTTTCGGAACTGCTCGTGTTCCGTCGTCAGCAGTGTTAGGAAGCTTTATTTACACCTTTAGGAAATTTTATACCTTTGTTGTTTTACTTTATGTATCTAAAGTTTTTAATCCACTTTAGCAACAACAATCGTAATAATAATAATAATAATAATAATAATAATAATAATAATAATAATAATAATAATAATAATACATGTTTTTAATTGTCCCCATGTTTGTCCCCAACACTGCTGACGACGGAACACGAGCAATTCCGAAACGTACGGTATACAAATTGTTCTGTATTTTCTCTTACAATTTGCTCACCCATCCGTTGGTAGGGCACTTTGAAGTTTATTTACAGATACATCCAACAGGCCAAACCCGTGAATCTGAAGATCTACAATACATGTTTTCCAGTTTTTGAATTGAGAAGGATGTTCCTCGACCATTTCATGAAGATTTAGCATGAAAAAAGTTCTGCTTAGTGCCAACGTTGTTTAGGTCCTTAGAAGTTAAGTATGCCCACTGTTCCCCATGACTTTTCTTCCGTAAAGCACCGGGCTGCGTGTCAACGATTGTGCTTGTTTAAAAAGCGATTTCAGAAGGCAGTTTGTAACGGAGTGGGTAATAAGAGTTCTCCAAAAACGAGACAGCTTCCTTTTTTCCCTCGACTGCTTCTTTTTGTTTTCTTTGTGCGTGGTTTTTCCGAGTCATTTTTATTTTATTACATTTTTGGTAATTTTTGAATTTGTTCATTGTTTTGCCGCGACGCGTTCTGCTTGCGAAGGTGAGCTAATTTCGTGGAGTTTTATGGAATGACTATGTTTTTTCCACTGTCAGCGCTAAAGACAAGCGCAAGCTGACAACAGCTGACAACAGAACGCAGGCGATCCCAGCATGTTTCGTCGACTTGCCTGGCAATAAGCAATCGCTTATTGCATTTTGCCAGCGCAGTGAAAAGTGTACTTTAAGAAAAAAGAACAGGAGAGCGCAGACTTCCCATAGAAAAGAAATAACATTCTCAGATTTTAGACTATTTTCTTAGTAGTTGTTATGAATCTCCTTTTCGCTGCATGTGCCGTGTAGCTGCATTACATTTCGCTCACGAAAAGTGTCTTTTTCAGCAAAACTGAGTGCTAAAATTTCGTTTTTTAAATTTTTCCTCTTCTGACATTTTAAGACTGCGATACGCACTGTATATGTGCACGCGACCTTGCGTGTTATTTCGTTAACGGCCAATGATGGCTACTTAATATGTAAGTGTCGTCGGTATAGAAATAGAGAAAAGGTTTTTTTAACCAGTTAACGTAGTAGCAGAATTTGTTAAAAAGCAGGCACGTCGAACATCCATCCTACCGGGCTAAAGAACTATGTAATAACGATTTCGTTGTCCTTTGAATGTAGTTCTTTCCTTATGGTCTCTTCTTTAACCTTGTCTTTCGTTATGTCTTTGTCCTTTAAGTAACATTGTCTAGACGTGCAGGCGGCTCTTCGTCCTGGTTGGCAATAATCCAAATTAGCAAAGCTATTCCGGTACACTAAGCGCGTATGAGTCGGTAGTGGCTGAGTAAATTTTCATAGCTTTTGACGGAGGCGCACTTCATTGTAAGGCGAACCTCTAATATTCAACTTTTTGATAGATTAGCTTTTCGGGAAATCCCTACGCAGTTGTTGACGGTTTTGCTTCTAGCGGAACTTGTTAAAGCAACGTCTGAACGGTATCTTTTTTTGAATATTCTTATTATCCGGTTGTTTCATTTTGTTAGAAGCGAGGTGACTGCAAGCGTGATTCTGCTCAGTGCTCAATAGGTGTTTTATTTTGTTATTTCGTCATTCCACTGCTGCAGAGTACTTGGCGACGCGATGCGTTCAGTTAGGCAAAGTGTGCACGTGTTTTGACAAAGTTGCTCGGTTGCTGCAAAAAGCCTTTTGGTGTAGCACCTTCGGTCTCTAGAGTAACGTTGAATTAGTGACTATGCGATGCACTTTTTTTTTACTAAGGCTTTGTCAACTAACACGGTGCTTTTCCATGGTAAGAATCGCTTAACCATTGACCTTAGCCTAGCATCATAGGTGACCGCCACCTCTCATGTTGATCACGGGAGCCGAACCTCCAGAAAGCTTTGCTTCCTCCCTTTTTCTGACTTTTCATTGCAAAACGAGTACTTTCCATATACCACTGCATTTGTTTCTCTTTCTGATAAATCCTCATTTGTTTTTCTTCTGCCCCGTTATTGAGAGGTTTTTTGAGCCGTTGGTGAACCTGCCAACGTTGAGTACAACTTTTAAGAACGTCGTCGACAGTATATCGACCGCCTTAGTTTGCGAATGTTTACCTGGAAACAGCGAGTCATTTTTTTCGTAATGAGAAGGTACAAAAGTAGCCGCAACACTTAGCTGCTTGCCTGTTAGAGGTATGAGACGCTCGGCTGCTTTCTCTACTTTTGCCATTCGGTAGCATTTGTCGCTCGGCTGCTTTCTCTACATTCGCATTTGGCAGGTTGCTCATATTAATTGTGCACTTTCCGCTGTGCATTTTTTTACTCTCAGACTTTTTAGCTTTAAAGTCAGCTATCGTTTGCCATTTAGGTACGTTTAGCGTGGACGCGTCCTGCCTGACGTTTACTTTAGCAAGTAGAGCTAACTGACTTGTTTGCTCCGCAGAAGCGTTAATCTGTTTTCAAAACCGTATATGACATTGCAATTATGCTTAACGCGGAATGTATAAACGTGAAACCGTGCGCTACGTTTGCAACATAGTTTTGAGGAACTTTTAGTGTCGCCTAGATGGCCTAGTCGACTTGCTATCCTTTTTATGTCAAGAATCCAATTAGCTTTCTCTGCCCGCATTTTCATGCCGTCTGATAGAGAAGTTTACTTATCGAATGCTTCCAGATTTAGTAGTGACGTAATAACAGATGTCATAATTGCGTAATGCTCCATTTTTTACTAAGTCATTCAGAACTCTGGCAAGCACTGCCTGGCGCCATTTAAGCAGCTCAGCCTCTGTGCGATTTATCTTTAGGTTGCGACGTTACCTATTCTGCGTTTCGAACAAAGTACACCAAGCTGTGACTTGTTTTCTTCTTTTGGAGCGCAAGTTAACTTTTGCAGCGTGGATACATAAGAATAGATTTATTATGATTCTAAGGCGACTAATTTGCAGACTTTGATCATCGTTTGAAAGGGATCATTATTTAGTACTTTTCGTTTCACCGGGAAGCTGTGCAGACGATTGTTAATGCATCTAGTATTGATCGAAACTTGTTTGTTGCTTGAAAAAGAAGTCAACTGGTAGCGTTTCCAAGATGGCACAGCTTAATGATTTCCCTTGAGTCTGCGAATTAGGTGAAAATAAGGTTGATTGCTAATTTGCTGGACGATGGCGAATGGAAAAATGAAACGGCCTTTTTTTTCTAAACTAATTACGTTGTCATTGGGAGAGCAAAAAGCCGTGGAATCGTTTTCGCCAACTGTTAATTTTCTCAATGGTGGCTGTTGCCGAATGCTCCTTCTGGATTTTGTCATTCTTCTAATCACGTTTTTCGAATTCGCTGCCAATCCGCGCAGATCGATGCCGATTCCAAGCATTGTTTTGCAGTACGATTGGCGCGGCAGTTAACTGCAATGCCATTGCTGTCCATTTAGGCCAAAATCTAACTTTTTGTTTGCTTAGCTTAACCCACGTTTGCTCGGTTGGGTGTTTCGTTTTACCACGTCACTGAAATATGCATGATTTTGCCGTATGCCTTTGCTGCATTTTTAGTCATTTTCCCTTCAACCCAGTTCGTGTGCAGCTAGTGCAATTTTTCTAATTCACTCAGCAAATAGTTTTGGATGGAACCCTTTTATCGCTTATTGTTAAAAATTTCCGACATTCAAGAGCTTTCATTCGGGTGAGACTCAGACGAGTTAAACGTTGTTACTCGCGTAGTTCGCAACCCCTGCCAAATCATCAGTTGTTTTATTCTGCTTAGCGATCCAGTAGCAAGGTTTAAACAGCCTACGCATCAGCTTCCCGCATGTCGTGGGGTCTGTAAACTGGAATGCCTTTTGCTGAAAAAGCTTCACTGAAAGTCACCTTAGTCCACGTAAATGTGCTTCGTTTAATCTGACTTTTCACCTACTTACCGATACTGTTCATTGTATGTTGATTGCTTAGCTTAGGCTAGGCACTTTATGACGCGATAACGTGGAACTTAATCTTTTGCAATAAGCCCTTTCAGCGGCAACACTTAATTGTTGAAAGTTTAAACAATCTCAGTTGGTAATAAATTAAAAGTATAATTGCTCACTGACAAAGCTTTCGTCAATGGCAGAAACTGCCGTTTTGCCGTTTACGGGCAGCTTTTGTGTTGATTTTAGCTTACAATTAGTTAATTGCGTTCTGTTGCATTTCTCGCATGCGCTCGCCAGTTGCAGAAAGTGCAAGTGTAATTATCAGGTAGCTGAAAAACCGAGATCGTAAATGCTGCTGAAATAGATGGTGCGATGTGGTCAGGTTTAGCTGGATTGAGCATTTTTGGTAGCTGGATTGAGCATTTTTTGTCAGCGTACTATTGCAAATGTCGCTTTGTTGTACTTTTGTTATTGTCAGCATTCAGCGAAAGACTCGGAGACTCAGCTGGGCCTTGCCGCTCGGTTTCAGCTTTGCAAAGCGCTGTTTTAATTTGCTTAACACGTCCACTGTGTTCATAAGCACGCGTGTTTGGAATGTACACTCTAGCATTAGGTGGGTTTGGGGGAAGCCCATTAAAAATGAGACTCTTTTAACGTCCATATCCCATCAACCGTAGGAGAAAGAAGCGCTTGTTGAGGACCACTGTCAGCATATGCAGCAGGCTTGTATCCACTCTAGGAACAGCAGTAGGAACGCATGTATGTGTAAGTGCAGGATCGTATGCAACATTCTTCTACGATGCCTCTTCGGCTCCTTTTCCTGCGTTCCAAGTGCTTCATCTTGAGTCGATTGGTCAGCGCTTCGAAGGAGCAGTCCTCATCGTTCTTTGCTCTTGTATGTGACTTTCCAACCGTTCGATCTCCTATAAGAAGAATTGTTATGTCTTTCGATCAGGATGTTTAACACTCTTCTCTCCCAGTAGCCGTTGAAGGAATAAGAGCGCGATGATGACTTTATGGCAATTGCCTTTTCTTCCTTTCCTCTCAGCGTTCCAGTTATTTTCTAGCGAATGTGGCCGCCTAACAGTGGCTTATTAGTTCGACAGAAGTCTTTAACTAATTTTAAAATGGGCAGTTGCCCAAGGAAACCTTAAGATTGGGAATGACAAAACGGCGTTCGCTTGTTATTGAACAATATTCAATTGTTTGATGCCAAATTGGCACCTTCTCCTACGTAGGTTTCGTTAAATGTCCACGTTTGTGCTCTCCGTTCAATTGATTGCAATAATGAATACCTTCGTGCGGAGTACGACGCAGAGTTGCGTGTAAACAGGTGAACTTCACTTTGCAGCCACATTTCGAGAACCGACGTTAACAAGTCGATCTTATACAAATGGGATGCATCCTTGAAAGGGGCCCCAAGCTTGATTTTAGGCGCACCGAGTGGCGAAGGCGTAGCCGATGCGCAGACCCTGTCTAACCCTGACGATTCGCTGGTTACCTCACCGGGCGATTTATTTTAAATGCTTTAAAAGATAGTAGGTGCGATACTTTTTTGCTTAGCAGTGTCGAAACTGCTTCCCCCGTTGAAGCAGTTATTGCAGACGACCTTCATCATTTTCACAAGGTTTTCGCCACACAACCTCATGTTGTCCGCCACGCTGGCGGCACGCGGTGTAAAGAACAGCAGACATAGAATGACGAAGGGAAGTTGTTGTCTCACCAGCATGTCCGGGCGTCGCCTATCGCGTCCAAGTACGGCGATGTTACCCTAAAAAATTAAACTTCTTGGGAATAATATATGTCAATGCGCCTGATCATCCTCAAAAATGGCGAAGAATTATGAACTGACGTTGCTTTGTCAGTCTGTCAGCTGAGCTTTGCCTTTAAAGGTTTCCGACAATGCCTGAGTAGTGTATGCAGGGAAGAAAAAGTGCTGCTGCAGGAATGGAGTGCCTACCTAACTAACTTCACTGCGCAAGTGAAGTGAACGGACGATGATTGCTTTTGAATATTGGTCACCTCGGAACGCTATTTGCCTTTTTATATAGCCGTTGATACAATACTGAGGTTATCATCGTCCCGCGCGAGCTTTATAATCGTGTGCAATCCAAAAACGGCATCACGTCACTAGTGCTTGTCTAATGACATTTCTATTAATGGAACAGATGCGGGTAACCGGCACACTGAGATGAGACAAATGGCCTATTGAAAGGGTAATTCCCACACCGATGACAGTCTCGGTATATGGTTATCAAAAGAA
Source organism: Trichuris trichiura (assembly GCA_037903355.1). Classification (NCBI taxonomy): domain Eukaryota; kingdom Metazoa; phylum Nematoda; class Enoplea; order Trichinellida; family Trichuridae; genus Trichuris; species Trichuris trichiura. The sequence goes on from JBAJFE010000011.1 coordinate 1,322,756, forward strand.
AGCTGTACTGATAGGATAATCGGTCTTTGTGACGCCAACTGCGGCATCTGTTTGTCATTGAATGAAAATGATCAAGTCGTTTGCTTTGCCGACTGCCAAGGCGAACTGCCTTTCAGCTGTCTCTAAGGCCTTCAGGTTGAAAAGGACGAAGGAGCTCTATATGCTTAGCCTTACCTGCTGCTTAAGCCATTGGGTTCTTTATGATAATTTTTTACCGTGCACTGCTACGCTTGATTACTCCAATGAAAAGGTGGTACTACCTTAGGCAAAGTTGGTCCAGCGCACAGTGCTGAGGGCGGGCGGTATCCTTAGCGGGACGTCATGCTCATCCTCAGGTGTTTGTCCATCCACTTGCACTTATTCGCTGTTGGTGTCAGTGCCGACCTATTGTTGAAATGAAGTATGCAGTTTCGCATGCCGTACCATGAAAAACAATTGACGGCGAACCCTGTTCGTCCCAAGCGAATGTGTTTCTGTTTACGTTGTTGTTGGTTATCGAGTCGAGCAGGTCCCTGCTACCGGCGCACACACGTACACATAAGCCTTCAAGCAGCTAACAGCGTCGCCACCTTTGACGAAGACGGCCGTTGGGTGCCTGTCCGGCATGCGCGTCACGTACTAGTACGTAACTCGCCGGTGACAGGCGCTGGAGGCGATCTTCTTTTCTGACCAAAAAGCGGCATTTCTTCGTTGGAGCGCCTTTCAAGACGAAAAGGAAAAAAGACCATTGCTTGTGGCCGATGTTAGCCAGTGTTGCCTGGTGTTCTAAATTTCTATTGGAAAATGTGGCAAATGGGAAACCTTTTTTTTAAGGAGGACAAAAGTCCAACTTTTCTGAAAAGCACACCATCTTAACCCGCTAGTGACGTCAATTCGTGTTTGCACGCCAGCTGTATGCTCTTTTGCCTGATAGGTTCCCGACCCATGCATGCGGTTAACATTGTGCTACCGTTATAACTCATTTTCACAGAAACGAACAAGTGTACTTTTCATTAAGTAGCATAGGTACGCTTGTATTCAGCGCAGGTAGAAAAATGGTTGCCTTTACATTGGCCCAGATCGGTTCGGCAAAGCGACAACCGTCAGTTATACATTTTTGGAGCGGGTCAAATGTCCTTACCAATGGAAACATTTGCTATTGGACCAAAGGCATTGAAAGGGGAAAGAGAATCAAGCTTACCTGGAGCTGGTACTCACGCGCGCCGTTTTGATGCGTTGGAAGATGACGTTGGCTTAGCCATCTCTTTGTAGTCCCCTTGTTCGAGCCTGCAAAGCTCAGCGAAGGCCAGAAATTGGCAGCTGATGGCAGCACGCTTCGTTAGACAAGCTCAAACCACCCAGCTGGCGCCATCTGTTGGAGAAACATTTCTCTGGGCAGCCAAAGTCCGGTCCGTTCTTGAACCGTAGAACTGCCGTTTGCCTGCAGGCTGGCACGGAGGAATGCGCGACGAGAGGTTAAAACCGGATCGTGCTTTTATTTTAGTCCAGGACCCCAACGCTGCAAGATGTAGAAGCAGTTCGCGCGCCCGACCTGTCGCTTCAGTTACTGTTACATAGCTATTGAGGACATCTGGTTTCCGGAGAAGCAAAGAATGGACTGAATAATAGTAATGATATCACACCTCTTTTTGTTCCTACTGCTGCTACTTTCCGGCGATGCTTGCAAGGGGCTTATTGTTAGCACCGCTTAATGCTGCAATCCTTCGTCCGTCCGTTCTGCTACTGGCCGACTCGTTGACCCGGCTAACAGATATAACGTATGGTGAAAAGTTTCACTGACTCTGTCCGGGAGACGTTCAGCGCCAATAAGGCTGCGACCCGTAAAGGGATGTTGCGCCAGCACTGCAATCCTTTTCATAAGCGTCTTCGAGACGGAAGAAGCGCTACAATTTGTCATCTGTCATGGGAGAAATTGACTTGCTTAAGGTGATTCGAAGGACGACACCCAAACAGATGTTCAGTACTATTTCCTTGCGACCTTTTGCAACGAAAGCGCTTTTGCGGTTCGCGATTGGTCAAAACAGGCTGTACCGCTAACAGCATGGCAAATGGGACTGTTCCAAAGACGAAGTTGTTCATTTACTTTGTCTAACTGGTCGTCTTCCTTGTGCATTGGGAATGAGTAGTTTTTGGGCGCACGAAAAAGCTGGAAGTGATCTTAGCCGAAAATGAGACGAATTCTTTTTCGACAAGATTTATTAATATATGTTAGTTTTTTGCAAAGTGATCTTAAGCGGAAGCGACGGTTAATCTACCGTTATAGTTAATCGATGGCAAATATCTTCGGAATTTGCGCTTTCCGGGTATGGATCGCGTCAACCATTATTAGTGAAAGTGCTCTGAACTGAAAATGTCAGCTACTGCGAAGAACCATTGGCACGTGGTCGTGACCTTTTTAGGCCGGCGAGCGTGCGATTACCGTTGATCGTTGAATGGCAAGTCGGAAAGTGCGAGAAGGAATTTAAATTATTCGTTCCATCTGGTCTGCCGCCCTGCACAGGTATTTTATTTACCATTGCAATTTGAAACCGGAACAGAGTGACCACTGGGACAGGGCTGTCTTGTCGTCAGATACGGGGTCGGTCGCATGGGACGTACAGGCCAGAAAAATACAACATTTCTTACAGTTAGAAGTTTATCAGTCTTTTCTTGCATCGTTTCACCAAAGGCGGTTCAAATTACTTTTTTCTTTCAATTGTCCGTTGCAAAAAGTTTCGTGCAATTGTCACCCCGTTCGTAGTTAACTGAGCGGTTTTTAAACCTTAAGTAATTCACTTTGGCTGAAAACGGTACGCGGTTTGGAAGCCTGTTTTGACTTGTTTGGATACGTTCCCCTCTTGGGCAGCGCAAAGTTGAATAGATAAATAATGTACCAACTTACTACTTGCTTCGGTAGCCTTATTAGCAGTAGTTGCAAGCACCACTCTTCCGCATGCTGCCATGTGAAATGTGCGACGATTACGATTCCTAGCAATGATCGCTGTTGGCTTTGCTATTTATGTTGTTTACCTTATCTGTAGTCTTTGTACTTGATCTGGAATCATGATTGGAAAGCATGGGCAGTAAATGGAAAGACAGAGTGCTTTTGTTGGCTCTTGTATGCCTTCAGATTTCAATGGCCATTTGGAGCTGTGTGCCTAACTTTGCCAGCTTTGACGAAGAAACCGAGTGGCCTACGTTAAAAAATCATTTCGGACCGCTTCGACCTCTTCTAATTATGATCGACTTATCCACGCTTTTATGGAATGGCGTATTGTCTTTGAGCAGAGTTGGCAAATAGACGCTGCAGGGTCATTGGATACTGCTTTCGAAGTGTAGACTGGCGGATGCTCAATTCAGACTGCTTCGTAATGCACAAACATGGGCGGATTGTTGATGGAATCAATTTTGGGAAAACCTTTGCCGTTTCGTATTCCTTTGAAAATGAGACGCTCTTTTTTTGTTTTAAGCCAATTTCTTTAAGCCTTACAAATTGTTGGCGCACCAAAGCTTTTCATAGCTTTCAGCTAAGTGCGAAGGTGTGGCTTCAGATAAGTCAGGGGCAAAGTGACGCTTATTCCTACACTATGGGTCCAAGATCTCGATTCTGCTTATAGATTGGTCAATACGTGTTGGCTTCCAGTGAATTCAAACGTTGGGCTGGGTTTCAGTGTCTCTCCTAACAAAGAATGTTTTTCTTTCTGATTAGCATGTTGCTACAAACACTCTCTGCGTATAATATTCTTAAACGCTCACCTCTGTAACTTACAATAATTAGTCTTAACTACGTTAGCCGTATGTTCTTGATTGTCTTAGAGGTTACTTTGCACTTAGAGCTTCTTGCTGCGTCCCAGAAGCGGATGTAACTTCTTTTCAGTGCATTATTTGTTCCTGGTCACTGTTATGCTGAAAAAAGAGCGGCTTAGTGTTCATACTTATTATTACACATATTTGTTGTGGTGGAAAAAATAAAGCGCCCAAAACTATTAAGGAGAGTTAATTTTTGTTTGCCTAAGCTGTGAGCAAGATTTATAGCGTTGATGGCTTTGAGAGGTGTCGCGGTGAGAAATGTTCCAAATGCAGATGATGAATTTAGCAATTTCAGGTTCAACATTTTTTTGGGTTTTTCCAACTTCCCGAGCTGGTTTTCCCGTTGCCATGACGATTAGTCGGCAAAGGTAGTTACGTTGCCGCTGGCGAGGGTGTTTTCTCAAGAAACGCGCGACAGAAGATGATCGCTTTTTGACGTCAAATTTTGAGCAGCTGTTTTCAAGGTGAACCCCGTATACGGTTTTCCTGTCGCGCGCCACTTTTTTGAACTGTTCATTGTCGTTTTGGTATTACGCGATGCGCTTGCTCTCCAGCGCAGCTAGAATGAGACAAATTCGTTTCAATCTATTTCGACAGCTTTTTCAAGGATACCTTCTTAAACGTGCTCGTGCAATTGGAATAGCAGATTGAAAAGATTCTCGTAATGACTGACTTCACGGTTATGTGAACTTGTCAATGAGTTTCCTTTTTGTTTCCACGTATTGTACTTTAATTTAGAAATACGATTGTTGTCCGGGAAATTAGCGTTAGTTTATCGGTAAAATCAGTTTGCTCTTTGGAGGGAGCTCAGCCATCTTCAGCCTCATTCAAAGTCTCAACATGTCGTAGGACAAATGAAAATTTATCAAGACTATTTCTTTCTCTGCAATCTATGCGCAGTCGCCCCGAATGCGCGTGTGTTAATATCAGTTAAGCGAACGTATATGCTTGCAGTTTCCGGCGCATTATATGGATTGTGTTCAGCGGAGCGTTCGTCAAATGCCAAAGAGCGCTCGAAAATAATTCTTCAGCCATATGGCAATAACAGGTGGAACAATTAATAAGTTTTGTTGTCAATAAGGGAACAACCTTTATTTTCAACAATTTAAGACGTCTTTTGCGTTGGCTTTACTTCTCTAGGACATGTGTAAACACAGGGCGAGATTTCGCGTTGTCCTACAGTTTTGCAACGGAGCGATTAAGCCGAAACAGACTTCAACGAGTAAGCCACCCTGAATTCTGAAAAAAGGACGTGATTGGAGAAATTTCCTTGCGGCGGTACGTTGGAGGGCAGAGTTTTACGTACCGCTGCGTTTTCAAAACGTTTGTTCACCGCGCTGCAGCAGTTGTTGCTGCGACCACTTTCTTGCTTTTGCTCTTCTTCAAAATAACTGCTTGGTACTTTGAAGAATTTGAGTCCGTAAGGTTGCTGGCCGTGTCGCCTGACGATACGGAAAAGGCGGGCCTGCAGGCAGACAAAGGGCTACCTGCTGGCGAGCATCCAGAAGCGCTAGCCGGAGTTTGGTCAAAGTACGCTTCCAAATCGTACAGCTCTTTTGAACTGTCGTTGTCCTCAACGTTGCCTGCGGGATATTCGATTAACACTGGCTCATAGCATAGGAGCAAGTATAGCTTAGGGCCAAACATCAGTGCTAAAACTATCGTTGCGCTGCTGAACAGTTCGATCACCACCAGGGCGTCTTTGTACGGATAAGGAATTAGCAGATAGCCGGCTGTCCACGTTATCCAGACCGGCAAAAGCAACGAACATGTGTACAACAGCCATCGGGTCTCCTTGTAATTACGTTTGACGTTACGATTGACAAAACTGATGAACCAAGCGACTAGAAGCAGCAGAACTACGTAGCTGTGTGATGTTAGAAATTCGTGGTCAGTCCAACCGCATTTAGGTACTATAAAGTCGCTGTGATCGCCGGTGATAAAATGTAAGACTACCGAATTTCGAAAGATCGCCCATTGCAGGTTGAGCGCCATTTGAACGGACACTATGAAGAATAGTAGTAGCCAGTAGTTCCATTGGCTAATGTAGCCATTTATGCCGAGTGTTTCGCTGTTTCGAAGTTGAGTCGCCTTGGCAATGAGTACACCAAAGCAAACCGAGTAGGAAAATGAGTGACCGAAATGGCGTAGTCGACAGATAGCATCCGTAGGGTCGAATACGAAAAGAAAGGCTGTTGAGTACAGCATTAATACACCGCATAGCAGGCAAATTCCCAAGCTTTGATTTCCTTTGACCACGTGGCAAGCCATTTTGAATAAAATTATTCCGAAAACGCTCAAAGTAATCAACACCAAGGTGCTGTTAACTACCAGGAAAAAGTAGTTCCAGCCGAAGTTGCGCCATTGACCTGATCTTGGCGTCAACGAAGAAACTTCCGAGTTTTGAGTGGGCATAAGTATTTCTATTTCGGCCCGTCGTCCTTTCTCTCGTTCCAATCTGAAGTTCCTCTGCACGTCGTAACATCGGCACAGCGGATGTTGACAGTGAGAATTTGGTAAACGTTCAACGTTCATGTTTGCAATCTTTCCCTCAGCGGAAGCGTGTAGAACCAAAGAATCCTCTGGGGACCACTGGCCAACCTGGGAAAGAATAAAAATTTAAAAATAACAAGGAACATACACGTAGACAGAAGTAAGGTCCGTTTAAAACCTTGTTTACGGGATCGAAGCAGTGATCGATCCTTGAGAATTACAATACAAGCAAAGTTAAGGTTTATATTTCGATTACAACATCGGAACGCACTGGGTTTGGCGTTTGCACAATAAGTAATGTCTTCGGCGTTTGTGTGAAAATCACTTGAGTAATATTACTCTGACTTGTTAGTTATCGCAGTGCCCTTCAAGAAACCATGTTGCAAGCGTTACTACGGTCATTCCATTTAACCTCTTAAGTTGACTTTTCCAGGCATAAATTTTGATGTTTTCATTTTCTAGAGCAATGCTGCTTAATTCAATATTGAGACAAAAATCTTAAAGTTGTCAGGTATACCTGACAAATTCTATTATTATTATTATTATTATTCTATTTTATTTTCATGGAATTGTAAGTAATCTGTTTCAACAAAGGTCCATATTATTTTATTTCATGTATGCATAATGAACGCTTTTTTGTGTCCTGCATGAAAGCAGTTTTGCATGGGACTCAAAAAGACCGTATGAAAAACTCTTTGCACGCACACATATGCACTGAAGCTGTGTTCAATGGTTTTACGCTACGCCTTTAGCAACACCTAAGTATAAGGAAATAAACGGTCCCACACTTACCTGCCGATATTCCACTACTGGTCTGTTTACTTTAATTGTAAAACGAGTAACTTTACTAAAATTTGATTTTCGTAAGACTAAACTGTTACTACTAGAAAGCCGCGTGCTCGGATGAAATGACAAAATATAGCTTACCGGCTCGACGGCAGGTCCTTCTTTGTTCACCTGTATGTTGTACAAGGTAAATCTGTCGTGACTTTTCAAAAGGTGCAACCAGGCATTCATTGCTCGCGGGTAGCGTTGGAAGAACTCGTCGCAAAGTCCTCTAAGCTCATGACACACCTTCTTGTATATGTCATCCGTTAGAATGACCCATCCCTCCAGTGCGGCCATTAAGAATCGTTCGTACACTAGTTCGCTTGAAGTTTGCATCACCATTGGGGAGTCTTCTTCGCAACGCTTATTGAACCGTTCAACTGAGTCGTCGGAAATGGCGCAGTTCAGCAGCTCTTCCCAAAAGGCTACGAGCCAAGGTTGCGGCAGATGTTTGGGTCTTGCTTTGGAAAGAAAGCGGGCCAAACCGTCGTTGCCCGGTGCGCTTGGTTGCATGGATAGAAAGGTCCATTGTCTGGCCACATAATCTGCCATTTCTTCTGGAAATTTGTCGTTCGTGGAGGCGCTTCTTTCAAAAGAATTTTGTCGGACGAAGTCGTGCGATTGTCCTGTTAGTAGGAAAACAGTATCATCGCGAACTTTTCGGCGATTCACCTGTTTAAGGAAGCGGTTAAAATCGGCAGCCGAGGCAAACACGACAACAACAGGGTTTGAAGGCGTCATTTCAACATTCGATTGGCTTTCGCCTTTTTCGTCCGGTAAGTCGATGAAAAATACTTCGCCAATGCAAATACCTTGAGTTGAGGCGCTCGTTTCGAACATTTTAAATGCTTCCAAGGAGGCAGAATGTTGACTGGAGACCAGAACGGACAGAAGGCTCCAATTAAATTGAGTCAGTAACGAGAGCAACGCTTTGGACAAAAGTTGTGAGCTGGGCAGTATAGAAATTTCTCTAGACGAGCAAGATTCCCCTTGGCAGGAAACGGAAATGAGCGGTTGGAAAAAGCCGCCATTTTCGGTGAAAAATGTTTTCGTGGAGGAATAGCTGACATCTTCCTGACCAGTGACAAAGGCGAGGACGTCGTCGAAAGATACAGTAACGTTTTGTGAGCCAAAAGCCAAGCAGCGACGCCTCAGTTGGAGCATCGCGTCAGCAGCTTCAATCGGTGATCCACAGGAATCGACCAACAGTGCTCCCAGTCTGACATTTGGTAACAGATTGAGCCTTGAATATTTTTGTTTGACAGTTTCCAAAACGTAAACAACCGTTGCAGCGAGCGACAAATGGTCATTTGCCGTTGATGGAATGCACCTTTTGAGGGTTTCATCCCATCGGCGTAGATCAAACATGCCAACCAAGTAAACATCTCCCGGATATAGCAACCAAGTACGCTGATTATCTGCCATATCAACCAGTGAACACGTACGACACGAATGGCTACCCTTTGGACAAACCGACCTTACGGGTCGACCGTCAGGCAAAAGCAGTGGATCGTTTAGACTTAGCGCTTTTGTACTTTTGTCGTAGTTCATTACCAGCTTGTCTATGGCGCGTCCTTTCGAATCTGTGCCCATAAGCCGTCCTTCGATTTGTATATTTTCCAAGACAAGTCGGTTGTCAAAGGAGATCTCTTTTCCACGTAGTGACATTGGATCATCCGGACCAAACGTGTACCTAACCAATTTGAGGGCGTGCGTCAGTTGCTCTCCGCAGTCAGCGGTTTCGTTTTGCCCATTGCAGGCAAATATTTTGTCATCGGTTGACGTCATGCGAACCATCGCCGCTACAGCGTAAGTGGCCAAGACGGCCGCTTCGACCGTTGCACCTGTAGTGACAGCCTCTGCCAAATAGCTGTCGCCTCGATTTTTGCAATCGACGAAGCCGGGAGCATTCACCAATGTACAGTTGAACTTTGCGTGTGCGTAGGAAGCAAGCAAGGCGTATGTGCGTGAATTGCGCCTCAGAATTTCGACGAAATAATCCCTAAAGTCATCCATTTTGCTCTTCATTGGTTCCAAAAGCAGAAGCGAGAACTGCCCATTTATTTGCATTAATTGAAAACGTTGCTCATCAGACAAGGTCTGATCGTTTGTTGGTATGCCTATAATGAGCGTATTTCGCAGTCGACCGATATTCCATGTCAGCAGAGTGACAAGGTCGCGCCGATTCGACAGTATAATGATGATTTTGCTCCGTCCGCTAATCCCAAGTGAAGCAGGCACTTGGATATCAGCAGCGGTCATGCTTTCGACTAGAATGTTGGAGTCGACTAATTTCTTGCGGAATCTCTCCAGTGCATCTGCCATTACGCTGCTTTTGCAGTATATCACCGATATCCAGTTGCTGTTCATCTTTATCAGCAGTGCAGTGACTACCTGAAAGCATTAATGTTCGCTAGAAGATTCGGTAAGTAATTTGACTTCTTTTCAATCTACCTCAGCATAGTCTTCGAGCGTTGGTGCCGTGCTGAATAAGCTGTTCAGTGAAGCGTCAGACTTCATCTGAGCAGTTGCAGTCGAAAAAGTGAGCGCCGGCAGTTTTAGGCTTTTCAAAAAATGTTTGTACGTCAAATAGTTTGGCGAAATTTCAGATAATAACAAATCTAAAAACAAAATCTATACTTCGCTTGAACAGCTAGTTGTAATCTCTTAAATCTTTTGTCCTGCACTTTTTAGACGGTGGAAGTTTAAACAGTTAAGTTATTTTTTACGAGAAGGTAAACTATTAGCATGCAAAGATTACATATAATTCAAAATTGGAAAATGTAAAAGACAGGATATGAGTCAGTTATCTTTAGAGGATGTCTACTTCAAAGTCTCAGCGAAACATCGTCTCGTTGAACGTGTTTTCCTTGGAACCTTGGCTTTAGGTGATAGGCATTTATCCTTGAAGTTTCAGGAACGAAGTAAAATGTTTTCCATTCTCAATTTTTTAAAAACGCTTCTGAAGATTGGTTTTAAGTTGGCGCCAGATAACAATGAACGCATAAACATATTTGACGTTCGGTGACTAAAGTGCAAAGTTCTGGAAGCAGCGACGTACAAGCGAGGGAAGTTCCTTGGAGTATCACATTTCCTCTGATCTACGCGCGTGCATAATATCGTTTGGGTTGCCAAGAAACTGGTGAGAAACCCTTAAAGAGTATGAACCTCTAGAAGAGCGTGTAATTCTTAAGAATTTTTTTCTTGTTAATGGGCTGAGAAAATGTGAGTACTATACGCATAAACTCAGAATGGGCTGAAAAGTAGACTGAATTTACTCGATGAGTTGTACTAGTGAGGATCTATAGAGTGATGAACTGAAGTCACAGGAGCCTAGTGGTGTTGCCCGTTTTCTTTTGAAGGACAAGTGGCGCCATTGCCGATTTTGGATGACAAGAGCACTAGTAGGTCGCGACCTTGTTTCCTCTGCCAAACTGGAAGTGTGAAGTCGGCAATAGGCGTACGGACAACATCTTGGGCGGTACGAGGATCATTCGGGTAGCGCAGCATCGTTTAATGAGCACTTCTTACTTCATACGACGTTTTTGTACAAAATGGGGTGAATTGGCCTTAGAAATTTAGTCCCTACTAACGATTCGTTAAGTAGCAGCGGGTTAGTTATTTCTGCTGCAACTTAGTTTGTGAGCAGGTATTCTTTGTTGGGGTTAAAATGCCCGTTGCCGCTTATTGTTCGCGTACCAACAAAAGCAAAACAAGCGTGTATAAGTGTCTTGAATGCTCCGGCAAGTTTTTGTATGCATTTGTGCTGTCTATAGTCTTTCTGGCTCAGTAATGTGTTGACTTCACTGCGTAGGCAAGAAGTAGGCTTTACGTAATTCAGTTAAATGACAGAGGGTGGGTGAAGTCACAGGGTTCTGTTACCTTTGGCAAAATCACGTTAAAGCCTATTTCAATTTCCGTCAGAGTAGTCTACGGACGGTAATGGCAATCGCATTAGTTCGTCGCAATTGACCGTGCTGCCTAAATTGGGAGCACAATATATTTCTACGCTACTGTTTAAACGGGTCACGAAGCGCGCGTTACTTTATACTCGTTGTTGGGTCTTCTCGAAGTGGTGATAAATTTGTTCCGAAATTTTGTAACGGAACAACGAGTAGCTTTCATCAACAGGATGCTTTTCTTACTCTACTAATTTATGCGGTTCACTGGAGGAGATGAATGGACCTGGTGGTTCTTTTGTCAACTAATTTAACAGGGTGGCTTGATCGGTTGGAACCATTCCCGTACATTGCCTTTCGGTGTCCTAGCGCAGCAAGTGTTTGGCGCGAAGCGGTAGGCAAATAGGTATGCACAAATAGACTCAGTTGGAGGTGCTTACAAGTGGCAAACAGTGAAATGAAAGCATCGTTAAGAGCTGACGACGATAGCCTGCACTTAGGCATAAACAAAACGGTCAGGTATTGGAACTCAATATTCGTCTCTTGCGGACTTGAAAATAACTTACATTGCATGGTTTGATTCTCCGGCTCGTGGCAGGTTCTTTGTTCAAAATACCCGGCGGAATGGAGGAGCTTGAAGCTTTGGGTTACGAACTCATGTTCTTCGAAACAGACGCCAACAACTGACAATCCTGAAGCAAAAATTACCCATAATAGATTCCGTGTGGCGGCTTCGGGCATTCATCTGTTAATCTCCTTATAAGCGTTAGCGTATCTCAGTTTGCACCATTTCTCCTGCCCGTAAGCTGCAACGTAACTTCTTGTTCCGGAAAACTTACCAATTCTGTGATTGACATTTTGCGGATTCCTGTTCCATATGCCCAGTGCCCACTGAACGGCAAAGAGAGTGTGCACTGAATCTGCCCTGACCTGCAGGCAGTCGTCCTCGTAAAGAGGAAAAGCGGCGATAATCCGATGCTGAAATTTGGAAAGAAAAATTATACGTGAATTTCCGTGGTACTTTTAAAAAGAACTTACCTTAGCATTGGTTGGATCAATCGTAAGGGTTCGAAAGGGTGAGCACTGCGGCAACTTGGAGCCGCCGGTGATTCCTTGAACCCAACTATGGGCCAGCGGCACCAAAACGACGATCCACGCCGACAGCGGCCGCCTCATGACATGTTGTGGCGAATAACCAACTGGCAAATAAGAAAATCAAGTTATGCAAGTGTCATTCCAGACTTGCGCAGACAGAGAGAAGGACGGCAAATAGACGTTAAGTTACTGTTTGACGATACTTCTGAAGCGACTATTTGCTGAGCGTCAGGCAGGTTGACGCTTAATCTGCAGTGATAACGGACGCTGGGCCAACCAAGACCTTTTGCATTTCGCTGAAGCGGAAATGAAATAGGCAACCGTAGCTTTGTGCCTGCAGTCTCCTCTCCCTTTGCATTTTCTGCGCAGTTGAAGTGGCATCACTTTGGCAACGCTTCCGGAAAGAGGGGTTCGCAGTTCACTGAACTCGCTACAATCAGTTCAAACGAAGCTGTTGCAATTCAACCGGAGCTGCTTTGAGGAAACAGGTCGTGGCAGTGTTGCTGTGCAGTTTCTTTCAAATGCCTGTTGTCACCTTACGTTGGGTGCTCTTTTTGTCAATTTATGTGTAATGAACTCGGCCGCCGTAGTCGTTCCCGATCCCTATGAACTGTGCCCTTCTAACTGGAAAATGAAATTAGTTACGTATGTCCAGGAACTTAAGGAGTATAGTCTGACTTGCTTTGCGGAATGGTACGCATCTTCCCATCCGCGAAAAAAAGCTACAGTGGTAGTGCTGAACGTACACAAATGTCTCCATTGTTCAGATTAAAATGGTCGGTCAAAACCTTTCATTTGCCAGTGACCCTCTGCCAGTTCATGTGCCATATGGTTGATTGTTCGAAACGCTTTATGGACAACCGTTCAACAGGTCATAAAATGGCCTTGTTTTATTAGAATGGACGACGCATTGGTTGTGCCGAGAAATTAATCATTTCACTTATCCGTACGAATGACCGTGGGCAGATTATAGCCGACTGAATGTTTTACACTGCCAGTAACCATTTTCCGTTTTTCGTCAAGACAGTTGTAGCCAAGCTCAAGCTCCCCTTACTTAGAGTTCCCTGCGGGTGCCTTTGATTAGAAGTGTTGGAACTGTCTGATCCGACATTGAATCAATACTTGGAAAAATCAGTAGCTGATGCATCCGTGGCTGGATCGGAACTTGTCAACTTTACAGCCTTGTGCAGAACGCGATCCCACGCGTAGTGAATAACTGAGCATTAGCAGACTATCACTTATATGTTCTTGTATCAAATAGAAAGCTTTGGAAATGTGTTTTTAAAACAGCCTACACTTAAGCTCCCAGACATGCATTTTACTAAGGTTAAAGGATTAATGCTTTATTTCTGAGGATTAATGCTTTATTTCTCTTTATGCTTCTTAGCATTAATGCTTTATTTCTGAGAATTTGACGCAAATGTGTTTAAGTCAAAAAGCATAGTCACGGTTCTGATTTTGTGTTTGTTTAGTTTGCATGCATTTTATAAAGTTCTCAGCGAACTAGTGCAGGACCATTTAGGTTACAGAAGGGTGCGACTTACGCGAAGTGGCGAGAAGACGTCAAAAGCGTGGTTCCAACTGCTTCTAATACGCCTTTTTAGTAGCAGTTTTACCGTGCCGGTGCAGGTATTAGTTTTGACGCAGTAGCAGTGAGCGCTCAGCTTAAAAGTGTCGTCTGATGGAAAGTGGAGAATGGAAGTTGAAAAATTGCAGCTTAACTTTTGTCTCGTCGATAATAACCTCGTGGAAAATAGTGCACGAACATCACGGAATCGGGACCCCGATTTGTAGCGCAAGCAATTTTGTCAAGTGAAGTATTCATAACTTGTATTCATTGTTTCTGACAACAAGCAAATTGAATGCGTGTTCTGCGAGCGACAAGCGCTCTTTCGATAGACGGTAGAAATGAGGAAGGAGACCTATGTTTGGAAGTTGAAAAGGCGACAATCGTAGACACTTGTTATGGCCAGTGATTTCAGCTGCTGAGAGTTTTTCTGTCCTTTTGTTCGAACGAAACCACATTAATAATTGAAATAGGCTTTGATATTCGATGGTCAGATGGCATACGAAGAAACTAGTTTTCGCGCCCTGCTGCTGTAAAATAATGTATGACACCAGTTGAGAGGGCAGATTCCATTCGGTCAATCGTTTGTGACAGTTCCAGTGAAACAATTTAGTAGAGTGCGTTAAAATACCAGAGCAGACGAAACCGACTTGATAGGTGGCTTATAAATCTTCAAGAACTTCAATCTACTGCGTTTACTAAAATGAACGCTATAACAATGGCGATACGCTCTTAAGGGTGCATTAATTGCTAGCGCTGTCACCCTGGAAGAATACAAGTCGCGCACTCGTCAGTTCACTAACTTCTGAGTTTTCTTTAGTTGAACAAAAGATGTTTTATGACAAACAGTCTTCCATGTCATTTTGTTTCTAGTTGCTTCAATGAAATACAAATTGCTCTGTGTCAACCTATTGCGGCCGTTCGCATTCTATCTGCACTGGAGAACAGGGGAAGGTGTATTACTGAATATACGTTCCACCGTTTTCTTCTGAAAACCAGAGACAATTGTCTCAAAAATTACGGGCAGAAGATATTCTTGTTTGATCAACGCTCATCAGTAGTCACAGTAAAGAACTACGGATCAGTGCCTTTTCGTTTGCTAAGATCGAAATAACTTTTTTCGCGTTCTTCAATGTTCCATCGCACTATTGTGTGCTTGCTGTTCACCTTTTCTGTGTAAGTGATTTCAAAGGAGCAGTAGGACGCTGAGGGTCCTGTTATACGGTAGACATTTTTCCTTGGTCCGTTGAGCGTCAGTTAACGCTAAATAGCCGATGATTCCTGAAATATAAGATAAGCTCTTTCGAATCAACGCTTCCGTCTCTCCAGTCGACTCCATGGAACCAACACTGAAATATCTACGACAGAACCGAATGATCCATTTTACGAAGATCGAATTTGCCGTAGATTAAAATTCTGAATACTAAAATTTCTAAAGATAAATTTTTGAAAAACTGAAATGTTGAATATTTAATTTCTGGCAGCCAAATTTTAAAAATTAACTATTCCTGCTCAGAAAAAACAACGAGCTTGTCTTTCTCATCACGACTCTTTGTTGTGTTTGAGTACTGCGGGTTTGCTGTTGCATCATATGTGCATCGACGGTAAGGACAGTGCTCTGAGCTCCCCGAACAACCCTTATTCCGCTGTTATCTACTTTAGTTGCAATTTGGCGCTCCTGCAGAAACATTGGTTTCCAAAGGTGGCGTTATTTTACTTTTTCGTAATGCTCAGGTTTCACCTCAGCATAAAGCTAAGCAAAAAGCCTTGTTGTTCAAGAGGATAACACCTACGTGTTGTGGATACAGTCACACGAGCCATAATCTACCGTTGTTTTGATTTTTTTTAAACATGTAAGGTTTAAAGAAAATAACTAATTGCAATGTACAATATGGTCTAATAGTCGGTAATCACAAAACATTTCCAAATGATTTGAAAGTCAAAGAAAAGGAGGAGCTAATGGAGGTGGAAAGAAAGGTATTGGATAAATAAACAAGTAAAGAAGCAATAAAATTATGAGACAGTAATTCTAGTGGAAAATGAAAATGAAAACAAGAAAAAAATTTATCCCATAGTTTCTTATCCGATAGGCTTAAGGACATCATTACTTCACAGCCACTCACGGGTTTTTAAAAAATTTTCTCCGTATTAATGGAGCTAGTGCGTTCGTTTTGAAAACAGTTCTTAGCTGATCCTCCATTAGGAAGATTATCCATTTCCCAATTAAGAAGATTTTTAAATCCACAATTAAGTTTTCGCTACTCTAAGTTCATTCGTCTGCCTTTAGTATCATCGTAAAAAAACTGAATGAAAGGCAATGGAAGTAGAGATAGGTCAGCATGCATAGGTTTGTTAATTAGCTACAAGGTGTAGCCGAATGGCATCGAAAAAATAAACAAATGGGAAAGAAAATGTTACACAAAACTTGAGGAACGCTTAAGTAACGTTCTATAGGTCCATTTCAATATAGAGTCAATAATATTATTTATATATTGAGAGTTCACTGAAACCTGAAGCATTCATATTCGACATGTTTCTAATTGTTTGTGCCTGCCTAGGTTTTTCGTGCGTTTCAGAAGAATCTGCCAAGTGAACGATGTGAACGAAGGATAATGGGATAATGTTCACGATGAGGATAATGTGGAGGATAATGTTCACGATGACGCGCAAGAAGAGCAGTTCACTGAGTTCGATGCAGTTGACGAAGACGAAGTCGAAGAAAACAATTCAGCTGCTACAGCAGATGTAGTTATGAGAAATAATGGGGGCATTGAAGGCGATTTCGACGAAGAAATTGGCCAGTTCACCGATAATTACGATTATGACTCCGTCTTTTTTAATTCGATTGGCCATCAGCGTCAACCTACTCGTCGTGGTTCTTGGAACATTTAATTCCCAGTTGTTATTTATAATTTTCTAGCCGACATGCAGAACGAATTTTAGAGCGCTAAATCTGAAGACGAGAAGTTATTTCCGTGGGCTGTCGAACTTAGTGCTATCAGCAGTATACATTTTGAATTTCGCAGATTTCAGGTAGGTTCAGCATATGTCGTCCACGCCTTTTTGGTTCTTTTTTATTAAAATTCTTTGTTTTAATCCCGTACTTTTCAGCTGTAGAACCGCGACTGTTAATGCAAACAGCGTGTTCTCTTACATGGAAACGTTTTTCTGTATAATCGGTTGAAATTTCACGTATACAACAGCGTAAATGATGGCGATTTTAAAATTACTTTTATATGCTTTTAATATTCAGAACAAATTCTCATGATACGAAAACTATCTTATTCGTCCACTAACATCTTTGACCAGTCACCGTAAACTACGCATTCAGTGTGCTAAGAAAATTAAGTCGACGCTGTAGCGTATTAATATTTTTCACTGACAGTGTTTCAGTTAATTGCTGTTATGTTTAACTAACTGAAAGTGATTGTTTTGTTAAAATGGTAATCAGGCAGTTTTTCAGATCGTTCACAACGGCAACGAGTATTTCGTTGAAGTGATTGACAAGGTAAGCTTTGAACTTGTTGATCCTGCGTATATGATTTTCCAAATGAAAAACGTTTCGATATCAGAAAGCTTCTTTGCCTTTCCTCCTTAACTTCTCTCGCGTTTTTCTTCTCTTTGTTGACGGGACACACACACACACAAAAGATTACTTGTAATTGGGCTTGCAACATTACATATAATTATATTGATAAAGACTATAAAGTGTAGTTTGAGAACATTGGTAGAAATACTGTAATTCGAATTAAAAGCTGTTAAGCGAAAGTATGAAGAATGGCTAAGTGACAGTCCGTAGGCGCACAATGATACAGAGCGCAGGTAGTGTTAATATTAGCGTATTGTTAATAATTTGAGCCCACCATTGTTAGTTATTTGTTTATACGTCAACAAGCCCTTTGCTTTTGTTGTGTTTTGGTGGAAAGAGTTGCTTGTTCAACGTGAGCGATTTTGCAAGTCGATAACCTAAAGTGCAGTGATTAACAAAAAGTTGCTTCCTATCTTTCTTTCCAGTCTTAGTTTCTTATTTTCACGTAACATTATTTGTTTGCATATGCACTGTTTCTATTGATAGTACTGAAACAGTCGTAAGCCTTGTTTAAGCTGTCATTAGGAAGTGCAAAATAAATGCACACCAGTTATTAATTTCACAATTCAAAGTGCTGCTAACCGGTTCGTTACTCTATCAGCATTCTAAACACTGTGCTCATCTATTCTTGGTAATCGTGAGAAAGTTTTATGGAAATATCGTGAGGTATATCTGTTATTGTACATGGCACGGCAGGAAAGTTTCCTTTAAGACACTCAATCTTCATTATCGAAATGCACTGTTCTTCCACTATAAGTGAAATTCCATCAGCACGTAAAGGAACGTGAATATCCGTTCTTGATTGTACGTCACAGTATCACAAACCTTTCTCAGCTATTGTATCCTTTCTGCCTCGCATGATTATCACTCAGAAACATTTTAACCTTTACGCTTTGGTAGAGGCGATCTAAAGATGCCTATTAGATACTGATTCCTCTTTTGTGCAAACCTTGCTGTATCTTTTTTAGTGCTTTTCGGAACGTTATCCACTACTGAAAAGATTCTTGCTACATATTCAATTACTGTTTCGTCAAGGGCACTTTTATTATGGTGAAAACCCGTTATGTTTGAACATTTTTGTGTCCGGAGCTTTTGGGTTCTAATCTAGATCTGTTAAGTGCACTTCTCAAATACACATGTGGTTTTCATCGTAATAAAAGTTTTACAAACGGTTACGCATTCAAAACGCAGTACAGCATAGTGACTTTTCAGTTCCAATCGTCAGTTTTTCCCCGTCCTTGTTTCTGCAATTATCATAGCGTAGTTTCTTTTGTTAAATCTAGGCTGCTTGCTTATCAACAGTGTTGAAACAACCATGAACGTTTCATCATTTTCGAATAGAATAATGAAACAAAAATGACTAGCCTTAGTAGTCTCGTAATTCATAGTTGCAGCAAAAGACTCATTGTCTCTCCATTTCAAAAGATATCTCCATTTATCAATGACACTCTGAAGTTCTGGAAGAATCCCATTAGTCAGGTGTTCAGTTATATTAATATTCGTCAGAGGAAGAAACGCAGCTAAAAGTGCTTTATTTCAGAACAATATTTACTCTAAATTGAATAGGTTAAGCAGGTGCATATCGGTCTCAGATAAAGTTAGCCTGTTTGCGCCAAAATAGCTAATACCGAAAACAGACTTCGCCAATTTTAAAAATGGCGATAGAACGCCAGAAAGAAGATAATTCAAATTATGAGCTTAATAAACGTCTCAGAGCGTTAGCACAATCTTATTGATCTCTCCTATTAGGAAAGACTCACTCGCAACACAGTTTATGGCGCAGCCTTGTTTCTTGCTGACGCTCCATTCTTTTTCAACATACGTAGTGCAATTAGACGTCGTAGAAATACTGAGCATAGCTTTAAAGGGCTTTCCAAACGTTAACGTTGTGAAAATTTCAGCTGAAAAATTTCTGCTAGGAAGTTTGCACAGTTATTGTTCACACTAAAAATCAAAAATATAGTGCTGATAAAATGTTTCTGCGCAATAATTGAAGTGCCTCAGTTCGTGGCGAATCAATTCTTTCTAACATGTATGATATACATGAATATCGAGATTACTGCTTGAGAATACTTTATTAACCCAGTTGCCATATTGAACACTTAACTCTTTTTAAGGAATGCATAAACGTTCGTCCAAAATTTGGTTTCTAATAACAACACGTTCGTTCCGTAAGTGAAAGTTTCGAACGTTTCCGAAAAGTGTAGTTATTGACGTTATCTAGTTTTGGTTTCATATTCTTTTTATTTCTTTGTGAGAGAATGGGTACTGTCGCTACGCAGTCGCCAACTTATCACTGCACCACGGGGCCACACCGCGCATCCCACCATGCACCCACACCACACTGCTCCACACCACACCATACTGCGCCACTCCGCGCCACGCTCCGCCCCGCCACACCGCGCACCCCACGCCCCGCCACTCCGCGCCACTCCGCGCCACGTCGCGCCCCGCCAATCCCCGCCCTACCCCGCCACGCCACGCCACGCCACGCCACTCCCCGCCCCACCCCGCCACGCCACGCCACGCCACGCCACTCCCCGCCCCGCCACACCGCGCACCCCACGCCACACCGCGCCCCGCCACGCCACGTCGCGCCCCGCCCTACCCCGCCACGCCACGCCACGCCACTCCCCGCCCTACCCCGCCACGCCACGCCACGCCACGCCACGCCACGCCACGCCACGCCACGCCACTCCCCGCGCCGCCCCGCCACACCGCGCACCCCACGCCACACCGCGCCCCGCCACTCCGCGCCACGCCACGTCGCGCCCCGCCAATCCCCGCCACGCCACGCCACGCCACTCCCCGCCCCGCCCCGCCACTCCCCGCGCCGCCCCGCCACGCCACTCCCCGCGCACCCTACGCCACACCGCGCCCCGCCACTCCGCGCCACGCAACGCCACGCCACGCCACGCCACACTGCGCCATTGCATACTGTACCACACCACAACACAACACGGCGCACCACGCATGCTCTGCAGCACGTTACAGCACCCAGTCCACACGCACACAGAACATACACCAGAAACGAGCAAAGGCGACTGCTGAGCAGTCTGTCCATGTTATATACGGTAAAAATCAGTCTTACGCAAATTAATGACTGACCTTTTGTATTTTGCTCCAAGTGGCTTAGAAGCACAAATTGACGTTGAATCTTCAATTAGCTACTTCATTTTAGGAAATGAATCGACTTACTTCCTGCTACAGTTCGTTTACTTTGGGTAAGTACTATTGCTGTTATGTTTACGATGAGGAAAGCTATGCAAATTAGCTGGCCCTGATTAATGCTGTTTATAGTACAATTTATGTAAGCATTTAGAACATACCGTAGTCAGATTTGTGAAATAATGAAATAAAACCAATATTTCTATCATTTATCCGTTGACCGTAATAAAAACAATATAAGTTCCATCATTGCCGAAAGTACCATTCCTTATATCCTAAACCAAAAATTCCTCATTACTTCAATATCGTGTGATAAAAATTTAGAATTAATTGATAATAAATTGGCTATATATGCACAGTTAAATTCTACAGAAGCAAACAATTCAGGCTGTTTAAGATGATATTGAACTGATCAGTGTTGCATCCTTTTTTCGTGTAAACATTAACGGGTTGTTCGTCTTTCTGATTATTCATATAATCTCTTTATTACGTTGTCTGTAAAGTAAATTTCCGTTTCCTTACGCTAATAAATTCTAATTGAGTCAATACTGACCAGTTAGCACATCGTCGTCAGCAGTTCTCTTCTTTCTGTGATTTCTCATCAAGCGCTCTTTTCACTCTGAAACATTTTAACGTCTATAGTTTTCTATGATCAGCTTGAAAATTTTAAAGCAATAGCTGTTCAGCACATGTTTCAATATGTGCTAAATAAAAGAATACCTCACTTTAATCTGAAGTTTCAATCTCATAGGAGCAGTTATCTTTGTTGAAATTGAAAAGATATGTGAACGCCAATTCCAACGATACGCACTGAAAATGTTTGAGAAATAATTTGTTTGCATCTTTTAGAAATTTTTTTTCAAAATAGCGTTTACTGGCGTCCTGTTCGTATAACTTGTTCAATTTCATCACGGATGCAGAAATGCAAAACTAAGAATGGTGGTAAAGATTAAGGAAGGTTAATTAAGGTTTATACTCTTGGTAGCAAATAAAATTTGTGCGAAATATTTCTTGTTAAGAAAAATGGAACAGAACAGCAGTTGACGGTGAGAAAAAGAACTGGTGAACATATTCCTCTTTTGGTACATCTCATCAGATAAAACCACTAGCAATACTGCTTTCTCATCTCAGTGTGCGGTCATGCAGATTAGGCGCCGTTATCCACTTCTGTGGATAAAGTAACCACGTTTTAGCAAGTCGAATAAGCGTGATTAGCATTTTGTATTCAGATCTGTAGAATTGCTAAATGGTTGCGTGGAAGAATTAGAATGAAACAAAGAAAGCACTTCGACTTTGGCCCATCACTTTTACATGTGTGCATGTCACGGCAAGAGGAGAAGACGGTATTGCCCAAATCCATTGGGACATTTGTATATTGCCCAAATCCAATGGAGTAATATGTTGGTTTCAGATTTATCGTTCCAGCTTCATGTCTTCATCGACCATTGTTCTGTGAAAGATAAGTACATTCTAATAAATTGAATTTGTGTAAGAAAAATTCTACTTTTTTTCAAACTGGACAATTACTTAATGAGCGACTGCGCATTTGCCGACAGCAGCACCTGGCAAGTCCTGAATGCTCTGATTGAAGAAAGAACTTGTTGCTGTAATTAGTAAAAGTTTTATGCTGTCATTTTGCGTCATTTTGTGAATGAAATATCAAGTAACGCGTGTTTTCTGTCGCACTTGACGAGGTTTATGGTTCCTGCTTAGGACCGATGACCACGGATGGATAACCGCAACCTTCGTACGCGAAGAAAGCAGAGCGAAGAAGCACAAGCCCAACAACTGAAGCAACGACAACAACAACATGGTGAGAGAAGGCAGTATGGGTTTCAGCATGCATACGGGCTCACATCCAATCTAAGGAATAGGCGGGATAGGTATTGGTTTCTTGGGAGGGAGGTAGATGAGATATATTTTACTTGAAATAAGCTGTATGCAAACGGTAGGTTCCTCCTCCGCCGCCCCTTAAAAAAATAAGGGGTGGGGTTGAGTGCTGTCCGAACAGATTAGGTCTCGACGACAATGTTACGTCATGCATGTGATCTTTTCACATGTGTTGCCTGTCCGTTGTCGTGTGTCCCGTGCCCAATGTGAGAACTAAGGACAGTAGAACGTGGTTAGCAGACAGCAGTCAATGGCACTGGACAGTGCACACTGAAATAAGTGCATAAACTGCAGCGATGTACCTCATGTAGAACAAGGTAATGGGAATGAGTAGCAGGATGTAGTAGGAGTGTTGCTGTACTACCCCACTCTGTGTGCGGGAAAATGACGTGTGAAAAGAACAGCATAAGTTCGTTTGTATGGGTTCATGACAAAGTAAGACATAACGCAGTAAGTGAGCTGGAAAAGTTCTAGGTTGTGGTATCTGTGAAATACCCTTTCTGAGTACCTTGTGAGGTTAAGAAGTGTTGTGTAGGAGAGCGCAGCAGTGGGATTGACTTTTAGTTGAACACTGAGAACGCTCCTAAGGATTGTCTTACGGTCGCTTCTATCTTTGGTCCTTTCTGAGATAGCTTTCCACGAAAGCTTCCATTTCCCCCTTCGTTGATTTTCACAGTTTGGTGCGAATAAACGTTTTCACCTGTGGGGTAGCAAAATGATCGAGCAGCCGACCCCATATCTGAATACGGATAGGCAAGTAAACTTAGCAATAAACCGTCAAGCTTTTAACAGTTATTCGGATTGGGAATGAAATTTATAAATTGCTTTCAAGTTAGAGCACCCCTCACATTATAAACAACACCATCTCAAGGAACGGTTCACAAAAGCTAAGTGCCTTCCAAAAAATGGATTTTGTATGTACAGTATTTGTTGTTCACAGAAATAACAGAATCATCATATGGATGGTTAGAAAAACAGAAAAGAAGCGGACTTGATATAAAGAACTAATAACAAAGTTGATCTTGAAAACCGGTACTTCGTAACGTGACGGTGGATTTTTTTTATCTTCAATGCGGTTTTGTCTAGCCCGTTGATAAAGTCCGAAATCAAACCGAAGCAAATGTCCTGCCAACGGATGAATGAGCAATTATTAAGGAAAAATTTAGAACAAGTACTTAACAGATTCGGAGCTTTCGGTACCAGCCTTGTCCCTTCGTCCCGCCTTAGGTTGGACCATCCGTTGGTAGGACATTTGCTTCGGTTTGATTTCAGACTTTATCAACGAGCTAGACAAAACCGTATTGAAGATATGAAAATATACAAAGTTATGGTCTCAGTTTGCCTCCATTGAAGCACAGTGTCGTTACTGCGTGTTTTGAAAGGAGGAAATGGTTTTTTACAGAATAGAATTTGTAGATGACGTTCTTGTTGTTCAGCAAAAGCATATGCAAATGCGAAGAAATGCTGGTGGAAGATTAAACCGCCATAAAAGGTAAGAACCAAAGTTATACAGTTTTGGGTAAACTAAAAGTAACGTTTCAGACATTCTTGCCGGAGGGAATTGATTCGAGCATTTGTAAATATTCGAAGGAGGTCGAATTTGCTCGTCAAATAGAAAAGAAAGGTAATAGTACCGAAAATCAATATAATATGGCCTGAGGGAAACTGCTCCTATGAAATGCAAACACGAATATCAGGTTAAATCGTTCATTGGCTGGGTTAACGTAAACGTTTCGTGTTATCTTTGTTACATCAGATATCAGATAACGACTGTTGATAGGCGCTGTCTGAGTTGCGAACTGTTAGATCATCATTAATTTTTGTGCACTGATATTGTGTGCGGTCAGCTACAGCGTTAGTCTGAGACATAGCAACAAAATAATATTATATTCGTGAACTGGTAAGTTGAATAGTTCTACGCTTCAGACTTATTGTAGATTAGTTGATGAGCAACCGCATCCAACGATCGAAGAAGCATAATTGAAAAGAATGATGAACACGGAAATGTTAAGAAGATGTTGATGAGACAATGTGAATCCAAGTGTTGGAATGGAACACAAGCGACACGAATAATGGATGAAGTGGCTAAGATTTGGTAAGTACAAATCGGAAATATGCAATTTCAACTCGTACCCAATGCACATCGTTGTTAACCATAGAAAAAGATCTTCATTTCCACAAGAATACTATTTTGGCAAATTCTGCATTAAGATCTTTTGCATTATGTTAAAACAAAAGCGTTTTCGGCAGTGTGAAAAATTATGAATTATTTTCTCGGCGAAGAACATTTTTTCATCCAGCAAAACAGCTCACTTAGATTGCTACAGTGTGTATTTTGCATTAGCACCGAAAGTTCTTATCATTTCGCTTGAGGGAGACTGTTCCGAAAAAATGTGAGCAAGAAAATCAGGTCAAATCACTCTTCAGTCACGTTAGAATAAGCGCTTCATGTTTATCTCGTTACGCTGCAAATCAGATAACGGCCGTCGTTAGCTGCTGTCTGATTTGCATACTGTTAGTTCGTTATCACTGCGTTCCTACTAATATCACGAGCCCTATACTATAGCATTAAATTGAGCAATAACTACAAAATCCTACAATTCATCAATTGGTTAGTTGAATAGTTCTGTGCTTCGCGCGTAAGAATGGACAAAGCAAAAAACATTCAATTGCTCCTTGCACTCTGGACGTAAAACGTTGTGCCAACCAACCAACCAAACCAACGAACCAGAACATTTTTGGTGGCTTTCTAAAGAAGCATAACAGAAAGCGCTGATGACATTCGAAGTGATGAGGAAACGTATATGAAACTGAAAGTGAATCTGAACTGTTGGAATGGAACACAAATTACACAAAGAATTAATGATCTGGCAAAAGGTGGTAAGCGGATCCTCAAAACATACACTTTCTGGTGATGTACACCGGACATTTTCGTCCATCACAGTACAAGTTCTTCATTCCCATGTAAGTATCATATTGGCAAATTCTGCGGTAAGATGTCCTGCATTACCTTAAAACAAACCAGCTTTCAGAAGTTTAACAGATCATAAAATATTTTTGGGAGCGAAGAACATTAGCTCATCCAGCAGAATATTTCATTTAGACGATTACATCACATGTTTTACATGCTCAGTTTGGCTATGAAATATAAAATCAAAAGGAGATGTGCCAGTTAAGCTGCTAACGTAAAACTGATTCGAGTTGTCCGCTTTCTTTTGAAAGGGTTTGATAAATCATTGTGTCATTTTCTACTAATAACTGCCCATCCATTCTTCGGTAGGGCGTTCAATTTCAGAAGCAAGTTAACTTCTACGAAGAAACGAACAGCATGAGATTCCACTGGTAAGTAGTGTTCTTGTACGCATGCTTCGTGTTAACAGCGCTCCATACATGCAATTATGGCACTGCACGACATATAACCAGCACAGAGAGTGTCTAGTGGGATACACAAGTATAGATTGATAGTACTTGAAAGGGAGGATCTCTCTTCGATCAAATTGGCTGTTTTTGCAAGTTCTGTCCATCATATACATGGACCATAGTAAAAGATGGAGGCTTTCTACTGGTATGGATCCAATGCATTCGATGTGCGGTTTTCTCCTGCCTACGCCACGACACGGCAGTAAGTGGTGCCTCTCAGATAAACCCTGCGCACATAGACCTCTAACACGTATATGATACAACCTTACTGTCTTCATGTCTGTCACGCATGCATAGACATTATATCATGAGAAATAGTCACACTACTGAGGTACTCTCCGTCCATGAAAGCGATACATTTTCTGCGGAACGATATCTTAGCATGAAAGAACCACTTCACATGCTCTTTGTGAACCTAAAGTGTGTCTACAATATCGCTGCACGAAATCGAATCATGCTTTTACTGTCTTCTGGACCCTAGTATTCTCTTATGTATTCACATCAGAGAAGGATAGAAAGTTACTGCGCTGGCACCCTCCCTTGAACTGAAAATGTGTGCATGTCAGTCTAACAGAGGGAAACAGCGGGACATCTACTATTCGCACGTCGAAAGCATGATTCCTGTATGTATGACTATCATAGGATAATGAGAAATCATTTCACTGACCTGATAACCAGGCATAGAAGCTATGACCTCTGCACGCATTCTGCAGAGGAAATTCCAGAAATCAGATCAAAACAAAGGATGCAGTTCCTTTCTCTCGGACAAA
This sequence comes from Trichuris trichiura, assembly GCA_037903355.1. Taxonomy (NCBI): domain Eukaryota; kingdom Metazoa; phylum Nematoda; class Enoplea; order Trichinellida; family Trichuridae; genus Trichuris; species Trichuris trichiura. Next base: position 1,349,264 of record JBAJFE010000011.1, read on the forward strand.
TTCTTATGTCGTTTTCCACCAATAACAGCCATCCCTTACAATGGCAAGGCATTCAATTGCAAAAGCAAACCGACTTGTAAGAAGAATTCCACTGGTAGGAAATGCTGTTCGATGCATCCTTGAAGTATTCTTTCGTTGTTTTGACACCGTAAATTTGTCTGACACCCTCACATGTTGTGTCACGGCGTGAAGTAAGGTCAGAGTTATAAGTTTCAGCTGTAAATGCCTCTCATCTTCAGCATCCACGCACACTATAGTACGACAGGGGTCCTTGCATGTATATATACATATATATATACTGCGCATGCACGAAAGCTATGACTCACGCGTATAGGAGCAGTTGAACTGGCATATTTCAAAGTTGAATGCCTGGTTTCGGGTGCAGAGGTTTTCATTAGAGAAGGTACGGTATGGAACGTGACCGGTTTGTGGTAAAGTGCCTTAAATCATCTGAAAATGTACAACAACTTCATTCACGAAACCTTTGCCATGAAGCCGTGTCCATACAAAGAAAATTCAAACAAGCAGTTTGCACAGCGTCTAATAACAATATGCATTGTGACTATGGAAGTGACATCAGCTAAGCCTGGACTAACTTACCGAAGCAAAAGTAAAATGAGGACAAAAATTGAAGAAGCAGTGTTCATTGAGCACACTACGAACATGAGTTGAAACTGTGGCCATGGACCTCACAGTGCACAAAAACAATATGAGCTATGACTATGGAAATGACATCAGCTACATCTGAACTCACTGAGTCAATTACAAATTGTTCTAACTTTTTTGTAGCGGTTAGCCCGTTTTTTAATTAACGTTTAATGCATAAACGTTTGAAGCGAAGCTTTCAGGCCTCGGGGTGGCCCGTCTTCAGCGCACTTTGTGCCGCTCATCGGGTCGGTCTTTGTGTTAGCAAGCTGCTCCATCCGACCGACCTTGGCGCAGACCGCAGCTCTCAGGTCTATCTTGACCCGTCAGGCCTTGGTACCACCTAGTCAGTCAGACTTCGCAGCGAGCACCCAACAGACTTTCCACGACGGCAGCACACTAACGATGGCAGTCGACGACAACAATACCGCCAGCCTTGCTGTGGCAGATAACGCTCTACCGACGGCGCCAAACGTTAGCGGTTACCATACGCGCTCGTAGCAAGGGTTCGTCGTCGTTCGACGGCAGCAGCAGTCGACGATGACGACACTACCCCGTCTTGCTGCGGAGGACAACGCTCGAGTTTTAAATGATGGCAAAAAAATCAACAAGCAGTGTTCACACTACGCAATAACAGCATAAATTTTGACTACGGCTGTGGAGACGTTGGGTTCATAATATTAGTATGAATTATCACTGTGAAAGTGACGGCTGGTACACCTGTACTCTTTAATAGATCAGTCCTGAAAAATGATGACAGAAAGCAAAGAAATATTGTTTCTGTGGCTACTTTAGCAATATGGTCTATGACTTTGGAAGCGATTTAAGCGACACTTTGACTAGGTTAATGTATCAATATTGAAGTGTTGACAAAGAAACTAAAGTACTATTCAGTGGGCACAACCTGATTAGAAATTAAGACTATCGCTATTGACTTTGCTGGACACAACAAAGTTATGAGTTATGACTATGGATGTGGCATCAGATGCGCTAGGACATCTGAAAAATTAATAGAAAAATGGGCATGTTAATATATTTCAAATTATGACTATGGCCATATACCTCGCTTGGTAGAAGAACGTAACGAATTTTGACCATGAAGGTGGTACGAGATACACTTACAGTCTGTTCATAACGCTGAACCAATGTTGCTCATATCGCAAAAAGAAAAGACCATGTTTCTACAAAAAAAAGAGCAAGAAAAATATGACTAATGGAAAAGATTAATATTTCAAGAGCTGATGCATTATAAAGCGAGGGCTCCGGAAAAAATGAAGAGAGATGCTCGAAGAAGACTGAAAAATGAAAATCACAAATAAAAAACAGATCACCAAGAACAACGACAGGCATCACAGCAATGTGGTAGGTTTAAAAAGAAGAGAGCAGTCAATAGCGAAACCGACTTGGAACTACACGCTGTGCACTATAATCCTGTCAAGGTTTTCCTTTCCTGCTTGGACGCTGACTATGGGAATTGTGGCTCCCAAAAGAAACTTGTTTTCTTTTCACATGTCTGAAGTTCTGCTATACAATGGGCATACCATACCGTACCATCTATAATGAATACCTTTAGCATGTTGGCCATCGATAGTAGGCATGCCTCCTGCACCTGCAGCAATTATACTATGAGCAATCATACCATTGGCATGGAACTATTCAGCGAAAGTGTACTCGTAAATGTAAAAATGTCATTACTATGAGATAACGTCATACCACTCGGGTGCCTCTTCTAAGTATCTAACTTGTATGTGAAGGGTGGTTGGTGCTAGTGCTTGTCATTTGACTCTCACAGGGTCTTAGCATGTAGGAATAGTACCGCTCACATGGTGCTCGCAATGCAAGCTTTGAGCCCTCTACAGAGGGAAATGCCTTAGCGTGCAAGAATCACTCTATCCGGTCCTTGTCGACCGGCGGTGTGATTGCAATATCGTTGCACGAAAATGAACACTTCGGCGTTTCGCATGCCTTCTGCGCATGGTCTTTTACGGGTGCTTGTCTATACGTATCATAGAAGAATTGAAAATTACCGCCCTGGCATCCTTTGTTCAACTGAAAAGGCGACTTCTGCACGCATTCCGTAAATTAAATCCGCGATGCAAAAGCGAAAAAATCAATTCGATTTGTTCTATCCTTCTTTGTCTGACACAAATCTTTTATGTCGTTTCCCACTAATAACCGCCCATCCGTACGTTGGCGACGCACTCGATTGACGACAGAAATTGACTTACAAGAAGAATTGCACAAGTTGGAACTCAAGCGGTAAGCAATGTTGTTAAACGCATATTTCAAGTATTCTTTCCTTATTTTGACACCATAAAATCTTTAGGATGGCAGTCAGCCAATAGAATTATTTGTGTGACACCCGCATGTGTTCGATGTTGACGTAAAATAAGGTCAGAGATCTTAGGGTTAGCCTATAAGTGCCTACCATCTCCAACATCCGCGCTCACTATAATACGACAGGGAGTTCTTGCATATGTATGCTGCGTACGCACGAAAGCCATGACTCACCCCTATAGATGAGTTTGAACTGGCATTTTCCAAAGTTGAATGCCTGGCTTTGGGTAAATAGGTTTTCATTAGAGAAGGTACAGTATGGAACTTGCCGGAGTCAAGCATTCAAATCGTTTTGTAGTATTCGAGTTCGCCATTATACAAATATTTAAGTACGAATACTTTGTCATGATGCCATCTATAAGCAGAAAAATCAAAAAGTGCTGTTCACTGGGTACAATGACAATATGAACTTTCATTGTGGAAATGACATCAGCTGCACGCGGACTAACTGGATAAAGCAGTTGCAAAATGGTGACAAAAAGAAAAGAAGCAGTGTCGGTTGAGCGCATAACGAGTACGTGTTGAGACTGTGGCCATGCACCTCATTGGGCGTAGTAGCGATATCAATTATGACTGCGGAAATGAGGTTAAATAACCCTTCACTTAATTGATAAATGGATCCTAAATGACGACAAGAAAATGAAAGAAGCACTGTTCACTGTACACAAAGGAAAAATGAAAATTATGATTGTGGCTTTGGACACTGTTGTGCTCAGTAGCACTATGAACTATCATTCTGGAAGTGACATTGGGTGCACCTGGATTCTGTTGATAGGTTAGTCCTAACATGATGAGAAAGCAAAGACGCATTCTTTCTCAGCATACAATAACAATATGATCAGTGACTTATGGTAGTGGCATTAGCTGCACGTGGGCTATGTTGGTACATCAATTCTAAAATGATGACAACGAAAGCAAAGCACAATTCAGTTGGCACAAGAATATGAATTATGACTAGAAACTTTTCCTCTAAAATTTCTGCTTCTTTCAACTTGTTCTTTTAAAATAAGATTTATTGCATAAACGTTAAGTGCGAAGCTTTCCAGTCAAGTCAATGAATTGTGACAATGGATGTGACATCAGCTGCAACTGTACTAAGTTGATAAAGCAACCGTGAAATAACGATGAAATACCAAACAAGCATTGTTCATTGGGCACAGTAACAGCATAAATTATGATCTTAGTCATGGACCTCATTGGGTACAACAGCAATACGAATTATGATTATAGAAGTGAAGTCCAGTATGCTTAGACACAATTGGTAAAGGAATCGCAAAGTGATGACGAAAAGTCAAGCAAGCCATGTTAAGTGTTAACAGTAAGAATGTAAATTATAACTGTGGTTATGGACTTTACTATGTACATTGGCAATATGAATTATGGATGTGGAGGTGAGGTTTGCTACGCTTACACGCAGTTGATAAATTAATCAAAAATGGAAATAATAGTATAAATTATGGACTGTGGTCGTGCACCGCGCTGGGTACAGCAATAATATGAATTATAACTATGAGAGTGACATAAGACACGCCTGCAGTCTGTTGATAAACCTGCACGAATGCTGTTCGTATTGAGAATAGAAAAACGCGTACATTACTTCAGAAAAGAGAGCAAGAAAAACGTCACGAATACAGGAGATTGGGATTTTAAGTGGTCGCGGAATGTAAAAACACGACTCCAAAAGACAAGCACAAAGGCAAACATGAAGAAGATCCTAAAATGAAAAACAGAACACAAAAAATGAAAACAAGCACAACAGGAATGTGGCACCTTTGGAATGAAGAGAGCAGTCAATAGCAAAACTGACTTTGAATTCCCACGCCGTGCATTTTCACCCTGACAAGGTCTTCCCTTTCCCATCAGACGATCCTGCTGGGACTTGCACCTACTGGAAGTTTCATTAATTTTCACATCTTCTGTAATGTGCCATTCTACAATCGGCAAACCATACCGTACCATGTCTAATGAATACCGCTGACATGTTGCACATCAATGGAAAGTGTAACTTTTGCATGTGCAGTAATTATAGAATGAGTCATTAGTAGAGCGTACCGCTGCAGCGAGAGTACACCTGTACATATATAGACATCGTGACGAAGAGATAAAGTCATACCACTCAGATGCCTCTCCTAAGCATTTAACTAGTATATGAAGAGTGGATGGTGCCAATACTTGTAATTTGACTCTCACATGCACAGCTTCATAGCATGCCGGAATAGTACCGCTGACATGGTGCTCGTGCATGGAAGCTATTACCTATCTACAGATAGATATCTTACCATGAAAGAAGCACTCCACACCATCCTTGTCAAGGTAAGGTGTGGTTGCAATACGCTTGCGCGAAAATGTATAATTAGGCGTTCGCTGTGCCTTCAGTCCGTAGACCCTTCCGGTGCCCTATGTGCGCATTTCATGCAAGGCTAGAAAATGTTCGCGCTGGCACCTTTTCTTGAACTGAAAACGCAACCTCTGCACGCATTCTGTAATTTAAATTAGTGACGCAAAAGCGACAAAGTCAGTGCACCTTGTGCTCTCTTTCTTTGTCTGACACAAATCTTTTATGTCGTTTCCCACTAATAACCGCCCATCCGTACGTTGGTACCACACTGGATCACAGAAAGAAACCGATCTACAAGAAGAATTGCACCACTTTAAATTCAAAAGGTAAGCAATGCTGTTGAATGCATGCTTGACGCATTCTTTGTTTTAACCATAAAAGCCATAGCATGACAGTCAGTCAGTAGAATTATTTATGTGACACCTGCGTGTGTTCAACCATGGCCTAAAATAAGGTCAGAGCTCTTAGGTTTCACCTATAAATCCGAATAGTCTCCCGCATTCGCGTACATTACAATATAAGAGGGAGTCCTTGCAACTGTACGTTGCCAATGCATGAAAGCTTCACTCGTGCATATTGGAGCCAATAAAGTGGCATCTTTTAAAGTTGAATGTCCCGTCTTGCCCATAGCGGTTTTCATTAGAGAGGGTACATTATGGAACCTGCCGGAGTGATTCATTCAAATCATCCTGCAGTCTTTGAGTTCAGCATTATAAAAATAACCAACCTACGATTCCTTTGTTATGAAGCCGTCCGTGAAAAGAAAAGTCAGAAAAGCATTGTTCAGTAAGTACAATAAGAATATGTGCTTTCACTGCGGAATTGACATCAGCAGAACCTGGTCTAACTGGAAAAAGCAGTTGCGAAGTGAGGACAAAAAGTATAAAGGCGGTTTTTGTTGGCCGCAATATGAGCATGAGTTGAGATAGTGGCCATGGACCTCATTGGGCGCTACAACGACATAAATTATGACTATGCAAATGACGTCAGCTACCCCTCCGCTTAGTTGATAATTCGATGCTACATGAGGACACGAAAATCAAAGAAACGCTCCTCACTGTACATAATAACAATATAAATTGACTGTGGCTATGGACACTGCCGGGCGTAACCGTGGTATGAATTATCACTGTGAAACTGAGATCAGGTACACCTGGACTCTGTTGATAAATCAGTTATAAACAGCTGATAAAAAGCGAAGAAGCACTGTTTCTTTATGTACAAAAACCACATCAACTATGACTACAGAAGTGACATCAGCTCCGCGCGGGCTAAATTAATACATCAAGTTTAAATGGATGACAAGAAAACACCAAAGCACCATTCAGTGAGCACCACGAGAATAGAAATTATGACCATGGCTACCGATTCCGCTGGGCGCAATAACGGTGTGAGTTATGACTATGGATCTGAGAGCAGCTAAAGCTGAACTGTGTTGATAGTCAGTTATAAACTGGTGATAGAAAGCAAAGAGGCACTGTTTCTGTATGTACAAAAACCATATGATTTATGATCTATGACTATAGAAGTGGCATCAGCTTAGCATGGACTAAGTTGATACATCAAGTTTAAACGGATGACAAAGGAACCAAAGCTCCATTCAGTGGGCACAATGAGAATAGAATTTTTGACCATCGCTATGGACCCCGTTGGCACGAAAATGATGTGAATTATGACTATGGATGTGGCATGAGCTAAAGCTGAAGTAAGTTGATAAAGTAACCGCCAAATAACGACAAAATACCTAAAAAGCTCTGTTCAGTTGGTACAGTGGCAGTATAAATTATGACTCTAGCTATGGACTGATTGGGAGCAATAAGAATATGAATTATGACTATGGAAGTGAAGTCAGGTAGACCTAGACTCAATTGATAATGCAATGGCAAAATGATGACAAAAAAATAAAACAAGCGTTGTTCAGTGTCAACAGTTACAGTGAAAATTTGGACTATGATTATGGACCTCATTGTGTACAATAACAATAAGGATGATGGATATAGAGGTGACATCAGCTACGCTTAGACACAGTCTGCAGAATAATCAAAAAAGGACATAGTAATCATGTAAATTATTGACTGTGGCTACGTACTTCATTGGGTGCAGTAACAATACGAATTATGGCTGTAGAAGTGACAAGGTTCACGTAGACTCTGTTGTCTACATTGAAAAAATAAAGAAGCGTACATTGCTTTAGAAGAGAACAAGAAAAGCATCACGAATATAGACGATTGGCATTTTAACTTATGCCGGAATATAAAATGACCGTTCCAAAAAAAGTGAACAAAAGAAAACGTAAAGAAGCTTGAAAACTGAAAATTGCAAACTCAAAAACGGAACACGAAGAGCAAAGACAGGCACAACAGGTATGTGGCACCTTCAAAAAACAAGAGAGCAGTCAATAGCCAAGCTGACCTTCATAGTACACGCCATGCACTTAACCTAGGCAAATCCTTCGTGTTTGGTTTCGACGCTCATGACAGGAGTCGTACATCCTGAAAGTTCCATTGTTCTCTACCTCTTCTCTGCTGTTCTCTCATAGAATGGGCATACCATACCGTACCATCTTTAATGATTACCGTTGCCATGTTGCCCATCAGTGGAAGGTATGTCTTCTGCATGTGCATGTGTGACTCTTCTTAGTATAATTTCTGCATGTGCAGTAATTATACTAAGAAGAGTCATACTAGGTGCATGCACGCATGCAGCGAAAGTATACTTGTGGGTGTATAAATGTCATGACAGTGGAATAAAGTCATACCAGTCGGGTGCCTGTACTAGGCATTCAACTAGTATTGACGGGCGGCAGTTGCCGCTGCTGCTAACTTGATTCTCACTCGCACAGTTTCACAGTACGTGGGAATAGCACTGCTCACGTTGTGCTCGCACATGGAAGGTATGAGTCCACTCATGGATGTCTCAGCATGGAAGAATCTTTCTGTACGGTTTTTGTCGATGTACAGTGTGATTTCAATATCGTTTCACGAAAATGAATAATTAGGATCTCATTTAGTCTTCTGTGCATGGGCCTTACCAGTGCCGTATGTGTGCATATCACGGAGTGATTTCGAAACACGGGGTGTCTTTTTGGAATGATAGAGATTTGCCGCGGTAACTTCTTTCCTTGAACTGAAAACGCGAGTTCTGCACGTATGGATATCAGGGGATGAATGGGAGACATAGCGCTTACTTTCTCTCCGTAATTCGAATGTATGATTGCTGCATGCGCTGACATCATGGCATAAGGAAAATGTGAGTTAATTTACTTAAGCACTAAGCGCGGGAACAATGACTTCTGCACACATCCTTTAAGTTAAATTCGTAAAGCAAAAGCGAAAAAAACAGTGCAATTTGTTCTGTCTTTCATTCTCTGACACAAGTTTTCTATGCCATTTTGCACCAATAACTACGCATCCGCACGTTGGCAGCGCACTCGATTACAGAGAGAAACCGACTTACAAGAAGACTTGCACAAGTTGAAATTCAAACGGTAAGCAATGCTGTTGAATGCATGCTTCAAGTATTCTTTCATTGTTTTGACACCGTTAGATCGTCAAAATGACATTCAGCCAACAGAATTATTTGTGTGACACCTGCATGTCTTTAATCATGGCGTGAAATAAGGTCAGAGCTCTTAGGCTTCACCTCCAAATCTGAATAGTCTGCCGCATCCGTGCACATTATAGTATAAGAGGGAGTCATTGCAGTCGGATGTTGCCCATGCATGAAAGCTTGTCACTCGTGTATATAGGGGCAACTAAACTGGCATCTTTTAAAGTTGGATGTCACGTTTTGGGCATAGCAGTTATCATTAAAAAAGTTACGGTACGGAACTTGCCAGAGTCATTCATTTAAGTCTTATGCCATGTTCGATTTCGCCATTATATAAATATCGGACAACTTAACCTACCTATCGTTTGTCATGAAGCCGTCTGTAAACAGAAAAATTAAAGAAGCGCTGTTCATTTGGTACAGTAACAATATGGAAGTGACATCAGATACACTTGGACTAACTGGATAAAGCAGTTGCAAAATCAGGGCAAAAAAATAAAGAAGCAGTGTCCGTCGGGAGCAGAACGAATACGAATTGAGACTGTGGCAATGGACCTCATTGGGCATATAGCGATATCAGTTATGACTGTGGAAATGACATCAGCTATCCCTTGACTTAGTTGATAAACCGATACTACATGACGACAAGAGAACGAAGGAGGCGCTGTTCACTGTACACAATAACAATATAAACTATGACAATGGCTATGACATCGTTGGGTGCAATTGCAGTATGAATTATCACTATAGAAGTGAAATGAGGTACATCTGAACTCTGTAGATAAGTCACTCACAAACCGATGATGAAAAGCAAAGAAGCACTGTTTCTGTATGTACAAAAAGCATATGATCTATGACTATAGAAACTGACATCGCCTGCGCATGGTCTACGTTGAATCATCAAGTTTAGTGGTGTGACAAAGAAACCAAAGCACCATTCATTGGGCACAATGAGAATAGAAATTTTGACCGTCGCTATGGACCTCGCTTGGCACAATAATGGTGTGAAGTATGACTATGAATGTGACATCAGCTAAAACTGGACTACGTTGGTAAAGTAACCGCCAAATAACGACAAAATACTTAAGAAGCACTGTTCAATTGGCAGAGTAACCGTAGAAATTATGGCTGTAGCCATGGACGTCATTGGGCACAACAGCATTACGAGTTTTGACTATGGAAGTGAAGTGAGGTAGACTGAGACTCAATTGATAAAGGAATCGCAAAATAATGACAGAAAACTAACGAAGCATTGTTCAGTGTCAACAGTAAGAATAAAGATTTCGACTATAATTATGGACCTCGCTGGGTACAATAACGATAGGAATTATGGATATAAAGGTGACATCAGCTACGCTCAGACACAGTTGATAGATTAATCAAGAAAGGACATAATAATCATATAAATTATTGACTGTGGCTACGTACTTCACTGGGTAGAGTAACAATACGAATGATGCCTATGGAAGTGACATAAGGTTCACCTGTAGTCTGTTGTTCACATTGAGAAAAGAAAAAAGCACACATTACTTCAGAAGAGAACAAGAAAAGCATCACGAATATAGAAGATTGGCATTTTAACTTATGCCGGAATATAAAATGACCGTTCCAGAAAAAGTGAACAAAAGAAGACGTAAAGAAGCTTGAAAACCGAAAGTTGCAAACTCAAAAACGGAACACGAAGAGCAAAGACAGGCACAACAGGCATGTGGCACCTTTAAAAAAATAAGAGAGCAGTCAAAAGCCAAGCTGACTTTCATAGCACGCGCCCTGCACTTAACCTAGGCAAAATTTACGTTTTTCGCTTGGATGCTCATGACAGGAGTCGAACCTCCTGAAAGTTCCATTCTTCTTTACGTTTTCTTTGCTGTTCTCTCATAGAATGGGCATACCATACCGTACCATTTTTAATGAATACCGTTGCCATGTTGCCCATCAGTGGAAGGTATATCTTCTGCATGTGCAGTAATTATGGTAAGAAGAGTCATACTAGGTGCATGTACGCAAGCAGCGAAAGTATGCTTGTGGGTGTATAAATATCATGACAGTGGGATAAAAAGTTACACCAGTCGGGTGCCTCTCCTAGGCATCCAACTAGTATTGACGGGCGGCAGTTGGCGCTGCTTCTAACTTGATTCTCACTGGCACAGTTTCACAGCACGTGGGAATAGCACTGCTAACGTTGTGCTCGCGCATGGAAGGTATGAGTTCTCCACTCACGGTAGAATCATTCCTTACGGTCCTTGTCGATGTACAACAGTGTTTCTCAACGTGGGCCCTGGGGCCTCCCTGGGGGGCCCTGAGAGATTTTAGGGGAGCCCTGGAAGCCAGGGGGACCCTGGAGGATAATGCGGCAGGACATTGTCCCAATAAACGGTGGGCCCTTACAAGGATTAGGGGGGTCCTGATAAAACCTAGGGGGGCCCTGGTGGGCCCTGACAAGGCCTAGGGGAGCCCTGGGGCAAAAAAGGTTGAGAAACTATGATGTACAATGTGATTGCAATATCGTTGCACGAAAATGAATAATTAGGATTTCACTAAGGCTTCTGTGCATGGGCCTTGCCAGTGCCGTATGTATGCATATCACGGAATGATTTCTAATGACGGAGTGTCTTTTTGGAATGATAGAGATTTACCGCGCTAGCTTCTTTTCTTGATTTGAAAACGCGACTTCTGCACGTATGGATATCAGGGGATGAATGGGAGACATAGCGCTCACTTGCTCTCCGTGCGTCGAAGGTATGATTGCTGCATGCACCGATATCATTGCATAAGGAAAATGTAAGTTAATTTACGTAAGGACCAAGCGCAGGAACAATGACTTCTGCACACATTCTCTAAGTTAAATTCGTAAAGGAAAAGCGAAAAAACCCGTGGAATTTGTTGTCTTTCATTCTCTGACACAAATTTTTTATGCCGTTTTACACCAACAACTACGCATGCGCACGTTGGCAGCGAACTCGATTACAGAGAGAAACCGACTTACAAGAAGACTTGCACAAGTTGGAATTCAAACGGTAAGCAATGCTGTTGAATGCATGCTTCAAGTATTCTTTCATTGTTTTGTGAACGTAAGATCGTCAACATGACAGTCAGCCAATAGGATTATTTGTGTGACACCTGAATGTGTTTAATCATGGCGTAAAATAAGGTCAGAGCTTTTAGCTTTCACCTCCAAGTCTGAGTAGTTTCCTGCATTCGCGTGCATTATAGTGTCAGGGGGACTCCTTGCAATCAGATGTTATCCATGCATGAAAGCTTATTACTCGTGTATACAGGAGCAAATAAACGTGCATCTTTTAAAGTTGAATGTCACGTTTTGGGTATAGCAGTCTTCATTAGAGAAGGTACGGTATGGAACTTCCCAGAGTCATTCATTCAAATCATCTGCACTGTTTGATTTCGCTATTATGCAGTTATCCAACAACTTAACCTATCTATCCTTTGTCATGAAGCCGTCTGTAACCAGAAAATCAAAAACGGACTGTTCACTGGGTACAATAACAATATGAGCTTTCACTACGGAAGTGACATCAGCTAGACTTGGTCTAACTGGAAAAAAGTAGTTGCAAAGTGAAGACAAAAAAGTGAAGAAGCAGTGTTTGTTGAACGCAATACGAGCGTGAGTTGAGCCTTCAGTCGTGGACGTGATTGGCACATTTGCAATGTGAATATTGGCTAAGGAAATGACATCGGCTATCCCGTGACTGCGTGGATAAATTGATCCTAAATGGTGACAAGAGAATCGTGGAGGCGCTGTTCATTACAATAACATTATAAGTTGTGGATATAGACATAGTTGGTCACAATAGCAGTAGGAATTGTCACTATAGAAGTGATTTCACGTATACCTGTACTTTGTTGATAAATAAGTCCTAAAGTTATGGCAAAAAGCAAAGAGGCTTTGTCTGTCTGGATACAATAACAATATAATCTTTGGAATGGGAGTGACGTCAGCTACCCGTAGACTAAGGTGATACATCAAGTTTAAAAGGATTACGAAGGAACTAAAGAGCAATTCAGTGGGCGCAATGTGAGTAGATGTTATGACCATCAGTATGGAGCACGCTAGGCATAATAACGCTATGAATTATAACTATGGATGTTTGATCAGGTACAACTGGACTATAGTGATGAACCACCCAGGAAATAACGACAAAATGCTGAAGATGCACTGTTCAGTGGGGCACAGTAGCAGTATAAATTATGGCAGTTGCCACGAACGTCTTTGGGCACAGTAAGAATACGAATTATGACTATGGAAGTGAAATTAAGTAGACCTAGACTCAATTGACAAAGCAATTGCAGAGTGATGACAAATAAAAGAAGCATTCAGTGCCAGCAGTAAGAATATAAATTATGCCTATGTTTATGGATTTCACTGTGTATAGTAACAATATGAATTATGGATATGGAAGTGGCGTCCGTGACACAGTTTATGAACTAATTAAAAATGGACACAATAATATGAACTATTGACTATGGCTATGTATCTCACTGGGTACAGTAACCGTACCAATTATGACTGTGGAAGTGACATAAAATGCACCTGGACTCTGTTGCTCATATTGAGAAGTGAGAAAAAGCATGCATAACTTCAGAACAGAGAGAGAGCAAGAAAATCATCCTGAATGCTGAAGATTCAGATTTTAACCGACCGTAGCATATAAAACGACAGTTGCAAAAGAAATGAACAAAAGCAAACTTGAAGAGAACTGAAAAGTGTAAAACAGAACACAAGGAACAAAGACAGGCACAGAAGGAATGTGACGCCGTTAGAAGGAAGAGAGTAGTCTTTACGGAAACTGACTTTGAAGCCACGCACCCGGCACTGAACTTCAGCAAATTCTTTTTTTCCGCTTGGACGCTGACTATGGGATTTGTAGCTCTGAAAAGCTTTATAGTCATCTCACATGTCTGAAGTTCTGCTATACAATGGGCATACCATACCGTACCATGTCTAATGAATACTGCTGGCATGCTGCCAATCAGTGGAAGGTGTGACTCTTGCATGTGTGGTAATTACACTGAGGATTGACTTTAGTTGCATGTACACGTGCGGCGGAAGTATACTTGTGAATGTGTAGATATCATGACAATGAGATAAACGGTCATATCACTTGGGTGCCTGCTCTAAGCATTTAACTACTGTGCGAGGGGGGATGTTGCCAGTGCTTGTAACTTGACTCTCACAGGCACACCATCATAGCGTGAGAGAATAGTACCGCTCATATAGTGCCGTGCATGGTATTGCTTTGGCACATAGGAATGTCAATGCATGAGAGCGAGTCCTTAAACGTGCTTTCTGCAAGCACGCGCAGGGTTGACTACTACACGCACGAGTAGAAATCGCACGGCATGCCCGCTGTCGCCACATCCGTATGGCCGCTGCATGGATGGATCTCATGGTATGAAAGTTGGTCATACTATTTGTAGTCGCATGGAGGGTAAAAGTCCGTCGTGCGCATATGCGTATCGCAGCATGAAAAGAAGTTATACTATCCGCGATCTGTTTGCGCATGAAAAATATTTCCTGCGAAAGGCGTTGCATGGAATAATCTTATCACTCACCTGCTGCGTGCTAACAGAGGATATGACTCCTGACTGCAAGCGTGCTGAGATACTGCTTGCGTACTGCCCGCGCATGGAAAGAATGAAGCCCAAGTACTTTAGTATGGAACGGAGAGGTACTTTCCCAAGCGTCAGATTCATGAAGTCATCACATGATGGTGTCACACAAATAATGCTTTCCACTACATTGCATGGCAAAGTCATTGCATGTGAGGGTGTCCCAAAAGTGCACGTCAAAACCCGATTAGGATAGGCGACCCGCAAAAGCAAATGCTGTCATAATCACTAAGTCATGTACCTCAAAATCATTGCGTTAGATAAGGTCACTTGAAAAGTCACTTGCCACGTAGTACGTCACAAAAAACAACAAAGTCACGCAACGCAAAATATCACTCGTAAAGTCAGTAAGGAAACAGCTAGGTAAAAAAATCCGGCACTTCGCTGGGTGCGGCGCATATACAGCACAGCAACCCAAGGCTAGGTCTCGCCTCTCGGTCCGTGCGTAATTCGGTAACGAGGTCCCTCACCTGGACCGAAGGTGCTATGCAGAAGACGCTTCTTCCCAAAAACAAGTGTAAAGAAGGACAAACTTACAGATTAGCGTAAACGCAAGAGGGGATTAAATGTCTTAACCTATGCTCTGGAACATGAGATGAGGGAGAGGGAGAGAGAGAGAGACATGATCCGCATGAACGTGGAACTGAAGAGCTCTTCTGCAAAAATGAACAGATATAATGGAGTGAAGTGATCTCCTGGGGGTGATCTCAGATATAATACGAGTATGCTCAGAGTTCAGCAATTGAAAAGCGCTGCTTAAAAATGTTCGAATATGGGAGACACGTTCTGGAATGAGGATAGAATTGACACGCTTCTCAGCAGATATGACTAGACATGATGAGATGAAATGATCTGCAAACGCTGACACTAGATATGGTTAGAATATGGGACTCATCTGAAGAGATATGTGAAGCAGATAACCAAGTGATAGTAATGTACTAAGACTGTGCGTGTCCAAGAACATGACACGAAAGTTCAGAGATACGAATGTAGATGAAACAAATGATGTTTAAAGACAACTTAAAATGACTGAGTAAGAGAGACGTGATGGAATGCAATGAAGATGCCGTTGATAAATTTCTGAGCAGAGATGAACAGATATGATGGAATGAGATGATCTACTAATGTTGATTCCAGATATGGTCAAAATATGGGATGTATCTTAAGAGAAATGTGAAGCAGATGATCAGATGACAGGAGTGGACTAAGAAAGTGTGTGTCTGAGAACATGATATGAGAGCTCAAATATGCAAATGTAGATGAAACAAATGATGCCTAAAGAGCGCTTATAATGCCTCAGTAAGAGAGATGTGATGGAATGGAATGAAGATGCAATTGAAAAATTCCTCAGAAGAGATGAACTGACATAATGAAATAGTGGAGTACTAATGTTGATTCCAGATACGGTCAGAATATGGAATGTATCTGAAGAGAGATGTGAAGCAGATGATCAGATGACAGGAGTGCACTAAGAAGTGTGTGTCTGAGAACATGACATGAGAGCTCAAATATGCAAATGTAGATGAAATAAATGATGTTTAAAGACAGCTTAAAATGTCTGAGTAAAAAAGACGTGTTGGAATCCAATGAAGATGGAATTGATGAATTCTTCAGCAGAGATGAGCAGACGTTAAGGAATGAAGTGATGTGGTGATGCTGATCCCAGATATGGTCAGAATGTAAATGTATCTGAAGAGAGATGTGGAGTAGATAATCAGAAGATAGTAATATACTAAGACGACACATGTCCATGAACATGACATAAGAGTTTAGAGATGCGAATATATATGAAACAATTGATGTGAAATGATATCCGGACCAATCTGAAACGAGAGAGAAACGGTCCTCCAATGAACGGTAACAGCGTGGGCAGACATACTCGGAGAAAGCAGGCAGAATATAAGCTGCGAGTCAAAGCCCTTAGCCGTGCCCATGAAGACAAGAAAAGAGATGAGCTGAAGTCAATCGCAGGTTTCAGACCGAAACTATGATGCAATTTGAACAGCTAACTGCTCTGTCCACTTCATCTCCACAACAGCAGGAACGAAATGGTTGATGTGAAAAGGTCTGTGCAGAATTGATTTGTTCCTTGGTCCACTTTGCCATGGGTATTGTGTAGTAGTTGATTTCTTCTGTTGTCCTCGGAATGTGCTTGTGAGACGTATAGACACCATTCTACTCCAATGAGTTTGTTGCGATGTAGCATATGGAAAAGATATGCAATCCAAAATCACTGATTTCTCTATACCACGGCTATAATATTCTTCTCCTTGCATTTCTTTGTGCTTTGGTCAGACGGATGGATAGCAAACGATTACGCATATTTTTAACGTTAACATATCCAAAGCGTCCGCCTCCTCTTCTTGCACTAGCTATTCAGTTCTGTCATTATCCTACAATACTGCTGAATTGCAGAAAGTGTAATCATTGGTAAAGAGCTTAACCATCTTCTCAGCTTACTCAAAAACTGAATGGAAGAATTGTTATGAGTCTTCTATGGAAAACATAACGAGTGACTTGATGTGTGCACATGTTAACCATTGCATGGTCATCCTTGCGTGTTGATACGGACAAAACAAGATAACGTAGGGACAGCATGGATGGGTCCTGTACGCAGTGACAAGTGATGCAGTTGACTATGTGTAGACGTACGTTATCAGTTCTCTAGTTCTCTTGCTTCGTCTGTTAGACGTACTGCTGGCGATACACAATTTACTTGTAAAGTATGCATAATTCTACTATGTACCAACAACAATCTACTAATGTTCATGTCCTGACAATCAAATCTTTGAGCAATCTCTGCTTTACGTGTTCAATGTGTTCATCTCCTTCAGCATCAGCAATTTTTTATTGGCCCTCTGTGCCAAAGGCCTGTATAGAAGCTACCTACTCCTTGATCTTTTGGGCGACAGAACAAGATGTGACATGTGATGCTATGTGATGTAGTCTCTGCAGAAGTTATCCCCTCTTTAGCGCTCTGCAGCATGGATAAAATGTAACAAATAATATGATGTGCTATTCCTAAAAGCACTTTCGTCTTTTCCATGCCAATGTAAAACATATGGACGCTGTTCAACTCTGGAGAGTTATTGTGATATAGCTCTATACAGTCGCATATAAGTGAGTCTCTCACACGTTGGATAAGATATTCGCTCCTTGGATTTGTTCATGCGTTGATCAAACGAGAATGGATAGCGGCGTATTAATAATATATCTTCACGTTGACGTATTCAAAGCCAGTGTGGTTTTTGTCTTACAGTACTGGAGACAGTATAATAATGGGTAAAGATCAAGTAACTGTTCACATTGGTTCTGTTATGACAGAAGCTTTAACCATAAACGCAGGATGGATAGGCAGCATCGATGATGGTCTGGCGACTAGATGCTTCCATGTAGCCGACATTTTGCCTGCACGCAGAGTGAACGCAATGTATTAGCGTCAGGCTGTGTATATGATTTGCAAAGTGTAACAAGTGATCTCATGCGCTATTTGGACTATTTATCCTCTCTTTGAAACTCTTCCTGATTTGATTAGGCGTACGGAAAATGATCATTCTGACCATGGACTTTACAAACATTTTCACATCGGTGTATTGACCATGTGCAACTCGAGTAGCACTAACTGCTCACCTCAGTCTCTTTCTGTGGTAGACAACTTTAAACAGGTTCTTGAAACATTTGAATCTACTCTTCAATATGCAGAGTGAATAACTGGTGAGATCACTGATTCCTTTGCGACATTGATGAGCTGTGACAGACGATGTGCTGTGTTGTACGGAGAATTTAGATGCTCTTTGATTGTCTTCATATGTGAATTTGACGTATGGATAGTAATTGCCTGTTGAGCAGTGACATATGGGACTTCCTGACTATCGACACATTCTGAGTTCAGAGAGTCTAAGATCAGAAGACCGTCTAACCTTAAAAACGTCATCGAGTTGGGGTCTAACGTTTGGTTTGTCTGTCCATTAGCTTTTCAGGAATTCTTATTTTCTCTCTCTCCCTCTCTCCAATGAGATGACGTTATGCCTATGGGTGCGCAGCAGGACGAAAAATAGGACAAAAAATTCCTTACCTTATTTTCGCCTGTGAGAAGTTTCACAACTCAAAATGCAATCGTAGGCGGCTTTCAATTAGCGCAGCTTCTGCATCCATTGCGGCTTCATAACTAATCGTCAAACTGTTGGCGCTGTTTCCATGAACTACTACAACGGAATACTATAGTTCTTGCGCAGCAATTTATGCCTTCCAAAGATCTTTCAACGGCGAGCGTTTACCACTAAACTAAAACGGTAATTATCCGCTCAAGCAGACAGAACCAACCGCTCAGTGACTTTAAACATCAGTAGACTGAAATTGCATGAAATTGCATGTGCCTTTAATAACTGTTAGGCAACGTGACCTGACACTAAGATCGTTTATTTAACTGAATTATTTCGGCTGCACTCCTCTTAATTGCGCGCTTTTACAATATTAGCATATGGCCGCTTAAGTTAAGACTTGCACAGGCGCACATCTGCGTTAACTATTATATAACTTAAGCAAACAAATGCGCAAAGAATATATATAGCCTCAAGCGAGTACAATTTACAATTAATCTGTTGCGTCGAACTAACATGTCAGTCATGTTTACTAAGCTATAGTGCCATTAACTTCACTTATACAAACACTACGACCAAGAAATACTGTAAAGCAGCAAAACTTTTAAAAAGAAATAATTAAACATTGATAATTAATTCAAGTAGGGGCAGTTGAAGAAAAATTTCTTTACTAAGCTAAAGTAGGACTTGACAGGAAAACTTTTTTGCGAAGGAACGAAACAGTAATACATTCAAGTAGATGCTGTTCACAAGAAAACGATGTCTTCACTAAGCTAAATTAGAACTATACAGAAAAACTTTCTTTACAAAAGAATGATACGGTAATATATTCAAGCAAATGCTCTTCGCAAAAAAACAGGTTCTTCGCTAAGCTAAAGTAGAACTATATGAAAAAACTTATTTTCACAAAGGAATGAAACAGTATTATAGTTTTCATATAGTGTCTGTCCTGAGTACTTTCTAATTTTACTGCAAAGGCAGTGATAAGTGCGACTGAGAGACTGCTGAAAGTCTATCTACTATTATGTAACTGTCTTATCTGTCTTTGCTTAAACCGTCTTTTAAACATGCACGTCAACGTCAAGATATTAGTGTGCTGCTAGTCATTCATTTAATCAATGCATGAACAAATGCAAGGAGCGCATATCATATCCAAGGCGTAAGAGACTTGCTCATTTGTGCCTGTATAAACCGTTAAACTTTGTTTAAAGATTCTGAAATGTATTCTGCGAGTAGATGTTCAGAACAATGATTTTTAACCTGTAGGCCGCAATGTTAAGCTGGCAATTAGTTATGTAGTGTAATAAACTACTGTGGTTTCTAAAGGAGTCCTCAACATACGGAACTAAGAAGCTCAAAAACGAGAGAAAAACGTGTGTTACTTGCATAATGGACGTTTACGCAAAGGATGCGCTGCACCACGCGCATAAATATTCGTTGTAAAATGGTATTCTTCCTCCCGACTTTCGGAATTTACAATATCCTACCTTTACGCTCTCAATAACATTATTAAACGGTTATACGTGATCTGTTTTTCATCAACAACTAAATAGGCGGACTTGTAAGAGTTATTCTCGCCAGTTCATCAGCGCTAACTGAAACAGCCGATTGTGCGGTATAATTTGTACTGAAATCTGTGCGTCGTAATTCAGTGCTAACGGTTAGAATTTATGAAAACGTCATATTCCATGTATATAGGTCTTAACAATGCGGACTATCAAAAACTAGCATAGATATCAATGCAGTTTGCGATTCGCCAATAGGAGAAGCGGTTTTGCGCCCTGCTTTAACACAAAACCGTCAACGCCCTTATAAGTTTACGAAATAAGCACAAAGACACCCAGCTGGTCTAGAATAGTCGCTTTAGGTAGTGGCAGCTATCCCAAGTGACAATATATTGACTTCAGGCGTGTTAAACCATGTTATTTCGTTTTTACACATGTTTCTTTCACGTTCGAGCACGTCCAATCACGTTCGAGCGCGCTCAGAAACGGCCAATCACGTTCGCTTCCACGGCCGTTCACGCTCGTCCACGTGCGCTCACGTTCGCTCCGCCTTCGATCGCGTTCGAGCCTCCTCGATCACGTTCGCTCACGTGCAACACGTGCGCGCACGTTCGCTCCACGTTCGATCGCGTTTCGAGCCTCTTCGAGCACGTTCGCTCACGTGCAACACGTGCGCTCACGTTCGTTCAGGCGCGTGCACGTGCAATCATGTGCGCAGAATGCGTTCGGCCGCGTTTCAGTTACGGTGACTCAGTTACGGTTCAAGCATGCTTGATCATGATCAAGCATGCCTAATCATGATCAGGCATGCTCGCTCATGATCAGGCATGCTTAATCATGACCAAGCATGCTCGCTCATGATCAGGCATGCTTAATCATGACCAAGCATGCTCGCTCATGATCAGGCATGCTTAATCATGACCAAGCATGCTCGCTCATGATCAGGCATGCTCGATCATAGTCAAACATGCTTAATCATGACCAAGCCTGCTCGCTCATGGCCAAGCATGCTCAATCATGATCAGGCATGCTCAATCATAGTCAAACATGCTTAATCATGACCAAGCCTGCTCGCTCATGGCCAAGCATGCTCAATCATGATCAGGCATGCTTAATCATAATCAGGCATGCTCGCTCATGATCAGCCATGCTCAATCATGGTCAAACATGCTTAATCATGACCAAGCCTGCTCGCTCATGGCCAAGCATGCTCAATCATGATCAAACATGCTCAGTCATGGCCAAGCATGCTCGATCATGTTCCATTATGCTCAAACATGGCCAGTCATGTTCAGATATCTTTAAACATGCTCGCTCATGATTATCATGTTAAAACATGGTCAGACATGTTCAATCATGTCCGATCGTGTTAAAACATGTTCGGTCATGTCGAAACATGTTCAATCGTGTTTGGTTCTGCCTGCTGGTGTTGGGATTCTTGTTTATCCATGCTCAGTTTTGTACGGGTTCACCAGATACTGTTCTCTTTCATACAAGGCTCCTAGATACTGTTTAAGTTTGGGGATTTTCGTCAGACTTGCTCTGGTTTGTCAAGTTTCGTTGATTTTTGACTAGTTTTGTTCACGTTCTTCCAATATTGTACTTTTTTCAATTATCCAATGCGATAATAGAGGGTCTGCATAATGCATTGACCCGGGAAACTGTTGTGGCAGACATTTCGTAAGAACCAACTAAGATGATTTGAACAAAGAAGATGAGATGTTCTGTTGTGTGCAGAAGACGTATTCTCTCCTTGGAGCTCTTCATGCGATGGTTAAACGGATGGGCAGCGGTCAAGCACATGTTCTTTTCTCTACTCAGCTTCTTTGTAGAATTTGGCAACACTTTTCAGTATCCGCAATGATCTATCATCTCATCACGTTCATCTTTGTATATATGAAGTTTTCAGCCGTACAAGCAAGGCGCATCATCCGTAACACCTCTCTTGTGCTAACTCTAAGAAGAGACGTCCTGCGCTGTGGAGAGATATTCGCTCCTTGCAGTAAGGTTGCATAACAGTGACCAGGTCCTGGAAGCCATTCGTGCGACCATGTGCTGGAATGCAGGGAAGCATTATCCGCTGCTAGGTTCTCTTTCCAAGTGAAACAGACGTACGGATACCGGTCCATTCGTGACCACTGAATCTTACCATCTCCGCATAGGTGTCTTTAATGCGCAATCCAATGGTCTTCTCGTCATCGATTTTTACGCCAGACTTTCACAGACAGTGTGAGCATCGGCAGCGGTCTAATCATTTGGTCATCGTCATGTCTTGCTCTGAAGATAGGAAACACAACGAATCTATATAGAACGACCGAATTATAGACAAATTAGCCGCTCTTTGGTCTTCTTGATGCGTCGATGAGACGTGCATATAGCGATCTACTTCTGAGCAGTGACATCGAGACGCTTTTGCTACTTCCACAATTGAGCATTCATTGGTGAAATTCAAACGCACTACTTATCTTCTTTTGCATTGGCTTTCAAACGTCAAGGTGCAGCTGAAGGCTCGTTTCAGGTCGTTTCCGTCAGGAAAGAACAGCTTCTGCGTCCACTTTGGTATCACATTTTCGCGTCCAGTCTCGACACTGTTGACGTCATTCCTATTGGTTCCTACGAATTAACGGCACAATTCCCGTCCAGCGATTCTTCCTTTCCACATAGATCTTCAAACAACGAGCATTCACCAAAAAAACAGAATAGCAATCCATTCAGTGAGACAGAATCAGCCGCTGACTGAAGTCGGATAAGAGCACACTGAAGTTGAGCTGCTCCATCCGTCGACAGCGATAAGGAGCAAGACGAGACGATAAGGCATAGGTCAGCCTCTGTCTTATCGCTGACTACGGAACCAGTTCTGTTACGAATGCTTCAGTCATCAGTCATTTTTTTCCAACAGAAATACACCGTTTTGCTTTTCAAAAAATGATCTCTTCCTTCAGTCAATTTGAGCACAGAAGTTTGTAAAATAACAATATTCTGTAAAGACTACGTTTACAGTGTATTTCGAAGAATTGCATCCGATCACGCTCATTTAAAAATAACGTAATTTTTTGAGACGAAAGAAAAAATAGAACAAGAAGAACAAAATTACGAAGAGAATTGAGAAGCAGTATAATCTTTTACCACAAAGAATTCTGAATAATTCGAAACTAGTGATCAAGATTAATATGTGCTCGGAAAAACTGTTCCGCATGCATTTACGACTTGAGACGCTCAAAGCGAACAGCAATCGTTAAAACGATTCTGACTCATCTAAAAAAAAATCAACACTTTCACACGTCTTTGCCATTGAACTAGTAAGAAATTGTGCTACTAAATTAAAAGCTTCAGTTTCAAAATCGGCAATAAATGCAACAAAACAGCTGAAAACTTTGTTGAAACACAGAATGTTTTTTAACGGGTGCACAAGTGTTCATGGTCGAAATGCGTTAATTATGGACGTCCCTAACGCCAAGTATGACGTTTTCCTATCTTTTCGAAGTGCATGGTTCCAAGAGCAAGTGTATCTCACAATGAAATATAAGACAGTATCAACAAAACATGTGCGCTTCTTTTAACCAAAGTTAATCGTTTTACTACGGTCACAAGAGTTGCGACGGGAAACTGCATTAACTACAGAGTACAAGTGCCAAATTCACAATTTTCTACTCGAGATGAAAAAGCTCAGATTTATTCATATAGCGTCAGTAAATTTTATTCGAATTATCATACTTTATTGACTCGAATTTCAATATGCCAGCACGCTTCAGAAGAAACGGGTATCTTGACCATCATCTACGCACAAAAGACTCATCGTAATCAAATACAGTTTAAACAAATGCAGGTTCCTTTTTAAGAAAATGCAAAACAACCCTTTCAGCCTAAATTAGCAAAACCGACAGCCATTCTGTGCGGTCTTTGTATAGCCTGAAGCCAACAAATGTGCCTTACGATTAGCTTTAGGGTACGGAAGGCACATAGCAGCGTAACAGGCACATTTACAGTAAGAAAAAACTTGCATTTTCAAATGGCGATAGGTTATCTGCCGAAACATAGGTACCTACCGAAACCGTCTCTCCGGTAAAAAAATAAAAGCGCAAAATTATAACGAACAAAATTTAATTTACGTCTTTAGCAAATGCCTTACTGCCACGAGAAGATAAACTGCGCTCTTATTACGCAAGCACCAATATGCAATGGATTATTGAGCATGTTTACAATAACACATTCAATTCCTACGAATAATAATGTTCAACCTGGATTCGTCACACAAGTTGACAAAAGGGATCTCCTTAGAAAAAGATAAAGAACTTATGGCATTACGCAATAATGACCAATGCAGACTGCATGTGACAAAAAATGCCACATAACTGCATGGATAGAAAGCTTCTCCCCAATCGGGAACTGATCCGGAGTCGACTGTAGCACTGCACTACTCAGAAAATGGATCGCTCGATTTTCCTGGCGAGAATCAAATTTGGATAGTTCGCGTGAAGTGGTCGAGTACTTACTACTACATTATGGAGACCCTTTCGTAACAACAGCTCTATTTGGTGAATTACGCGCATTAACATTATTATAAACAGAAAAATAAAACTAGCAAAAAACAAATGAGTAAAATAAGTTCACTTCAAAACACAGATGCAATGGAACTTTTCATAGAAATGTGATGAACCTGTTAATGCCCTACCGCTGAACAAAAGTATTCTTCACATCGTACAGAATAATGCACTTAGTCAAAGAGCAAAAAAAATTAGCTACCATGGACAATCTAAAGAAAGGTATAACAAAAGTTGAAAGAGAATGATTATTTCGCCATGGTTGTCTGGATGGAATACTCTTCGATACGGAATACGTGCGGATACACTAATTTGAATTAAGATTTACAAGTCTTCGTAACTGTCCTGCATGTCAACACTTTGCCAACGCCGCCAAAACAACAATGGCATACGACACTAAGAAATTACAGGTCAATAAATAACTGTCACTTAATTTACACAGAATCGTTTTAAAAATTTGCTCAAGAAGAAAAGAAATAACTGACGAGATGATAAGAAGGCCTGCACGCACACGTGGCAGCGAGAACTTCTACAAGCGGTACACGTCTAGCAAATACTTTGAAAGAATAAAATGAAAGGAACAAAGCTGAATTACCTTGTTCTTCTTCAGACATTACTTCAGTCGACTGCAAGCAATGCTTGCTTGTAATGTTTACACTGGAACAGAACTTCGCCAGTGGAATATCTCTGCCCTTTGTAGCACGGTAGAAGTGCCTTGCATTCATGTTTAAGGTAAGCAACAGAAATCTGACCACCGTAGGAAACAACTGACCCTCAAACAAAAGTTCTCTTTCACCTTGTCATACGTTGACTAGTTGCTACTTGTTCGCCCATTCAAGCAGTGTCTCTCTTTACGCACTTACTCGCCATGAAGACTGCTCTCTGCGTGGATGAGTGTCACAGGGGCAGTTGGCTGAGAACACTGATTGTTATTCTCTCTTTCATATATAGCGTTATCGCTTGCAAAAAACTTAGCAACACGCAAGCTGATAATCCCTACGATAACAGCGGAGAAGATTCCATCATTAGTCGAAGCAATTCTCTATACCCTGAAATCAGGGAGCTCGAAGTTGCATTCAACAACGAAAATTGGGAAGCGGAAATCAAAATGCCATCCCGTTCCAACTACTGGTCCACTCGCGAGCTACACAATGGCAATAAAAATGACAGCTTTTCAAAAGGTAAACCTTTTAGCTATTTAGCACGCTGAGAAATCTATGATTTCAAGTGACTAAGATTCGTCAAAAAGCTTTCTGGCTCAAAATGAATCATGTCGCATCTATTTTCTCTTTTCCATTTTAATTATCCCCAACTGCGCTATTTCTGAGCGCATAAAAAACTATCTGACAAAAACGGGCATGGCATCTCATAGCTCGAAACGTTTCAGTTCAAGATTGCTATCTGCCCAAAGAAGATGGCGAGGGAGTGGTTGCCATGCCACGTTGGTTTTTCAATTCCGAGACGGAAAATTGTGAAATATTTTTCTACCGAGGACAAGGGGGAAATGGAAACAATTTCCTTACATATGAAGCGTGCGATCTTGTTTGCCAAGGTAAACTGACCTATCTTGTCGACGACTTTACCTGCTCAGAATGTTCAAAAGCTTTGCAGCTAATCCGTGCATACAACCTAAAGACTCTGGAATTGGAAAACTTCAAGTGATCCGTTTCTATTTTAACCTGTACTTACGCCTCTGCGAGAGTTTCACGTGGACCGGTGCTGGGGGCAACCGAAACAATTTTCCAACAATACACGAATGCCGACAGCGATGCCCAGGTTGGTACCAAATAGGATAAAGCATTAGACCAGAAATATATGTACAGAAAACCCCAATCCCTGCAACTACGGTGTTCCGTTGATGACGGACAAAGACGAGCCGGTATCCTGTGGATTTAGCGATTGGCAACAGTTACAATGTCCGGTTAATTATTTCTGCCATATCGGTGCATCCGAAGTGACCACCGTCTGCTGTCCCAAAGAAGGTCAGTAGGAAGATGACTTTAACACTTTCTCCCAGGTAATATTTTCTCACTCGAAGGTGAAGTAAATCGCTGTCAGCAGGCACAGCTCACCGGGATAGGCAATGAACTATTACTGCGATGGTACTTCAACCAAATTGATCAAACATGTCGATTCTTCTTCTACCGCGGTTTAAAAGGAAATGAAAACAACTTTTTCAGCAAGGAGGAATGTGAGCACCACTGTTTCGGTAGCCATTTTCTTTTTCAAAAAAGTTTCAACGCAAATTGTTTCAACTTCAGGTGATCCATGCACCAATAATTCTCATAACACAATCAAGGAAAGTAGAATTAAATGCACGTCAGACAGGGACTGTCCAAGCCAGTTCTACTGCCACATCGGAGGATCCCCAAGCAGCACCGTTTGTTGTACCGCCGATGGTACTTAAAAGGAAAGATTCAGCGTGATTTTGTTAATTTAATCACGTATGCAGTTGGCGACAAGTGCCTTCTACCAGTAGCTGAAGGCCATGGAGATGAACAGCTAACTCGCTGGTACTACGATCCTTACGTGCAATCGTGTCGACCATTTCTGTATCGAGGAAGGAGAGGAAACCAGAATAACTTTCTCAATCCATTGGGATGCGAAACAACCTGCTCCGGTAAGCAAAAGTAACATCATTCGTTTACAGAAAGTTCAGATTTACTTTGCTGAGCGCAAGGTTTACCGGCGGAAGATGTGCAGGTACTTTGTGCTAATTAAGCATAACTAAAACAAAATGAGGATAAACTTTAAATATTGTCACTTTTTTCCACTTCTTATTTTTTCCCGAAGAATTGTCAGCGCCCTTGCAAGGCAATCTTAATGCAGACGGCTAAATCAGTTAAGTTTCAAAACCTCAGTTGACGGAAAGAAATCGCGAAAACCGCTGCCCCGTTATGAAACAGTCAACTTTGAAGTCGATGAGAGAACTGTATTGCATTAATGGGGAGGCAATGCGCAGGAAATACGCCTGAAATAGAGAACTTTTCCAAATTTGTTCTGAGCACATACGTTTAACTTTTGAGAATTTTGCTAACGACTTGAAATATCTGCAATTTATCGTACAATCAGCCAAGGAAGAGCAATCCGAAAAGTAGAAGCGCTTATTGGATGCTACACGAAGTCCTTCTATTCAATTGAATTAGGAAAAACTTGAGCTCATAACCATTCCCTGTGCGGAGATGAATGTATCAGCAAAATGTTAGAGGTTTTTGTCCGACCAGGTTACGTGACTAATCATCTGCAATAAATCTCCCATTGGCGTCAAAAAAATCAAAAAGTACAAAAATTCCAAAAAGTCTGGCGACAGTGACTCCTCGAATTTCTCACTTTTAAAATCAACACTTGAAAGGTTCAACATTTTTCCTTGAAATTCCTTGCATCTTAACTTATCTTGTGTCTTCCATAATTGCCAATTCATTTTATTTTTTAAAATTAAGTTTAACCTCATTCGTTGTATTGCATTTATTTTACTAAGACCATAAAATTGTTTTGTCTGTCCTTCATAATCGTATTTAATTTAATTTCACTAACGCCGGTGTTATTAGTCCTTTTTCGCAAATTTGCTTTACTGTCACTTAAGTTTGTCGTCTATTTTATCTGCCCGCTTTTGTTATCTGTTCTGTTTCATTCGTTTCTTCGTCTAATCCCATTATTTCAGCGCTAATTTTGTTTTGCCATTCAAACTCACCTCTCCTATCCTTGACGAGTTCTGCATTTTTTAGTTCCTTTCCATTGATAAGGCACAGTTAGCTAACAGAGTTCCGATGGACGAAAGGACTGTGGAAACTGAATAAGGTTAAACAGGTCTGCGGATGAGTAACAGAAACCGTTTGCAAAGTTAAGACTAAGAAGTTACAATAGAACAAATAAAAATCATACAATAAAACGCAAATTTACCCCGTTCTATTAATTACAAGAAATTCATGTGCTCAATTTCACTGTACCACTACAGGCTGGTCGAATTCTTGAAGAAGTCTTAAATTGCTTTTAGCTGCTCTCGTTTACGTAATTGATGAAACTCGTTTGTGGATTTATATTAGCATGACCAGTTGAAAGTTTGTTCTTTTGACGTTTACTTAGGTTGGTCACGCTTTTGCCACTCGTATCAAAATCGTCTACTTGCTCTACTTTTGATCGATTTTTGGGCTCAGTAGCAAAAACTTTCCTTTCAGTATTCACATTCATTCATGCTCATTAACGTTAACGACGTAAAATACGATTTATGATTACTAGTGGGCATACTCACACTTTAGCTGAAAATAAAAGAAAAACTTAACTACCGCTGTGAAAAGATGTGTACAGGAGTGCTGAAAGGCAATTAAAAATAGGATAACCGTAGGCAAGTCACAACTTGCTCACACCGGTGAAGCGTAAAGAATTTTATTAAATTACTTTACGAAAAGATTAATACGAGCCGAAACGTGTGGGTAAAGACAACCGCCACCATAATAATACTAAACTTAAAAGTCTGAATAACTGATTTACATAAACCGTAAAGAATTTTAAAAATAACAGCTCTGCTAACAGCAACGTTACCTGGAAAAAAGTCACGCAAAACTTTGCTTTTAGAAAAAAAATTCCAGTAAAATTATTAGTGAATAGCCAGACGTACAGCCAAAAGTTTCTGTTACGTACTACACGTAGGGATTATGAATCCATCTTTACTCTCCAAGAAACTCCCTTATCTTCGCTATGTCGTGTCGTTTTCTTTACTGAATGCTTTGATTTTGCCGTGCAACCATCTTTCACAGACATTACTCGGCAATAACGTTCGCCACGGTTAGATAAGAACGTAAAAGTTGCAGGCTGACGGCATCGATATGCTCTTATGTCATCACTTATGTTTAAATGAGTCTTCAGATGAGTTCATACAAATCGAAATCACAAAAGGTGTTTCAACAAGTAACCTACGTACCAGATGCGCCTTTGAAAATTTATTGCTGACTGTAATCTTCTGAGAGGAGAATAAACATTTTATACGGAAGTTACTTTGCCTGCAAAAAACGCGGCAGCGTATCTGCCGGCGTTACTCAAAGGAAGGCATATTGCTTCTCAGTCATTTCAATGACTGTAACAGCTAGAAAGGCAGCTCTAAATCAGGAAACACCTCCAAGCTTCGTGAACATTCCTCAGCATGCATCGCAACTTACGAACAATAGGCGAACTAGTTTTTGCAAAGCTTTGGAGCAGGATTGTAACTTTTCCAGACATACTCGAACCTCAGGCAACATAGTCCCATTGCATGCAATTCTAGGCGCTGGAAGAAAGCAAGTAGACGAACAAACATGCTGCCCGTCTGCTATCACTGTCCAACGTATACAACTCATACAGCCAAATCACATTCTTAGTGCACCTTTGCAAACGTCTCTGTGTGTTTTAAAAGGGACCTGTTTGCTTGATGCCTCTACTTTGCCAAGGCGTCACGACTATTCGTGTTTTTCATCCGCTGAATAGCCGGTTCCTCACCTTACGAGCTTATCGATTGCGTTCCTTCTGAAACTCTCTTAAATACCGTTAGTGTGCCTGATCTGAATAGCAGTTTCATGTGGTCTCAGAAATGATCTCTTCGATATCATTATAAACTTACGCCACTGAACAGGCGCCGTCACCCCAATGGCCGCCAAGGCACAACTGCTTTTAACGATCAACTTTCTGGTCGGACAGGCTTGGCTTAATGAATTAGAACTTTTTCATCGAGAAAAAAGAAGCTTACGATCGATTGTACTTTGCTGCAATTGTTGCATATGCTTTCAATGCCAATACGGTACTTTATACATCATTCGTTTGTTCCTCTATTCGGCTGCCCCGTCCTTTCTCTGGATTTTTATTCAAAAGCAAACTTTAGCAACTTTTACTCATCGTACGTGGAAGTAAAAAGAAACTACGTACAACATCGTCGAAATAATCTACACATTACCTACGCAATATTGAAGACCAGTTTAAAAATGAAACAGTTATTAATGTTGCATAAGAAACGAGATTGAAAAATGCTTTTCTTCATATTTACCTCTTTTTATAGCACATACAAGCATCAATCCCTGCCCGACTACAGTGCCTGGTTCGTTGATAAGTTGTGCGCATACGGCCGCCTGCCCTACTAACTACTGGTGCCACATGGGAGCATCGCCCGCCTCTTATATATGCTGTCCCGGGGCAGTTGAAGGTAGGAAGTTTTTTTCATCGCAGATAATGAAACAGTAGCTCCAGGAAAAGCTATTTGCAACCTTCCTTTGGCCACTGGGACTGGCCAAGTGACGACCACGCGGTGGTACTACGATGCTGGAAGCGGCCAGTGTATGCCATTCCAATATGGCGGCATGTACGGAAATCAGAACAACTTCATTACAAAAGAAGACTGCGAAAGGAATTGTCTGAGTGAGTAAATCAATTAAACAAAGATGAAATGTATTAGTGCTAAGTATACTGCAGCTTTCGTGAATGCTTGCCCTTCCGGTGCGCCTCTTCTTCGCGGAGGCAGACCTCAGTTTTGTAGTAGTGATGCAGGCAGCTGTCCATCCGGCTATTGGTGTCACATTGGCGCAACAATGAGCACGACAATGTGCTGCCCCGGAGGTAATCTTATTTGCACAGTGAGACGTGTCTCTACAAAGGTGCTTAAGAAAGCAGATTGGCATGCGATCTTGTCCACCTGCCAGGATTCGGTACCGCTTCTATTACTCGCTATTACTTCGACAGAAGCAGCGGCCATTGCAAACAATTCATTTACAAAGGAATGTACGGCAACCAGAACAATTTTATCTCTAAGGAGCAGTGTGAAAGAACTTGTCTGAAAACCCCAGGTACGGAGACCTACTTTTTACTTAATCCTAAGCTTAGGAAGTG
Organism: Trichuris trichiura; assembly: GCA_037903355.1. NCBI lineage: Eukaryota > Metazoa > Nematoda > Enoplea > Trichinellida > Trichuridae > Trichuris > Trichuris trichiura. The sequence goes on from JBAJFE010000011.1 coordinate 1,380,753, forward strand.
CTACTAACATTCTAGCATATGTCAATCCATGTCGCACAGGTATGCCGCTCAGCTTATCAGGAAAAGTGTTTCTTTGCTCAAAAACAAATCTCTGCCCTTCTGGTTATTACTGCCATGTAGGAAGTACTGCCCAAACAACCGCCTGTTGCTCAGCAGAAGGTAGTCTAACAGTAAGCCTTGGCAATAATCAACTCATTCATTCAGTTGCGGATCCTTGTCGCCAAAATGTGGAAGCAGGCGAAGGAAACGAAGAGCTTGAACGCTGGTACTACGATAACTTTTATGGCCACTGTGATTCATTCGTCTACCGGGGGAAGAAAGGAAACCAAAACAACTTTGTCAGCAAACTGGAATGCGAACAAGCTTGCGCAAGTAGACTTCATCCTCTTAAGGTCCCACGCAATCAGCGGATCAACGAACTTTTATACAGCGGCTAATCCTTGCGCCCCAAACGAACCTGTCAGCGATCAGACGGGAAGAAAAATATTTTGCACTGCCGAAGGTGCCAACTGCCCAGTAGGGTATTGGTGTCATGTGGGAGCCAACCCGCAAACTACTGTGTGCTGCCCAGGAGGTAGGCTTTTAGCTATGTAAAAGCAGAAACTATTTCATTTTAGAGCTATAGCTAATAAAACACTCTAAGCCATACAACACGACGACTATAAGTTAACGTTGGCACAATACATTTTCAGATGTCGCTGAAGCGTGCAAGCTCCCGATGGCCACTGGACATGGTGGCTCAAACTTGCGACGTTATTATTTCAACAGCCGACTAAAAATGTGCGTGCTGTTCACCTACGGAGGCTTAGGCGGCAATCAAAACAACTTCATTTCAAAAGACGCCTGTGAAAGCACATGCAGAGGTATGAAGTTTCTAGATTACAAAGTTCGCGTATTAAGATTACTCTTTTTCTTTACGTTATTGCGTAGGATATACGTTCAAAAAAGAATTTAAAATGTTAACCATCATGATATATCAACTGACAACGATAGCTTCACTATAGGTAATACTGGAATGTATTTCCTAAATAAGATCTGCGAACCAATACCTGGTTTAATCGTAGTTCTATCCTGCAAGACACAAAACGATTAGTCTTCCTCGCTCGAAAATAAACTAATATCACAAAGTTGCATTTCACGTATAAACGGTAATACACTTTTGCAAACATTATAAGACACTTTATAGGACTTTCTAAACCTACTAATCAATTCCGGCCCTTATGCTAAGTTTGGGAAAGGAGGAAATGCTCTGCACATGTAAAAAATTATTTGACAGCTAATTTCAAGGACATGATGGTTATAAATAATGCAAACAAAGCGGTTTTTGTAGTAAATTTGAGTTTTCTACAGCTGCGGATAAGTCGTCGACAATTAACGAGGACCGAAGTAGATACAGACGTAACTTAGGCGCAAAGATTTAAAGTAAATTAAAACTAACAAATTTATGGACTAAGAATTGACAAGCTTTAGTATACGCATTTCAAAACTGTTGCCGATGAATTGCTTAATGATAAAGTGACTTACGATGGCGAGGCCTAGAGTATTAGTAAACCATTAGCGATTGATGCGCAGTAAGGCCAGCAAGCTTGATATTCAGTATTTCAAAAAATAAGGCAACCTAATAGACCCCATTAGACTGTTAACGTATAAGCTAAAAGCACCTCAACTTGCCTACCTGAAAACAGCTACCCTAAGGGGCAACAGTAAGAAACGTTTTGCACTTTTCATCTGTAATTTAAATATTTAAAATTATGCTGTTGTGGGCATAGGGAAAGAAACAACTAACTTGAGTTACGCAAAAGTTTTCAGTTCGAAATACATGACAAGTAAAACACGCAATCAATGGAGGTAGCTCTTTCTCAGAAATTTGATTTGCAGGCAACATTATAACCAAGAGTTCAGTTCCAGCTAATTTTTATGCATTTCTTCTGATAATCCTGAAGGAAAGTTGTAACTCTTAATGCAGGGAATCTGTAACAATAACTGCTTATCATGAAATAAACGTGATGTAGTGATTTTTACCTCTACTACCGTAAGACAGACGACATTATAACCTAGCGCGGGACTTTATCTGAGTAATGCATCTGCGCCACTTTCGACATCTCTCTGGAGGACTGCAGAAAGTTTGATGCTTAATGTGCAACCACAGATATCATCAACATAGCTAAGCCAGAAAAAGCAGCCTTTTCCCCTATCGAGTATCTATTAGCGCCTCATTGTCAGACGCTTGAATAAAACGGTCATACATCAGAAGGAGAAAGAGAAGAGAATGCTTACTTAATCGTATGAACGAAAAAGACAGCCATATTCCTAATAATCACTAAAGAACCTGCTCACATAACTTATTAGGTTAAGTCCTGCCGGACGGATTTTCTGCTGATAGAAAATAATTGAAATCATTTTTTGATATGCTGATTTCGGACGAGACCCAATAAGGGATCTCGTCCGAAATCAGCCCGCCGCCGGCATTGGCGGCAACATCACACGGTAATACGCTGCGATAATACGGATAAGCCGCGCAACGGGTGTGACGGTATACTGTTGGTTGAAGAACACGTGCCGCGCAAGTTGAACGAGGAGACAAAGGACGGTTAGTGCCACCTGCAGTTTGACCGGTCAGTGACCTGCGGATTGCGTTTCCATGTCACTTATGCAGCTACTTACCCTTGCGAAATAGTGCTGGTGAGGGATGAAACAGCTGCGCGTGCATTCCTAGAATGGGTAACACAATGGAGCGGCAGCGGCACACGCAGAGAGGGTGTTATTGACCCGCGAATTACCTGTGCACGAATTGTGTAGCTGTGCAATTGAGTAACGGTTGCAAGTGTCACTGATTCGGTTACTGACCCTTGCGAAACAGTGAAGGTGAGGGATTAAACCGCTGCGCACGCATTGCTGGCACAGGGAGTACAATGCGCCTGCAGTGATGTATCCCAGGGTTCCGTTAGTTATTCGTCGAAAACATCGAAGGTCGGAAGGAAGGAAGGCATGAATTCATCACCGTTAGTGTGCAAGACCAAACTTGTCTGCGTTAATGTGCAAGACCGTACTTGTCCTCGGAAACGTTACTGCAATCATGTGCACACTGCATGAATTCATCAGCGTTAGTGTGCAAGACCATTTGCGCGCGCGTAGCCGCTCAGGGTGCTAAGCCGATTAAGTCTCACTAATCCCCACTTGACCTCCTTTGATGTTGCCGCCAATGCCGACGGCGGGCTGATTTCGGACGAGACCCTAAATAAGAATGCATAGGGCATAGTGTACGAGAAAAAAACAGCTTTTAAAAAATTCTGACAGAAAGGACTGCTTACTGAAGTTTTCGTTTGCGACGGATGCACTTGGTAGAAACTCATCGAAAAACAACCGGCGGACACTTCCGTTCATTCTTTCTCTTCATGTACACTAGCTTGATGTCAACCCACGAAACGAACATTGCCGTCTAATCGGTCTGAAACAAAAGCGCTTGAAAGATTAAAGTTTAACACATTTGAAAACCGTTTTATAAAAAAAAAACTTCTCTGGGCAACTGATGCTTTAAGGCATTTTTCCGCGTAGAGCACAGGGGACAATTGGCGAAATAAGGGCACCGTAATTTCAAACCTGTGAATCACTTTTTCGCGTCGCATTACGCTAACGTTTCAAAGGCGATCTAGCATTGTTGTTAAGATGCTTTGAAAATTTGCGCCAACGGTTTGCCCGCAGTGGGACCAGCAGGTGAACGTTTGCAGTGTAGCGAAAGTGAAAGCTCCGCTTGTCCCGCTGGTTATTGGTGCCATTTTGGAGCGAGTCCAAAAACCACCGTATGCTGCCCAAAGGGTAGGTAGGCTCGCGCAAAAAATTACAAAAAATTAGCCTTTCAGATTCGCCCGATTCCAGTGCATGCGACGCTACGCTTTCGTTAGGTCACGGAAATGCCCAATTGCAGCGTTACTATTTCGACAAGTCAACTAGGACTTGTCTGCCTTTCGTTTATACAGGTCTTGGCGGTAGCGAAAACAATTTTCTAACGGAGAAAGCTTGTAATGATATTTGCATCGGTGGTATAGTGGAAAATCCATGCGCAGAGGGATTTCCAGCGACAGATATAGGTGGACAGCGCATGACGTGTACTCCCGATCGGCCTAACTGCCCGCCCGCATACTGGTGTCACTTTGGTTACGATGAGAAAACGACCGTATGCTGTCCCGGAAGTAATCAAAATTTTCACCATTTCTTTTCACCTTCGTCCACTTTAGACCTAAAGACAGCATGTACTATGCCAATGATTCAAGGAGAGGGAAAGCACAATATAGAGCGTTTTGCCTTTGACGCACAGTCAGGGCAATGCATTTCGTTTGTTTACAAAGGGATAAAGGGAAATGCCAACAACTTTTTGACGCAAAAACGTTGTCAAGTTTTTTGCATAGGTACCGCATGCGTTTGCCGTTCGATCTTGCTGCTAAATGTACCCTTTTGCAGCAGAACAATTGAACCCATGTTCGCAAGGTTTTCCGGCTTCTGACGAGTCCGGCGCAGTTCACCACTGCGGGCAATATGGCATTTCTTGCCGTACAGGTTACTGGTGTCATTACGGTGCTTCAAGGGCAACCACCGTCTGCTGTCCCGGCGGTAAGCGACCAAAGCAATTCTGCCCAAAATCGGAACGATATACACTTCAGCTTCCAGCAGTCCGTGCAAACTACCGCTGTCGTTTGGTACCGGTAATGCTCAGCTGCAAAGATTCTACTTTGATGTCTCCTCCCAAAAATGTTTAATGTTTGCCTATGGAGGAATAAAGGGTAATCAAAACAACTTCCCTTCAAAAGAAATTTGCGAGGAAACGTGCATTGGTGCGTACGAATTAATCTTTGCGGGAAAAATATTCTCTTTCGCCACCAAAATTTGCAGGGTCCGTCAATCCATGTCCGCAAGGAGAGCCTGCGATCAGTGGATTTTCAGGCGAAAGATTGCTGTGTTCGCCCGAAAAATTCGATTGCCCCCAAGGATACTGGTGTCACAAAGGTGGGATCCCTAAAACCAGCGTTTGCTGTCCAGGAGGTAGGAAACTCATTTTAATGCTAAAGTTTTTAAATAGATTTTTCAATATAACAGTTTTCGTTGCATAAACAAGACACGTATTCATCCGTTCCATGTTGTCTTGCTAAATTTCAGCCGTCTCTGATCCCTGCATACTACCAATCGAACCTGGCTTTGGTACCGAAAGTTTACTGCGCTACGGCTACAACGGGTTTTCCAAGCAGTGTCAGTCCTTCTATTTCAAAGGTTTAAAAGGCAACCAAAACAATTTTATGACAATGCAACAGTGCGTGGCCGTTTGCCAAGGTATTGCTCCTTTTTCTGGACTCAGCGCAGTGTCACTGTTCAGACTCTGTATCCGGTAACCCTTGCGCACAGGGTAACCCTGAAGTCGACATGCAAGGTAAAGTTATTCACTGTTTCGCAACTGGCAGCGATAGCTACTGCGGCCAAGACCACTGGTGTCATATTGGAGCAAAAATCGAAACGTCAGTTTGCTGCCCGGGACGTAAGTATTCGGAATAATATGTGCACATACTTGTTTTATCTGTTCGACTGTATTCCGGCTGAAAACGTATTAGTATCTTCGTGACTGCAGAGCGAAATAGAACATGTCTTAGTAAGGTTATCCAAGATACTGCCTTTTGAATGTATTTTCGGTATCATTGAGAGTTACGTATTACTGGTAATTCAAAAACTCTTCATCGGTTCATTGCTTTGATCTGTCCAGTATTCTTCTAAGCATATCGTGCAAATGAAAAAAACTAATTCGAAAACAGAAGATAAGAACTCATGCTATAGAAATAGGTCTTCTAAGATCAGGTCGTTAATTGTGTTAGCATTAAAAAGTTCTGAATGTTCGATTACCTTGAAAGTAGAAACAACTATCCTTCAGGCGTGGACAACCCATGTCAGCTTCCATTGGCAGTGGGCAGCGGCGGTCACAGCTTGAACAGGTGGTACTTCAACGGACAGACAAGCACTTGCGTAGCATTTTTTTACGGAGGTACGCGAGGCAACCAGAATAATTTTCTAACTCAAGAAGAATGCAACCAGGCTTGCATAGTTGGTAAGTAGGCAAAACACGCTTGGCAACAGTTGAAGAATGGAACTGTCGATTGGTTGCATAGGCTTCAAGAATCCTTGTCCCGTCGGCGAACCACAGAAGGATTTGCAAGGTCAAGTGATTAGATGCAGCTTCGAATCGGGATGCGACGCCAATCATTGGTGCCATCTTGGAGCTACGGTTTCGACAACTGTCTGCTGTCCCGGCAGTAAGCGGATAGCAAGGTCTTAATTCGGCGCTTGCATTTTATTCCTTCTTTGAGCAGGTGCGAAAAGCGCATGCAACTTTTTCAAAGCTGATCCTGGCCAAGGGGATCAGTCGCTCTCCAGATGGTTTTACGACGCCAATTCCCAACAGTGCTTGTCATTTATCTACCGAGGCACCAAAGGGAATCCGAACAACTTTTTAACCAAGGACGATTGCGAAAGAATATGCCAACCTGACAGTCAGCATTGAATAATTGGTCTGGAAAAACACCGGTAAATCTATTTTAGAAGTTTCCAATCCGTGCCCCGAAGGAAAGCCTTTGACTGGACCCGATGGAAAGGCTCAACCATGCAACGCCCTTACCGCAACGTCGAGTTGCCCTTCAGGCTATTGGTGTCACGTAGGAGCAACGATTGGTACGACAGTTTGTTGCCAAGGATCACGCGATCCATGTACACTTCCAATGGCAACGGGCGTTGGGGAAGATCTGCTTCCACGCTGGTATTATGAGCCAAACACAGAAAGATGTGTCCAGTTTACCTACAGAGGATCAAAAGGCAATCAGAACAACTTCCTCTCCATGGAAGCATGTCGTGCAGCTTGCAGAGGTAAGCAGATATGTTATAGGAAAAGTAAATGACATAGCATGAAATAACGTAACATAAAACATGCTTTGGCTGTCAGCTAAGTAGCTTGTTGGAAAGATGCGGAACAATTGCAGAGTTCCGAAATCCTTGCATTGGACAGCCGGCTAGGACGACCGTTGGTCAAGTGGTGTATTGCAGTGCTACAAATAAAGAAAATTGCCCAGTCAACTTTTGGTGCCACATAGGAGACACGGCTGAAACTACTATGTGTTGTCCTGGCGGTATGTGACATTGTACTTAAGTGGTCAACTTGATCGATCATCTGTTGCTGTTCAGCTACGAATCCATGTAGCGTACCTTTGTCGCCCGGAACAGGCACGTCCAGTCTACCAAGGTGGTACTACAATGCGGACACGAGAATTTGTACGCCGTTCACGTACAATGGTATAGGAGGCAACCAGAACAACTTTCTAAATAAAGTCAGCTGCGAGGAAGCTTGTCCCGGTAAGTGAATTTTCATATTTTCATTTGGATTATGTGCTGCCCCTTTGCCCCCCCCTCCCGTCGCATCCAACGAAAGGCACAAAACAAGTCAGCCGCTACAAGTAAGTGAATTTATTTTTCTTGTGGCATTATTTCGATTGGCCGGTAGCCAACAGAATTAATTATCCCAAATGCTGACGGCGGTTTGGAAAACTTTCCACGGTGTCATGTCGTCTTGCCTGAGAGTAATAATTCTGGCAATTAAAAAACAGACTTCAACTAACAACAACTTCCACCGTAAGCAGTTGAAATGTTTTCGTACTGTTTTCTCTACTACAAGTTTAAAGCGCGCCTAATATTAATGTTTGTTGGCTCTGTCTTTAGAAGTCGTAAGCCTAAAAAGCATGACGACAGCTTTCCCATTTCCTAGGCAAACTTATTTCAAATATCCCGTGCTTAAGACCCGTCGCCGTAAAGGCATGTAAGCTGTGCTTATCCAGTGCCGGTTCAAACTTGTTTTTCTTATCCTGAGGGCAGCTTTTAAGATTACGTTTGATCGTTTTTCCTATCAGCTCGCCGTGATCCACTTAACAGGGTCAATATTAAATATCGCAAAGGGTCTTATCTACACAAGTCTTATCTACACGGGGTATTCTTATCTATTTCTATCTGTAGAAATAATTAAAAATGAAGGCTGAATTGAGCGCAGAAGGAGATCTTCCTTCGTGCTCCGTATTAAAGGAAGTCTGTGTGCCATGCTCTAGACTTATTAATGAAATTTTCTTTTTCCATTCGTTGTTGAGACTGTAAGCAAGAAAGACAACGGACTCTGATTGGACTACATTTTGCAAGCGGAAGTACCAATAGAATTCGGCATGTAGGTGAACCCAATCTGTCAGCGAAGTTCAAAGCAGGCTGAATTTTTTTTATTGTGCATTTACGATAGACATTTCATAGCTTAGCTACAACGTTAGGCGGGACGGAAAGAAACTTCAAGCTTCAACGTACAACAGTGGTGTGCATAGTCTGGTTTCTGTTTCTCAAAGGGAAAAACGTTCGTGTTGCAATACGATGTTAGACGAAGGAATTAATCCGCTAATTTGACAGAGTTAAGGTACCTTGTGAACTTTACTAATAAATTGCCAATGGGGCTGTTCTAAGCAGTACTACTACTTGCCCTCTCTTAACTGCAAAATAAGAAGCAACTATTCTTCGTTGGTCTTTGCACGGTAAAAGTTATTATTTCTTTACAATGGGCAGTTACTATTTCGTTTGTTGCTTGGGCCAAAAATTGGAGACAAGGGATGCTGTATATTCTGCAGCAGGTTGGACGTAACCTAGTTTTATTTTCTATTAGTAAGCTGTTGATTTGATTACTGTCGTCGGTCGCTGTGTGATTAGACAATCATTCACGAAAGCTTGACGTTCAGCTATATTACTCCACTATCCGCTGAGTAAGTAGGACCTCTTACTAAGATACCGACCGCGACGGCTCCTTCAATTATGCAGGTTGAACAGAAAATGACGTTTTTCCGCCTCAGAAAAGGAACCTCCGCGACAGTTGCTACTGGGAAAATAAGTCTATCAATTTCGACAGGTCAAGTAAGAACGAAACGTGTAAGTTTCTGTTTCTATAATCATACGGGCGCATTTGCGTATGTATTGCCGAGAACGTTTTTTTTATCATGTAATCTGGAAATTTACTATAAATGATGACGTTGTAATCAGGCCGCTTAGAGGCAACGATAAGGATATATTTTGCACCTTTACGTTAGCTTGACCTTGAATTATGCCATTAATGTGCACCTTCCTGGTGCACGCACGAAATTATAAGACAATTAAAGGTCAAGACTGTTCCTATAAATGCTAGAAGATGGCGCTAAGGAATGAATGAAAAACCGTTGCTCTGGTGAAATTCCTCGACATGCAAACACAGTAGCTGGAATGCGGAACAAGAACTAATTAGCCCAAGGGTCAGGTCATGCAGATGATCGCTGTTAACTTGCTCGTCTCGACTATGAACACAGACCGTGGACAAGGTAAGTTGCTTTGCCTTTGACTGTAGCTGAATAGATACGCGTGATTAGCAACCTACCGCTAACGCTGATTCACATTTGCCCTTTTCAACGCGCTGAAGCTTCCCTACCTCTTGTTGCCAAGGCCAAAGTCTCAATAGGAAACGTATTGTGATAGGATCTTGGGGAATAACATCTTTGCATCGTTTGTAGCATGTACAGCTAGGAGTGAACAAGTGCTCAGAAGTAAACAGAATCAAGGAATTTGCGCATGAGTAGTACGCGTAAATTACACATTCGAATTAGTTGAATGTGCGAACTGCGTGTGGTAGCTACAGCGAAATTACTATCAGTTGCTTCGGTCAACTCCTTAGGTCACGAAGGTAACTTACTAAAGGTCCGTATTCATTGTTCCATTAGCTTTCCGGGTTCGCTAGTCGACATTTGCCGAAAAGCAGTTTCAGAGCAACGCTCGACGCTGTCGACATAGAAACGATGTATTAATCAAAAAAGCGACAAAATTTTAAACCTGTCAATTGGCAGCTGTTCCACTAGCTTAATTTTATGCTTTACGAATACCCTCAATAGGCGACTAGTCAGCAACTCGTTCCAATAACAAGATTTGGTTCAATTAAACTTTTGCCACTGAGCAAAGGCCAGTAGAACATGTCTATTACTAAATACTACGCTGTATACAAACTGACCTTTCTTTCCTTGTAAGCTGACAACTATTTTCAAGGCTTGTCAGTAATTACACAGAAAATTCGCTTACTAAAACGGCTTTACGTAAGTATACACACGCATTAGTTGTTATTTGTAACGTAGATCTTGCTTCACGAATGTTACATATCAAACCAGCTTGGTTGAGTTTACGTTCAAATGAACCAATTCCCAATGCGTTTGATTTCGATGGGTCACCGCATGCCCCCAATAAAGGAATGGCTCTAAAAAAAATTTCAATGCCTTGAAACAAAGCTTCGCCTTAAGTTTAAGCGATCCAACTGACAGACTATACGGCAAACACGCTTAGAAATAATTGGTCGAGTTTGGACCGACCATAAAGTTAGTAGTTTCATCTGTCACTTTTTGACGCAGCAAAGGTCATTGCGCTTGTCAGCGACCAACAATACTGGGCGACTAGGGATATCGGCCGCCACCATAAAGGGCGATCTATAAGGGGATGGCAAACTTTAAAAAACTCGAATACTACTACAACCAAAACAGGTTGGAACCAATAGTTCAATCTTTTTGCTCTATCTATTTTTGATAAAGGCAGTGGCCGAAGGGGCTCAGTTCAACGTAGCATACGTTAAAAGGAGATTAGAATTTTGACGAAAATTCCACCGAATCACCAGTTAGCCGCGCGCGAATTTTTATGCAGAAATTAGGAGACACTTTTCAACTTAGAATATCAAATAGGTACTTACTTTGTATGCGTGACATTTTTTCCACAAGATCGCCATTCATCTCGGTGGGAAGATTGCGAAGGAGATAGAAACGTTGTCTTTAAAAACGTACGCGCGTTTCGAAATAATTAATCGTCGCTGTCTTCGGCCAAGCTCGCGTGACTGAGCGCCTAGAATCTACGTTGTCACTTTTCAGTCCGCTGTAGGAGCTATTCACAGTCATGTCGAGCCAATTTGTTTTCACAATGTCCTGCTTATTGGTGGGATGGTCACTCGGATTGGTCACCGAGTCGCACACTAGGGAACACTGGAAACCCTCGCAGTCGCAGTCCATAGTCGTCATGACATTCAATATTTGGAACAGCGGGGCCAACGTTGAAGACGGACTATTTAAGATAGCCAAACACATACTGTACGTATATCCCGACATCGTTGCTTTGCAAGAAGTAATGGCCACTGGCTTCCTGAACATTATATTGCGCCATCTCGGACCAGAATGGACTGCAGCGGAAGCTAACGACAGCTATCCGGATGTAGCAATTTTAACACGGCATAAAATAGTCTCTTGGTCAGACTGGGTCGCCGATGGGCATGCCTGGCCTGCAGGCTACATGTGGGCACATATTCGCATCTCGCGCTTGGAAGGACACTATCTTGTGAATTTTTGGAACGTTCATCTTGATTGGAGAGACTACGGCCCCTATGCAGCTTGCAACAAGCTGGTCACCAAAGCGGAACAGATAGACGCTGGCGAATGGGGTACCGGCAGGCCAGACTTTGGCAGAGCACAACAAATCAGCCTTCTTGTCAATTCGAAAGCATTTGTGCAGCAACTTTCCGAAAGCAATACGGTTCCACTGTTCTTAGCAGGTGATTTAAACAGCCCATCGCATCTTGATTGGACTAGGGATACCAAGTGGAAAAATTGCGACTGGGTGTACGCGTGGCCAACGACTCTTCAATTAATAAAGGTTGGCCTGAAAGACAGTTACCGCGAAATCTATCCAAACCCGTTAACACAACCTGGACTTACTTGGTCGACGGTTCGCAAAGGACAAGAAGGATGGAACGGAACAATACCGGAACCGCAAGAAAGGATCGACATGATTTTTTACAAAAGTTCCGTTTGGTATCCGACGCAGGTTGTCGTCTACAATGGATATAAGAATATTGTTCCCTATCCTGATCACTACAAGAACGATTGGCCATCGGACCACTACGCCGTCGTTGCGCAGTTCAGCAACGCTATGTCCAATTATTTGAAATCCTCCTACTCAAAATAGAATGTCTGTTAATTTTTCTCACTTGACTAATCCTTCACGAGTTGCTAGTAAATTTTTTACGCCCTACGCTTACGTCTTACGCAATCGCGGAAGACTCTTCTCCTTGGTGTTGTCCAATCGAAAGGGAAACCTATTTGCGGCAAAGTTCTTATCAAAGACATTGCGACTAAGATGACGTAACAAAAATTGAACATTGCTGGCAGAGCAATTGTCAATGGACCACGGAAGGAGTGATGAACCGCGTAATTAAATAGGAAAACAACGAAAACAGTTGTCTTATAGCTAGAGCGACAACAAACGCGGAAAACATTTCGTCCAAGTCGCCTTGGAACCATTTTCAACAACAAACCCGCCAAGGTTAGACGAGCGTTTCAGGTTTTACCGCGAGTAGAGCCTCCAAGTAGACTTGTTCCTCCAATTCAAGTGCCTATAATAGACCAGACGACATAGGTGGGGGAAAAAATTAAAATGGGCCGCATACTCCATCAGCCTCCTTTTCCACTTGCTGCATTTGTTCTTCCTGCAACTTGACCAACATGTCTTCTTGACGCCGATGTTTCAATGCCAAACGTCTTCGCTCGTCCAGGAATATTTTACAGTTCTTCTCTTGGATCTCTTTAACGCGTCTGTCCTTTTCGGCTTTCTTTTTCACTTTTTTGTCCAACTGAATTGCTTTCGAATCGTCCATAGACTTTTTTGTCTGCCTCTGTCTCAACTGCTTGAACTCGCTAAAAGATAAAATGAATGCGAAAAGCAAAGCGACAAAGATTTACGTTTCCAATTGCAGCTTCATGGAAGCGCGTTGCTCTTGGTGAATCCTAATGAGCAGCTTCTTTACTAGCGCCCATTCCTCCTCCAAATGCGCTTTCCGAAGGCTATGTTCCAATTCCAACTGCCGTTTGACAAGATCTGACCAGTCGCGAGTTTGCAAAGCAACAGTTTGTCGTATCAACGACGTCTGAGTGCAGCTGACCACGGAAGATCGGTCGTCCAAACCATTGGAAGTCAGAGGCGTTGTCCCGTCCAAACTTTTTGTTATAGTCAGCGGTGACGTGTGACCGTCGTGCAAACGCGGGAAGCTTTGCCTGAGCTCTTTAGCTACAGCATTTTGAGATTTCCCTTTCGCCAACTTCTCGAACGACACCGTTTGCTGCCTTTGCATTTCCAGTCTTTGCTTAATGTGACGATGTTTCAAACATTGGTATTCTTTCTGATGCTTTTTGGTCAGCTTTGTGTACGCCTTTTCCTGCTGAACTTCATCAATAGTTACTAACTTGATCATTTCCAAGACGTCCACATCTGTGGTGTGCATAAAAATGCGACGTTAGTTCTCACGCAACAAGTTCCTCCGGCGCGCGGAAGACTTTTATAATTAATATAAAGCAGTGATTCACAAGTGACTGCCTTGCAAGAATGAAAGAGAACCGTGGGAACTGAAGGAATCTATGGGGTCCTTGGAAAGATGCGACCTGCGAAAACCTTGGTACAGATTATCAAGGCTAAACCAGCAACAAAAGCGTTACTTAAATAATAAGAACCTAAAAACATCGTAACCGTAAGTGCTTTAAAAATAAACGCAGGAACCGTTCCTAGCATCAATTGGAGATTCAAAACAAAAAGATTACGAAATTTCCATTAAACCATTTGCCGTTAAAAAACAGTGGGATACGGTTGCGTCGTATTAGTTGTTCTCTTAACTCAGTTCCTACAAAACGAGGACACGAGTTGACCGCTGCGTTTAAAAGGTTAAGCAATCTGGAACGACATTTAGGAAGCAATGCATCATGTAAGACCTGGCGATAGGTGGAGAGCATTTACGTTCGAATTTATGAATGAGTATTTGAAAAACACAACATTAGACAACTCATAAAAAATTCGTTGCTGGAGCTCAGGTGCTCTGGGCGTTCCCTACACGAAACTGGCTCGTCGCTATTAAAAAAGGTGAAATCAAAACAGATAGATACGATGTCACATATTATTGTTTGTAAACTCTCATGATGCAAAGGATAAAAGGTCTAATGGAGCGACAGCATTAGCGATTGGATTTCAGAGAATTAGCGAACAAGTTACCGTACTAGCAGAACTTTTAAGCACGCTGCACTTTGAATATTTATGTTCCAACGATGTGTACAGCTTATCTCTAAAGTTCTACACTGTAAAACTGGGAAAAAGTGAAACGTTCCTATTGTAGAAACACTCATGCAGTGGGAAATTAAAAACTGATACGGATCGTACCTTTTACAGCCTTGATGGTTGATCGCGAAGTCAAGTTCCTAATGGACGACGACGGAGTCTCCGATCGGTCGTTTAATACTTTGTCAGAATCAGGCGAAGAAACTTTGGCGCAAAGTTGACGATCCGGCACTTCGTCAATGTCTTCTTTTCTTATACCCATGTGCTCCATTTGCTTCTCACGGTTCTCCAACATGGCTAAATAACTCTTGGGGTCGGAAAGCGCTTCAACAATGTCTGCAAAGTGATTTTTCAAAAACCGCTCCGACGAGGAAGGCAAATCCGCCAATGACTACGAACCTCCGAGACCTTCTGGAATGTACGTCTTCAAAACGATGTGACAGAACAGCGTGGGCAGGGTCATGGGAAAGTTTATGTCCGTACGTAGTGAAATGTGCCTGTAGCCTGGAAACATCGCCTAACGGTTGAAAATTGTTTCAAAATCAATTTGTACCTGGCTGAAGCCCGTCGAGAGGCAATATTCTTTGACCAAGGAGTTTCCCGTTTTCGTCGTATACAGCGAATCGTAGAACCGCTAGCTCCGGTAAAACTACCTGTTTGAAAGTAAGGTGCTTTTTAATAGCCATAATATGCTTATAGTTTTTTAATATACGAAAACACGTGAATACTTCCACTTATTCCTCGAGTGCATCTGCAGCTCATGTAAGACCCTCTTGAAAGCGTCTCAAGTTTTAATAATTTAACATTGAGTTCACCCGCAAAAATATTTTAGACATGACAAAAAGTCCACATTCTTTTTTGCCGAGCTACTACTAAGAAAATCAATATGCTTTGTAAAGGTTACTGGGCAAAAGACTGAATGGACAAAACGTGTTAAAGCGTCTTCGTGGCTCCCAAGCTGGCATTCGCCAAAATCACGCCTACTGCATTTGTACAGTACTCGAAATTCTTGAATCGCATGTTTAGCTTAGCAAACGTAGTTCAAAACTATGAGATTCGTTATTTCATTTACATATTCAACCGGTGAAAAATTTGCTAATGGACTAGCATTTTTCTTGCAGATAAAAGTGAATAGAAAATTTTTGACAACGCGACACCAGCGGATGAGTGACTCAAAAGCGACGTACTTTCCGAAAGACGAACGGCTCCTCATTGTATATCGGGTTAAGACCATTTGCCGGCACCAACTTTGTTTTGAACTCTTTGCGTATAGTGTCCGTCGGCAGACCGTACATTTCAACCTCCACGTAGGTACCAATTTTTTTATCCGACAAGAATTGTCCTGAGATTACCTGAAATTAGCAAAAGCGCGTAGTGAAATATCCCAAGTAAGTTAGCCGATTCTTACCCGTATTGAACAATAGGCGGCAACGACACCGTCAACAGGCGATTCGGAAAATGGATCAAAAATGCGATTTGGACGTCGCATGAAGTCCGGTTTGAGCAAATACCTGCGCTCGAAGAAAAAGCGAAACGTCTGCCGGAAGCCGCCGAAAAAATGCGCTTTCTCACCCGCAGTTTCCGTTGTATTCAAATTTTCCCTGATTCAGCTGCATTGCCAAGTCTGGAGTTTGAAAATTCAACGACACCATTTGACAACCAGCGTTCCAAAATATTTGCGGCAAATAATTGCTAGAATCTACGCGTCCTCCCTTTGGATATATTCGAGTCATTTGACGCTTGTTGTAACTGGAAAAAATACAAATCACAACTAGACGCCAAAGCTGGATCATACTTGACCAGCTCTATAGCACTGGTTTTCAAGTAACCAAGACCGGTGCTTTCTGAGAAGGAAGACATGTAGAAGTGACAGTCCGCTTCTAGTACAAATAAAGATTATTACAAACAGCTACGTTGCAGCCTGTATGTTTTCAGTTTAAAAAAATGCATTATAATATTTTTTCAACCATTATTTCTACATACCTTCAGCCACGTCGAAACCGCCAAACTTCACAGGGTGAGTGTAGTTGACCAAACTTGACAACAATGGATGTATATTGGTTGTCGCAGAGGTGTAATGGTATTGGGCAAACAGCCGCTCCTCCTCCTCCTTACTGAGTATCACCTAATGCGGTAAAAGCTTATCCGACGCTGACTATCACCCCTATAAAACCTACGTCCTTAATTCTGGGACTGGCAAGAGATCTGATCTTGTTTCGTAAACTTGTTGCTTCAGTGCTCTTTTCCTCCGGATGTGCCACGTTATCCGGTGAAAGTGCTACTGTTTCGGCTTAAAAGAAGCAAAATACTCAGGCGCTACCAAATTTGGAAAATCAATTCAGACTAGTTTGACTAAAGCTCATCCAACGGGCAAAAATACAATGTCAACACGTACAGTCCGTATCGACGATCACGTCCGGATTTTCGGCCACCTCTTCCGTATCTTCTTCGAGCTGACCGAGTAGCAAGAATTGCTCAAGTTGGCGTTGTTCAACATCTGGACTCAATCGTTTGCTTTTGATTAAAATCTTCCTTTTCAGCTGATTGGGCGATGGCAGAGGGCAGGACGGTTTCAGCTTAAAGCACTGCGCTGACAACAGTTCACAATTAACTTACTGACATACCGGATTTGAAGGCAGCGGTTTGGACAGTAGCAGATCGCCAAAAATTTCCATACAATACTTGGCCATTTTCAACTGATTTTTCTTGCTGAACAATCAACATGGTTAACAGACTAACCCTACACTGAAGCAAGCTGCTCACCTGCAATGATTTTCGAAGGACAATATCACTGGATAGTCGGATGTGACGAAGGCGCTTTCCTTGATTGCCATAATGACATCCTATAAAAGACGAAGCAACAAAAGGTTAGAAAGGCTTCACCAACGCATACTTTGAATAGGATGTCCGTGCACATAGCCTTTCCATGCGTGATTATTGGTTCGTCCTTTCCCGCGCCGCTGCTGCCGTCCCAACAATCCAGTTCGATGCAGCTACCAATAGATGTCTAAGCTTTGCCGAACAGCGGAACTGCCATATTATGGTTTGGCATACCGACATCCCGCCAGCAAAACTTGACGGTACATCTCGACGGAAGACCTTCCACCGAACTGTCGACCCACAAGGTAGGTGTTGTGAGAACTATTTATCAAGTAGTGAGACAACGGTTGGTCCATGTCCTGGCTCAACGTTATTCGTTTGAATAACATTGGAGCACTGTCTTCGGAGATCAAGAAACGCAAAAATCCAGAGTAGCTCATTCTTCCTGCAAACATTTTTTGTCGACATGAACAATGCCTTTCACTGTCAATCGGAAGTGCGCACCTAATTTTACGTTCTCTTCAAGCGGTTCGTACTTACTGATCAGATTAGTTGCCTTTGGCTTGTCGCACGCAGGATAGAGAATTTCATTTAAGCGTGGATCTCGTTGAACCTGCGCATAAAGTGGCAATAACAGGGACAGTTTCTAGCGCGACAAGCATACTTACTTCATTGACAAAATGAACTAAACGATCAACGGACATATAAGGCTGCCCTTGTTCGCATAAATTGTTGAAAATTTCCAAAACATCCTGCCGCGGGCATATCTTCCGAAAGAGATCGTAGAATAAAGGGAATGTAAACTTTGTAGGCTCGATTTCATCGTTCTTCGAAAATACGGCAACGCTCGTTGCAACGCGGGAGCCAAAGTACGGCTACAAACCTTTCCCTCGCACAGACCCAATTCTACCATGCATTGCATCACCATTCTTTCCGTCTTGCCGGAAGCGAACGTCCGCGTTATGCTAGCGAAATGGTTGATGCTCAATAGAGGTGAGAATTCTAATACTTTTACCTCTTCACTGGAATTTTTCCGTTCACATTGACGCTAAGGCTGAGCATCTTCCAGCTGAAATTCAATTAAAGGTTGCAAACAAACAATCTGCGTTCTCGCATACTGCTTTAGCAAGCATGTCATTGGACATACATGCCACACACGGAAGTTTTTCAGCACCTTCGTAATGGCGGCTTTCCATTCCTTTTCAGCGTGGCGATTCAAACGTGCAAAGCTTTCAATAACTGCTGCATACCTGAGCGTCCGACCGCTTTTCGGCGAGAAGATAGCTGAAACTGACGTTGACCAAATCGGTGCCGCTTACGAGGGTCAGCGAACGTTCATCCAACTCTTCCTTACTGGCGGCGCGACATTCCAGATCGCACTGCACCTTCGTTTCCTTTAAATTACTTTCCATTGAAAAAAGACCAATGTTCGTATTGTCGCTGCAAACCTTTGGAAAACCGCCGAGTCGTATATCGCTTATGTGAATCAAATCAAGTGTTTGTGCCTCCTAAACATGTTCAGAGAAGCGAACGTCACATTAATTGAATTGACTCTGTTCAACACCTTTCCGTCGACTTGCCAGTAGAGGTAGAATCCGAGATCATCAACTCGGAAGAAGCACTTCGGCTCAAATGTTCCGGAGTCCTTAAGAACTCTATTCGTTAGGACATAAAGCGAGATCCGTCATAAATAAAGTGAGAACTAATCATTTGGCCGCTTGGAAGTTACAAACATTATCTCGAATAACTTTTCTATGAAGCAATGGAACGTTCGTTTATTTATTGGACATTACAGCTACAATGACTGACTATTTGAATACATCTTCAGGACTTCATACACCTTTACTTAAAATATAACCGTTTCCTAACTACTCACGCTAAAGACGTTATAAGTGTGGTCCTTAAAGCGCAGGTAATTGCTTTTCTATGTTCTGCTTATATTCACAGTTTTCCTATTGCACTGCCAAGAGACGATCGACTTCGCTAAGGAATAACGTAGGCCATAGTTCAAAACTATCTCATTGAAGCTATTAACTGTGATGGCGCCCCAGGCGCAGACATCTTCCGATTGGACGAAACACCTAATTCAATTTTTGCAATCCACTTGGAAACAACTTGTTCAGCCTTTGATGGATGATCGGAAAGACGCTTCGCTAACCAAAAGAGCAAGTAGCTTTGAAAATTTCGATTTGCACCGGAGAAGGGTGTATCCTCGCGCTACGTTGGATAGATGCCCTGAACACTGGCGGAAATGTCAAATTCTTGTTTCGAAGCATCAACTATTCATGCCTAGCATTGAGATGATGCTTATGAACTCATTTGTGACGCTTCTCTGCATGCTGCCCATAGGACCTCGTAAAGGGAAAGCAATTTCTGGACAAATCAAGCACATCCCTTTCTTGGCACCATGATCGTCATTTCACTGCTTCGAACACACTCACAACTATTAAAAGCGAATTTAACCCAAAATGCGACGACGTAAAGCAGAGCTGCAGACTTCAGCATACTGAACGTTCAGACGTATACCGACATTTAGCAAACGCTTCTGAAGATAGCACATGGTAAAAGATTGAAAGTTTCATCGATTCGCGCTGGGTAATGATGAATATTCAGACTCAATAAACAAGCTATATCAGCAGTGGGACGCGTGAAGAAGTAGCCGCAAGCCGTTGATACCAAGTTTGTTTAAGCTTTGATCGCAAACAAGACCTTTCGTTCCTTACTTCCCAAATTGGAAATGAAACTTGATACGACAACAGCTTAGCCACATTCTCCTTATTGATAACGCGCAGCTCAAAGTGGAAGCCGAGAAGGAGAAGAAGAAGAAGAAGATACGGTCTAATACTTCGCGGGGCAAAAGGGGCTTTCGGGTCGAATTGAGAAATCAATTAAATAAGCGTTAACAGCATGTTAAACCAATGCATCCTAACGAGACGTGGTTACCTCGTCCAAACGATCAAAGTAGGCTCCGCGCAGCAGAAGTTCCGGCACGGGCACTTGCCACTGGAAATCTGGATGCTTATTCATACGTGTACCAATTTTAAACCATTACAGCTGCCTATGAAACCAGGCGACAAAGTGCTGACCGCCCACACTTTGCTCCTAAAAAATGATAAAGAAATAAAGGGTATCAATGAGTAAGAGCGAAAAATCAGGCGATCACTTACGGAAGTTAGCGCCAAGGCACTGGCGCGTAGCCAAAAGGTGCAGGTTGGCTAGGGAAGCGGAGCCAATGTGTGGACATTCATTGAAGTAACATCTTTAAAAAAAATGAAACTAATCCATTAAAATGCATACAAAAAGGCGACAACGTTTCGCGTCGACAGTTCATTCAACGACGACCATTGGATGCGCGAAAAGAGGGGAAAAAGGAGTTGCGCAACTTTCGCCCATCGCGTCCACGCTCGCTGAATTAGCAGTATTCAGCAATAGAGGACCGCCGCGCGCATTGTCGGCGAAATTGGTGACGACTAAATCGAACGCAACCACTGGCAACAACAGCATGGACTAATTAGAAATCGAAATGTAAAAAGAGCAAGTCGGTTGCTACAAGATTTCCGCCATAAATGAAAGGAGATGAGACGCGTAGCGCTGAAACCAAAGTCTACTGGATCAATAGTAGAACACCACCCGTTGGCATTCTACGCGGACGCAAGTTTTCAAATTCAATTGGGCCCAAAGATGATGACAATATCGTCGCGAGAAGACGCAATGCATACAGGCGACTACGACCTGCGCTAAAGCATTCCATTTTATATAACCTTCGCTTAAAGATGAGCAAAACGAAAGCAGCGCATCGCGGATAGAGTGATTTTGCTCAAGTCGTCATTCTCTTTTTAAAAGAAGTTTTCAAATTATCAACGACAACAAGGTAAAAAAAAAAAGTAAGATGACATAAATACAGCAAGAATACCTTTAGCAGGGCGATTATCCGTGGCGCCTCGTCACCAAGCAAGACGCGTTAATTGAACATGGCTACACAAGAGAATTGAATTCAATTAAATGGGTTAGGGACCAGCCAACTAAGCATGCTTCCTGTGGAAATGCAAAGTTCTCTTTGCATTCTTGCTATTCAACCTGAGAAGTACGTATGCGCGGTGTAATATCATCTCTCTCTCACTCAAAGAACGTCAACAATCATTCTTTCCAAAACACCGCTCCATTGGAAGATCACATTCGGAAACACGTTACGCACGACGAAGGCATCTTGCATTACAACTGCGTCGCGTTCTCCCTTTGAACAATTTGCACAAATTAAATCGCTAAGCTGCATCGTGCGAACAAACGTCAAGACGAGCGTCGTGCGTTTTGCTCTCCGCTGAGAGGACAATATACTTATAGGAGAAAAGCAGATTAACTGAACTAGGCAATTACATTAAATGCATTTGCAATATCCAGCGGACGCAGGCATGAATGAGCCTAAATGTTATACTTCTCTAATACTTAGCTTCTACGACCAACTTTGCCATCAGTCTCTTTTGTTCCGGTTATCGTATGCAGACCATCCCAATGCCAAACATGAAGTGCAGAAAAAAGGATACAATTTCTATTTGGTTATCCTGGAGACCACTGCGCGAAAATGAACAAACTGAGTTAATTCATCTTAGGAGTGCCATCATGCGCCAAGGTTGGCATCCTTAAAGTCTGGTGCTTCGGACTAGTTTAGACAACTTGAAATATGGAAAGGTCGAAAATATGCACCCAGTTAGACGCGCGGATTGGCCCAAGCATCATTACAGTCAGTATGCCTTATTTTCAATGCGCATTCCTGTTGGGCGGCCCAACTGTATCACAAATTGCCAGCTTCTACAACCCTCAAGCTAGTTGTAAGCTTGCCAGAGGATGCAACGACGCGCAAAGTAGAACACTAAAAAAAAAGACAAACTTCCGCAAGGCTTTTACAGAGCAAGCTGTGTCGACAATCGGAGAAAACCGCCTACCGAATGCAAGCGATCTTGGACGACTTTGTTAAACGACAAGAGATAGGCGTTTTGGCACGCCTCCACCAGCTTTGAAGAAAAAAGAATGTAAAGACAAGGATACCAATGAAAAGCTGAACGACCTCATAAAGCTTTGACCAGACGTACCATAGCACGCAGGTATCAACACGATTTTCAAATTATATAAAACTTGTAATTAAAGGGCTTGCCTTCCGGCAACAACAAACGACCCGTAAGAAAACGTCTTTCAAGATTCCTCGTTAGAGAAGAACCATTAAATCAGTTGAGCACGAAACAACTATGACGGCAGTTAGCAGCTTCTCAGGATTGGCCAGTTTTTTCACTTGCCTTTCCGGCTGACCGAAAGATGGTCAGCCGAAGCGAAAATGAACACTTAGTCTAATAGCATTGACGACGTTTCAACATTTGAGCTCAACTTGCCTACCGTATCCACAGGGGCAATCTACTAAAAGGGCTTTGACCCGCTGCACGGAAAAAGCAAGTGCCCGCAATTTAATGACCCGCGATCAGACGACAGGGATTGGAAACATGAATTTTCAAGCGCAAAACGAGCCCGACGCGACAATTCTAAAAGTGAAAATCAGCAAAAGTTACCAAACAAACAAAAAGCAATAGCGGACCTTAATCAAACTATCTACCGTATCGCCCACCTTTGCTAGCGGTTTTACCAGGTCGGCGGAAGTGAACGAGACCGGATTGGGAAAGTTGAAAAACGTGACGAAATAAATATTAATAAAAATACAATGAAGCAGAAAAGCGAACCGCCATTTATGACGAAATGCGCCGCTGTCCTTGCAAGGAAACCCACCAATGGGTACAAGACGGAGTAGCACAAGAAGATGCATTCAGTTTGGACAAAAGAAACAGCGGCACCGCTTCAAAGACTTCCATGCGCAACGCGCGAGCTATGATTTTATGGCAATTGGAAAGAGCACTTTTTTGCTTCCCATCACGGCTTGTCACTTTGTCACCAGAGTACGCATGGATTGAAAGAGCTGATTTGCAAATGACGTCAACGGCAGAGTGCGAATTGCACTAAGCACAGAAACGAATTAACCGTGAGAGTAGTGACGAAAAGCATAAATTCGTTAAAAACTAAACATCAAGAAGAAATCGAATTTCTATTCGATGGACCAATCTAGAAATCATACGCGAAAGAGTACGCTCGTAGACGAAAAATATGCAAAATAGCAACCAACTAAACCAACCATCAACTAACTATCTAGACAATTACGCGTCTAATTTCAACATTGCTGTAACAGTATTGGAAAAAATGACGACGACAAAAGCTTCCATACTTAAAAGATGAAATAGCAACGACAGACAACGACAATGTTTTTAACGCGTTGACTCTATTTAGCCTAAACGATATGCACCCGTAGACACCTCAAAACGACAGGATCGAATAAACAAAGCCGGATCACGACGCCGGCGTAAACAGCAGGACCAAAATGAAATCACTGCGTCTCGGCAGCTTAGATTTAGCGTGACAGCTACGTCACGGTGTGCCTGCAAATTCCCGGGCGACAAAGCGTATTCTTAAGGAGGAACAAAAGCTGTTGAATTTCCATTAACCGCACCCAAGGAAGTTCTCGCCAACTCAATCGCCAACAAAGCAGACAAGTTTGTCCATTTACCCATTTTCAATTCCAACGTAGTCAGCAGTGGAAAATTGCAAAAACAATAAGAACGTACTTGCCCAATGACGCAGCAGCAGCAGCAGACATTTGTCGCAGCGCTTTAGAAGGAAGCGTATAAATCAAATGTCCAGCCAGCCGTTTAGCCATTCGCTTTTTGAGGGCGGAAGAGAAAAATATGGAACAAGAATAAATCAATTAAAGCTATAAAATGGGACCACAAAACCATCGACAATCTCTTCATTCATGGACAATGGTGGGCGACTGAACTGCGACGAAATACTGACTTGCCAAAAAGCGAAACACGATTATGCCAATGCCACTCGTTGAATAGAATATAGCCAGTAGATGCCGCCTACCGACTCTCTGTGTTCTTTGCAAAGTTTCCCTAGGCAGTGACAACTTTTGCTAAGCACCAGAATATACGCATTGGACAGCGCAAGTTTAGCGAGCAAAAGCAAAAGTCGGCTAAGTTCCCTTTGCCAACTTGACAGACATGCACGACTAAGTGGAATGGGCAGAAAGGGGAAGCGAGAGTGAGAGCCAGCAGGAAAACAGCTTAATCGCCACGCAATTGTTCAGTCGGGCCTAGCTGCTCATTCCAACAATCAGAGAAATCCAAACTTGTATTGCCTTCTTGCGATGCACTATGGCCAACGACCGTCGAAAGAGGAAGCCAGGGTAAATGCGCGTCCGTTTTCGTTGACCCGCCTGGACATTCGCTCAATGAAAAGCTTCAACTGAGCAAAATCTGCGTTAAATGTTACCCGCGCAAGACGAAACTGTCGATTGACAACAGTCAGTGCTTTCAAAAGTCCTACATGGAATCGACAAGGACAGCTCAACTGTACAAACAGTAAGCACAATCAGCTATACAGCTCGTAGAGACAAACGTCCACTGCAAAGGATCAGTGGGGCGCTGTATTTACGCGGAGAGGCAGAAGAACAAAGCGTATGCTGTTATGTAAGACAGCTTGGTTGTCAAAATCTCAAATTTTCAACTTCAGACTCGCAACAGTCAAAACAATGATCATTCTTTGTTCCTAAAACCTTTTGCGTTGTCTTTGGGACGCGAAGGAGTTGATTAGAAACAGCTACAAAGAGCCTCCTTAATTCAAAAATGCCCCAGCAAACATACGACCGACAGAAAAATGGGCTTCCAGAAAACTTCAATACATGTTTACATCGTCAAACGTTTCTGCTTAAACTGCAACGACCGTTCCAACAGGGAGTCGTCCCAAAATGAGAAACCTCGAGAAACGAATTATTAATAACTGATCAACCGCTGCAAGGAAACTGCCGTCGATTATCTATTGCCGGTTGATCCAACTTTTCAAAATGAAACTGTGTCAACTTTCCTCAAAACTGGCAACGCGGTCATTGAAACTCGCGCGTTATTGTACGCATGCTAAATCATCAATGGCGGAAGAAAGCACACTGCACGGAAGAGACAATTCAACAATGGCAGTTAATATTCGTATGTTCATCGCTGCGGAGTTACGATTGCCTGAAAAAAGTTGAAACAGCTATTGGCAGCGCTCTCTTTCGCTAATGTTGCCGCAATGGAATTGCGCAGCCCGCAGGAAGCTCCAACAGCGCGTTTTTTGAACACTTCACGTTCAAACACTGCAAACATTTTACGCAATTAAAACTTGGATCCATTTGAGAGGGACCATTGTCTTCCGAATGGGAGCAACAAGTAGCAGGCAGACAAGAATTAACATATCTTATTTCGCACTATGGCAACATGCGCAAATTTTCCAAAAACGAGCCGTAAAATTTTTTTGTTTCACAAAATTCTTAGAAGGAGCAGTTGCGTAAGCAAAATAGATGTCTGGACCGTCCGCCACGTCGAAATGTTAGTACATGGAATTGAAGAAAGCTATTGGAAAGGAGAACTGTTCCTATCGATTCAATTACAGCGCAGATGAGCATAAGTCTTAGAGCGACATGATGACGTAATGACAAACTAATCAGGTTTGAACATTGCTGCCTCGTAAGGTGAAAGCCGCCTGGCAATAATTCCACTCCGCTTAGCGTACTCTGCAAGTGTGCCAATATTTAGCTGAAACGATCGCCAGAAAAGGGAAGCAGCTCCAAAATTGATGAAATGACAGGTCATCCACGCAGAATGATTTACCTAACAAAGCGTAGAGCAAACAATACAGATATGTCCGAGACAAAGGGAGAGAGAGAGAGAGAGAGAAAAAATAAAAACGCAGAAAGTGCGTGGTTATGCATCAATTAGCTCATTCAGCCACATACTAGCCAACTAACTGATCCGCTTGTTGGAAGCCGTTATCTTTGTACCGCTTAGAAAGGTCGATTAATGAATAGCGTGTTACACGTAACGCAGCAGGCGAAAGAAAGCGGGAAAAATCGACTTCAAAGAAGGGAATGACCGAAATGAAAAATGACTTTACCTTAGTTCGCAAAGATGGAAACGAACAACTATCGGTTGGAAGTGGCTGGACCGCCGAGAGGGAAACAACCCAAAAAAACATAAGCCTTAACTTGCATTGCGAATGCCTAATATAGCACTTGAAACATGCACCACGTAAAATTATTAACTTTTGAAAGAGTCCATTCTTCTGAGGAGGAAGCTATTTCAAGAGAAAAATACAATTTCATGGACGCAATAATATTACGCGAAACCATTAATTAACAACAGAGCCATTCAAGGGCGCCAAAAAACACGACGTTCAAAAGAAAACCGTTCTACTTACGAGCTAAGTTCTGTTGTTTTTTTTGAAGGACGACGCATTGAAGCGGAGCTCTTTAGTTTTTAAGCAACACAAAGGAACGGCTGAGAACTCGAAATGTGGAAACTCGTTACTTGAAACTGGCTCTCTCGTTAACCAAAGCATTACAAAGGAATAAATGAGCCGGCAACGGGACTGTGAAAATAGAAAAATACAACTTCCGGTCTTCGTGAAAAAATGAGCAGCTTTATAAGGGCTCATAAACTTCAATGCCAAGAGACTACTCAAAAATTCCAATACCGCGTTGCTCAAACTCAAAACAGGAAAACATTTAGTTTCGAGATTAGACAAATTCACGCTGCTCTGCATATATACATACGCCGGAACAGATTTCGCGGGAACGTTAGCATGCAATGCAGTAGCTTTGTAGGAAAAGCGTAGAAATACCATTGCATATTGAACTACTGAAGCATGATCAGCGTGAAAATACTAGACACTGGAAAATATTCAATGCCCCAAAAATGACTAAATGTATTTTCTATCGTCTGCTTCTACCTTCAATGGTCACTTTATTGGAATAGCGGCGCAAATTAAGAAAAAAAATCTTTTGAAAGAATAAGAGCATAAACGAGCTTTGGAAAAGGATTGTAAAACGTTTTCCTATTCCCACTAATACGAAAAACTCAATTACCGTGCCACGCAAGCGACTTAATCGATGCTGAAAACTGATGACCATTCCTGTGGTTGGGGCTAAGCTGAATCACAACAGCACCGTCTCCTGTAGTAGAAAAACCACTCTGCCATTCGAGTGATCCAAAGGACACGCATGAATGCTCCTAACGAAAGGTTCTTTCGCGTATCTCGCAGTTCGCCCACACAACGACTTTGAAAACATCGCGTATGTCGCGCAGAAAACTGCCTACAGATTCTTTAAGCAACAGAAACATTCGCTTTTTTACTTCGCCTTCACCGAGCAGAATTTATCATAGTACGGTTTAAAAATTTAAATTGCTAAAACGATGCGCCCATTGAACGGCTAAAAAACTTCTGAGGAAAGCATAGAAAATGACTTCAACGCCAATATCCAAAAGCTTTAAGTGTTGTTTAAAAAGAAAAATAAAGGGAGGGTCATTCAGATGCCACCCAGTAGTTCGGCAATGAACGTTTCAACGAAATCTCTTTCCTAGCAAACCATAGTGAATTAAAGACAAAGTCGAGTATACGCACCCATAGCTGCCTAGCGACAAAGAGGAACTGCCAACCCGCACTAGCGGAAACACGCTGCTAGAGAAGTTCCAAAGCAATATGCATTCAGTGCAAAATTCTATACTCGAAAACTAACCATCTCTAAGACGGTAACCATTCTAAACAGAGCTGTAGTAATTTAAAAGCGACACTAACGTTGGGCCAACTTCAAAACAACCGTCCGAAATCGCTCGCAATTCTGGTCTCTCTCATCGTTTCGCCAAAAATCGTAGCCAATCAATCACAGTACTTCAACCGGAAAATTCATTACCTGGCATCGTTGTACGAGGAAGAAATTGTCATACAATTGCCCAATCAATGCGACAATTAGCAAGCCGCTGCCAAAGGGTCGCTATTTAAAGAAATTCATCTGTGCGAGATGGGAACTTTAGCGCCGCTGCGCGCAACCAAACAAGGCAACATCGACATCGTTCGCACTTATTCGGAAACGAGAGCAGCTATCGTCGTACAAAACGTCAAAGGGCAGAAATCGCCTCCGCTTGGCCAACACCCTAATAACAGCAACGATCGCCCTTCCACGCAGCTACTTTAGCAAACAATAAGAGCTATGTTGCAACTTCCTTTTGCGAATTTTTTACACAGGCAATGGCATTGTAATTAAAGCTTTAGTTTCGAAAATAGGCTTAGGCTGTAAAAGTAGAAAAGGTGAAGACATCGCGAGACTAATTGGACTTCTAAAGAAGAAATATACGCACAAGAGGAGAATTACCGATTGCGGAATTGATGTTCACTTGGAAATGTCAAATTGGGCGAATTTATAACATCACTCAAAAGGCCAATCGTTCAACTAAATGTACACTCGGTAGAGAGCGAACACGTACGTTCTTCATCAACTTTGACAAACGTGAACATCAGAGATGAGCGGATGACAGACAATGGGACAGCTCAGCTCAGCAGTACTTCTCACAAAGCCACTGCTACCTTTGTTAAGCTCGTTCGACTCTACTACGAACATGCGCAATGCGAATATTGAACGAAGCAGAACTTATTACAGCCTGCGAACTAACAAAATGCGCAATATTTTGAGTCAGGGAGGTTAGACCTACAGTAGTAACTATATAATAGTGATCCTGTAATATGAGCATTTGAAATTATAATTAGTTGAATACCCACCGCCCATGGTCAAATGGAACAAGAACTGCAACCAACTGTAAGTAGGGAAAATATCAAAACTAACCTTGAAAGAAAATAACTGACAGAAAAGCTGACTGCAGGTTGCCAAGACCGTTCTACGTTATTATTTGAACTGACACAAACTATGAAATTATCAGAATTGTAGCACAGTCCCGCCGATAACATTGGTGACGAAGGGTCAATAGCTACTTTGAAATGCAAACACGCTGCACACCCTGACGGCGTCAGCAAAATGACTAATGCCAGCAACGCTTTGCAGCGTCAGTGAAGTTTCCTTAAGGAATCAACAATTTCGATTTCTGCTTCACGTGCTTAATATATTTCTCATTCTATCTCAAACAAGCAGCTTGCGAAATGTTTAAACCTTACCAGTGGACAAAAAAGACTTTGAAATATAGGTTTTCCTTGCCTGCTTTCCCAACGGTAAAAGCAATGCTTGACACGGCGGCTCGCCGGAAACCTAAACTGCTTTAAAGCAATATAATGACAGCCGGAACCATTCGCGTTTAAATTAACGCGCTACCTTGAAATCCCAAAGTGAATACATTCTTCAGGACTACATTAACGCTCTACGCCTACGCAACAACAATGTCGCTTCGTTGCCATTTCTACTTTCACTTCTCACTGGGCAGCTGAAGGTATATGGGTAAAAGACGAAAAGAATAAAGATTAGAAATGAACGCTACTTAGATTCAGTACGGAAAAATTCAACAACTCAGGGCACCAACCACGGCATATTGGAGCAAAACACAGAAAAGTGAGCTTTCTAACAAATCAAGCTGTCGTATGATTTCTGACGAAATTGTCGCGATACCGGCTTCAACAATAAAGCTGTACTGGAATATTTTTCTAAGAGCTGACAGTCGGTCGTGAATTACGATCCTACGAACCTGACAATTCAACCATTATTTCAACTGCTCAAAGCAAACGTACCACACTGAAGACAAAATATGATAGGAGAAAAAATTTCACAGTTGTCTTCGGTTCACGGATTTGGCTCGTTTTGGTGCATATGTAAGTACACTTCAAAATGCTTGACTCGACGAGCTCATCCGTTCGCTGGTAGAGCATTTAGAAGTTTACTTAAAGACGTACAAAAGCAGGCCAAAGCCGTGAACTGAAGATCAACTGTGAACCAACCAAAGCCTGTTAAAAGTCACTTAATTTTCCGAAGGAGAGACAGTGTATAAATTATAGAAATTAAGTTGGACGTAGGCGTGGATAAGTTCAAAAGAGTCGCCAAGTGCACGCGATGAAAAAACGATAAATGAAACTCGGCTTTTTCAATGAGCGTATACAGGCGAGCCCATTTAGCATTGCCCTATTGCGTCAATGAGCTCGTCTACTTGGTAAAAAATGCCCACTAATGTATGAATGCATTTGCCAAAGTAGCGTATTAAAATTAATACGCCCACTGCGCTGCGTGGAAGCATCTAAGCCGTAAAGAAATTATTTTCCATGAAACAAGTGCCACGACGCAAATAATTTTAGTCATTCAAGAACTCGTAGAATGAAACGTAATACTTTGAATCGCTAGGTATTAGAAAACCATCGGAGTCTCCCATTTAATCACCCTTTGGCACACGACGCATTGAAAAACACTTAATTTCCTACGCTGCCTACAGTGCAGTAGAGCAGAACTGTCTATAGTTTCAGCTGCGGGAGACAAAAAGACTATTACTGCTGCCCTGTACAATATGAGCAACGCAGTACACTCATAGTCTTAACTGCTACTGCTTTATTAATCCTCAATTAAAAGACAAGTGAGAAAACAATAACGCGCAATGCCAACAAGATAAAGTTGGTAATTTGGTTTGCCTACAACTTATCACATATGGCTGCCATAAATTAATAGAACGGCATAAAGATTTCAGTATCTTAGTAACGCTTGCAATAGGTATCTGTGAATGTGCTCAACTGGTCCAGTATAAAACGCTACCTTAAGGAAAGTAATCTGCTAGTAATATTAACGCCTACTGAATTTCTGCGCGGGTATTCAATGATCGAGAAAAAAATATTTGTTATGTGTACATGCTTTATAATTACCTGAGCTTCATCAAAAAAGGGTACTGTAAGGTAAGTACCAAAACAATTAATTTGGCAAGGAGCCAAGAAGTCTGAGCCTTATTGCGCAATTTCGCTACAAATGTGACAATGGGCGCGTGCTTGAACAATCGGATAGTCAATCTTGAATCAAGATGGACGCAAACGTTTTGTCAAAGGATTAAGATAGAGCTTCTAAAGTATTATCAAGAAGGGGCTATTCTCCTCACAAAACTGGCTGAAGCAAAATCAAGAATAAGCAATCAAATTGAGAAAAGAAGATCAGTTAGGTAGGCTGATTTACGCTACTTAACCTATCAAATAATCAATCGAACCTGCACTCAACAGCAGCGCAAATAAACTTATTCCTGCCATGTCAACAACAACGAAGGGCTAAAGGAGAAAGCATTCACATATGCTGGTGAAGATGAGAAGGAACCAACCGGAGCAACGCAATACGTTTAAAATATTTTTCAATCAAAACTTATTGTTTTAATTAACGGCAAAGCATGCAACATGCGATAATTAAAAAGCATTTTATAATGCAGTTTAACAGTTCGCAAAAAGACTGTTTTATCCGAAGCCCAGTCCAAGCAAGTGTAGTTAAATCTTTCGTTATTGCAAGAAGGGACTTCAGCTGCTCTGAAAACTTCCGATTAAACTGTTTTCCAAAAACGATTATTCGTCGAATGAAAAGGAAAAATGCAAGGTTAGCATCTTAATGAACCACCGGTTGAAGTTGAGTGAATCGATCATCTTTACATTCGCTTTTCCCTTCCTCAACTGATATGCAATTACTTAGCAATTCCTACTGATATGCAATTCTACTTGAAACGTGAACTCTTATACCTGAATAAACCAACTTCGCTGAAATTTTAAATAATTGCAGAATGAATAGATACGACTCTTAAGACAGCCTTCATTCAAAATGAAGAAGTTTATTACGGATAATTCCCGTTTGTTCTGTATATGTAGAAGAACTCCGTTCTACATATACAGAACAAACGGGAGTTATCCGTAATAAACTTCTTCATTATGAAAACATTTGTTCCCCTTACCAAGAAACCCCGTTTTCAAAGCCTTCATTCAAGAATAAATGGGAGGATACCAACGGGATATTCGCAACAAAAATTTCCCTAGTTAGCATGGAAACGGACGCGTCCATAAGCCACGACTTAACGACTCGATGACCTGCTGACCGACGAAGTGCTTTCGGCAAACTAAACGTAAACGGGGAAACGGTAATGATAAACACTAAAATCAACACGCGGTCGACTCGGAATTAAAATAGGTAAGTTGAATAGACATGATGAATCATAAACAGTATTTCATCAAAACCGCATGGGACCCAGACAAAGGAAGAGCTTAATGAACTACTAATACCTTTGCGGAAACATTTCAAACGATGCATCTATTTCCACACTGCATCAAACATTCAAAATCAGCTCTAGTTTCTCTTTGTTTTGCTTATGGGTGAGCTACCAAAGATGCGAATAAATTACCACAGAGAAACGGATGCTCGAAAGCAGGCGCCGACTAAATCACTTAGAGTTCAGACAATCGGCACTATTTTGGCCAACTTGAAATGCGCGCAATCAAAGCGTACGCAGCAGAAAATATATACGCAAAAACTAAAAGCGTTTAAAAAGTACAAGTGTCACCATCAATCTTACAAAACAATAGTCTAACCGGAAATGCGCTTGAACGCGTGAGCTGCTTGGACTCCTATTAATACTAGGAATGAAACGCGAAGAGCCATAATACACAACGTGATAGATGTAGTCATACAATGCTTTGCCAATTTCAGATAGCGAACATGCGGGGGAGTAATCGTGAACTCGATGATAATAAGACGCTTTACTTGAGTGGACGATTACAGGTAGCTCACCCTAGGCAGATCGATTTTATGATCAGAAGTCAATGGTAACTTCATCACCTAAAGCCGATCACTGTTACTGTCGCCATGCAATGGGCAATGGCTCTCTTAATGCTGTCCACGCATGCAAGATGTCAACTTTCATAGGCTGCACCAAAATTCGCTGCCAGATCGCTCGTTGAAAACGCAACTAACTCGATAGACCGATTGGTCGCTTGGCGGAACTATCGACTGCGCATACTGTGTTCTCATTTCAACGCGGATTTAACAAACTACAAGCCAGCATAGACAAATAGTCAGTGGTGGCAGACGAACGCAACAGGGCCAAAGACTTTGGAGACTAACCAGCTTAAGTTTAGCGACTTCTCATAGGAAACGATGAAAACAAAGTAAATATTTTCAAAATCGCTAACAACCTTCAAGTTTACAACAATAAGAAAAAGGGATTTGCTTCTAAAACACATATGAGAAATACGAATTGCACGGCATGAGTATTCAAGCTGATGGAATTCACTGATTTTGTACAACCCCGTCTCCATTTTCCATCATTATAAGCATCAGAGACAGATTTCACTTGCAAGCGTTGATTACGTATTCGCTAACGCCTAACCTGTCGACTTTTGCCTCAGTCGAAAAATGGCAACGGCACCAAAACAGAGCTGCCCTGCCGCCTATATCTGGAAACTAAACGACTACTAAAAGAAAAGTGTAATGCGCGCAAAGCAACTATCAATGGAGAGAAAACACAGTTAAAGAAAACCCATTTGCAAACACAGAAATACAGTTATTGAAAATCGCTTCAAACGTACTCTTCCGCGTATTTTGCAATGAAAACAAAAACCAACAGAAAAATATTCTCATTTGGGTGCATGAACCACTGGTTCTCGTTTCGGCACAACACAGATCAATTATCACCAATGTTTTAACCTGACCATGCTCAACAAAAATTCAGGCATACTGAATGTCATACTCTAAGAAATGACAACAGCGAATAGAACACAATTTAAAAGCTTAAAGAGCTTTTCCACTAAATACAGTAGGAAAGTCACGAACTTAATTGATGCGAACTATCATAAAAAACTTTAGGAAATAATTTTGCGTGCAAATTTTAGAACCACGATTTGACACTGCTCGCAGCGTCAATAGCTCGACGTTGTCATGGCTTGAACAGCCGTTATACTTGGACAACATTTCCGCTCTATAGGACGTACACTTTAAGCGACGCTAACCCCACTAATTACGCGCCAAATCACGTACTGCTTGAAAACGTACGTACTGTTTTCACTAGTCGCTAATTAATACAACTATTATTAACATATTCAACCCACAAAATCCCTGCCACAACGTAACGCGTACTTAAATCAATTAAACTTGAGAAGTACATTCAAATATGTATCACACATGCACGTCAATGAACACTCTTAAAATGGTTTCATGGAAGGAAACAAACGCGGAAGAAAGCTAAACATTCAACTGCTGCCCCATGAAGGCGACGAAAAGCTTTCATTTCAGGAGCTCTAATGGCTTGACAATGCTGCACAAGTTTTCATAGACAAAGGAATCACCCATACTGGCAATTCCATTTCCCAATAAGGCAAGTACAAGCCATGCTCGATGATGAACTAAGCCTTACGATTCAGCAACAAACCGATTCAGCGAAATAGAAGAAGACAATAAAGCTAACGAAAAATAACTCAAGTTTGATTCATCGTCTCTAACCCATCAACGGCGTAACTCATCACTTAGGGAACCGAATTCACTGGACAAAGCTTTCTTACTTCACATTGAAGCGATCTGTTTACATCGACCCTTCGGGATTTACCCTGCTGTGAAGTATCACAAACGGAACCAGACCTGATTCTCAAAAATTAATGATCTATTATCGTCCAACGTGTCGTGATTCACCAGCAAAAAGAAGGAAATCGATTCATCGTAAGATGTAGAAAAACAGGAACAACTAATATTTACATGATGGCCAAAATTTTATGGTTAGAACAACAGGTGTCAATTTCGCAAACGCAACAAGATACCTCAAGGATGGGCGCGCATCAAGTTCCTTATTCTTCAAAAACAATTGAATTGAAACAAAGGACAGCCTATATTTCATTACACGCGCATGTTGACAATATGCTTCAGTGAAAACCAACACAGATTAAATGCTTCCTTAATTCGTGGCTTGGAACAGTTGTAAGCATTCTTGCTTTGTTTTCATTGCCCAAAAAGACATTCGCCGGTAAACTAGCTGCATCTCTGTCAGAAAAGGTCTACGCATTTTGCAAAACCAAATAATTATAACAGAATACATGTCGCTTTGAATCATATGTTCTGTTCTAGCTATTTGGTAATGCAAAATGAAAGCAGTTGTGCACTCTTCAAATGATTTGAATTTTTAGCGCGTTATGTGCAATGGGACAGTTCAGTCTATTACAGGAATTTAGTCGCGCAATGGCTTGAAAGAGAAAACGTTACCTGTAGTGATCTACTCCACTCTCTTGTTTAGTAGTGCGCAAAGTTGATTGCACATCTGAATATTATACTGCCACTCCTGCAGGCCAACGCATGCTACCAGCTGAAGATTTCGGTTGCTTAAAAAGAGCAGTACAGGACGAAGCACCGCTTACTCTGGGTGAACGTAGGTGCCGAAGAAGAAAAGTTGGACATTCAGTTCGCAGACATCATTACGGTAAACATGCAGGAACCGTCAATTACGTGCATCTATGCAAACACAGAATAAGCTCGTTTTTATTACGAACAACCCAAACTAATGGGCAACTTGCATTACCGCACTTTAAGAAGAAACATCTTGCAGTCCAAAGAAAAAATGGAAACCTACTTCAAACTTAGAAAACCGCATCCATAAATTCTTCGGAACAAAGATCTCACTGACGAGGTAATAGTAAACTATCAAACATAAATTCATGGTATCTTACCAAGACAAAAATGAACACAGTTTAAAATGCGGTTTGTTCGGAAACCACTTCGCCTTTTAGCTGTGTCATCATGCGCCCAGATTACTTTCATTACTTTGCGTAATCAGTCTGTGCTTCATCAACTCCCTTAAAAAAGTTTTTTTGCCGTACGGCAAGTATTGGTCAATTCTTGACGTTGTTAGAAGGCTTTTCTCCTTCTCTTAAGAATTTAGCCTGCCAAAACGAGTACGCTGAACAACTGACCTCTTTTCATTCTATTTAGCCGCAGATATTCTTCTCTGATGAATGCGCTGAATAATGAGCTCATTCCAATCGAAAATCATCACCTGCGATAACAAAAGCAGGTTATAGCATATTTACTATTGAAGAATACATCAGATACCTGCACATCATGTTCTTACGATAGGCGAACGAATTTCGTCCTCGCTGCTTGTACGTCTCGCTCATCAGAGGTAAAGTCGAAGATGCCGAGCCACTAGTAATATGCAGAAAAAACAATGCAAGCCAATAATAGTAACAAAAATAATAAAAGCCACAGCAAAGGACTCCAATTCAATGTGCATACTTATTAGTTCAGATTTATAAACAACATGCGTAACGGGAACAACTCACGCATGCAAAATAAAGTCCTAAGGAAGCTGTAACTTGGCATATTCAATGACAAGCACCATCATCATTCGATTTCAGAACAAAACTCTGTTCATGGGAAATAAACTATCGAAAGCACGGCCGCCTATTTATAATCAGACAGGTAGATCTAAAATGAAAACAAAAAAGTGCATGTACAAGACATCGTCTACCAAACCTGTTTGACTATGAATTCTTACTAACAGAAATGTAGCACAATACAAATCGAATACAGCAGCTAATTTAGCAAATAGACAACACAAAAGTGCACTGACAGTAATTAGGGGTACAACATAAAACAATGCGTAAGGATAAGGCCAGGCGAGTTCACAAACTGTACATCACATCCACCTACTGCACTATTCGTTCAGATGCGTTCCCTAAGATCTGGTGGCTGCTCTAAGAACTATAAGCCCTATGCACTTCAATATATGGTAAAGAATACTGCGTTAAAACTGCTGAAGGCAGCCGCGCATTTCTGGAAATGCCAAACTATCATGAATTTCAAAAATAAATCAAACTATGTACTACTTTTCTCGTTCAAACCTACGAAAGCATGAAACAACACTTGCTAAAAGCGAAACAAAAGGAACATACAACAAAGGGTTAAAATATCAAGCAAATAAAAGTTGACCATTCAATGAACGACTCGAACTAAGAAACCGCCTCATTGCATAGTGCTGCGAACTATGAAATGCCAAACTGACAACCAACGCGTAATGCGGACATCAGAAAAACATTGCATACCAATTCTCATGATAAAAAGTGAAATAAACGGGAGCAGAAGTTCAACATTATTGTACGGAAAAGCTACCCGTTCAAAGATTTTTATTGCAAAGCTTTCGGAGATCACCTGTCACCTGGTAGCTTTCCCGTACAATAATGTTGATACACACACCCGTTAAGAGAAACTATGTTTTCAAAGGGAGTAAAAGTTGGAATATTGCCTAGAGAATAAACTGCGCAACGTGTTCGGCAAAAGCTATGTACAACTTAATATCAACAGATCAGATAAATGGTAATTCGTCTCACTTTTTGCTTTAGAATAGCTCGTCATTTCAAAGTTTGCCTAATTAAGACCTTTTTCCGGCAGTGATTTCAAACTTCGGAAATAATGTGTTTACAAATGAACTTTCAGGATTTACTGCTTGAAATAAGGAACTTAAAAACGTTGTTTTGAAAACAAATTAAAGATAAAAGAATTACGAAGAACAAAACACAAGCCGGATTGGCTCGCAACCTTTGCAATGCTGTTCAATTAGGCCCTGTTAAAATAAAACATAAAGAAAACAAAATACGCCTGTTAAGTCAACTGAAGGGAAAGCAAAACAGCGAAGTCCATTTATTCTTTTTTCTTCTTTCTACGAACACAAACGCAGCTCTCACCGTAACGAATTACTGTTTTAACCAAAGAGGGCGTTGTGCACGCAATCGTTTAACGAGAGAAGCATTATTATTATCCGTTTAGTATGACGGAATGGCGAACCCAAATTTTGAACAACTTCACATCAGCATTACATCGTAGCCAAAAGCTCCTTTAATAGCTGTGAAGTAGTGCCTGAATGGAAGGAAACTGTGCTGAACTGTGTCCGGCCCAATTACGTTTACGAATACAATTACCTGCGCCATCCATCTTCGGTTGCGTCAAAGTGGTTTTCAGGAACGCCAGTTTGCTCAAGCAGCAATTCAGTGCCGTCATCCTGTTGTTCAAATGTCAGTAAAACTGTTGAAGTTTGATCTTCAGGCCATGTTTTCATACGCCAGTTCATCAATACTTTCTTGCCGGGTTCCTAGGCTAACTGGTTAGCAAAAAAGATCAAACACACGTCTAAACCATACCAACTCTAAGAAAACGCCATCTACCATGTGATCAAATAACCAGAACTTTCCTCCGGGTCTTCCGTCCACCGAACAAGGAGCTCGTGTGTATATTTTGACCATCTGAAATCATTTACTTTTCGAATACTCACTCGGCGAAAAAAAGAGACAACCGCACGTACATTTTCCGAAACAAAAGCCATATAAGCATCCATTGCACTGCATTTGAATTTGTCTTTTAAAGACAACTTTTTCGTTCTCGACGATGCATTGCATACATCCACGTTGGTATCGCTTACGCAATGCTGAAACGACGGGAATTTTCAATTTAAAAGGAACGTAATAAATAAACTCGTACCTGACGAAATGTTTCCTTGATTGACTTCTCATTGAAGTTTTTCCTATTGGCGCCGTCACTCTGCTTTACTGCAGCGGCAGCTGTTGGATTATTCTTTGTAGGAAGGATAGCTTTGACTCCAAATTCTTCCTTCAGTTCACGAATATACTTTTCCAATTGTTTTCGAATAAGCTTCACTCCCTCGTTCTCCATTAACGGCTTGATTTTACTTGCTGCTTCGTCAGAAGCTTTCGTCGTTACTAGTATCTAAAAGAAGTTGTCAAGCAATCAATGGACAACGAAATTTAAACGAGCAAAACGTCCAATGTTGCATAAGCAATATTAGTAGGATCGTGATCGTCGAGGGAGACAAAAACAGGCGAATTATTACGTATTAATAATCGAGAGGTACGCACATTAACAGCATCAATGTCATTTTCGTCGCTCAAATTTGGAATCTCCACTTCTCCATCACAAGAGAAGTCACAGTCGTCCGTTGTGCCATGCCAATCCAGGTTTATAGCCCATTCATACAGGAAAATTAATTTCGCTTTACGATTGTTCGCCGAGGCTTCTCCTTCAATTTTAGAGATGGATGTAACCAAACAAGTGGCTAAACAAAACAATTATTACAATGGCCACAGTAGATGAAGTCATACAACGACCTTTTTCGTTTGTAACCTCTAAGCCGGTTAGCAGCTCGGACAATCGTTGTTTCGACCATGGCGTAGCGTTTCTTTCTGTCCTAAGGACATAACCATCTCTCATCAAAAGAACAAAAGACGTCTTTGAAGAAAAAACTTCTTAAACCTTTAGCTTGCTAAAAATGGAGTATTCCGTGAAATTTTACCCCTAATGGTATACACAGCTTATCCCATCCGTACACTCAATTACAAGAAAATG
The DNA here is from genome assembly GCA_037903355.1 of Trichuris trichiura. NCBI lineage: Eukaryota > Metazoa > Nematoda > Enoplea > Trichinellida > Trichuridae > Trichuris > Trichuris trichiura. The sequence continues at coordinate 1,420,003 of JBAJFE010000011.1, forward strand.
GAAACGATTGCCCGACACTACGAAACATGAACAAATGAAGATTCAATAAAATATATCAACGCAAATCGAAAATAAAAGATGGATATTTCATTAAAAAGGAAACGTTGAACGTAACGAAATCAAAAATACAAAACAAGGCAAAGCATCACGAAATGTAACTTAAAGAAGAACGATCGATTTCTCTGTGCAGAGCGGACGGTAAGGAGAAACGTTTAGACAATGCTTAGTTAACAATCGCTTTGCTCGTCCTCACAACCTATTCATGAAACAAATTTTCAAATAGAAACGCATAAACCAGCTTAGCTGTTTCTGTACTCCTACAAATAACTGCTAAAAGAACTAACTGAGACGCTTTAACGAATGTAAATTCAATCAACGATGCGTCATCCATGTCCTCGAACTTACAGACAACTGTTATTTTTGAGCTAACTCACCGAAAAAGCAGGGTAAATTTATAATGACAGAACGGATACGGAAAACAAATCAGCAGAAAACTTTACCAATGCCAATTGTTCACATTTGTGGCGTCTGGACGTTCCTCGACAATCCACCGTGGATCACCTTCGCCCCACTTTGCCATGGTCAAACTACGCACACGCGTTAATTCTCTTCACGACAAAGTACGCGGCACCGTTTTACTAGTCAGCGAGAGAATACAGCTGTATACCAAAGAAGAACTGGCAGAAACAATCGTTCAATTCTCTGCCTATAATACAGTACCGTTTGAGAAAGTCACGTACTACAGATGAAAAGTCAAGAAAATTCACTTAATTTAAAACCTCAGTTGGTTATTTAAGCACTATTACGCTTTCAACGGCATTAGAAACAAACTTAAGACGTTTTCCCTCACTCGGTTCAATCAAAGAATTAGCTCACAAGGCTGACGAAGTGAATAGAAGAGCTTTGACAATACAATGCACGGTGATTAATAGCCGAGATGGCATTGTTGAAGGAGTTAATATAAAAATTTCAGTCCACTTAAAATGCACCAAACTGGTCTCTTAAGCTTCTGAGTCGACGTTCAAAAGCCCCAAAATTTACCTACCAGAAAATCAGGAAACCAAATCTTGATTTCGGAGAAGCAACGTAAAAACGAAGTCTAAACGTTACAGAAACGAGCCGGAGCACATTTTGACGAAATGTCCGCGAGTGTCAATAACGGATACGGGGCACAAAATGATTCAATTATTGTTGCCTTTAGATCAATAAAGCCAACGTATCTGTACGCTTCTAATAACTTTTTCTTGCAAAACATCAAAGCAATAAAGAATTTTACTAGAGACAACCGTGAAAGCTTGAATTTCGATGCAACTTCCTTAACTCCTAGCGAGCATAAATAGCCAATCATGCCCTTTCATGCACAATAAATCGGATTCTAATGATTCACAATTTAATGCAACTTTAAGCCGCACTATTGGTGACGTTAATTTTAAAAAAGTTGAAAAGTCGAAATGGGCAAATCGCATTCTTATTAACTGTCGTCAAGACAATTCCATATCTTGATTATCATTAGTCGACTAGGTGTACTGTCGCAGCATAGGGACTACGTTGTAATTGTACCCATTGTGTTCTAACGGCAATTAGAGCACCTCCGAAGTAGTAGAATTCCGCCGCAGCAACACGGCAGTACAAGATACGCGTCGAATATGATAAAAATGATTTTATTACGAACTTCTGCAACTGAAATATGCTCGAGGGTTAAAAATCGTTTGCGCGTAGAATCAACAGAAACCAGTTGAGACCAGAGCTCTGATGTAAAAGAAAGAGTAAAAACATGCACGATGCATCTCGAACGAGAAGAGCAAAATTATGACTGGACAACAATGCGGACAAACCGCACAAGGAGCAATGACTCTACAATGGCTTGGATAAAACGGATACATGAAGTGCACTGCGCAAAGGGATAGTCGAACCGGTAAATTGAGTTAAAAACGTTCAGTACCATGACTGACGTCATCGGCAGTGTCGCCAACGGGTTCAAGGCGAACTGGCACTTCTGAAGCTTGGCGGAGTGCCAAAGTGAGCCGTTTCTGTGCAAGTTCAAGCTTTGGAGTCAATAAGGCCACTAAATGTTCCTTCTGTTCATCGCCCAAGTCACCATCCTCGAGAATCTAAGAGTACAATTGGATCTACGTCATATTACGTTATTGCTCCGCAACGTTACCATATTGAAAGCGTGCAAGACTTTGTCCAATGCCTTCATGAAACCATCGGCGCTCTCTTTGCAATGGCCGTCCATTTCTAAACGCTCACCAATGAATCATTAGAATATTACAAACGCGCGCACTGTTTTTCTACTGATGCAAAAACAAGATCGCAAAACAGCAAAACTAGTTCCTACTTTCGTAGTGAATGTCCTCAGCGTCCAAGAATTGTCGCCGACGATCGAAATCAATGTCAGATGAATGCAAAGGGGAGCCAAAACGCGACTTCGCTCCAAAACGCCCAACAACAGCTTCCGCGGAAGAACCGGGCGATTGTAAAAGCAACTTGCTCAAATAGCTTTGCCGTTTGCCAGGCAGAGATTCAAACAACCGTTGAGTTGTGCTGTCGCTTAATCGAAGTTCTCGACCGGATACCGGTGAACGGCACTTTTCGTAAAACCTTTCCACTGCGCTAACATTGCTGCCATGACGTCGCCTTGGCGAAGCGTAGCGATGCAAACTGCTGGACGTTGGCGACTGCGTAGACGAAAGAATGCAATTCTCCTGCGATTCTTCGGAATCACCAATGGATAGCTTCTCCGTTGGAGTTCGACAGCCGCTAAGCACTTGGTGAGCCTTCCTCTGCGCCGGACCACTGACGCGATAAAATCGAGGAAGAGTAATGGATCTCGTGTAAGACTTTGGTACACTTTTCTGCGGCTGCTCCAGATCGCCAGTCAAGTCCGTCCGACTGAGCCTTTCCAAGTCACGTAACGTTTCGGACAATTGACGAGGTACCCAAGGCTCGTCGGTGCCTGTTGGCAGATAACCAACCGACCTGGCCAAGTGACGTCGACTACCAATTGGTAAAGGTTCCTGACCAGAATTAAGAGACGTTGTCGATATGCCCCGCTGCAGGCTAGCTGTAGAACGGGATCTGTTCATCAAGCCTGATGATAATGCTTCCTGAGAACTGCCTTCCCATGCGCTAGCTAAGTTTTCCTGAGACTTTCGCAACCTACAGAAAAAATAACTCTGCCAGAGCGAAACATTACACCTTCAAAGAATCACTTCTCTCGTATATTCGATAACCGTTTCATAGTCGTTGTCTGTCGGCGGTCATTAGAAAATGGAGATAACGACATCATACTAATGCTGTTCTTTAGCAAACCAGGTGGCGCCGAGGCTGATAAGTGTGGTCGATCTCCCAAGGAAGAGGCATATTTACCTAAGCGATGGCGATCGGGCGATAGGAGCTCTTGGGCCAGCAAGGTTTTGCTAAAACGTCGCAATGCGCCAAAAATGACTAACAAAGTAATGCACAGTAAGAAAAAAAGTTACCAAAGCTCTGAAAGAACCGAATCGCGACCGTGGGTCAGCGAGTAAGCAGGACTACGACTTCGGGCATGCAGCTCGCTTTGCTCATAGGTCTCCCCTGAAACAGGCGTTTTTTAAAACTATGACAAAAGTAATGAAATGACAGACAGACGCCATTTACGCTAGCAAAACAGAAGAAATAGTGCTAACACCTATAAATGAATCAATGACGTGTTCATACAAGCTGATCACTTTGTCGCTATTCACTGTTGTTTGAAAAAGTTGCTGGAAAAACTTTTTTGCTTAAAGATGAATTTGAGAAATGTACGATTGGAACAGCAATGACGGTTGACGGTGCATTGAAAAACTTTATCCGCCATTTCAAGGAGATCAACTTGACGTAGCGAGAAGGCAAATCTTACGCTGTGGGAAGAATAGCATAGGATCATTTGCCAATCACACCACGCCAAGTTGCTGCCATGGACTCTTTACGTTTGTCCAAAAGTTTTCAATTTTCATAACAACCCATTCAAAGGGAAGAAAACACGCTACCTAATTTTGTCTTTAACGCAATAGCAGTATGCCGGTTTCTGAGTCTTAACCTAACAATAGCTAAAGGATTCTGAGTTCTAATAAAAGCAAATTCTTTGTTAACCATAAGTGACAGCAGTTCAAAAAAGGCAACTATTCGAAATGCCTGCTGACCGTACTTAATCAACACGCCAAGGAAACGAAAGATGATACTTTAAAATTCTTCCAAGTGACTCAAACTGCAATAAGCATTCCCAGAATAGGGGAACGAATAGCGATATGATAAAACTAACGTCAACAAAACTTCCCGCGCGATTTTCGCTCCCAGGCGCGCAAAAATTGATTTTCAAGGTATCACATTACCGCTTGCAATAATGAAATGTCATCCAGTTGGAAAAAAGGTTAAAAATGTGGAACATTATCAGTGCATGTTACTGGCTGTTAGCTCATTTGAAAACAAGGAAGATGAGCAGCGTAAGATAAAGTAAAATGATGACAACTTGCCAGGAAGCTTCGATGCGGACAAATAGGTTGGCATGGTGACGTGTCTTCTATTGCTGTACTGTTGCCTCCCGTTCTTCTTGTCGCTCGATTGCAGCGGTGTATTAAACTCTTGGAAAGTCAAGTTCAACGCTTAAAGACAAAGCTGTCTCAAAGACCATCTTAGCAGCTGGAGATAGCCACTTACGCCTTCGTACGCGATCCAAACCATGAGAAGAAGACGAAGAAGCGGCAGCAGCAGATCCAAAGGAAGACGAGGTAGACGGGATTTGACCAATGTCTTCGTTTCGGTCCCGTTTACAGGCAACAAAACTTTTCAGACCCGAAATTCTGTCCGATTCCGGCCGTTCCATCGAAGAAGGAGCGGAAAGACTAGAAGCCAACGATGGCGACGTGCTAGGACGAGATTGAGAATCTGTATGCTGCAAAAGGGATAGATATCTCACAATAGGCAGCCATTAAAGCGTAGAAGTTTTATTACCGTCGCTATCGGACTGTGCCACGCTCGTGGCCAATGTTGGATAGGCTTTCTGCAAGGATAAAATTTGTCGTGCAAACATGTCACGCAATCTGCACAATACAAACCGGACGTCAGCACCGGAGCGATTGAGAAATCTTGAAGTGAGGCTTTGCCTATTAGTCGCATTCCGATTGAACGGACTCGCATCCACCATAGCGGCATCACCAGACGACTGGCAAGGATCTGCTTATTCATGCAATGCTCAGTGCGTCGAAAAATTTTAAAAACTTTCCACGAACCTAATACGTCCAAACGGGTGCAGCGCGTTGTCTCCATAGAGTCACCTAGACGAACATCCAAAAAATGACTGCTAGACGTCTCGCCATTCTTCATTTTTTCTCCCCCCATTTGGCGAGACGACTGATGTTCTTCGTCGCTGCCATCTGAAAGTTTAAAAAACTCAAAACACTCCGAAATAAGAGCTGCAGAATTGGTAGCAATTTCTCAAACAAGCACGATTATATCTGTGCACATCCTCTCGCGTAAATAATGTTTAAGCAAACGCGGAAGGTGAAAACGTTTGGCACGACACACCTTCTCCTATAAAACATCTTGAATATACAGTTTCAAAGTCACGCAGAAAGAGACATACTCAACGAACGAAAAGTGGTCCCATACAAGGAAAACGCAAATGTACGAAAGCTATGCGTGAAACAGAGTGCAACAAGAACAACTAATAAAATCGTCAACATTACCACAATAGCGTATCTTATTGAAGCCAGAGAGCCAGCAATTGCCTATAGTACAAAACAGCGCGCGGAGAAAACGAACTTTTCATTATTTCATCTTTTGCCTTAGCTGGTAAGGTGTCAGTTACTCTGAGCGTAAACCATCCAAAGGAAAAGGCTCAACTTTCGAAGAAAACAAGAGTTCAACAGAGGCGCTTTAACTCTGGAACATAAAATACCGCATCGCACTCTGTTGACCGACAGAGCTCACGAATAAAAGTTAAAAGAAAATGTGAACGAAAACATACCTGCAAGTGGGACGGTGTCCAATGTTTGGCTTCCCATTTTGAGCATATCGGACCTAGCGTTCACCTTAAATTCGCTGAAAATCGAAAGGGAAAACGCGTCAGGGCTGGAAAAAAGGAACATTTTGAGTAATACCTCTCCTTGACGTCATCCTCACATTCAGGAGATTGAAGATAGAAGACTAAAGGTGACTGCGCACTTTTGTCAGCCGAAGGTGGAAGCAATTGCCCTTCGGGTGAGCAACCTTCAAAGGCCTGAAGGAAAGTTAGTCAAATGACGGCTTTCCCTAATGCTCGAAGCATTTTAAAGAATTCGCCAAAAAATAGCGCTACGAACATCAAAACTTAATGGCTGACTGACAAACTGTATATTTTTAAAAAAATGACGCGCAGCGGCAAACGGCATAGCTCGAATGAGAACTTGGAGGAAAGTTTACCCATTCACCTACGTTAAAGTGCGCCGCCATTTACACTACAGACGAGGCGCCTGTCTCAAAGACATCTGCACAGCCACTTGGTTGGCATCAGTAGAGACCATCTGTGCTAATGTCGTCAAATAGCAGAGGACGAAGATTCAACTGCCAACACTTACGTACGCCACGGCTCAAAGCTGCAGACCAGTCGACTACAGACCTTCTCAACGACAAGATGCATTCAACCTCAATTCTTTTTTGACTATGGCGACTTGAAGGCAATGCATCATTGCTTATTTAGGTTGTCAGCCGACAACTAACAATGCTAGACAATCTTTGATGTACACGGAAACGTAGAGCTCGAAATAGCAAGTTACAAGGGTAGAAAACTTTTTAAAATTTAGTGACACTTCTCTCAGCTCACAGTGGAGCCATAGTGCCACTTTCCTCCCAAACCTAAACGAACGGGCTACGTCAGCTGACCTTTGGTGCACTTTTGGCCCGGGAGATAATCGGTCATCTTACTCTACCACTGTTCCATACAGGCGGTTAATTTCATTTTCCTATCCAGAACCAACCTAGAACAATTGTTCACTAAGGTACTCTGCCGTTTTTTGTCCATACACTATATACTGAACAGCACTCTCCTTTTTTGGTTTGAACAGAACACCTTATCTTTATAGGAATTAGTACAACCCGTCGGAACAGCAGCAGGAAGTTTAAATAAGCTGGCCGAAAATGTGGCCTCTCTGGCGCTGACATGGGTATAAATGGTTATAAGGTCTTCTAGTCCGATGCTTTCGCTAAATCAGGAACATTAACTCACCTTGTCCAAGGAATCGGAATGACCTTTATCTGGTGCCATATGGCGAGACCACTTTCCAGAAAAGGTTAGCGCATTGTCATCTGCTTTTGGCACATCTCCAAGCATTAATGAATCATCGTCATTCGCCTGGAGGTTGTTAAGGTTTTTTGATGGCTTTCCATTTGGCGGGTAAGACGACGCCATCTGAGCGTTCTTATCAAAATGATTACTAATGTTCCACTCTAAATTGGAGCTTGCAACGTCGGTCGGCGAGTAAGGATTTTTTGATCCAAGGCGAGACATAATCGCCTTGCTTAGGCACTGATCAAGTTGCCAAACGAAGATGCAACTATCCCCGGAGACGGTAACCAAATGACGGCAATCGTATAAAAACTTAATGCCCGTAACCAGTTCGCCGTGACCACCCAGTACGGCTACACAATTGCCATTGTACACGTCGAATACGTAAACATTCTTGTCGCTTGAGCTAGTGGCGATGAAACTGCCCGACGGGTCCAACTCCACTTTGATCACTGTGCCATCTTCGGCTAGCGAACCTTTGATGCATGCTTTCTGCTTTCCGTCGGATAGAGTGTAAACTCGAACTTGCCTGTCTTGACAGGCGGCATATACAGAGTCTGCTGCCTCGTCAACTTCAATATCGTAATAACTGGTAGCTCCAGAGATGCAGCGAATTCTTTGAACTTGCACATCGCCAAGATGATTACCGGCAACCAGTCTTCGGTAGACAATGCTCTTGTCAGCTCCGCAGCTGAGAAGTCTCAATTCTCCATTCACTTGCACGAATTTTACAGAAGTTATGGAACTGCTGTGATCGTCGATTGTACAAACGGGCTCGTAATGTCGGCTGACATCGAGTACGTGCAAAAGCCTATCCCTACTGGCCGATGCCAACAGGCCACTCCCGTAAGGACAATACTCAAGGCAAAGAACGTCTCCGTCGTGCGCTTGCAAATCATGTAGTAAGGATAAATCTTCCATAGAATATATCCTAAAAAGGTATGCAAACGTTAAACGTTTACCAGCGTCCCAGATTAGCACCTGATATTGCCATTGCGATCACCGCTAGCCAGATGGTGGCAATCCGGACTAACTTTGATCGAACGAACGCCGCTTCGTCCGTCCAAATGATATTCCGTCTTCTCCCTGGCATCTATAGGATACCTTCACGTATTCGACAAGAAATAAGCTTGTCTAACACCTACCGGCATTGCTCATTTCAGCGTCACGAAGGCAAACCAAATCGGGATCGCAATAGATAATTTTCATTAATTCGTTACTGTAAATGTTAGCGTGACAAAGGCTTCGACTGCCCTCTTCGTAGGGACAACGCGCTTCACCGTCGACGCTCCAAATTCGAATCGTATCATCCGTACTGCACGTAACAAAGGTACCCGGCGGAATCAGGGATACTGCTGACTTTTCCGATTTGTTAACCGGAAAACACGTATCTACGGCCCAGATGCTGCCGCTATGCGCTAGCAAAGATGCAACCTTGCCAACCTGCTTAAAATCGGCAACATCCCACATGTACAAGCTGTGGTCACTGTATATACAAGTGAGCTGAAATTCCAAACGTTTATGGGGAATCTCGAAATGGAAAAAAATTACTTTCTTGGACGAGACGTGAATAGTGACGGCAACAATGTCCGGAAAAGATGCTCCAACGGGAAAGGAAGTCATGTGACTCCCGTCCAAACCGGCAGCAACATCCACTCCGAGGTAGTGAGGCTTGGGCAGCGTTGCAATGTAGTGCAGCGAACGAGCATCGAATACCCGTAGTATTCCATCGGAGCAACCGACGAATATAGTCTCGTCGCTAAGGCACATTGAACCAGCACTTCCAGCCTTCAAGCAAACAGACACGTATTAAAGCGGATGTCGAAATCGAACTGGAATGATTCATTCTACGACTAAAGCTTAAAACTTAAAGGTTACTCAACGCAAAGCCTCCTACAATAAATTCTTTCACATAAATGAAGCTTTCGATGTGAAGAATTGAAATCAAAGTTTTCAATTATCTGACAATTCGAACAGCTGAATTTCTACAGTACTGCTGAGAATGCAAGAAATGTTTTGCAGCGGCTTCTTTTATGCATCTTCAGAGCATTAATAACATTGAAAAAGGCTATTGTACCTTTAGTTCGACCCATTTCTCGAGCTGCCGACGGGAATTGAACTGACAGAGCAAACCAAGCTGTGTAATTGCATATGTATTCGAGGCGAGATCGCCGCGTCCGCAACAAACATCGCGAAAGTTGTTATTCCTTTGATCGGCCAAAATGGCAGAGCGCCCTTGCAACGGGACACCATTTTCCTGCAACTGGAAACTTTGGTTGGCTCTAACGCGCGACGATCGCGCATTTGGTCAATTGGACATCGTAACATTAACAAACCTTTACGGCGGCTCTGCTACGCTCCAGATACCAAAATTTGACGTGCCGCACTCCCGCTGTGACAAAATATTCGCCGCCTTCCGAAAAAGATGCCGCCATCACCTGAGCGAATTAAGTATAGCGGCGGAAGTTTACTACAAGAAAAAAGAATGAATACCTTGCAGGCCACTTTGTTTGATGCTACTTTCAAGCCATTTTTCCAGTCCCAAACGTTCACTACCAAATCGTGCTCGTTGCCAACGCTGATGAAATAGCGCATGTTCGGCGAAAACAACTGAAAAAGCAATGGAATCACAAAACTAATCGAATGGAATTACGCTACGCCCATTTTCACGGAAAACATCAAACTTTACGAGAAAATTTATCGTCGCTTCACTCATTTGGAAATAGAGCACAGTTTACCTGACCGCAACTAATGTTCTACAGTAAGCGATAAACGAAGTACTTAGTGTGCTGCTGCTTCATTAGTACAACAAAAGCCAAAAAGTAAGCACTTTTCTGCGGTACGCGCGAGTGCCGCTTTACGAGTTTTCCAATGGGTCTATTTAAAAAAACGTTCACAAAAGAAAAGACGAACTATGCTAACAACAGTTGTTGACGTACAATCCTCACAGCCTGTACGGAAGATGACAGCTTAGGGTTGACTTTAAAAGTCAGCTAAAACTGCGCTGTTGGAAGAGTAGCATTCCACCAGACAATCAGGCAAAACTGGAACCAACAAAATGAGCTTCGGTAGTAGAAAAATATATATATACATTAAACTTTTTAGAAGCTTGGGAAATGTGCCCCTGTTTTCCGTACAACCGAAGCTTCTATTCATTAGCATATAAATAGGGATGGTACATCAATTTGTCAACGAAAGAAGAATAAAACAATATACCCAACCTGAACAAGGCATAAATGGTTAAAACCAGGTAAAGTAACGAAAATAAAAGCGACTGAATGGTGTACAATAAATGCTCGTAAACAAACGACTTAATTGCATAGTTGCTTACAAAACGTTGCTTCCAAATGGCACAGATGGCAATTGAACAAATACGAACTGGTTCTCTCAACGTTACGACTAATTGAAACAATTCTAACAAACAGCTTGCCAGCAGGTAGCATAGAAGTAGCGGTGAACAAAAGAAACAAATAACCCTGCCGTTCAGAAACATCTGCCGCAGGAATAATTCATTTTGAAAATATGAACCTAACGTAAGCTCAACGAAAGGTGGAGTGGCCATCGTGTTCATTCATGGAAAAAATGCAAATTCATTTCATAAACTGAATACCATTCGTGAGTAGCTGACAACAGAAAGGACATAATGCGAAAGACCTGAATGGACACAACCATCTACGAAGTTTACATTGCGTAAAGCAAGTGGTGGCACTTGATCACTCTTGCTTTTAAGTGTTGCTTAAAACGAAGCCTTAAAACCGCTCTGATGAAATGGATTCCATTGATTCCTAACAAGAAAATGAAATAGATACGGTTGGGACAGCTCTTGAGATAACAGCAGCTTGGAGTTAAGCAGTTTTTCTTTACAATATGACCTCATAACGACCCGTACATAGGAACTGGAACGTGCAGAGTTTTCGGGAGTAAAAAATTATTGTTTATTACATTATCCAACAGCATGTATTTACATATGTATGATTTTCTTCGCGAATTTTTAAAAGTGCTTTATCAAACTCGTATCCTAACTTCAAAGATGTAAGATTACGTAACTTGTGCGGAATTCTTCATTTTTTGCACCCGAGTAGACAAATATTCAAATTTTTGACAACTTAGCTTTCGTGATACCGCGTTTGACGAGAGCTCATTATAGAAAGCGTGCTTTCAGTCAAAGGGCTAATTTGCTGGAACTTTCTGTCAGCCTATCTTCAGCTATACATTAGAGAAAAGATGACAAGTTTCATGAACGACCGGAGTAGCAATACCAGTGCAAAGCGGAATACAAACGGCTTTCTAGCGCCTAAGTCTCCCTTCAAAAAAAAATAAAGGGACTACAAGTAGTCTTCGCCTCTCCGCTTTCTCAACGAGTTTGTATGGAATATTCAAAACCCCCTTCAAGCAGCAATCAACAAAACAAGTCAGCAATTGAAAAGTTTCCGCAGTTGAATTTCAAAAAAGACCAATGGTCTTCTTTTCGCTAGGCAACGAAGAAAGCGAATGGCGCAAGGAATTTCAATGGTTCAAACAGCCTACTGATGCCCTAAAGACAAGGCAAATGGAAGTCTTATTTCTACCCTTCACTTTTAGTTCGCAACTTTTACTCAACTTATCGACCACAATCCTGCAGTTTGAAAGCGATGGAGAAGAAAGAAAGCCTAATCAAACCTAATTCGGTCATCTTCTATTCTGCCTGCATTCCAAGACGTACGTACGGCATTGTTGCCAACCCGGAATGCAACCAAAAGACAAAATGGCCAAATAAACAGGACTCGATGACTAATCACTTTCAATTCAATTCTACTAAGTTAATGTGCATACCACGCAGGCAATTCCAAAGGTGTGTCCGAAAAGTTCGGCTGCCAACGATTGATCGTTCAAATCCCATATGCGAACGGCTGGCTGATGCCCGCACTAGACACAACGCAATAAGAATATTAATTTTAAAAAAGTAATAAGCAAATACTTCAGCAGTAGCCAAATATCTGCCGTCGGGTGAAAAGGACAAGCTTGTAACGGCCTTCTTCGATGAGCTCACTATGTGGGATTGGGATGCGCCGTCGGCACTTAGCAATACCACCGTACATCTGAAAAGGGTAGATAAAAGGCGAAAGCGCCAAGTAGCTAATTTACCCTGCGGGATAAGCAACAGTGCCATCCGTTTGGCGACAGTCCAAAGCAGCGCTCGAATCGGCTGTCAGTCCAATAACCGTCTCCAACTGCACCTAAAACGTAAGGGCGTGTAAATAATTGAACAAAGTTAAACAAAAGACAAAATTAATTAACAGATTTTTGTAACCTTTTCCGTGTTGGTCATCCAATTAGTTACGTTTAGCGACGAGTTGATGACGACGCTTGTAGGTTGCGAATAGGAGCAACGTTAAAAGACGCGGAGGTCCGCCTGCGGACATTGCAAAGAGCCTGAACAACCGGTAAAACGACAACGGAGCCGCTGGGCCGGTTTTCCGTCAAAACCAGCCGCGTTCCAAAAATACCTGGTCAATTAACAACGGTGCGCGCGCGACAAACTGCCAATGCGACAACCGCGCTGTTAAAACAAAAGCTACGGACCAACTCGTTTTTCCAAAAAAAGAGGTCAACAGTTGTGAGCATAACATGAGTTCAACAAGCTTTCCTTCAAACTTATGCTATAACTTCACCAGAGCTAAAGTAAGCCAATATGTCAGCGGAAAGCCAATGAAATCTTGTCAAAACGCGCCTTATTTTAAACGACATGTCACTCTATAAAAATTCGAAAACGATTCTCCTGAAGACTACTAGAAATGGATGTCATCCCAAGTAAACGTCAGTGAATCATTCAAAGTCAAAAAAAAAATAAGATAGGTGGGACAAGAGAAAGGCTCATCAGGGCGCAACTCGCCTAGAATAACTGCAAAGCGCGCTAAGGGACAATTTCGAACTGTCAATCGTTTGGAATACTCTTTAAACTCGTTTGAAAAGCTGGCGCCTTTTTTCAGCTTGCCTGCAAGTCAACCAATCAAAATATTCTCACACCTGAGCAAATTTCAATGGCGCCATAGAACAACGCCGTTTTGGTTGCCTACTGCCTAAAAGTATCGGCGCAGCCTTTAGCCCTGTTGACAAACAATCCCGCCAACTCGGTTGACTGAACTTTGTTTCGCAGGCTGCGGACCACTTTAAAGACCATATAAACATCACACCTATCGAGGCAATCAATTGTAGTTGCCAAAAAAAGAAAAGCAATTCAAGATCATTTATTAAACCACTTTTTTCTATCCCATCTAAGTCAGTAAGCGTTTGTTTGCATGGCTTTTCATTCAAAGTGTCGAACCAATTATAAAAAAAAAAGTCCAGTCACCGAAACAAGGCAGCGAGTGCATAGCGTAGTTACAAAGGCATAAAACCGAATTGGATTCGCTAAGCGGTAAAATGAAACTGAAGTTGTTAAAATGAACAAAAGCGGGGCGCTGATATTCGAGCACCGCCTTTTCTGTGTATGATTTCTCGCATTACACTCAAACAGCGCCGTTTCGAACTATCAAAGCGTTAGTATATACCATATGGAAGGCACGAGCGCCTGTTCTATGTTTGCTAGGCACGTGTAGAGGTGCAGGCGAAAAGTCGCCTACAACGTTGTCGCGCAGAGGTGAGCGAACACCTGACGTGGATGGGCTTTTTGGCACGCCCTGCCCGTCGGCTGCCCTCAATTCTTTTTCTACCATTAGCGAGCGAGAATGAAATTCAATTTCAACGGAAAATTAAACAAAATAACTCTTCAACAGGCGGAGCAACTGCCAACATGCGCGCTAGTGGATCAAAAAATGACGAAAAGCAAACCTATTTCAACGCTTCGCTACGGCTTGCAGCCTACCGCGAGCATGGCCAATATTATAAGCGTTTGGAAAAAACAACAGAATGCTTGAAACATGATTGCCTACAAAATGAACGATAGGTTCAAAAGCATAGTAAGCCAATCGGATTAGAAAGCAAAGGAGGATAAACAACAACCCTATAAGGTGAATTGACTTCCTGTCTCACCTCCCGACCGCTTCGCCTAAAGACGGAAGTCAACAGAAACCTGACAATACGCAAGACTAGAGCAAAAGCTTGGCGACCTACAAGGATTGCTATTGGCATTTAGTAAGAACATGTTTTGTGCAGACGCGAACTTTAGGAGAGAAAAGCAATGTGAAACAGCTCACGTTTTGGAGACCACTTCTGCGTTGCTCCTTTATAAGCAGTTCGTACTGTTCTTCGGCAAAAACGAAACGTCGCCGCCGTAAGCGCCTTTCCATTAGGTAAAAAAGAGTCCAAGTTGCCCCAGCGTATGTGCTTGCAGCGAGTTAAAAAAAAAAAGAAATTTCAGCCACTGTTCACTCTCCTTCTCTTGGTAACGTTTCGAATGGCAGGCAAACTGGGTAACCAGCAGCAATAGAACCAATTTGCATGATAGACCTTTTTCGCAGCGATTATCCTTCCAACATTGGCGAACAAACAGTAGATGCAGTGCGATCAAGTGCACAACTAGTCCAATAAGAATAGAGCAGAATGAATTAAATGCAATCAGTTGCTTTTAACTTCAAAATCGACAGCGCCGCTATGAGTAGCTGCTCGACGACCGGTAAACAAACGAACCAGGGCGCTAATGCTAACGTAACTAGAAAACTGTGGCGCCATTAGGCTTCTCTGCGACGCCGAGAACACGCGCCTGTGCCATGGCAAGGGTCGACCTTCTCTCGCTTATGGAAGGTAACCGCTGCAGACGGGAGAGGAGAAGAACAAGAACAATCATGACAATGTGCAAGCTATCGGCAATGAAGCGCCGTCTGGAGAACAGGCAGCCAGCAGACCTTGAAGACTTGAAGGGGCAAAAATAGGGTCAAGGTGGGTGCTTTGCCCAACGGAGCGAAGATAATGGATCATGCAAGGGAGGGCGCAAGTACGGAGTCGATTCAACAACGCATTATGAGCTTGAAGAACAAACTGTTCACGCAATTCCATCGAAGCAACTATAAACCGACCGACGACAACGAATGACCAACGGAGCCTTAAGCATTGCTTCATCGTCGAGTAAAGAGGTCTCGAAGAGAAAGTGTTATTCATTTGAGTCGCACTTTCGGCCCTCCGGCAGCAACAGAAAGGCGCAGTGGATGGCGAAATATCTCAACCAACAAATCAATTGCTGGCAATTGAAGCACTCGTAATAAATGCAAAAACATTTCTTCCCACAATTCTTCGGCCGGATGACCCAAATGCCATTGAATTTGAACCAAAAAAAAGCTACAGTGCTTTTGCAACCAACAAATGAGCTCTCCTTTAGACAACAGGTCGACCGCAGCTTTTATGATAAAAGCGTTGTTGCGTATATGCAAGTTCGCTACTGGGTCGTTTCAACTCTTGCGGACGTGCACGTTTGAGGCGGTTTGAAGTTTCTGTCAACCTTCGCTATTTTTTCAGCCAATTCATTAACCATTGTAGACGGCAAGCTAATCAACGTTCCCGAATTTCCAATTAAAAAAACCAGTCACGTGCAGGTTGGTCAACAATCAGTCTTTCGTCGAAGCAAGCTTTTGTACGGTGCCAACCGAGGTGGAATTCATTTTGACATCGGGTTTAGGCAAAAGCAAATGGATTACTTGAGTCTGCTGACATGCAGGCCTTGACAAAACGCTTATCTAAACCTAACGACATTTTTAAAAATGAAGGACGCCCCAAACGGCCACGTTTTCGCATGCGGCACTCAATGAACTTCTTGGTAGAAAATGTTTCCCTCTTTCTGCGGACTAACAGGAAGCTAAAGTAGGGCAGACTAGTAAATAGCAAATGGCTTGTCACATCGATACTGCAGAAACGTTTACAAGAAGAGAACTGTATTTATGCAAACGTTGGTACTACTGGCGTAAGCCTCTATAAGCATGCGTATCAACTGGCAAACTGGATAATGCTTGCTGTTCAACGACTTAGGTATAGCTTGGAGAGAAGTGAAAAATGGAACGCCTGAATCACCCGTCTGAAACGAGACTGTAACTTGTTAATTAGTCGACGGTGTTCTGACAAGTCTAAAGTCCAAGAAAAGCAGGGAGATGATAGCTGGCAGCGCGACAATATTCACTCCGCAATGTCTCAGTTGTTGACAACAACCAGGCGATCCATGCACTTATTCATCGTAGGAAACCGAAGGTCAGCTGGTGACACTGTCCGCTTAGCTGCCAAACCGTAAATAAGGGGAGTGAATGCTTAGAGAACCGCAGGAAACGTAAGGACGTTCCATAAACTTTTCAACCGGTTCTGGCGACACTATTGCAAAATAGCCTAACAGTACCTGCGCATGACACGGCGAACAACACAAACTGGACATTGGCAGAATTCTTCTAACATGGACAGGGCAGTTAATCACTGGAAAACGGTCGCGTATTTGCTCTGTCAGAGCAATGGGAAGGAGAACTAATTGCGAAGGACTTCAAGCGAACTAACGACTATAAAGTAAAAGAAGAGAAAATTGGCTGCTTGCCTGCACTGATCCGCTCGAATTATGCTGCTTCATTATCCTCTGAGTCAAATCGGCCGAGCTCATCCCTGCTTGCCAAACGCGTATTGCTCAATGCATCGCGTCTTCGTACAAAAGTCGCATAATGCACATATACACCATACTCAATGCTTGCCGCGTCCAACTGAGCGAAGACAAAGGCCCGACGACAGGCCGACCACAATTCGCGCTACCAAAAAGTCAACACAGCGCCAAACACCGTTTTCTAAGTGACATTCAGGTTCAGTTTACTTAATGGCTCTCTCGCCCAATCGAATAAATCTCCAGTATTACCCACGACTTATTCAGACTTTTTAAGCGCCAGATTAAAGCGATCAGTGCAAAATGATTACCACAACAACGGTGCTTACGCTGCCTACATAATTTCAACGAATAATTGCTTCTTTGCTGCCAGAATGATTGAATCCAAACTGCGCTTGACATCTGAGAAAGCGATATGATTCATCTGATTCGCCGACTGCGGAGTAGAATTGGATTGTCTCCACTTGCGCAAATACTGCTATTTGAACAGGTGCAACAAGCGACAGTGAGGAAAGAAAAATCTAACCGCTGTCGTATCGCATTTAATACGCAAAAGAAAGGAAGCTCCATTTGTTGCGCCCTGAGCACTTGCGAGTTGTCAAATTACGAACGGGAGCACAAGTTTGCCAAATCAGTAGAAGGGAAACGCTAAAGGCGCTACTGCAGAGATTTGAAATGCCAACATGCTATCACGGCTAGAGACCAAGAAGCATAATTGCCGGATTTTCAATTGCCCTCTTTATAGTTCGTAAAAACGTCACTGCTTCTCGACCGTCGATCAACCGATGATCGTAAGTGAGACAAATGTACATCATAGGCCGAATCTCAATCTAAAACCATTGCAGTTGAATCGAGCGAATAAATAAGTGTAGACACGGCGGCAATTTACCTTTCCGTCTACGGCGGCAGGCTTATCAACGATGGCATGTATGCCCAGAATAGCAGACTGAGGTGGATTGATTATTGGAGTTCCAAAAAGAGATCCAAACACTCCCCCGTTCGAAATTGTAAACGTCCCACCTTCCATATCTTCAATTGGCAGCTTGTTTATCTTCGCCTGGAAAATAATGCACAAGCTTGAAGAATAGAAAGATTGCCCAAGTGCCTACCAATTCAGCAAAGTGAGCAATCGACTTTTCCACGTCGGCAAAACTCATAGACTCAACGTTTCGAAGTACAGGTACAACAAGACCCTGAAACACAAATTAAAAAGTGAAAAAATTAATACTCGACTTTTACAATTATCCAAGTCAAAAAGAAAGAGATGAAACTTAAACTTTTTTACTTAAAAAGAAGAGATATCAAATAAACGACTGATAAACAATCCCTTCAATGAAGCTTGTATTCAAGTCCGGTGAAATTTCTTGGTAGCTATTTGTTTGAATAGTTAATCTTACGGTTAGGGGCATAAGAAAACTTTAAACAGCCATAAATGACTTTCTTTTGCTGACCAATAATACGACATTCTTAAAGGCATTTAAGAGGTTGAAAAATTCAATCTTCAATTAATAGATGAGAACTGAAACTTACTCGACTTGAGTCAACTGACGAAGCATTATTTACACACAGAGAAATCGTTCTGAAAGACTGACGCCTTCGCAGACGACATTCTTAATTCCCTCACTCATTGAGGCACCATTCTTTCTGTGCAGTACTCTCAACATCACGAATATTTACGCAGAAGAAGGCACTATGGGCACTTCTGCAAATGAAGACGCCGAGTAACACAAACTGGCGTTCTGAAGCGTCACTCAACTGAGAAAGAGTCTCGAACTGCATTTTAAAAAAATTCCCCATGTTTCGACGCGTCCTCATTTGTTGGCACGAATTTGCTACCAACAACAAATGACTAAATTTTAAGCTTAAAATCTTATCAAAGAACAGAATATACAAACACATTTACGAATTGGTTACAGAGTGACTACAATAGAAGACTACTTACTCTGGGAGACGCTACTGCTACACTGATGTCAATGAATTGTCGATACACTATTTCACCTTCGTCAATGACTGAAAAAATAAAAGTTTTTTCATGACTACTTTAAAAGACGTTAACGTCACCTGCATTCACAATTGGTTGGTCCTGTAAGGCATAGGTCGCAGCTTTAACGAATGGTGACATGAACCCTAACTTGACGCCGTACCTCTTTTGGAAGGCGTCGTTATACTTTTTGCGCATCGAGACAACAGCACTAAAATGCATATAGGTCGCAATCACATCTATCAATGTTTCGCCATCCAACCTCATGTCGACTTCGTTGAACGTGGTCAACATTGCATACGTGTTCTGGGAGTCCTTAAGTCTTTGGGCAACTCGAGCACGCAATCGATTAATCTTGACCTAAAGAAGACGCCTTTAAGGTAACAGATAGAAATTGAGCAATGCTAACCCGGTATTCGGTCCTATCTCCCGTTATTTCTGTACTATACGCTTTCCGATCTTCCTCCGATCCACTTGCTGGTAATGGGATCATCTGAGATTGAGGTTTCGGCGTAGCACGCAACGCGCTTTTCACGAATGGGGGTTTGTCGGACTTTGGCGGGGGTTCGGACAATTTCGGCTCCTCCTCTGCAGGAGGAGGCTCACCTATCGGTACATCATGTTTTACTTGCTCTTTCTTCGTTTCTTGGGTATCAGTTTCTGCATGCCCACTTGGCTCTTCGCCTAGTCATAGGATTGCAAAACTTCTGCGATTTCAGAAGACCCTTTCATCAACATACTGGTGAGTCTTAATCGATACAACAACTGCTTGGCAGCGACTCTGTCACCGTCACTGACAAGCAGCTCCTCAAGGACACCCGAATGGGGAGCCGGCACTTCTACCGTGGTTTTATCAGTCTCGATTTCGGCCACCAGTTCGTCAGCTTTTACAAATTCGCCCTTCTCTGAATTTGTAAGAAAGTTTACGAGAAAAGCGATCCGGCACTTCTCTACGCTTCAGCCAACGAATATCGCCTTCCGTTATAGATTCAGCAAACGTCGGACCCTCCACGTCAATAACATCTTGACCTGATAATAGATGATTAAACCAAAGAGAACAGTTGATGCTGCGTACCTAATGGGGTTGAAGTGAAAAATAGACGAATATGCTGAGTTGCAAAGCAGCAGCCTTTTCGGACACACGGAGTAAAGGAAGGCCATTGGAGAAATGCTACAACACATGTTGCTTTCCATAACAAATAATTCACAATGCCATGTTGCAAATCTTTCGAACGACAAATGATTAATACATTGTTCAACTTTACCATTCAAAGAAGAGGCAACAAGTAACAAACAGGTAGACTATTTCGCTTACTCGTCGTTGACGAGAAAACAGGCGTTCCAAATGGACGTTAATTTTTTTTTGGTCGGAAAAGAACGTTACGAAACGTCAAAACTTGACTGAACAAGATTAGCCACTCGTTGTAAAGTATTCAAAACTGGCAATTTGACAAGAATAAAAACGAAACAGCCACTTACGGAATCGAGATTCACATTGCTTAAAGGCAGACAAGGGAGCCGAACTTTCGGAACGAGTATTCTGTTAACAAATGAACAACCATCGCGGCAGAAATAATCGTAACTAATACCTTAACATAGAAATCCAAAAGGCGAGTTAGGCGCCTTAAAGACCGAGTTTGGAAGGATGACATTTCGAACGGCGAAATTGTCCGACTGCTAAAATGCGAAATGACATGTTACGCCTTTGCTGTCATTGCTCTGAAAGAGAACTAGTACTTTAAAAAAGAATGATAAAAAAGCAAAGAAGTCAAGTTCAAAACAAGATAAAGTACTTGTCAGACAGTTCCGCGCAAACAGGCAATGGAAGAAAGTAAAAACAGCTTGACAGGCCAGTTGAACCTGCGGATCGAAACTTACAAAAGGCGACTAATAACATACATCATTTGCGTAGTTATTACTGATTGCAAAAGCGTACGAATTAGCAATACGTTTCGAATTACAAGGAACTTTTGCTTTTAACAGCTTAAAGATACGCAAAGTAACAGATACGAAATTGTCACTTATCACATGGCAAGTAAACCGCGCGCTAGAGAGAAACCAAAGCGGCCATCCTGGGCAGCGGCCTTAAAATAATGAAAGTTGCAGCAATTTTTTGCCTTATGCGTAGGAATATATTTAAACTTTCAAAATTCTGCACTATCAGTGCTCGGACTTCCAGCATCCTACAATAAGATTAATTCGAAGGTACATGATCACAAAAACAATTCAGAACTACATGCTTAATGGGGCGTACAGTTCATAGCTACTCTAATTTTCGTTGTGGAGATCATAAGAGTATGAACATAGCGTTCTAATGTTCGCGTATTCCCACCAGTATGGTACCTTAATGCTTTTGTCGTTTTTCTCTCATCGCGTTCTTACTATTCTCTTTGTCTGGTCAGGTTGAAGTTCTCTCCGCGAACAGGAAGGGATTTGTCGGAAGCATTGATGGAATCTTACAAACGACCTGCAATTTACGAAAAGAAACTCGAAGCTGAGCTAAAAGTTGACCGCCAACATAGCGCGACGTAATTGCCTCCGTCGTTTAACAATCTCTCTGTCACAAGTAAAATATATTTAAAAACAAAGAAGTTTACCCGCGCAAATCATTAACGAAGACAACTGTTCAAAGCAATAAAAAAGTTATTTGCATATCAATCAATTTTGATTAGTTAAGCTGAAATGAGGCAAGCAAAAATAAATTCGCGTGTTATTTTCTTTTGCGCTGCTTATTTCTCCCAACAAGCAAAGCAGATTTTCAGCACAATAAGTTACAAAATGTTTGAAAGCTTTTTTCCTTTCGTCCGTGACTTTGCTTAGAGTGTTTGGAACATTATTGATACTACTTGCAGGACGGTTACGCCACGCAATCTCGGCTTCGGTTATCAGTTTTTCACAATTGCATTAAATCTTCGTATACTGTACTTGATTATCAGGTAATACAGCTTTAAAATTAACAGTAAAACTATTGATGCGCAGGATAGAAGCAATATGGACTTGACGCATTTGAACTCAAAGCCTAATAAATTACTCGGCACTTTTGTGGTTCGAAAGAGTGCTACGCATTCTGACGGTATGTGTTTACATCAAGCTTTTAGTTTGGGAAAAAAGTCAAATTTCAATTTTTAAATCGAGACTGCTTGAGATCAATGGAAAAGTCATCGCAAGAAGCAAACATCAGTGCAATTGAGCGCCACTAAGCTAGCAGCAGCAAAAAAATGCCAACGAAAATAAAGTGGAAATTGCAGAACAAGTACTCGTAGCGCTCATTCTGATCCGGAATTGTGAATCAGCAAGCTGGTAACCGCGGAATGAGGATAATTAGAAAGCAGTTTCCGCCACTTCGAAAAGTTGGTTGGAATGTCTTTTTTCTCTGATGTTTTGTTCCCACCACCGCTGCCGTGATATTTCACTTCGATAAGAAGGCGAATTCGGGTTGCTTCGTTGCGGAAGCGCTCCTTCTATTAACCCTAAAGGGCATGCGCTTCTAGTCAAACAATTAGTCAATCCTTGCTAAACAACAGGCTATAGAGAAAGTACGCAGAAATTTCAGGCTAGTGAAACTTTTAAATTTTTGGGCCACAGTACAACAGTTACGAGTGACAAAAGCGAACTGCCTTCCAATTCGCTCTCGCTGCTGCATGTTTGCCAGTCGACCTACTCTGCACATAATACCTATGGAAAATGTACACTGCAGGCTGCTTGAACTAGTGAGACATGCTTATCGTCGTCAACTGCTATTTCTACTCTTACCTATTCATAAAACCGCGTCCTCCGCTATAAACGAACGAAAACAGGTCGATATATCTTTCACTGACGTTTCATACACAATTCGCTATGTTATGAGATAATAATTTACGCCCATATTTTTAGCTTTCGGTTTTAAAGACCTAAGCATTTTAGACAAGTAAAACTGCTAGTGGTGCAGCCGCTGATGCTATTGGCTGGAGAAGAGGAAACGAGAACAGCTGTTTCATTCACGAACTACCTCTGAACGAAGAACGAGATTGTTTACAGCCTAAATAACGCTTCGCATGCGGACGAAACCTAATTACGGTGGTCAGTAAAGCCAACGGGTTTCATACAGGATTTCCTTTCATAAAGATTTCCATCTACAACGTTGGCTGTCAGTTCGATCAATAGAATATAGTGCCTCCCTCTTGAAGCTGCTGACTTGAAATCGGCTAGATTGGACAAATCGAAACTCTACCAATGGAAAGCCGTCAATGCGTCGATTCATTCCTTCTGCCGCCGTTTCCATTTGGAACATTGACAATTGAAGCTCATCCGCGTTGTCGCAATGGTAAGGACCAGCTTGCTACTCTGTTGCGCGCATGCAGAAGAGGAGGTTTTTTAAAAGAATCAATGCGTATCTGTCAGTGCCTTCGCACGAAGAAAAGTTTTCTTGGAGATTCAAACTTCTGTCCCTTCTCAAATGCCTGTGATGACAGCTGGACTTGGGATCCGCCTAAAGGGACCACTTCGGTGCACACCTACGGACCAAATGGACGAACGGTACTGTTTCATTCTAACTGGAGCAATGGAACCGTGGCCATTCGTGGAGACAGACCATTGCCCAAACATGGTCAATACTACTGGGAGATTGACGTTTCGCATAGGGTGTTTGGCACTAGTCTCATGTTCGGTATTGGAACCAGCAAAGCATCTTTGCACGAAACTCGTTTTGTCAACTTAATTGGTCAGGATAGCCACAGTTGGGGTCTCAGTCACAAGGGACAATTATGGCACGACGGAAAAGAGCGCCAATTCACTGAGCCGTTTACGGAATACACACCAACGACTATAGGCCTTTTGTACAATGGGTCGCTAGGAACGCTGAGCTATTACAAAGATGGCCGCCCACTTGGTGTTGCCTTTGACGCTTTGAACAGCGTAGATGAACCTTTATATCCTATGATTTCTTCGACGGCTGCAAGGACGGAGATGACGTTAAACGAAACGAAACGAACTTTCTGGAATTTGCAGGACCGTTGTTGTTGGCGCCTCGTTAAGGAGCTCAAAAATATTGACCATGTGGATCAACTGCCTTTGCCGCCAACTCTACTCATCGAGCTTAAGCGTCGTAGCAGGTGGGTTACGAAATTATGAACAATGACTGTAGGACCAAATATGTAAATATCGTTAACTCTGTTCGTGCCATTTGACTTCACTTTCTTTTTGGACAAACTATTAAGCACAAGATAGCTTGTTGTCCACTGTGTGCAAGGCAGTGCCACTTGCCTGTTCGCCCGTCCGTTTGACAAATAAACAAGGTCACCATCAACTAGTAGCCAGTCGAAGTGATCGATTTTAAAGCGCATTCGTTGTGAACGATTTCATTATCATAATTTCCGGGCAACGTTAACGCAAATCATAGTGCAACATTAATAAACTTATCCAACCGGCTTTTGGCCTTACCTATCTATTAAATAAGTTGTAGATTGCCTAAACGTATTGAAAAATATTTTTCCGTGTTTGGCAATCAAGGAACAACGAAGTCGAGAGCTTTGAAAAATTAAGTTGTGTCAGTTACGCGAGTTGCTTCGAATATTCAGCGTGCTTTCCCGGTAGAGAAATTGGAACAGACTTGAGAAGCTTAGATTCCGAATTTCCCTCAAGTAGGTGCCATTGAGTAAATTAGCCAAATGGAGAGGGTGACACGCGGGAACTTGATACTTAACGCCCTGAAAAGTTGATATGCTTCATCAAATATATAAGCCAATGTACAGATGGGCATGCCCTATTTTCACAACTGTTAAGCGCCTACAAAGTTCGTCTCACTTTGAACCACCCATATACGATATGCGAGTCACTTCAGTCTTCTTTGTGCTTGCATATCAATCGCTTCGGTTTTGCCCATTAACTGCATCCGTATTATTGGATAAAACCCTTTTATCCACCCTGAATAACCAGCCACACGCTGAGAGGATACTTATTCTTGAATAAAAAGTTCGAAACATTGCTGCTTAGTAAAACTGTTGCATCTACTGGGTTCACGATGTAGATAGTACAGAAGTTTTGTAAAATGATGCTTCAAAAGAGCTGGCAAAGTAAACATGCTAATGGATAGTGGTAAATTTTGCTGATCCAGTGAGCTACGCTTGAAATCAATAGTCTTCTCAAAGAATATATTTTTCGGCAATGAAAACATCTGCCGACGCAACAGCGAAAAAGCGCGAAACATCAGATGGAATCGCACATATGCTAAGGAAGACAAATTCAGAAGGAAAACAGCAAAGATATTCCAACCCATTGTATCTCAGCGATCTGAAGAAAAAAGTCTCGATTTTCCCTTATCGAGTTGAGGATAAATCGATAATGGCAAAGAGGAAACTGGCAGATTCTGACATTCAAAAATGACACATAAAAAAGAAATTTCACGTCTGCCAATCACAATAAGCATATTGTTCATCTTCAACTTAGAATCCTCGTTTGAACTGATAACACAAGTTCGGTTTTTGAGAAAAATTAGCCCTCTAGCATCGTAACTTAAACATAAATTTCATGGATGCACAATTGTTGCCACTTTCCATGGAGACGCAAAATAACAAATCTTAACAACAGTGCCGCGAAATGCGCCAAATATGCATTCAAACAAAACTTCTTGATCCAACAAGGGAAAGAAAAATTTGAAATCGCCTTCTCTCATTTTAAACTATTCTGTTGAGTGAAAATTTTGCCGTACTCGTAATGATGAAAACTACAACCACGCAACCAACGAGCAAGCAACAACATGCCAAAACAAACTTGCGTTCGCGTATAAACACCTGCGCATCACTACAGTAATGAAACTTTTTCTATCGTACAATGCTGACAGTATAACTTTAGTGGATTCTCAAGATCTTCCGACTCTATTTTTACAGCAAAAGCTTCCGCGAAGGAATTTTTTTATCTACAGACGCTTGGTCGCGGGAAATTACACTCTAAGTCACTATTCCAGGAAACGTTTTTCTTGAAGTATTCGACTTTGAAAAATGACTAAACCAGTGTTACTCAAAGAAGGGCATATTGCTACGTTAGCGGCTATAGAAAAATAGAGAAAACACTGGGTGACAAAACGACAACAAGAGGCGCTGGAACGTTTCGGCATATTCTTACAGTTAGCGAGTGAATAAAAAAACAACTTTGTTCATCTCTGTAGTGACGTAAATTATTTCTTACTTCGACAAGTTCATGTCAACGTACTGAGAAAGGAATAGCTAAAGACGTGGAGCACAACGGCGAAGAAGAAGAAAATGGGGAGTGGGAAGAGGCCCTGAGAAAACCGAAGCTGCTGGAAGAGGCTCTCGTCAAGGAAAAATAAGAAACCACTAGACTAAGCGATAGCAAGCAAGCTGCTGATTAGTCAATTGCAAGACACTCAAAATTAGAGATCTGATGCGCTAGACATAACTTTTACTCTCATCAGTTCCCGTTCGGTTAAACAATCAGAAAAGTGCTCTGCCTGGCGAAATGAGAGGGAAAACTTTAAAATTGCAGCAAATAAAATGATTTTTAAAACGAACAACTCTGTTGCACGCCTGATTGAAGAGAATGGAAATAAACCATGCACCTCAATAGTATGATTATCTTTGAAAATAATTTAAAACAGGACTAACCTGGACGGATTCGGCAGACTGCTGGGAGCAGAGTTGTGAAATTTGAAATGTTGCACCACCAGATTAATTCCGTTCACGTACGATCAACTATTACAGTAGAACAAACATCTTGCGCGTCGATCTTACTGTACTTAAAATTCCCGCCTCTTTTACCTAATCAGTTTCCAGCTTGTCTTGCAACCTGTGAAGTCGATTTGCAGCCATTAAACTCATCAGTCATTCATTAATTTTGCAAAAAAGCATTTCTGCTGCTGAGGACCAATGGTAAGTCGTTATGCACTATTTTGAATTAATCAGGCCGTCAGTGCGATTGAAATGTTGTCTTTTCGTTGCTATACAGCTTCAGTAATGCAGAAGACGATTTCCGAGCGTAGAAAATTTCCCGCTTTGTTATAATTTTCGTGAAAACCCCACATCAACCTAAGCTTTGTTCCATTCCTTGTTTCATCTATGTATTATTTTAAATTTTACATCGGAGGAAGTAGAAATTACTAAAAAAAAATAGGTTAACCTTTCGTATACGTTTCTAGTTCACAGCTAATAAGCTTGATGCTGTTTCACCATGTCAGGTGCGCAAAAACTTTTCCACGCCATACCTGTATTTGTTTGCCTTACCAATAGTTTTGCATCGTTCATAACACGAATTTTCCTTGCGGTTAAGGCGTCACAGAAAATCTACCAGAGCACCAACTTGGAAGGCAATTTCAAAAGCTACGTCTTTACGTTATCTAAATTAGGCTTTGTTGTATTTTCTAAAACATACAACTTTCCGCTGTTAATGGAAGACGTATAATTAATTCAGATTACAAATACAAAAAATACAGCTTCTTGGATGCGAAAATCAAAAGTTTTCTCTATCATATTGACACTCTTTATTTTCTAATTCACACAAAGTCAGACAGTCGGGCAGACGTAAAGTTCTTCATCTAAAGTTGCCTTACTCCGTACGTTCAACGCATCTTTAAACTTATTGCGCAATTACGTATGTATCCAAATTTTAATTGACGAAAAGAATGTATATTTCTTTAAACGAACATATAGACTAAGTTCCACCTAATAAGTACTGAACATTGCCAACAAAATTAATAAACTATACTTGAAATACATTGCTCTGCTGTCTATACGATGAACTGTTCTTTCTCGCTGCAACTTGTCACCTGAAGTCATTAGCATAAGTCAGCAGCGATACGCAAACTTTTAACTGGTTGAATCGTGGCTTTGTAAGTCAGAAATCCCAACCTGTAAGTAGTTATATGCTCTAAGCAAATATTCATCTCAGTATCTATTAAAAAGTACACCCTTTCAGGCAATGAAGCAGACCAGCGATTACATGGATGTGGTGCAGCCAATTAACGTTTTTCAAGAAAGCATAATCGATGCACTTCAGCAAGTTGCTTCAACAGTAGTGGGACAACGCAATTTCAACAGAGAGCATTGTTTTCGTTGTTTCAAAGTTTTTCTATCGCGACGAGCCGCTAAGGCTGCGAACCAAAGGAAAAATTATACAGTCGAAGTTCAACAACTGCTCGCCAAACGGAAAAGTCTTGAAAATAATGATTTGCGCAAAGAAGAAAAAGTTCGTTTGGCAGACCAATTAATTGGTACTTTTTAAGACCAATGTGCTTACGTTGTTATATCGATTGTTCTTCCTTTCATTAGACCAACTTCGGCCTTTCAAGGAAGGCAACGAAGAGCTAGTCAAAATTCTCTTTTTTCTTCTTTTGCTCGAAAGCGAACCGCAGTCATTCCCAACGAACACAAATGCAGTCTACGGTTTTCAACACTGCTTAAATACCCGTTCAACGGCAACTGAGGTTATCTCTCAGTTTATGCAAATTTTCCAAAAAAATATAATTACCTTCACTTTAACAGCTCGTCGAACACTACAGCTTCAACGCGTATCTACATAAAGAGGATGTGATTGACATGAATTTGCATAACGAAGAACCTCTATGCTTGCTGTCGACTAACGCTCAACGCCATATGCGGCACGCATTGTCACTATGCCGATGGCGGACAAAAACAAAAAAGAAGAAAGTTTTGGACTGCTACAACCTTAACCTTACTGCTGGCATGTTAAACAACCTATACCTTAACGCATCATGCCAAGCCTATTTGAATAATAAGGCGCCATTTCCAAGGTCGACAGTGTACATGTCCTTTAGCCAGCTAAAGGAGTTCGTACGTCCTCTATTCAGTGGAATCTCGTCTGACATGTTTGTCTACAATGAAGTATACGGCAAAGCGTCTTATTGCTTTTAAGCGCACGATCCGCATCATAGGCAGAGGACACGTTCATAATGGATTTAGAGGTCAGCCTGGATGGAATTATGCTGGACGCCTTCGAGTCAAGCTTGCGTACTTTTCTGAAAGGTGCTACCAAGTAAGTCGCGAACTTTCGTTCCCGATGCAGTGTG
The DNA here is from genome assembly GCA_037903355.1 of Trichuris trichiura. Taxonomy (NCBI): domain Eukaryota; kingdom Metazoa; phylum Nematoda; class Enoplea; order Trichinellida; family Trichuridae; genus Trichuris; species Trichuris trichiura. Next base: position 1,448,825 of record JBAJFE010000011.1, read on the forward strand.
CAAATGATTGCTAATTTAGTTCGCGACATATACGGCAATTCACCTGCGAACAAAAGGTAGCCTTAGGTCGTACGATGGAGATGTTTCGTTCAGCACTATTGGAAGCGTATTGCGAACTTGTGAAAACAACATTGGCAATTATTGACCAGGCAAATTCCATCGTATCGCTGCTAATAAACCTAGAGCCGTCTGTTCGTTGGTTGAAGTTGGTGCCTACTTTCACGATGATATTCGTTGACCAATAGTTTAGCTTTTTCGGTACCATTGTCACCGAACTCCGTCGTCACCTTCGAAAAACTGACGGAAAAGTCAATGTCAGTCGAAATTCAAACCAGCTGAAGCTCAGTTAAATTTTTTCACTTCAGGTCTGTTGGCTATGGAATGTCCTGTACAACAGTTCGTATATATGCAATAATACCGACAGCTTCCTCTCCAACAGCGTATTCTACTGTATCTGCTACGCGTTGACGCCTTTCCTCACGTAGATAACACGTCTGAACACGATAGTTTGACAATACCTTTTTCAGAACTTTAGAGATAGCGTTAAATGAGTACAAGTGGTACGATCCTTATCAAGAATTCCGATGGATTCAGTGCGCTTACCTCACAGGAAGCGGTAAGAAAACTTTTTCCTTTCGAGCAATTTTTTTTTGAAAATTATAAGACCAATAACGAATGCCCAACGCTTGTTAGGCAAGAATGACGCTGAGGAAACGTTGGAAGACCTATGCTATCTACCTCCCGAAGATATGCCTCCATTTATTGGATCGCGGGTAGCAACAGCGATGAGTTGCTTGAGATATTGCTTTGTACTGGACAAGTGTACCAACTGTTCTCAGGTATTGTTCAAACATTAATACAAACAACTAATTTACGAAACCGTTATAAAAGATGATCAATTTCAAATTTGCCTGGGAACCAAAGCGACTGTCCAAAGAAGAGTACGGCTTTGCAAAGTTGATTGGCCAGCGGGAAATCGAAGTGATGATTCCTATAAGCTCATCCGTTGCGGAAGAGCTGGAGAAGTTTTTTGACGCGAACTTCTCCAAAGAAAAGTAAAATATCGCGCTATACAGACGCGCGGTCAATCAAAGCATGTTGCCTGCAGATTCCAACTAGTCCATTCAAGTCTATGGCAATATTACGTAAAGAACTTGGACGTACTAAGCGTACTCAGCGATTGTGATCGAATATTCCTCGGCCGAGATAAAGCGTCCACAATTTGGCCAATATTTGAAGAAAGCCTTTTTCCACTGATTGCTGACCGGTTGGAGCCGGCAAAAATTATCAACCATCCGCGCATGATATACGCAACTCGCCAAATCTGCCAAAAGTGCCGTCGGCTGAAAACGAGCTTCACGTTGGGCAATTCTACTTCTAAGTTGGATCTTCAAAGCGATCGGTTGTTCAGTTGGATACAACCGTGCGTCGAGTTGTCGTGGGCCCTCAGTCTGATCATTCCGGAAAGATCTGTCAAAGTTTACGAGGAAATTTGGCGGATACTTTGTTACGCCAACTTTTCCGTTTGGTACGCTAAGACCACGTGCAGTGATCTCCTAAGAAATCAGCACGGCAACGTGAAGTAGGCTTTGACGTTTATGCTAAAAAATGCGCAAGCGTTTCTAAACGTTTTCCAGGTGCTGCGTCGATTTCCATAACGTTCACAAGTTCGCCAACGATTTGAATTCCTTCATTGCGGAAGAAATCACCATCGCCTGCGCCAAATTCGCCGAAGATATCAAAGCGGTCGAATCGGTCGATTGGCTGCGACGTACGCATACTGGTTTTTTAAGCGCAATTCAATTTCGATGCTTGTTCAACTCACCCAGTATTCATTTGTGTTTTATGGATATTTTTAAATCCACCATTGCTTGTTGCGAGTCAATACGTTGCGGTGACCTTCAAGCCACGGCCGAATATTCATGTTCAACTATACAACGAGCTTGCGAACTATGTACTAGTAAGTACAATAACAATAGCCACATTTTTTGTCCAAGGTACAACGTCGCTTAGATTTGAAGTTACAAAAGGAAGAAGAGCTGCGAAATAGTACGGACAGTTTGTTGGCCAGACTTGACATCAGCAGATTCCTTGCCAGCCAAATGCTCAAGTAAGTAAGACCATGTCGTGCGTGTACCAAGCGGCAAAGAGTAGACGAGAAAGCATTTTGAATTCATACTAGAATTTTTCTATTCACTGTTGACGAGAATTTGCTCAACGCGATCGCATTATTGGCAGATCGTTATTCCAAGACATTGTGTCAGCAGATTACCATGCAAGATATCAGTTGGCTAACAAAGTAAAGCCACATCTGCTTGGGCAAAAACTGCCTTTTTTTTGAAACTCATTCATTTCGTCGAAATACCTTTGGGTGCCTACAATTCGCCATCACCCATTCGGTGCACTATGCTCCCTCTCTTCTACTGATCGTCCTAAGGGCAAGTACCTGAGATAAGTCGAGCAAACTCATCTGACCTACAGTAAGTGACGAACCGGAAGTGCCTAACAAAGTAAGCAACGATGAGAGAAGATCAGTACTCAAAAAGGACATTCCTCCAGAGAATAGTAGTGGCGCTGATGGTGATTGTTACGCAGCTCAGAAGTAAGAGAAATTCAAATTCAAAAAGGTTACCTGATAGCCTCCTATAAGCTTTCACTATACACGTTTTCTGTCAAGTCAGATGGACTAAACATCTAATGCTAAGTTTAACCGTCCGCGCTGTACTTAAAATTTGCATATTCAGTCGAACTGGGGGTAATCATTTTTTGAAGACATTTCCTTGCCGCAAAAACTACTGTTTTTGCGGCAAGGAAATGTCTTCAAAAACCCGTAACAACAAAGAGAAAAGTATTTTTCGTTTCTGAAAACTTTAAGGTTAAGTTCTGTACAACATAGCAGTGCCCTGTAAAAACAGTTACAATAAACCCCTTAAAAAAGAGCTTTCAGTACCTGCTTTAAACAGCCGACAGAGGTGTCTTTCCTTCATATACCAAACATGAGGCTGGCTGCTTCGCTGCTGATGCTGAGGAATTTTTCCGCGCTTAAAATGAGCTGCAGGTGCGACGACCTTTCCTTCTTATTTTTCCCACTTATGGCAAAAAGTGTCGCCTGGAGTCCGCCGACCAAATGAACGTTGTGGCAATAGCGGCAGATCGTTTCCCGTCATTATTTACATGCCTGAGCATCATCTCGAAAATTATCCGTGTGCCAAAAAGTAAAACATAACTTCAGAATTTTTATCTTTGACTAGCGGTTTTCACAATAACAATGTCTTCGTTTTGGATGGAAAAGTAAGCTATATCCATCAAGTCGCAGTCCATTGGCACCACCACGTCCGGCTGAAAATGACCGAACATGGAAACGCCTTTGAAAATTAAGTTTTGCTAGTTCGTATAAAGCCGTAATCAACATTACGAAATATATTACTTAAAATGTTCAAGCGAGCTGGAAAAGACATACCCTGTTGACACTTTTGTAGAAAAGACATATAGCAATTGGATCGAGCTGGAACAGTCGACCAACCAAAAGTTTCAACTTCTCGACTGTCATACTTTCTGAAATCACCAATGAACATCAGCTTTAAACAAGCAGCTATGCAAAGTCGGCTACTTGGTATCCTTCTTTGCACAAAAGGTGTGCCATCGTCGCAAGTGAAACTCAGCGCTGAACAAACAACTTTCACCATTTCAAATATGACCAAAATCTTTAACCGATACTTAGCAGCATGTCCGCGAGCAGATTAGATTTGTGTACCACTTCCGGTGGTGGACCGTGTACTGAAATAGATCAATTTTAAAAATTTAATTAAACCATTTGCATGTCTTACTTTCAACAAGTTCGCGAAATCGAGGGTGCCGACGATGGAAGTCAACAAGCGTGATGCTTTTTCCTTCTTCTTCCTTTTGTAGACTGTGCCATTCGGCGGCGAAGTGTTGCAGATAATCTAACTCGGCGCCCCGTCGCTCTTCAGGGCTAATCTTAAAGTCGAATCCCGAATATAGTTTGAAAAAGCGAAAAGCAAACCGTACTTCGACGCGATTGAGTACTTTCAGATTCCTAACTTTTGCAATTATGAATTGCCTACATGTAGCCTCTTCCAAGGATGAACAAATAGGATTGCGTCGAACTATAAGGCGCTTCAGATTTGGCAGTTTGTTCAATTCGTCAAAACAAACCCACTTAAAGCGACTATTCAGCAATGGGAAATTTGACAAAAACAAATTTTACGTCGTCCAATGCGTTGTCGGACAAATCCAATTCTTCCAACATTGGAAAGATGCGTTGCGAACCCACTTTGGGAATCGCTATTCCTGACAAACCGGATTGACCCAAGTACAAAGTTTCGAGGCTAAAAAAAAGCTTCAGAATGCTTGAAAAAGAGATTGATCAATTTTCACCATTCCAAAGCACCCAATGGTACAACCGTCTTTTTCCATTCAGGCAAAGGATTTGCCTCAAGGCTGAGCAAACGAAGACGGGCGAAAGGGATATTATCACCAAGGTCGTCAATACGATTGTAACTGAGCCATAATCGTTCAACATTGGGAAATACATCTGCCAGAACTTGCACCTAAAATTTTGATAAGAGCATACATCATTTGCATGAGGGAAAGCTCACCTCCTTCCAAGAGTATTCAGTTTGGCTGAGCGCCAAAGTGATAATATTTTTGAAGCATACTGCATTTTCAAAAGCATCTACTGGCGACCTTAGTTTGTTTTTGCTAAATAGAAATAAAAGGTAGTACAACAAAACGCATATCCTGTTAATCAATGCCTGAGATTGAGAACTTTCAAGTTCGGCATTAAGCGAAGCATCAAGACTATCTCTTTCCAGTCGACGACGAGAGTATGGCTTAGATCCAAGTCGGTAATATTTACAAAGACGTCTTCCAAGTTTTTGTTGACGCCAGCATGACTTACCAAGGTATTATCAAGCGCGAGAGTACTAAGCCTCTTCACACTTCTGAAAACAGAAGCAATCGCAATGCGCGGGATTCAAAAGCAAATGCCTGAAAAGACGAACTCTTCAATGGTAGCATCTTTTCCAGAAGCGAAGATACGAATTGGTCCGACTGTCGTTCAGTTTGTCGTACTGTCGAGATTCAATGGCCTCAAAAAGGCTACACCCGTATTGAACACTTCCAGGTCTCATAAAAGATCCACTTCGTGGAGACCTGAACACAACAAGGGGGAAACTGGGATATTGTCATTTTAAAAAATGTACCATGTTTTGAAATACTGAACATTTTGATGGCTGCCGTCATGTTTTCCACGATCGACCTCATCCCAGTCGATCCCTATCCATTTGCCTAAAATGCCGAGGTTTCTATATACGGGCTAACGTAAGCACATATAATGAAAGCATGCAGAAAATAATTGTACGCACAACACGCGGAATGAGAGTAAAAGAAGTATGCAACAACATGAAAAGCATTTCTGCATTTTGCCACCCTTCGACTCCCGCTGCGTACAAAGGATTAAATTTCAAGTGATTTTGACTCTCTTTTTCGCATAATTGTAAAGTCGACAATGAAAGCAAAGGGCCATACCGTCAAGGGAACCAACGGCTCCGTGATACTTCACCGTACCGCGCGCGTCCCAATACTTTACTCTGCAACCAAGCAAAACTGCCGGCATTTGTGGAGTACAATGAGAACTAAGGTTGGCCATAGCGGATTTAAGCATCAACACAGCGGATAGCATTTTGCATATTCACACCGTTCGACCGCAATTTCTTGAAGGGGTACGGTAATGCGCAGGTTTTCTTTTGTTGCCGTTCGAGAGCATGCGATCCAGAATTGCTAAAAGCTCGAAATGAAATGCTCCTTGAAAAAAAAAATTTCCCGGCAGTACTTCGCTTTATTTGTGGGCATAAGCGAACGGGTGACAAAAACTGCTAAATGCCTGTTTTGTATTAGCAAAGGAAGTGGCGGAAAAGTTTTCTTCAGTTAAGACTACTAAAAATCTTGCTGAACTTCGTATAAAATCGTAGTCAGCTTGGTTAATCCAACACAACCTGAACATATGTTAGTTACAGTAGAGTGGCGCATTTGTTTTCCAAGTGTTAACTCGTCGTCGGTTCGTTGAAGCTCCATCGGTTGAATCTATTGTCTTGGGATGATTCTGCTGGTCAAGTTCAAAGGGCGTTGCGAGCAAGTGCATGTTGAGCCTACGATTACATTGAGGAATTTGGAAGAAGTGAGCAAGAAGCTCTTCAAAGTTGAAAGGTTGGCTGACTATTTTAAATTGATTCAAACTACGTATGTTTTTGTGTTTTCTAGGGAGTCATTGTATTTGTCTTTGAACAAGCAGGACCCCGTAGGGGCGGCTAATGCTACGCTAATGGAACTTGGTTTGGTTGAAAAAGATTGCCTTCATTTAATAGGTTACAGCGCGGAACGAAGCGACGCCTCGTCTAGCGAAGTGCCAGGAACAAAACCTAAAGTTGTGCAACTGCCTAGTTTGCGTCCCATAGACGTATTGGAGGAAACGTTCGCCAAAGCTTTCAGAGACGGTATGCCGAATTGCACCTTGCAAAATGAAATGGAGGTTCTTTCTACGTTGGTGTACGTCGCTTTTATTGCTCAACGTTTTCGGGTAAGTTACCACTGTGCCTATACGTTTTCCGCCAATCAGTAGTACAGAATCCGGATGATAGCGTTGGCATCCCGTCAGACTGGAGGGATCTCTCGTCCGCAAAGTTTTTTAAATTCATTCTAAAACACCCTGTGACCGGCAAGATGTTCAAGATCACTTGCACATCCAATATTGCCCCGAAAGTGAATGCTACGGCTTTTGTTCAAGCTGAAGACTTATGGGATCCGAGCGCACAAGTCCATTCCGTTTCTATTCCATTAGGTGAAGTTCCGCGCGAAGTCCAAAGTAGGTTTGCTGGGTGCCCATCGATTCTAAAAGCTCTGACGTCTTTTCATTTAGGAGGAGTAATGTCTGAATCAATAAAAGTCTTTCTTTGCAAAGTTTACAATAGTTTGGTCAAAAAGGTTTACGGTGCGCACGAACCACGTAATAGGCCATAATTACCTCAGCATGTCATAAAGAGTTACTTTTTCAGCTTACTTAGCACAGTTGCCTCAGTTTCCAGTATTGGTTATTTCGAAGTATCTTTCGGTGAAAGACTTTTCCAATCTAACTAGGACTTGCAAAGAGCTGCATCGCCATTGGGATGACGGCTTGTTCTGGAAGCAGATGTTTTCACGAGACTTTAAAGGTATTGGTCTCATTTGACGCTTGTTTCATCCATTTGCATATCCTACTTTGCCTTGGCTCCTACGTGGCTACGCTTCTTGTTAATCTATGGTTACGTTTAATATTTCCATTGTTTACCGATGGCAGCCGCCTGTATTCATCAGAAATCACGTTTTTTGACAAGCTTATGGTTTTTCAAAGAAACATCTTGCTACTGCAACATGTTTTCAGACGTTCACATAGACGAGCAAGAAGTCGTAAACTGGAGAGAGAAATACAAAAGCTGGTATCTGCAGAATCGTCCGTTGCGATCTCTGGAGGGTATCGTTTGAAAATTCAAACTAATCCCAACATCATCACCACCAAGAATTCATATTTCAGGTCGAATAATTGAGGCCCGTCGTAACATAACTGGAATGCCATCAGCAACGAACACAGTCAGAGGTAGATGAAAATTTTGAAATTCTTTTTCTTTCAACATTTTAGTTATAGTTCCTCCGGATGAATTTCCAGGAATCGGTGGACCGAGTGATTTGCATCCTATCTTAGACGGTAATGTTTTGTCAAATTCTTTTGTATTTTGGAACAAAATGTCCTTTGTAGTTCCATATAGGCTGCCCGATATATTTCCGAGTCCAAGAGCGGGACCAACATTCCCTTCCATGAGGGGTCGTGTGCCTGGGGGCCCTCGTTACGACCCGCCATTTCCTATCGACCCGGAAGGTAGAATTCGCTTGCAACCGCCAGGCAGAAGACATCCGCGTCCAGATCCAGATTCATATTTCCCTCCTTTTTTGTGAAACCATACTTTAATCACGCACAGGCTTTTAATTCACTTTTACGTTAACGATTTTTCTCACCACTACCTAACGAGTGAAATATTCAACGGAGCTCACTTGACCTTATTATTCCTCCTTAAGAATGCTTGGCGTATAGTTTTCATGTGATTGGATGTGAAGTAGGACATAAAACGCGGTAACACCAATGAGCTCAGTGACCCCTGCAAGAACAGTATATTATAAGCACTGTCGTGCTACTACGAAATTACTAGAATTGAATGCGCTAGTATTCCATTGGTGTAGCTTGTCACTCCGATGGTGTTTACAGCTGATTTGGCGTAACTTCCCGGCAATGGGATGAAGAAGCTTGGCTTTCGAATCTTCGACATTTTTGAAACCACGTAAAAAGGACTAACGCACTGAAAGAAAAAGCCTTCCTAAGCTACGGGACAAAAATAATGCAATTCTTTGCCTGGATTAGGATTCCCGAATCACCATATTCCCGAACCAAGCCCAAAGTAAAGCTTTTAACAAACGCCTGCAACTGCTTTCATGTATCGTTGAATGCTCGTAATAGAGTTGTACCTTTGAGGCGCTGTAAGCGGTCAGGAAAGCGGTAGGGAACGAAGCAAGCGACGATGAGATGTTGACAATTGCTCCGCGCTTCTTCGGAAGCATTTGATTAATCGCCATATGAGTTAGCTAAAATGAAAAGAAACGCAATATCGTCGATAGTGTCCTAAGTTAAAATGGCGTCAGTTCTTCCGTCGCAAACCAAAAGAAATATCCGCCTTTTATTTCATCGCAGTCAGAACACCCGACCGCTTCAGAGTTCTTACGAAACATTATAAGGTGATCCTTTTATCTAAGAATAAAATGAAACCAATGAAAGGAACAAGTTTTTAAAAATTACGAAGCTAACTTATATATTCCACAAATTCTTCCGTTCACTTGATAAAAGAGTCTGACGTCAGTTAAACTGTTAAGCGAAAAGTTTAATACGAACGAAGGAGCTCGTACGCATGTAAGACGTAATAGCGGAAAAAATTTGCTCGACGAATAAATCGTCAATCGAAAAATGTACGAGGACGCAATTATAATTTCTCAAAGCCATCTAATCAAGTTGATTTTCCCTACAAATTTCAAAATTCAAAGACTCTACTACTTCATTAATAAATACAGTTTCCATGTAAAGTATAAGCCTTTATCGTTTCGGTATAATCCCATTATTTTAATCAACAGAGCATTTGTCTCCAAAGCTTTCGGTAGCGAACAGGCAGGGACAATGGTCCCTCAAGCTCCGGAGACAAAATCATTGTTGATTAATAATAACGGGGCCATACTTCATGTAGAGTAAAAAACTTTATTAAGGAATAGTCCCGTTGCGGAAAAAACACTAAATTTACATAATCGGAGCTTTCGGGTGACTCCTGCAGTTTCCCTCTCCTCTTCAAGGTTCTCCTTCATTATCCGCTGAAGACGGGACTATTCCGTAGTAAAGTTTTTTTACTCTACGTGAAATTGCCTTGTCCTGTACGAAAAAGCTGTTTTCAAAATGGGACCGTACTGTAATAATCAAATTCCATAACCTACATGAAGTACTATTGCCCCTTTAAGAAAAAACTAACAAAGAGCTGAGGAAATGAATAAGTCTAAGTTCTATATCCTTGTGGGAAGACCTTGTCGAGTGAGTCATACTCAAAGACTGCTAAGGAACGTGCTTAAGGTTCCCGCTTGGAATTCCTATCACCAAATAACATTTTTTGTTTATGCGGTTGCGTCCTTTGTCCGTCTAACGCTTTTGCCCTAAGTATGCAAAGCAAGTCGCTGACAAGATGTATAGAAAAACAAAAGCTAAAATGAACAGAGCAAGAAATACTGTTGGGAAATTATTTTCGCGCGCCTACGCATGGAAAAGAGGAAAAAATAATTTGACAATTCCTGTTGGGCCAAGGCCAAATTCCTGCAAACTATTTGCCTCTAATTTTTATCAATGTCATTTGCGGGAATCGCTACAGACATCTCAACTTGTCCAAGCAATTCATCGTAAGGTAAAAACACAGCCTAAAAAAGGTGAACAATTTTCGGCAAAAGTATAGGAAACACTAATTTTGGTAAACAGGCCGCGTAGGTTCCCCAATCTAATTTGAATACGAATACACGTATAAGACCTGCAGAAAAATATGAAGACCTCTTAGGTGACGCCTGTTGCTTTAAAATCTTGTCTATGACCATTACATTCACGGTTTCTTCCTCTTTCAAATAGGAGACGTAGTCAATTGAAAAATGGAGTGAAACAGTTTTAGAGCAGCGCGGCAATTAAACCAGACGAACAGTGAACTTTTTGTCCAATTAAACCGGAAAAATAATAAAGTGGGCATTACAACAAGGTTCGCCAACAGGATATTCATTTCAGCTGCTATTGTAGCAGACTGCAATGGCTGAATGATTAAAGCCGATGGGGTCCCAAAATACAAAAAAGAACAAGTGAAACGCCTCCAGTGTAGTAAGTCGATAAGGGCGTTGACAACTCAAAGTTTTTCAACCGAAAAGTTCAAGCCAACACCATCGACTGGAAAAAAGTTAAAAAATACTTGTGTGACCCAACGACAGCTGGCGGTTAGATATGACATCAATCATGTAGACTGTTATGGCGAGTCGAAATGCACTCGCAAATGCCAAAACAGCCCCGCAGCATACGTCTCACAAGAACCTACCAGTACAACATTATTTCATATTAGAAAAGATCGACAAAGTTGCTATACTGCCAGACGTGGTTGGTTGAATGCGTTGTTGTCGAAAAATTCAATGGTGCATTACGTCCCACTTATAATTAATAATTGGGAGGTGTCGAGTAGTAGCTAACGAAGCATGAACAGTGGGACATTATTGCGCTACCGGATTCTAAATACTGTACTGAACACTTATCTAAAGGCTATGTCGGTTGAGCGGGAAAAATCCCGAAAAAGTGTACTGACAGATTTTTCAACCTTTTTCTAGTAGCTGCAGGCGATCATAGCAAAACAAACGCGTGCAAGTCGCGCGCTAATTTACATCGTAACGGGTTTTAAAAGTTAACCTTGAAACAGAGAACTAACTTACCACTGTGGTTGAAACACAATTGACATTTATGAGATCCAATAGAAACTGAAAGAAGGCAGAAATCAGCGCGGAACAGACGATGTCAACCCACTTCTAGGTCCAACCGGTGCAGATATTCAGGATAGTTGTAGCTCATTCCAACGTTGTTCACCAAAACGCCAATGTCAATTGTCTTAAACTTTTCTTCTATCCTTTTGTACTTGTTTAAGTCGGTGTGCGCAAAATCAATTTCCAATGCGTCGACCTTGATGTTCGGAGCTGCCTTCTCTAAAACGGAGCATCAGTGTAGCAAGCCTTCAATTAACTGTTAATAAATAGTAATGGCAAGAGAAAAACTTGCTAATTTCGTCCGACGCATTCTCCAACTTTTCTGCGTTACGACCGAGTATCAATATGTTTAAACCGCGCTTCGCCAATTCAATTGCGTAACACTTGCCAATACCGTCCGTCGCTCCGGTAACAACTTAAGAATGCGAAAAAAAATTGAGCGAAACGAACAGTGCAGAATTAAAACGTCGATTACCGGCCCATTCGCCAAGCTTGCGCACATCCACCGTCAGCCCTAAATTTCGAGCCACCACGTACTCATACAATATTGAACCAATTAGATAAGCCCACAATGCCGAAAGGATCAGCAAAGTAGCATAGCCAAGAAACAACACGAGCCCCATAATAGTGCGCCTACAATTAGCAATGTACGCTCTTAAGTAAAAGCGAAAAAATTAAGAATTGCCATCGCCGCATTTTTCGATTAAAGAAAATATGACTGGTATTACATTAACATTACCTAACGATAAGTAAAAAAATACAGTGACAAATCTTTTCGCCAAATCATATGAGTAGCAGTAGCGACTTACGCAAGACCGAATGTATTACAACTAAATAGGGCACGCGTAAAGATGAATAATCTCTGCTGCCTATCACCTGCTTCAAATGAACGTTACTAATCGATCACTTCCAGGTCAGCACTTACTTCCGGGAGGAAAATAGATTACAGTATACTATATGAAAAGCAGGTACGCCAAAACGCAGCGTCCAAAAACCATTGCATTCCATTGAACCAGCAGACCTACTTATCAGTACGCGTTTACTTCTAAAACTATACTTCCGTTGCTGTATTGTTCAATGGTTTCGCTAACATGAAGAAGTATAAACCAGCCGCTGCATCCATTTTTTAAAATTTCCAAAAACTCGCCGTAATAGTAACCATTAAAGCTTGCGCGTTCGTTCACTGTAACTTTATTCGAAAACCCGAATGGCCCAGCCGAGAAACGAAAACTTGCAGTCAATATTTTGACTTTACCGGCATTACAATAACCGATATTCGCTACCGTCAATGCTCCCAGTTGGCCAACAAAAATAATTTACATATCTGCGCAAAAACTCTTTCGCTTCTGTTGGTGGAAACAGAAAGCTACCGGAAATCCGGAATAGGGAAAGCGATCTTAAGATTATGCTTCTTAAAGGCTTGCGCGCGTAATTGCCGCGGTGTGGAAAGCGCGATGAATGGCACCCATAATTTATTGGACAAAACCAATCAATTCTCAAAGATAGAACGCAAAAAACTAACCTTCCTTTAAAATCGTTCTAAGGGGAGAGAAGAAATTTTCAAAACGAAAGGATCGGTGCAACTCCACCGAGCAGAGATAACTGGAATTGTTGATCGCGCTTCGTTCCACCAAAGGAATATGACCTTGGAAAAGACCAGTGGAAAAAAAAACTCTATACGAGTAATTTTGAAACAAAAATTGCCAGTAAAAAAGCTAAAACGGGAAATTTTCTCATTCCTAAGACGATTTACACGGCGGACCAGCGAGGTGGCCAGCACGACGAGACATTTCTCCACTGATAGTGTCAATTGTCTCTTTGGACTTTGCAACGGGAAACAGTATCAGCAGTTGACGTTGAACTAATACCGCAAAATTATGGCGACGACGACCGGTATTAAAACGGCGGACGCAGACACTACCGATACAGGTTTGGCCGTGTTGCACTCCGATTCATCGCACTGAGTTATATAAGAGATAACACCTTTGTTACCAGCATGCTTCACACGTTGTACGTTGTGGCCAGAATAGGCGCATTCTCTTACAATCCTGTCTTGTTCCATTACTGTTGTATCGATTATTCGACAACCAACTGGATTTTTACCCTTGTACAAAGCCGGTTTGAACGATTCATCTGTGCAGTCGACAAGATATCGCTGCGCGGCAGTCTTATTCAATGGACTGTCGCAATCCGGAACAAAAGCCGAATTGCACTTATAGCACTTCAAGTTACCACTTTTTTCAACTGAGGACTCGTCGGCAATCGAGACGGCGACTATGGCCAGCAAACTGTAGAATATTGCTTTCATAACCACCAATCCCAGCACATATACCGTGCCTGATTTGCTCACTTTTATTCAAGGTGAACCGCTCCTTTGCGCAACGTTCTGAAATGAGCAAAGGTTAACTGTCTACTACGCCGAAGGTGCAATGGGACAAACGCTTAAAGCTGTCAACAATCATGCGCTGAAAAAATATGTACATACTAAATTAGGGCACCAAAACATCGAACGGGCTGTACGCTCTCAGACTGCACGCTTGCGTGTTAGAAAGCCTTAAGATCAATACACTGCTCCAACCTTGCCGCGGAAGGAAAAAGGCCGCAGCGAACAAGCTGAATTTTTAACTTTCATTAACAGCGTACGAGGTAGTGAAGTTTTTAGAACGTTACAATACGCCGAGTAAACTGATAGGCAAATTGAATCGCGCTAAACAAGACTTTTTAATTGGCAATTATGGCAAAAAATTACTGTAGCTTGAAAATGGTTTTTCTGTTTTAAACGGAACCAGTCGCACAAAAAGAGCAGCACAATACCTACTGACCGGTGAAATTTACAACTGTAAACGTTGGCTCTAATGTACGGCTGTCAAGAGCACTACTTGTAGAAAGTTGACAACTACTGGAAAACGGATCGATAGAACCCGAGCAGACTACTTCCTCAAACCGTTCAAGGTGAACAGAAAACTTGGAAATGACAAAAGCGTCCGGTATTCTCTCGCTTGCTCAATGGAATTAACAATAAACTCGTTGCCAAGGATATACTCAAGAAAATTGGCAGGACAATCAGCCTTATTGAAAAACTTTTTTACGGTTTTAACTTGTTTTTCTGGCATAACGTTTATTGCTGCTATAAACGTTCCTCACGAAGCTTTCGGATCCTACCTTGACCCGTCTTCAGCGTGAACAGTGTCCGCCGTCGGGCCGCTCTTCCTGGTTGCAAGCCGTTCTATCCGATCAACCAGATTAAAACCGTAAAAAAGTTTTTCAATAAGAGAATTAAAAACCCGTTACGAGGAAGAGATAAAAAAGAAAAAAGGAAAATCAGCCTGTATCAATTAGAGAGATCAAAACGCAGAGTTACGGTCTTCTAGCAAACCAGTAATTAATTCACTCTCTTCTCTGGGAAGAAAAATTGCGACAGCTTCTAGCTAGTGCACCTCTACGGTTGAACGTAGGCAGTTTTGACAAATATGAAGTGTGCGCTTTTACTCACCTCGAAACGATGCTGCTGGTCGGTTACACGAATTAACGATCACTCGTTTAGCAACCTAAACGTTCTCCTATGGACAAGTGTTCATTGCAGATACGATAAAACGCAAACTGCAAAAGAAAAACACTATCCTTGGTAAAAATACCGTAATTCAAACTGTTGTCAGGTTATATTATACAGTAACACTTGCAAGTAGACTGAGCGTTCGAAATAATGCGTGCAAATTCCTCTCCAGCTGAGCGAACTGCTTATTTTTAAAATATCTGTGATGGAATCAGCAGAAATAATAAAAACGCTGTCGTCCCCGAGCGCAAAATAGGAGACCATTCCTTCTGTAGTAAAAGTTTAGGTTTAAAAATGTAATAGCTGAAGGGTCCACGCAAAACTGCGCTTGAACTTGCTATGCAACGTAAGATTATTTCTTTTAAATTTCCAAAACGTGCGGCTTAACCGCATTTGACAAATTTCGCTACTTCTAACGTTTGAGAAGACTACTCTTTGTAACGAGTTGAAGTACAGAGTATAGAAGTCCTTCGCTTTACGAAGGCGGGTCTGCCACATGGACACATTGCTATGTCGCTACGGTGGTTAGCCAAACTGACTTGAAACAAGATTAAACTTTGCTAATATAGCTTCTACAATTAATTGCGAAGTTCGATTCTCATTTTTGCGTCACTGCATCTTAGAAACAATTTTGGATAGGATCGATTATCCAAAAGATTCCCTTCTCCCAAAACAGTTCATTTACTGACCAAAATAACTGAAACAGTAGATAAAAATAGCATCACTGCGATTGGCTAATCGATTTATTTGACATTATATTTGACGGATGAATAGGTAGTCCCGCTGGGAAAGTCGAATGTTACAACATACGGCTCGTTATGTTCGTTTGAAAGCAATTTGTGCGCGACAGCGGCAAATTCGCTCCCGAAATCAAAAGCAAATGCCAAGCGAAAAGTATTGGACATGTTTAGAAAACGACAAACCTAGAAAGCGCAACTTAGGCATCAATTCTATTAGCTCAAATTTAATTTATTTCATTCAAGTTCAAACCAAGCGCCGCTTCGCTAAAGTAATCAAAAATACTAACGTTTCAAAAGCGAAATTAAAATTTTCTACACCACAATAGAGTACGCACGATGAATCATCGTTAATCCTATTGACAGCATAAATGCATGCAGAACTAGCTGTACAAAACAGTCGAAAACTTTAGACGCTGCTTAATAAAAGGCAGACAGAAAGGTAACGTTAATTTCTCAAATCGATTTAAGCGTAACTATTCGTCTTCAGCGCAAAAGGTTATACTGATGCTCGGAATCGTTTTCGCGGAAAACAAAAACCTATTACCAACTATACAACACAGCACTAGACTGTAGAAGTGTAATACTGCTACGCCTCAGTGCCTATAGCGTGCACAGTTATAGACTTACCTACTGAAGAACCTTTTGAAAAGGTTACAAGTTGATAAAAATGGCCGTAGAAGTTTTGAGGGCTCAATGAATCTACAGCGCTTTGCGTTACAACCGTATAGCCTATAAAATTGAAGAACCTCTACAGTTACCAACGAACAAAAAACGGAAAAACAACAACAACAACAACAGTAATAATAATAGCCACAGAAAATACAGGAAAAAACAGGAAAGTTTTGCAATAAAGGGATTTATTTATTGTTACAATACAGGCTTCGGGATTTATTGTTTTTAACCGGCTGCATTTTCGATGGGCCTTACCGTAGATGCCCATTGAGAAAAGTTGCGTACTTAAAGCCTATGACTTGAACTTTCTCAGTGATTAATGAAAAATCAGGATTTGCCAAGCGAACATCTATTAATAATAGCTGCGATGGCAATTCATATTTTACAACTGTCCGTTGTCCCAAACTTAATAAGCAGCATCCTGCTGTTCGTATTATTCAATGAAATAGGTTTTGGAACGAAAGATCTAACGCACCCGTGAAAACACTCTGCGTAACATATTGATGTCAAATAGAAAGAATGTGGGTGCACCATAGCGTAAAATAATCAGCTTACTTCGCTTAGCGCTAAAAAATTATACAACTTATAGAAGAACAATGTTTCTGCGAAACCGAAAATCTTTAAGCATCATACCAATAAAAATCGCAGAATGCAACTGACTAACTTTTCTGAGCTTCCGGAACGCGCTGGAACCGCCCATAGTGAAGTGGAGGCTTTTCCGAGACGAAATGGGGGATTCACCAAAATATTAACAGGATGGACGAGTAAGTAAAACTGATCTCTTTCTTTTTCTTTTATACGTCTATCGAAACCCATGATGGAGTAGAAACGTCAGCCACTTCTCTGTAGTAAGAAAAATCAAATATCTCACCTCCGTTCTATGACTTTTATTAACATCTACTAGACCACCCGTTGCTAAAGCATTTGTTTAGTCTAATTAAGCGTATTCATTTACGTCAAACGGGGGAAGCGGAAAAGCCCATATAGCCAACAGGAATTTATAATAAGTGTGCAGCATATAATAAATTCAGTTAAAGCTGACAAAAGGTTTGGCTAAATAAATCGGCAGTTATTTACTGAATCGAGTGTTGACGCAGAAAACAGGAGAAGGCTTAGAACAGGTAGGCCAACTATTTACTCACTGCCATATTTTGAACTTCCGCTTTCATATTGCAGAAGGAACGAACTGTAGGCTAACATCAAATATGCAGGAGATCATGCTTGAAACGTTACTACGTAAACTTTTAATGAGCTTAGACGTTACAATAAATTACAGACTTGCTCCCCTTAATACAATTGATCATCAAAGTGCCACCAGAAAATCATATTCGTTCGAAAATCTTTGTCTTATGTTGGCCCAGCTGCAGTAACAGTTTATAAGTGAAAACAATATTACTTACTAGTCGTGCTTGCGTGCAAAAACTCTAAATCACATTATTCATTTCAGCTAGACTTATTACGCGAGCGTTGTGTCATCACATTAACAATCTCATTGCTATCAGTTATTACTGCTGATTGTGCAGAGAAAGTTCCTTATAAATTTAACTTTCCTATGGCGACAGCAACAGATAAAGGCCTTATATGCTGACAGTTTAGGGTTAGTTACTATCCGCCCAAAGTTCTCGGAAGCAAAAACCGCGGATACAGAAGGCGACCTGCATTTATTTTATACAAAATATAAAATTTTACGTTTTATAGTCAATTCAGATAACGTAATAATATAAAAAAAGGATTAGGTAAAGTGGACATTGTCCGTGGGAATTCAAAATGGAACATAAAGGCACCAGCGTGATATCCTCAAGTTTCTAAATATTGTTTCCAATGGCTTAGTAGTGAAAATTGTTTGTCGGAAAGAATGATGTCGCCGTACAGCCTTAACGGACAACGGGAAGGTTTAGGTCTGTGCTACAGCCGCAGGGTCAAATTTAAAAGAACGTAGCGCAACGCGACCTGCATCCCCGTTACTTTACGACTTGCCACTTTGACATACAATTATTACGATCCTTCAATTGGCCCTTTCCCAGAATATTTTCACAACGCTCAACTGTCCAACGGAAAAAGCAGAGAATTAATCAGGGCAGCCTTTATGGATGAAAAGCACAACTATCGGAACTTTTTGTAATCCTACTGGAATTTTCTTATAATGTTGCAAAAAGTCAGCAGACGTTGCCAACGACGACCGCCAAATGCCTCGCGCGATCGACGTACAATTGTGCACGACTGCGCGGCGGGCAAAATGGTATTGCTACCCAAACTCAAACAACGCAGAGATATACTCCGTTACATATTGAAAATCAACTTCCGCTACATGATAGTTTGCTTAAGCTTCAGTTGAAATAATGTGCGAGTGAACGAGTTCAAATCGCTGAAAGTTGAATAAGAATCAAAATGGGAAAAATTTCTTTGAGGAAAAACTGCTCCATGACACCTTTTAAGCGTCGAATGACGCAACAACTCATCCTATCGTTAGCTCAGCGGACAAACGGGAATTACAATAAGCAAAACAGAATGTCATCTGGACTGAAGTGGTTGATAAGAACATATCCGCAAAAAAAGTGAGGAGGACTATTTCGACCGCGAATCTTAATTGAGACAGTTATGAGCTAAGACTCAACAATGGGAACATTCAAAACAATTGAACTTTGGCTTCCTCAAGTTGCGACGACTTTAACTATAATGGTGCCGGAATTGCGTTCGGCAACTTTTGTCAATAAACGCTCAAATTGGGACATATATTGCCCAAGTCAAATAAACATGGTCAAAGACCACAAAGAGAACACTGTCCAATAGTAACATCGTCCGATGCTCAACTAGGCCATCGAATACTCGAATGGTAATGGACAAATTTGAAACTGCTGCAAACGTCACCAAGGAATAGTAAGAAATGAATAGGTGGCAACAAGCAGCACAGCGGACGCGATTACAGTAAAAGGGGGGGGGATTGCCAGTTTGTTAAAAACAACTTTACAATAAATCACGATAGATGAGCCTTTATTCCGATTCGGTTCGCTTGAACAGGCAATTATTGGTATGCAAGTTAAATAGGGAAAAAATGACGCGCAATAAGGCGCCGAATCGTTCAAATTGACTACTGGGACGTGGTCACCTCGTTTGACCATACGCGAAAAAAAGTTGCACCGGATTCGGTGGAGCGACCGACGGAAAAGCAAACTTCGCGCAAAATAGCGTCAAGTAGAAAAACAACGCGCCAATACGCTAGCGATAAGGTCGCAACCAGGAACTGGGCCCATCGACAATAGTGTGTCAACAATTGCCTTTTCGACAGAGCACACATTTTGCGCGCGTTTCAACAACCGGCAACGCGCATGGAAAATACGGTCACGGCGGCGGCTGTAATTATGGACCCATTACAATAAAAACGCAGTTGCACCGTGAAAGGACACAATTTGTTTGGCAGCAAAAAGTTTTCATGAACAGTCCATGCGGGTCAACGGCGCGATGTCAAACCAAAAGCGACCTAAGCTTTGACCCCATTGCGTAAGGACAATTGAATTCCGGCCCGCACACGACAAAGTCGATTTTTGGTCATCCAAACACTTCTGCATGCGCGCGCGTGTGTGTGTGGGGTAATATTTTGAGGCAAACTCGTTTATCAGTTTCGGGTCAGCAGTCTCTTGCGGCGAAATCAGCCCGGCTGGCCGTGTTACTTTGCTCAGTCTGAGTGCCAGCATCGGCCTGGTACCCCACTGACCTTGTTAAGCGAACCGCGAGACAATGGGTCTCCCGACGGTTTCTATGCACGGGGATCCGCCGTTCTGCATGCGCGTTTGCAAATGCAGTTCACTTCTTCCTTGCATCAGTGATTCCAAAAATTGACCAAACCTTGTCCACAACACCTAAATTCCATCAGCCAAGCATTCCTTCAGCTTAAACCGCGTTTGGATGTGAGCCTTCTCAAAAGAAGAAAAGCCCCTCGCGCTTATTGGACTCAACGGAGCAAATGCATTTGCGTCGATTTCAACAGGCACCTGAAATGTCGATAGACAAGAATGGCCTCTATTTAGGGACCCCGCTGTATTTATCAATTGATGAACAAGAAAAAAAAACGATTGTCACCAACGATCATCAACATACAGCTCAAGAAATCATATTCATTTTGACCTTTCCAGGAAGATTGCCCTCTTTTGCCGCGATTCAAGGTTACCGGCTTACCCTTTTATTATGTAGTTCACCTATTTCCTGGACACTTGACAACTAGTCTGATTATATAAAGGCAAATTTCAACAGGGCGGTACATTTTAATGCCGTACTGATTGCGAACACGGCTGACCAATGGCTATTTAGTTAGGTGCCATGACTACATCCAGTTTATTCCCAAAGCCGGATGTTAGCGGCATACCGTGCGCTGACGAAGATGACAACATGCAAATAGGTCGCCCGTCGGTCATATCTACCGCTTCGTCCATTTGCAGCCGGTTAGAAGGAGCGGATACGACCACCGCGTCTTTAGCTACGATGAAACCTCGGTATGAACTAGGATCAGCGGATGTCTTACAACCAACGGTTATTCGACCGCCCGCGGATTTGGTTCAACTATTCCAGTACTATCAGTTGGCCATGTTGCATTTTCAACATGCACAGCAAAAAGCAGTTCAATCTAATATGGACTCGCCCCTTCACAGGGTGCTATCCACTTTAGTGTCAGCGCAAAGTGAACAACGAGCCAGCTGCATTCTATCCTCTTTGTTGCGGAGGGATCCGTGGTGCTCGCAATCATCGCCAACAGCTTCTACAAAAAGCCCGGCCAATCTTCTACCTTCGTCCGCTTCGTTTCCAACCTTCAGAGCTAAAGTGGAATCAATGCCGATCGCCAGCGCGGAAGCCCACCAGCAATCCAGAAGGGATGCCCAGCTTAGACGGCCGCAGGAAAATTTCGAATGGCTCAAACACTATTGGAACCAGTGCGACCAAAAGCCCCCGTCGGCATTAGTCAACGACTGGAATCAACGTGCTAGAAATCAATGCCGAAATACGCGCCTTTCCGCTATCCAAGATCCAATGGCGTGCATCATTTGCGGCGACAAATCGTCCGGTCTGCATTACGGCATTTACACTTGCGAAGGGTATGTTTATAGTTGTCACTTACGCGTGCTAAGCGCTTTCCGAGGATTACGCTAAGAACAACTCTACCTTAAGTGCCCATTTACGTATATAGATTTTTTTTTAAAAAAAATATGTATACTAGAGGTGACTAGGAGCTTCACTGCGCATTACGCTGCTACTATGTCATTCTGTCGAGGCAGACTTCGTGTCAATTTTTGGTTGAAACTTTTCGCTTCGATGTACTACTACGTATGATCGAGCATGACAACAACTACACGTGACACCTGGAAGAAAACTGCTGTACAGATGTCGATCTGCCGTACTGTTCTTACAACAATGGACAATGACAATGTACCGGCGCAAAGCGGGAAAAAAACGAACATCAGACTACAATGACCGCACGTGGGAACGCATTGGCTTTATTTCACTTCAATGCTTGTTGAATTGTGGCCATGATTATTAATTATTGCGACCTTGAAAATGGGCCAATCCAACAATGGAATAACATTGACATTGCGCGAAAGTTGTTACGGATGGCCGGCCGGTTTAACGTCAGCGATCCGTCTCTGTCTCTTACAAGTGGATACTGTTTTGTGTCAGGCCAAAAACTATAGGCAACAACTTGGTTAAACGGGGAAAAAAATTCTTTTAGGTGTCAGCAGCGAGTTGAAAACATCGTTAGCCAAAGGCGGGTTAACAGAAAAGACGCGTCCAAAGTGTTGGTAGTAATGTCGCCTTGTTTGGCCAAAATTGTAAGGCAATTGAACCACTTTCGCTCATGCGTACCGGCTGAGGGCAACTTTTCAGTGCCCCACACTACCTCGTCGCCTCCAACCGAACGATGGATGGGCCGCCGCACTGTCGGCATAAACTTTTGCTGCTAAAGCTTTTTTTTTGCCTTGAACTTTTTTTCTTACAAATAATAGAGCAGACCTTGGCTCGCGACGAAGGGCATTTTGAATGAAACTAAAATGAAGAGTGGGCAGTCGTGCATCAGTTGAATTGTGTCTGTCTAGCGCCATTGTTACTCTTTACACATTACGTACAACGCTCACGGTGAAGCTATGCTCCAAGAAAGTACTACGTGACTGCGCGAAGTGTTACGCAACGAAACTTGAAAGAAACAACTGCCAGCTGAGCAGGCAAAAAATGAACTGTCGCGCTTTAAGTGACCTAATGAAAGATTTACACGTTGGACTTGGGCGTAGCAGCGTGTTTTTCAAAAATTCAAAAACGCATCGGGTAACAATCTATATCCTTGGCCTTGACTTAACAGGTTTACACAATGACTGAAGCATTGTTTACCCTGTCCAACGTCGCTACCTTGATGACAGCTGTCAGTGCATTTATGCGAAAATTGATCAGTTTCTGACATCAACCAACGTGACGTATTGACTTTTTTCCGTCTTACCGCGCACCTTGCCGCGGGCTTTCGCGTCAACTGAAAGTCTACGAAAAATTTCATAACAGACAAATGCTTGTAGCATAGCTATGGTCGTTTTGCCAAAATGTACATACGTCAAATAGTTATCTGTTCATTGCAGCTGCAAAGGATTCTTCAAGAGGACAGTGCAGAATAAACGCGTGTACCGTTGCGTGGTGGGCGACGGTAAATGCGCCGTAACGAAGGAGCAGCGAAATCGATGTCAGTATTGCCGTTTTCAAAAATGCCTACGCAAGGGAATGATACTCGAAGGTTAGACTTGATTAACGCTGCCCATTGTGGGCATCATGTTAGGATACGTTTCGCAGTAATGTTTATTCTTGCTTCCAGCTGTGCGTGAAGACCGAATGCCCGGAGGACGAAATGGCAGTACAATTTACAACTTATACAAAGTGAGAAAAACTAAGTTTGATCTACACGCATGTTATCCTTCAAGAAGGCTACGCGCAGATCTTAGGAGACGAGCTTATCTTTGTATTGCTAAAACCAGCCTTAACATGAGCTGCTACATGCTCTCGTCACTTGGAAAGAACGAATGTTTCTAGAGCTTTATATTTCCAGATGACCTGTAAGCGATATGGACGCAAGAAGGTGCCAACAGATGATGGATTTTCAATAGAAACTCAGGGATTTTACGAAGACGATACGCGGAGAAACAAGTCAACAAATGAAATGGTTCCAGACTCGTCGAGCTGCATAGGCACCGAGCGACTATCGCTGTCTACACTACTTGACGACCTTGTGGAAAGAGATCAACTGGAGTCACTGATTTGCCTACAATGTCCGGTTTCGGAAAAATGCCATGATGCGTCCTCTAGACTAACCCAAATCGGTGAAGAGATTGTCAGAAAATTGGTGCAGTGGACAAGGAATTTGCCCTTTTACAATGACCTTCCCACGGAAGTGTTTACAGCTCTTCTTGAGCAAAATTGGCCCCAGATAGTGCTACTAAGTACAACCTTCTACCTCTACTACAGATCACAGACGGAAGATCCCGCCTCGTTGGATTGGTCTTTTGCCGATTACAAGTTCAATCTGCGCGTTCTTTCGAAACGGATATCCGACGCCCTTGGAAAGCGAGTACCGGAAGAGTTGGTTGAAGCGGAGGCGGGCATGTTGGTCAAAGAGTTTACTCACTTGGTGGAGTCATTCCGTCGCCTGAAACTAAGCCGACACGCCTACGTCTGCCTCAAGGTGATCACCCTCTTTCAAGGTAAACAAGCGCCGCACCCTTTGCTGCTCAGGGTTTAACCTCTTCACGCAGGGCAAATGGCCGCGGATCCTCAGATGAACTACTTCCAGGAGCACCTCATTAAATTGCTGCATATTCAGCTAAGTCAAAATGATTCGTCATCAACCCTTGGCCAAGTGCTCACTTGGCTACCCCGTCTACAGAACGTATCCAATATACTACTACAATGTCGCATGCTGTACGTACCATTTATGCTTAGTCAGCCGGAGCCGGTGATACGTGATCCAGTGAGTGTCTGCCAAACTTCATTATCGCCGGTTACTGCAAATGACGATTCGTGCACTGCCAAGGAGCATACAGCTAGTCCTTTGGAAAGGAGTTCCGCCTGCGCATCCATTGCCGCCACTGCCGACTGCACAGATATTGATAGCTGAAGGAGAAATTGCCAATTCGCTCAGGCATTTTATCCCCAATCACTTCGAGCTGTGCAAAGGGTGGTGTCAATGATTTCGTCACGCGGAAGCTCGATTTTTCATTCATTACGCCAAACTGCCCAAACAGCTGCCTAACCAAACCTGTCAATAGTTTTCAATTAAAGCAACAGCTTTCCAAAATTACTCAAAGCTAAATTTTGATAAAAAGCCTGTAAGCGTTCTTCGCAAACATTTTCGCATCTTCTATCGCAAAGTAACCAGACAAAATCATTTCCAAAAGACAGCTCAAATTGACTTATCAGCCGGACAACTGCAATGGACAAACCTAGTATGCAAAAACTAGCAAAAATGTATGGAAACTACACATTCCAACTTTAAACACCCAGTAACGTAAACAGGCGGCATAGAGGGGACCGTTTCGGCTAACAACTACCATAAACGACTTTCACTATTAATACCGACAAAATTGACAGCAAAAGCTAAGATGCTAACAATTGTAATATTACTAAACTTAAATGGACAATGAGTGTCAACATTAACGAAAAAACCTCTTGCAACTGCAACAAGAGAATGCATCTTAAAGCTTTTATTCGAATTTTTGTCACCAATAGCAAACGACAACGGATCGTCACTTGTCGACGGAGAAGGCAACAAAATAACTTTGTCGCCATTAAATAAAAAGGTGTAACCAGAAAATATGTTGGCAACTTAGTTAAATTTAAAATAATCATTTCGAGGCGGTTTGCCGCGTATCTGCTTCAAAATTGCATTGCGCTATTCGGCACCAAACTAAGAAATTTCAAATAACACAATAATGCTCAAAAAGGTGTTAGACGATGCTAAGCAGCGTTAAAAAAATGTAGATAAAAGAAACGCGGTAGTGCACAGCAATTACGAGCAATAGACGGCACTTTGGCTTACCGAACTTTTATCTTTAAGTCTAACGTTAAAATGTTTCGCTCATGGAGGTAAATCAGTAAGGCGGGAACTCAATGTGCAAGTTTTTTTTACCAAAAAAATATTCGACAACCGCTTACAGTAAGAAAATCATTCAGGTTCCAATAAAACTAAACAAATTCCTTCCTATGTAGACTCAATATTTTCTACGACATCTACGTCAGGATAACTAATCAAGCAAGCATCCAACGTTCAGGATACGCAATTTTACTTAATCGTCAGTTTACCAACTTCTTGACTTTAAACTTTTTACTAGACCAACAGCGCCACCTCTCATAGTTAGAAAAAAATCGTTGTCACTCGGAATGCTCTGAAACGCGTGATACAGTGTTTACGTTTCCCAAATAATAGCAAAAAAATTCAGAATGTC
Source organism: Trichuris trichiura (assembly GCA_037903355.1). Lineage (NCBI taxonomy): Eukaryota > Metazoa > Nematoda > Enoplea > Trichinellida > Trichuridae > Trichuris > Trichuris trichiura. The sequence goes on from JBAJFE010000011.1 coordinate 1,474,387, forward strand.
GTATCAGGAAGAAAAGTCGAAAAAGTGTCGAGTATTTCAAGAAAGCGAAAGGCACCACAGTTGCACATTGCTAAAATGGTTCGTTTCGATCAGGTGAACTCTATATTCCTATGGATTACCGTTAAAAAATGATTATCTTCAGTTCAGCACTCTACAAGCCATATAAGGTCTTAGAAAATTGTAACTAGCGTTAGAAGAACTTCGAAATCATGAAAGCCGAATGAAATTTATTTATTTAAAACCCATCTTCGTGCTCTAATGAAATGTAAAAGAAATCAAAAAGTATGCTGATTCGCAGGTACAAATTAAAGTTGCACAATAAAAAATAACGAAATCCGCATTTTATTTTGCGCAATACGTCAATATACGTTAAGGCATGCAGAGCCGCGCGCACATTTGGCAATAAAATGTGAATAAATGGAACTTCTGTTAATTAACAACAAGCGGAGCACACGAATCTTATTAACTTTTCAAAAGTTCGGTATATTGGATCTTTAACAAAGAGGAGCATAGCCAAATATGAACAACGAAGCGAAAGGCAAAACCGCAACAGAGCCAATGACAACTTCTTTTAACGCATATCAAACATGCTCATAGGATACCTACATGCAACAGGAACGAAGACTGCATAGTTAACAGAGCCTTAATAAGGTCACTTGCAATAAGCATGGCTAAACTGGCTTAGATTAACCTTTCCCCCGGTGGAGCTTTCACTAAATGATGCAAGTTTATTCTGGCGTTATTCGATTCCTGCACCGACGGACTGTATGTTCCGCGCGTAGCGTTTTTCTTCCTGGCAAATACAACAAGCACCGCCAAGGCGAAAAGAACCACTATAAGAATGGCGCCAATGATTGGACCTATTACGTACTCTATTGAAATCAAAGGATTTTTGTACTGCTGCACCTGCAACCATCCGCTATAAGCTTTTGAAAAACAAGGCAAAACGACGCGGCTGCTTACGCGGTTTTCGCAGAATTCGCCCTCGTAGGAATCTTGGCAGAGGCATTTGTACTGAACAACCTCGCGCAGCGAATCCCAATGAGCACCGGTACATGTCGCGTCGTTTTTACATCTATGTGACTCATTGAGAGCGCAAGGATCAACAGCATCACATTTTGGGCCCAAGTAACCTAAGACGCGTCAAGTTAACAAGCAAGTCAAAAATCTTTTGAAAGTTAAGCTTCACCTGAAGAGCAACTGCACATATAGGAACCCGGCATATTGTGGCATTTCCCGTGGACGCACATACCCGGGATAGCGCATTCGTTGACGTCTACATCACATGTAGGCCCCCAATAGCCTGTTTCCGAGCAATCGCAAGAAAAACCATTATTGCCGTCGGTGCAGCGACCACCATTTTTGCAAGGTTCGCCATGACATTCGTCAATATTTTCAGAGCAATCATTTCCTGAACATTTTTGTTCATCATATGTTCACGTATAACACTAATGTTAGTGTTGACTTACCGGTAAATCCTGGAAAACAAGTACAATTAAAGCCGCCTGGATAAGCGGTACACTCTCCTCCGTCTTTGCACGGATTGGATTCGCAAAAATCAATCATTTCCGAACAGCTTTCACCGGAGTATCCATTATAACAGCGACAAACGTGTTTTTCAATGGATAGCTGAGTGCAGTTCCCATGCAAGCATGGCTTCTGCAAACAGCTGCCCGCTATTTCACAAGCATTACCTGCAACGAAAAGACGAAATGACGACTGCTAAATAACAAAACAATAGTTAAATATTCTTCGGCTGACAAAATGCCCTTCTTGAGCAAGTTTCTCCGTAAATAAATTCTTTTATAAACGAAATGTTACGTACTAGCAGTTTAATTCACGGTCGCGGGCTACTTACCACTATAGTAAGGCTGACATTGACAATAGTATCCGCCTTCAGTATTAATGCATTGGGCGTTGTTTTGACACGGGTTTACGAGGCATTCATCCACGTCAACGTCACAGGTATCCCCGACCCAACCTAATACAATAGCGCATGAAAAAATAAGGAATTACGCATCGCTTATACCATGTGGACATGTACAACTAAACGCATTCAGTTCATTCACGCAGGTGCCTCCATTATGACAGGGTTCGCTCAGGCATTCGTCAGTTTCCTCTTCGCAATAATGGCCTTAAAGTTTGAAAATGCATCGCCGGGGAATACAATGACCTTGTTTATCCATGCGGCACCTTCGTATCCGGGAGCGCAATCGCAGTGAAATCGTAACTGGGCCGGCAAAGATCGGCAAGTACCATTGTGAAGACAAGTGACACCATCGCAAAAATTCTTTACCAATTCGCAGTGCCTACCGTAGAATCCAGGAGCACACAAGCACACGAATGACACCTGAACATAGTTTGTAATACATTACGGTACCTAACCGGGAAAAAACTACTTACGACATCCCGACCAACTGGTACATTCTGGCACGTAGCTCCTTCGGCGCACGGATTCGAGGAGCAGTCAACATACACCTACAACATTAGTAGGCTATTTGAAGAATTTTGCCGTTTTAAAGTATAAGTATACCGGAGTAGAGCAGGTTGGATCGGTGAAGTTGGACGGGCAAATGCAGTGAAAACCGTCAACTTTATCCACGCAAACACCTCCATTTAAACATGGCTGCGATAAGCATTCGTCGATATTGAGCTCGCATCTGAAATGCGTAACATCTTCTTCGCGTGAAGCAGGATGAGCAAATATTATAAGAAACAACCTCTTTCCCGCCCAACCCGGTAGGCAGTTGCAATGATAGTCGGCCACCTCGTCTACGCACGTACCACCATTTTCGCACTGCGCATTGTCACAATCGTCAATATTCACCTAAACTAACTGAATAATGAATAGTAAAAGAAATGGATGCAACTTACCTCGCATAATTTTCCCGCGAATCCTGGCGGGCAAACGCATTCGTAGGCATTCCACAAGTCTTGACATGATCCATCATTAGCACACAGTGCTGTCGCGCACACGGGCTCCCCAACGCAATTCATTTTTACATTACTCTCCGACACAATACGAAACAAGTGGTCATGCCGACCCTTTCTATCGTCATATGGTTCAGTAATAGGAAGAGATGTTTCTGGCCCGGCAGATACGTCATGCAAACAACCCTCAAAAGAGGACACATCTTCAACCGGCAAAATAATAGATCGATTTTGGAAATTCCCAAAATGCCATAAAGTCATCACATTCCGGTCAAACATATTGGCAAAACAATTTTCGGTATCCAACTGCGCTACAATGCGCTCATCAAACGACACTTTGAGCACACCGCCGCTTGAAGCAATCATCAAAGAATGCCACTGACCATCTGACAGAAGTACATTTCCGCGAGCAAACGAAACATCTGTACCATTGCATAGCGTCAATTGCAATCCACCGTCCTTCAATGAAATGTCAAGAGCACACGAGAGCGTCGGCTGGAGAAGTGTCAGCACAGCACCGCGTACGGAACGCGTGCGGATTTTCAGGGCGACATGCTCAGCCTGAAATTGTTCAGAAGGGACCATTTCCACCACAGAATAACTTCTATTGGTAAATGTGATTGGTCGATGGCAAGCATGATCAAAAGTGCCCGCAACCAGTCTACAGAGCGTATCAGATGGACAAGGATGCTTGGAGCATGGATGCTCAATGGTGCAACGTTTTCCCAACCAACCATAGGCACACTGGCAAGAAAAGTCGTTGAACGTAACACTGCAGTTACCGCCATTTTGGCATGGGTTCGACTGGCATGCATTGTCGCTGTGGGTGCCTCGCAAGACATTGACCATAGAAACTGGGCCAAACGATGAGGATTTATCAGCTGGCTCATCTTGACCGAAAAGCTGAATGGGCTTGTCGTTCACTCGTATATCTTGTACGGTGCCTTTGAATGGTTTAGCAGTGGATAACGGAAATGGATTATCAACAGTATGAGCAACGGATTTTACGCTTCTTGGATGCCCACCAAGAACAAGCAATTCTGACGCACAAGCCGTTTGATCATAGACAGACGACTGTACGAAGCGATAAACAGCCACAGATTGGTCATCTATGCTTAACTTCAGAAGGAAAGGACGATAAGTCAACTCTACCAAATGAACTTGACCGTCATTTATCCTACTCCACGAACTTTCTCCGGCTTGATAAAAATGTTTCGAAGCGTTGTGCAAGTTGGTCGCCATATCTAGCCGACCTTCTATTAGCTGCAGTCCTATATAAGCATTGCGGCAATCGGTGATCCTTGGCGCGTCGGCTCCAATGTAAAGTAGGACTCCATCTAAGGCGGTAGTTCGGACAATCATGGAAATATCCAAGTACCTGACTGAGTCCAATCCGCCGACACCAAGACGAGAAATGTTAATTAACGCGAAACTGACGTTATTTTCAAATCCAAACGTCGCTTCAGGCGTTGAGGTACTGCAGTTGGGCGGCAGAAAAGGTGGAATGCATTCGCATTCGGAGTGGTCCCAAAGGTCCACACAACGACTGCGAGCACCGCACCGGCTCCTGTAACACTGGGCGCTTCTGTTGCAAGAAAAACCAACGTTTACCGCGCTGGCACCAATCAATGAAGGAACCAATGTTTTCCCGTTTACGACAACGTCCCGCATGCAGCCGACAAAATTAGTTACTTCGGGTTTGTACGGATGAAAAGCGGAGGTACCGCCCATTCTCGTACTGATCGTCGTCGTCCAAGGTCTGTCCAACGGTATTTTTTGCCAAAACATATCTTTTTCTTTTTGCACTTTGGCGGTAAGTTCGCTTCCATTGGCAACTAGGCTAAGGTGCACCCAATGGTCGGTATTCAAACGTCGCCCGATAATGAGTGTCTTGGAAAAGGAAAATATTTCCAAGCTTCCATCTACCAGAATCACTTGATAAATGTTTACGCCAAACCTGTCATCCCCAAAAATGAGAAAACCATTGCTGAGCGAAGTTCTGAAATCCAACTGAACTTCGTAGACAGTTCTTGTCGATACGTCGATTTCAACCATCATAGATTGACCGTTGAAAGATGCTACGGTGGAATGGTCGCACTCTGGGAAGTTGTGCGTTCCGGGGACGCACACGCATTCCGCGTACTGCCTACCTGTCGTCTCGTTCAATTCTGCACGACATTGTTGCCTTTCCGCGCAGGTATGAGCATGGCACGCCACTAAAGGCTCTAAGCAATCTCGTCCAATGTATCCGGGACGACAGTGGCATCTGTATCCTCCAAAATGGTTCTCGCAACCTAAGCTTACTTCCAACGGACAAAACACCTCCCTGCTAACGCATTCGTTAACGTCGAGCTCGCATAAAAGGCCTTCGAAGGAAAAAGGGCACAGACATCTCTTCGACTCTTCGTCGCAGGTACCCCCATTTTGGCAAGGATTGTAATGACAAAAGCTGGACGAAGGTCTCAATCGGACGGACACATTCGGAGCAAAGTATTCGCAGAAGGTGCCGTGATAGCCCGGCAAGCATCGACATACCAACGAACTGGACGAGTCGCCAATGCACGTACCGTTGTTCAAACAGGGCGCATTGCTGCAGGACAATTCAACTTCGCAACGACCACCGCTGTAACCACTTGAGCAAACGCACATTTTTCCGGTCGAACCGTCACGACATACGCCTACGACATTTTTAGACATTCAGCAAACAAAAGCGAAGCTATTCAGATTAGTCTCTGCAATATTTAAGCTGCGGACTAGAGCGATGAAAGCTGTTTAAAAGAGCAATGCATGGCTCTCACCTCCGTTGTAACAATCCGCGTCAACCGTGCACTGAGCATTTTGCAGATTCACTGTTGTACGCTCCTCTAGTTCGTGTTCGCATTTTGGGCCCAAAAAACCCGTTGCGCACTTGCAATAAGGTGTCGTCCCGTTTTCAACGCAAGTAGCGCCGTTTAGGCACAATTCCTCCGAGCATCGTTTCACGCGAGTGCTACAGTTAACGCCTGTCCACCCTTCGTCGCAAACGCACGTATAGGAGCCGAAAATGTTATTGCACATTCCGTGAAGACATGGAGAGCTAAAAATTAATTGATATACGCCTACAAGAAATCATTTTCAATTCGACAAAATGCAGTACTTATTGGAGGCACATTCGTCAACATCATCATTGCAAAGTGCGCCGCTGAAACCGACTGGACACCGACATTCAAAATGACCATTGAGAGGGTGGCACGTTCCGCCATTGCGACAGGGAACGGTGACGCAATCAACAACCGATATGGTACAACCGGGTCCGGCGAAACCCGGAGGGCACCGGCAGCTTATACCTTGGCTCGTCTCTTCGCATATATGGCCAAAGGGACAACTCTCCTTTGAACATCTACTCTCCGTGATATTCTGCTCGTGAAAATGAACTGTTGAAAAGAGGTCGACCTAACGAACCTCTCATCGCTCTTTACCTGACAAACTGTTCCATCGTAGCCGGTTTTGCAAGCGCAAAATGCGGAGCCATGTTGGCCGTTTTCAACGCAGCTACCACCGTTCAGGCATGGATTTGGGTTACAACTCTTAGGAATGCAACCACCCGGTGATCCTGGTAAAACGAAAACGGTATTAAAATTTCATCAAGCCAATTGCGTTGTATCGCCGCTAACCGAAAGTGCCCGAAAGGCATTTGCACTGACCATATTTGCATACAGAGTCGGGCGGGCAAACCTGCTCGCAGTGATCGATAGATTCGCAGTGAGCTCCGACAAAGCCGTCGGGACAGCGGCATTCAAAGATCACATCGCTAAAATCATCCTGCAAAAGGACAAACAATATGTTTTATCAGAACACCAATAACAAAGGCATTGACTGACCCGCTCTTTGACGAAGCAGCTACCGCCATTGGAACAAACATCCGGTGGACACACGCTGGGTAGCACTTCGCAGCGTGATCCACCGAAACCTTGTTGGCAAACGCACTTCACTATTGTTCCATTGATGGCAACACAGCGGGCTTGATGAAGACAATAATGCACGCAATCTTTCGATTCCAGCAGAACTGCTGCAAAATATAACATTGACATAAAGAACTACAACTCTTGGAACAAACATAAAACACTGCGTCAACACAAAAGTTAAGCGGCTAAGTACAGATACATTATATTTTCTCATGACTGGATTGATTGCGCCTATATATATATTTAATGCAACACATAAACTGCCTGCTATTTGCTCAGGATGCTAATACCGTAAGAATATACTTCAAAATGAAAAAAATTCAGCCTTCTGGATTGTATTGCTTCATTTTTATTCGCCCAAGTCTAGTCTTGCTTTTTAAATGGTTCTTTTATCGCGTATGCGTGCAACAAAACGGCAACATAACCGAAGGTCGCTTTTCAACCTTACGCAAGGTCAAACGGGAAGCAAGCCTTTGCTTCACTGCGCCTATTTCTCACGACATGCCCCAAACCAATTAACCGAAAACACCTATTACCGGAAAGTTAGAACGGCTCCTACAGGTAGCATGTAGTGTATTAAACGTTCCACTGACTATAGCTATGGTGACCTCGCTCTACTAAAACGGCCGCGCGAATGAGAAATAATCCCCAAAGCGCTTACGACAAAACGTTAAGCCAGATTATGGTCGCTAGGCAAACAGCAACCTGAAGTTGGTCACCTGCATTAGCACATACCTTCGGACGAACGACCAACGGCTACCAAAGTGTGGTAGCAAAGAAGAGCGCAAAGCCAACGCATCGCAAGGCACCAGCCGGCACAGACGTTTCACATAATACAGCCAGCCGCTTTAGGGTCCGAGGTCTCGCGACTCGGTGAAAATGCTGGTCACCTAAGAATTGCTAATAGTTCTAATCTGCATTGCAACAATCGTACAACGCGCAAGCTCAAATTCACTGTGATAAAAACGGAAATGATAGATAAAAAGGAATAAAGGAAATGACTCATGGAGCTATGCTTTTTCTTAGCATAACAGCCGAAGAGCAAATGCACGGTTGGCGAGGACGGACGGCGGGTGGACGTGGTGAAGACCGGTAAGTAGACGACGACCCTGAGTCGGCCAGCTTAGTTTGCTCGTACAACAAACGAGCCATTGGGCGACAAGGTGGCACCGAACAAAAAAAAAACTCAGCCTAGACTATCACTGCGCCTGCATACTATTGGCAATGATATTAACGGTCAGTCAGCTCGGCCTTTGTTGTCGTTGGCAGGTCAACGTGTCTTCGGCCTAAGTGCTTTGCTCTGCACTTTCAATCATACGTAGAAACATCGATGCTGTTGAAGAGACGAGCAAAAACAAACGCGTTGGCATGTTGTCGAACACCACGATTGAAAAAGTGTCCGAGCAAACGTCGCACGCTAATTCGCCCTTCCATCCACCCACCAATAGATGGTAAAGTCAAGAGCACATTCCGCAGGTCGCTGCTAAGAGATGCGGTACAGCATCGTGTGTCGTTGACAATCTACAAACTGACCACTTGACCAGCATTTGGGTCAGTCGCGATGGCAACGAAACGTGATAAAGGTAAGTAAGTAACCAATCGGTACACAAGCACGGCGCTGCGCCCCCGCGAGGTTGCCGATGGGAATCGCAGCTAGAAAAGTTACACTACGACATTTGTCAACTCTGTAAATCTAGCCAAACACACCAACTACATGTAAGCATTATTTCAACTAGCTGTTCACCTACTACCAGGCGAACAGTATACAAAAGCACCAGTTGTTAATAGATGAAGAACAGCTGGTTCAAAATGACCGGCGGGTCCTCTTTGCTTCCCCCTTTGACGATATGCATGATTTGGTAGGAAAAATTCTTTCAAACAGTCAAGCGCAGTGAATGGAACAAACATAGGGTGTTGGCTCATTCTGATTAGCGGTGCGGAACTAGCAACAATCGAATCACCTACCAACGATGAAGGTCGTGACCGAACCAGGTGGCCGCCGAACGGTCGGACAGCTTCCCGCGACCCGTATGGATTTCCACGCAACAGTCGAAGGCCATAATTGGCCATTGGAAAAGCGCAGCTGGCCGGCGAATCAATCAAAGTCGTCGACTCCAGCAAATACCTGCCACGAAAGGTACCATTGTCGATTGAAAACCGCGAGGGTACAATACGTTACCAAAATCTATAAAAACGGTATAATTAAGAATAACAGCGTGCACATGGCATTTTCCGGAGTAAGAGGAAACTGGACGAAATTAGTGCCGCGCCTATGCGATAAAGCGTATCCATGCCCTATTTTGGTCATTAGATCGATCAGGTAGAAAATGACCGATTTAGCAACGCTTCATGGCAGACAATGCTCTAAAAGGATAACGCCGGGAAAATATTCAAAAAAAGTGTTAGTTCGCTACTAAGACTACTTAATCTCATCTACCCCTACGTTAGCGGCATCACTTCGGCATTTAAGGTAAGGTGTAAAGAAGGTCGGTTCCCTTCTTTACCTTTACTTAAAGATGATGATAGTGCGCATAACGTAGCTTCGCAAAAGCATCCATTAGGTAGGTTATACTTAAAATAGAACCGCTTAAAGGCTAAACCATTGAGCAACAGAAAACGACAACGAACGAACGATAAGCGCCATGTTTACAAGTAAAAAAAGAGAAAAGTACACCACGTTTAAAAAATGAACTGAAAAAGGAAATGAACAAATAAATGACTAAAAATGGCACACATCTCGCTATTTTGATTCCAGTGTTTACTGGCTGTCTGATGCTCGACCTTGTAGACGACAGGACAACAGAAAGAATCAGCAAGAAAGCAATAAACGTTTTGTTTTGAAATAAAAAACAACTGCAAACTTCTCGAAAGAAATTTATACTTAGCGAAAACAATCGTCAGGTTGTCACTTTTTTTCCATCAGCACAGCATACGCGATAAAATTAAAAAAGATCAAAAAGTTTATACGGAAAGCATTTCAAAGCGAAAGAGACACGACAAAAGGTCCAAATTAGGACCACCTGTTTAGGTGCCCAATTTTGAACAGTTATCCAATGTCTTAGCTTTGCGTTACGTCACGAAGAATAACATCTGAGTAGTAACGAAATCTACGTGGGATATCTTCAGCATACAACCACTTTAGCAATTGATGTGATTAGATTTGAATTGGAAGTATGACGCAGACTAAATTTAGCAAAATACATTTCTTCCAACCGTTAAACGTTAGCAGAACAGTGATCTATACATCTTTCACCGTTAAGAAAATGCCGACAGCAAACTGCCTATCAAATTTTATTAAAGGTAAAAGAAGCAATTTTGAAAAAAGAATGCCTCCAACATGCATTGAAAGGATTGAAACTGATAGTTCAAGTTTACCATAAGCTAGGTGTAATACAAACATTACTCGTAGCGAGTCACCAAAATTTATGCCCCTATGAAACCTTAATGCCGCTAGCAACTTTCCGTGTATGTCTTCTGGTCAGAAGTGCAAACTTGAAGTTGTCAGAACGTCATAATCTACTTCCCAATTTGGTTTAAAAATAACCAAACATGTAAGCAGCACCAGCTATTAGCCCGTATGTACATCTTTCGTACAACAGAGCTTGAATTCACTGACATGCAATTTATGAATTAGGAAAAGTTTAACTTTCAACGCAGTTTTGCCTATGGGGAAAAATAGAAGATTTAACGATATGTAACGACGGAATAAGGATATTCAAAATGCTGAAGACGCTCTGAATGCTCAACAGGATGAATTATTTGTAAAACGGTCGAAAGGTTTGCCGCCATCGGGAAAAATAAAAATGATGACAACAGAGTCAAGAAAACCACACGAAAAGTGAATAATGCGCGCAGAAGTCTGTTGGCGACGAAATCTACAGAAAGACGATTACAATGACGCGAAGACAAGGACTATTTAAGCAGAATGTAGCAGGTTTGCTAATAATACCAAAGTTCGAAAGAATTTCAACCCGTATAGGCAGTCATTTCATGAAACAGCAATAGCAAAGCAAAAACAAGAAAAAGATAACTAAGTAAATAAAGAAATATGATCACTCTTACCTGAAACGACAACAACTGTTGATAGACGGAAGGTGAATTAGCCGCCATCCAAAAGTTCCGGCTTTTCCTCTACACAAACGCTTCCCCTTAGCGAACAAGTTGCTGCAAAGAGATAAGAAACGGCAACTCAATGCTAAGAACAGAAAAACACAATAAATAAACATAAAAATCGAGCTCTTCCCAAGCTAGACTATCATATGTATTACGTAATTACTACTTATTAAAATTAATAAATACTTCTTATTCATTACCATTCGCCTATCACTATTTCATTTTTTGTATTCCTTTCTCTTTTGTCGATTATCGCTGAGATATTTTCTGAGATCTGTGCTCTAAGACCGTATTTTCTCGCACTTTATGTGTTTGAATGCAGGAACATACAGCAGTATGCTTACTGGTTTTAACGGTGAAACAGTACGGGAGAGGGAAATCGTCCAAAGTAGTGACTTGACGAGGTTCTGTTCAAGAATTACATATCCCTAAGGTCACTGGCAAATGACAAAAATTAAAGAGGTTTCCCACATCGAACGTAACGATACCGTCAACCGGGACGGTGGTTTGAAATTGAACAACCTCGGACAAACTTTGTAAAACGCTTGTAGTATTGGTCTGTGTTAAACATTAACCCAACAGTTTCTCTGCTTTTTTAATTATTAATTATTACTTTAAGCCAATATGCTGAAATGACTGCTTTCACCGCCACAAAAGTGTCCAACCAGTGAACTGATGAACAAACCGTTACGAAAAGTAAAAGAGAACGATATTTTACGCGAGGAAGCTGCTTTTGCTCTCGTCATCCGCATATCAACGAAATTCAACTAATACGAAGTAATCATTTAAAACTCTGAGCAACGGAGCAGCATCAGATATCTTCCCCGAACTGCCACGTTTAAACCTCCTATTCTGAAGCTACGTCCCAGCGTGACCTTGTATACGACCATAACAATGGCAATGCCTTAGGAATACTGAACTGCTCTAACTTATAGTAATACATTCGCGCCGGTATCCGACGTTGTCAACTGCATTTGCGGACTAATACAGGCAAAACAGTGGTAAAAACTTTAGAACTCACCATAGAGCATCACTTCTCCGCGACAATGTTCTTTGGTTTTCCTTTCTGCGGTTGGCAAAACTAAGCGACGGGATAAATTCGCCGTAGCCGTCATTTAACGCGTTACAACATGAGCAGTTAATACGATCAAACCGCGACCGCGGTAAACCATCCACAACTACCGTAATTAACGACCAGTTGGCGAGTAGGCTTCAAGAACAAAGCAGCGAAATTATTGCAACCAATTTTCGAGGAGGTAACCAGCTGGCTCAATTTGCTTTGTGTTCGTAACATCATCTTTGCGAAGAAATATTCTACCGAATGGAATGTCCAGCCGCGCAATACATCATTTAACGTCTGCATCCGCCGTGATAGCGCTTTAAACTTTGAATATGGTGCAGCAGTGAGCGTAGTACAAATCATTTGCAACACAACTGTCCATGACAGCGGATGGACAGAAATTTGGCAAACGTTGGGCGATTTGCATTGCTTACCAATAGACCTTGTTTCCCAGCAGATTATACAGTATGATCACTGTTTAAACATCCGTAAGTGGCGGTTAAACTATTGAATCGTTTCGTCGCGTCGTCAACGCCTAAATTAATGATGGCGAGTATTGTCTTATTCCAGCCAATCGCTTTCTTTTGCCCTCTATCTGGCTGCAAGTTGTACGAAGATAACGCGTCGTCTGCCAGCTTCATATTCTGCCATATGGAAGGAAGTTTGGCGAAGGCCAATTGAACGATTGTTTGCATTGCGATCTGTACGAATTATTCGTAACAACGTGGGCTTTTCTAAGGTCAGAAGGCCGCCACGACGAGGGTACACCGTAATTTTATCTTCCACGTCTATTCAGGCCTAATGGATTTGACTCGTCTTGCATCCATTTATTCACTGGGGCTTTTAAGTCTATTTTTAGGGCGTCACAAGTCACCGAGCTTTCGACTTCTTGCTTCTTGTAACAGAGGTAAATTCATTTTTCCTCTTTCCTATCATGTCAGTCGAAAAACCGTACTACAGCTGCTGCTGCTGCTGCTGCTGCTTGTTGATTCATCGTTCAGGCTGCCATTGCATCTCTATTACTTTCATCGTTTTCATAGTTGACTTTGTATAAGTCGTAAATTAGTCGTAGTCAAAAGCTGACAACCAGTCAGGATATTGTTTGCGCCATTCCCCAACTTATATCGAGTCAAATGAGTTCCATTGATAACGTTATCAGTGTTGATGTTGCACTGATAAACAACAACAAATCACGTGCATTCAAATTTTATTCCTGCCGTTGTACTGTAACGCAGTTTATTAATGCTCTCTTGTTAGGACGGCTTTCTCTGCAGCCGTAAAGCATAGTTATCGTCTCTGAGCTGTTTTTGGTATTTCACTTTTCGAAGCGTATCCAGCGCCGCCCATAAAGCAGCCCGTTAAGCAGCTATTAGAATACTAATGAACAGTAGAAACCGTTCTGCTGAACACTTCCTTTGTCAACAATGCTTCAATTGAAATGAGCCGCATTGATCTCATTTAAAGTACACAATTTTTTAGTAAGGTTTCATTGAGCGTGCAGGCCGACGTTGTCAAAATTCGAACAGCCGAAAGGCGAATCTTTGTCATCGCCATTGCTGCTGCTGCTGCTGCTGCTGCTATCACCTATCAGACATTGGACAGCTTCAGTTTGAGTAACACCGACGACAGTGTTGCTACAAACAAATAAGGTCAACCTGTTCACACCAAGACACCCATAACGTAAAATGTTTGTGTGTTTTCGACAAACACTTAAGTATCTAAGATCCTTATTGCCAGTGAACCGCAAACTTTTTCTATTGTCGACTGCTGTTCTCCTTCCTTTGAGATGGTTGTGATCCACATGAAGTTCATAAAGCCCCAAACTTGGAATAGTCGACTGCAGGTCATATTCTCCTTTATAGACAAGCCTTGCTGTTGAATTGTCAGCCCAACGCGTTTCGAACAATCCATCTTATAAATGAACAACGAGTACTGGTTACGCTAAACTTTTCTGGGTCATTGGTATGATGAGCCTCTTGCAAAAAGACGCGGATGCATCCTGCTTCCAGTTTCTCTATTTATGGGGTCAAACAGGAACAGCTCCGCAAACTGTGCATCTCATCCTTGATCAATTCTGGCTGGGCGTAAGGCGACGGAGAATTTGCCATTTTCTCCGTAGGTGCGCATACTTAATCGAACTTGCGGCAGGCGGTATTCAAGAACGTTTCTGTTCGCAAACAGCGATTTCCATTTTGTCAATACCTGTCGCATTCCGGTAAGGATAAATGGCCCACGGCTGAGCAAAAAGTATTTAACATACCGGTACACCTACCTTTACAAAAGCAACGTTGACAAACATGTTTGCTAACCGGCAAAATCCTCAACCGTGCGACAGTTTCATTTTTGGCAGAACTTTGCCGCTTTCCGCGCGTCTATTCCACTTGACTGGACAAAAATCACTACCCGTCGCTCGCACCATTTCGGACACGATGTATTGTCCGCATGTAGTTTTTTTTTCGTCGTTGAACTTGTTCACCAATAGCACAACCGTTTAAAACCATCCTTTGACGTCAATTCCAGCACATTACTGTTGACTTAGCCGTGTGCACGGTGCAACTGGCTCAGTCGCTCTCTTCGAGAAATGCCAACATTTTTTACGCTTCGTATAAACAGCGTACTAACTAATAACTTTCTCTTTCCTTCAGAAGTTCGAAGAGTATGAGCTCGGAATCGAGTCTGCCTGCATCAATGCAGACCACTACAGCCGCTGTGGACGCCTCGTCGGAAGGTTACGTGGTCGACTACAAAATTTGGCTGATAGGTTTGGCATTTGTCACATTGATCAGCTTCTGTGCCGCTGTCGGTATCATCATTATGCCGTTGATCGGAAGCAGACGGTATAAGCGTATGCTCAGTTGGTTCGTTGGTCTGGGCGTTGGTTCGCTGTCCGGCTCAGCCATATTTCACCTATTGCCAAGCGTAAGCGCTTTTCGACCACCATGATCGGTTGGTCCACCTTTGCCGTTCGTCATCTGTTCACTTATAGCACCATCATTGCAGGCTGTCGACGTCAACGTCACCTCCGGAAACAATGCAGTACGCCTATGGCTTGTGCTTGCCGGCATTTATGTTTTCTACATTGTGGAGAATTTGATCAAAATTGTTTCCTCCAAACGGAAGGTGAGCAGCTGTTTTGCCAACGTCGTCTTGCTCCAAGGCGCAGCCCAGCCAAAAGACGTCATTTGTCACTATACATAATGCAATCTCCTCTGTTTATACGGCCGTTTTGAGCAATGCCGGAAGGTGATCTCATTGTTTAGAAAGCTCGTCTCCAATCGGACAGTTTCAAGTCGGAAATAAGCTTAGAAACAGTAGACAGTAAGGTCAATGCGGTCTCGCTGTCCGCCGTATTGCCTTTGCAAAAGGACTTCGTTTCCCCGGTCGATTGTTCACCGACCAAAGACACTAGCTTACCAAATGGTAGCGCAAGCAATCAACAAACTGACAACTCGCAGGATCTCCGCCTCAAATTGTTCAAAGTTACATCCGACGTAAGAGCAACAAACTTTCCATGGAAATACGTCTAATTTTCTCCTTTTGGCTTCAAGATACGCTGTCCCGAACATTCGCATGGGGATGGCGGTGGAATTGCTAGCGTAGCTTGGATGATAATAATAGGCGATTCAATACATAATTTCATAGATGGACTATCAATAGGCGCCGCCTTTTCGCGAAAGCTCTTCACTGGTATAAGCATCTCTGTAGCCGTTTTTTGCGAAGAATTTCCGCACGAATTAGGTACTGTTGCAGACATCCATCCGTCGTTCTTTACCATGTAATGTTTTTATGCTTTTTCAGGCGACGTGGCCATTCTCATTAGCTCAGGAATGAGTATCAAGCAGGCACTATTTTACAACGTACTTTCCGCTCTCACGTGCTATCTAGGCTTCATTGTTGGTATGATTGTTGGTGAATTGGGTACCGCTGATCGCCTGATCTTTTCCTTCGCCGGAGGAATGTTCCTATTCATCTCGCTGGGCAATATGGTGCGTTCGCTTTGAGCAAATCACTTTCTCGTAATTGTTCAATTTAGATACCCGAGATGAGCAATCGCATGCAACAGAAGCTCAACTCGGATTCGTCCAATGCCGTCAAGTTGTTCTTCATTCAGTGCAGCGGCATTCTTGCGGGACTCGTTTGCCTCTTCTTGTTAGCTCAATTTGGCGACCAGATTGTTTAGACACGTGTTTGAACGTATTGTTTTCCTCTGGTCAAGTGCTGTATAGCGTTGCCGAAAGTTCAATATTTTCCTTTTTTCCAACCTTGACGCAAAAAACGGTAATAGTAAAGTTTTTGTTTGCTGCTACGAAGGCTGATCAAAGCGATAACGTAATGTTGCCTTCAAAGGGAAGTGTCGCAGTTGGCGACACTTGAGAATCGGCTATGTTTATAGCTGCCCAACCGCTTGCGAAGTAGGAACTGATCGCGCTCCTTACCGCTGCTGGATCGATGAGAACGAGGGTTTGCGCATCGATTTTCGTCCTCTCATCCAATGTCCTTCTAATTGCCTTTACCGGCTACGAATGGGTCATTTTTGAAGCGTCAACAGCTTGCCAGCGATGGCATTTTCTGCGCCTTAAGCGCCCAAGGTACGACCGTTCTGAAAAAGGAAGCTTATACTTACGCGTCATCGGCTGAAAGGTATATTTAAACATTTTCTCCTTATTTGACAATCTATCGTCTGGAAAGGAGTTGCTTTTTCTATTGACCGCTGAGTCCTAGCCGTTCTGAACTGCAAAAGCCTAACTTAACCATTACCTGTTCGTCGAATGCTTTCTTTTCCGCCGCTTAAGCGGAGCTTAGGTACTTCAAGTTCCATTTATTTTTTATCCACCGAACGCGAGTGGTCAGACTTGGAAAGGACAGGCTTACAGAGAAGACCTGTTTAACCACACGTTATTCGGCTATTTGTACTTCCATCCGCGGCGAATCTGCAATTTACTAGTTCTCAACAACTATTGGAAAAGAGCAATAGCAAAGTCGTCGTTCGCTAACCCTAATTCAGCCTTGTAGCCATTTTGGCGGGCTACGTAAGCGACACTTTGCTACTTTATACTTCAATGTATTATCTTTACTACTAGTTTTAAAGGCCCAGAAAAAGAAATGCAGCAGCTCATTCCTGCTCAAGCTTATGACGCTTCGCGTAAACAAGTTTACTTCTATCGTATAAAATGACCGCCTCGCTTTAGCTGTATTTTGTGTCGAAGATTTCGGGTCTTCTCATTAACGCTCGATACTATGCTCTCGTGGGGGAACTGCGCAGTTCTTTACGCCGAAAGTTAATGGACCAATCTTCTGTTTATTTTCCGAAAAGAACAATTTTCCTATTGACCATCTACTGTGCAGTGACTGCAAGCAATGGCTTCGAAGCTGCTGCAAATAAGGTGTCCTTTTTGCGAAAGATTTCTACTACTCATCTCGCTTGAAACTTACTGTACAAGAGCCAATAGAAACAGTGTTAGTAGCTGCCGATCGAATCTAACTTGACGACCAGCTCGGCCAGATTACCGTATTTCAAATTTAAAAATTCAAATCAACAATTTTCAAAATCCTGAAAGCTTAGAGTCGCTTTCCCGTTCCTGCCTTTTAGGATGAGTTAATAGAAGCATGTGAACTGCCATTGTTGTGCCCTGTCGCAATTCCTTCAGCACTTGTCCTTGCAAGACAGCTGATGAATATTGGCTAATTTAATTTAAAGCAGCTAACGAACACCATCTAGGCAATGCAAAAACAAGTGCAGCTGCCAAGGCCAACTTAACGTTAAGAGACCCTTTTCTAAGTGTGAGTACTTAGCAGTTTGCGAGCACTTCACAAGGACTCATTTGGCCGACTATTCCGACAGCCGTTCGTTCATTTTGTGCGAGTGATCGAAGCGACGGTTCTACCTAGTCATGGTTTCAAAATTTAGGGTGACGTGAACTTAAAAATACGATTTTAACTTGCCAATCGGCGCCCCATCGCTGACCAACTTTCCACGTTACTTCGTTTTCCCGGCGAAAGAACAGTTCAATGGTCTCAGGCGCAACTGTTTCTTCAAACGATGCTTCTTAAGTTCGCTCAGGGAATGGTTTAATTCGAGTGCACATACGCAGCGAGCCAAATCGACCTAACTTACGAGCTGACATTGAAATCTGCTAGCTCTGTTTTGCCAAAGCTCACCAAGTCGTGTTTTCGACTGCATATTATTGACAGCGTCGTTAAGGAAAGGTTATCACTATCCGCTGTGTCGCTGCTGAACTCAAAATCAAGGAGAGACCGTTTTTCGCGCCACGCGAACTACCTATGCTCTTCACGGTTTCATTATGCGTGCTGTATAGCCAGGAAGCAACGGACACTGACTGAACAATGCTAGCCCAAGTTGCCCTTGTCAGTAGAGGCGTTTGGGTGACTTGCCATGCGGCCTTGGTATTTCTGTTTGGCAGCCTACATTTTGCCGCAATAGGCTCGGTCGGTCACCGTTTGGGTGACACAAATTCTATAAGCGATGGTTTGTATGTGCGACGTCACACCATGTTAGGAGAAGTCATTGGCTTCATCCATCATGGCCAACAAGCTTCCGCTGAATGCTACCTTGGAATCCCGTTTTCAAAGCCACCGGTGAATGAACGTCGATTTAAGGTAAGTCTATCCTAGTTATCTCGGCGCGCTTCTATCGTACATCCGGATGGAGCGGAGAAAGGTCGACGGGTAAACTTTTTATAAAACATCATTGCTTCGTTCTTTACGTCAACAAGAAAATTGCACTTAATCGATCTGAAAACTGCCTTCCCTTTCAAACGTCTTAGTTTACACTCCACATATTGAGACCCCTTCATATTGAGAACTCGGATAAAAGTGTCTCCACTAAATGCGACTGATAAGCACAGCGACGAGACGAAAAAGGAAAGCGGTATTCTTTTCCTTAAACTACTAAAAGAAAACGTAATTTTCTGCTACTCGGAGTCTTTACGGTAAACGAAACAGACAACGCAGCGTCATGGGAAGCAAAGAAAAGAGTACCGCGCCTATGAAGGTTTCGATAGGCGACCGAAGGCTTAAAGTGAAAACTTAAATTCGAAATGGCACAATAATTACCTTATTATTTGCTCTCTCTCTCTCTCTCGTTGTTGACGAATTGCAACCACGTAAAAACTTACAGTTAGAAGAGATAACACGGCGGCGCCTTCTACGAGAGAACATTTGGAAAGCGAGTGAAAAAGTCTCATACGTCATTGCTATTTCGGAAGACTGAGTAGCTGTCGCGCTTCAACCCTTTTTAGCGCTTCTTCCGACACGCTCGGTTCTACCAGCAGGAAAGGACAGCTGTCAAAGCTGATAAATGGTAGCCTAAGTTAAAGTTTTTCCAAAAAGGAAGTGCAAAAAACCTTCCAACGAGCAGGCAAAGTTAGTAGCAACGATTGATGTTGAAAAAGTTCCCCTATGTAATCGAACAGATCTTCATAAACTTGCTAGTTGTTTTCGTTCAGTTGATTGTCATACATGAAACTTCCGAAGTCTACCCGCATCACCGAGCAAAGGATTATCATTAGTTAACTGTTACAGAATTCTGACGCAACTTTTGAAAGCCTGCATAGCGTATAACTTTGTTCGGTTTTTTCCTAATAAAGAAAACTTCGATATAGCTTAAAAATACGGTATTTATTCAGTAGATAAGATGAATACAAGCTGGATGAAGCAAAGTTTTGTCTTAAACTTGGTCAATTTTTGCTACACTTTTTGGAATTTAAGTTAGAGCGTTATCGCGATGAAGAATTGCGCCCTTGCGATGAATTGACTAATGTTAGCTGTGACTTCTTCAGTTTCTTACGCATTGCTTCAATTGCAACCCTAACGCCTTTGCCCCGTTCCACAAAGCCACAGCGGACGATACTAGCCATCAACTGGCAAACATCGTCCATTGTGCTTTGCGGAAAATGGGTCGCTTTTGGTGTCCGTCCAGCAGTTCATCGGGCTAAGCTTATCGTAAGAAATTCTGCGGAAGTGGAAGACAAAAACTTCTCCAAATGCTTCGTCCATATTTGCATAAAAACAAGCAAAACGCGTCTTACAGAAGCTCTAAAACTAGCCTGCTTATTTCCTAGATTTTGTCACCCAGCGATTAATAAAATTTCCTGTTTAAATATGTGTATAGGCTGACTTTACCGGCGTGTACTTAAGTTCAAAGCTTATCTTTCTTTACAGTACCCTGAACCTCCCGAAAAATGGGCAAACGTCTACAACGCAACCTATTTTCGCCCTTGGTGCATCCAATTTTGGTACTTCGACATTCATCTGGAAGAAAGAATGCAAAGCGAAGATTGCCTATACCTGAACGTGATTGTTCCCCACAGCGTAAGTGCGCCTAGCCATATTTACGCGCTGTTAAGTGCAACTGAAAACCTCTCTATTTCAGAGTGTTCACAGTAAACCTTACCCGGTGCTTGTATGGATTCACGGTGGCTCATATCAAGTTGGTGGCGCACGCTTGTTTCCCATCGAAAGTACCGTGCGAAATCTGGTTTCGCAAGGAGTCATTTTCGTCTCCATTAACTATCGTCTTGGTCCAATTGGTATCCTGGCATCCTAGCCAACCATCCTGAAAAAAACGGTAGACAGCAAAATTCTGTTTTAGGATTTCTGAGTTCTATTCGGTCTGGTCTGCCTGGCAACTACGGTCTTGAGGATCAAATTGTCGCCTTGAAATGGGTGAAAGACAATATAATATATTTCGATGGCGATCCCTTGAAGGTGACCATTTGCGGCGAGAGTTCCGGCGCCGCTAGCGTAGGCATTCTGGCGACGTCGCCAAAGACAAAGAGTTTGTCAAAAAAACAATTTTAAATGGCTCTCCATAGCTGACTACCGTTTTCGTAGATCTGTTTCGTTACGCCGTGATGAGAAGCGGTTCTGTACTTTCACCATGGGCTATTCAGTCAACAAATACCGATCTCAATTCTGGGCGTCTCTTGGAAGCAACAAACTGTAACTACAACAGCGATGCCAAGACGCTGGCCTGTCTTCAGCATGTATCGGTCGATCAAATGAAAAATGTATGGAAGACGCTAGCCGACGATGATCTAAAGCTCATCTACTCTAAACTGAGCCATAAACCTATGGTATAACAATTGAAACAACGGCTTCAGCTAAAGTTGTCTTGCAGAATTACAATCACCCTTTTTTGGCGCACACCTATTTCACGCCGGTAGTTGACAGGTACAGAGAAAACGAAAGTATAATACCAATGCAGCCTGAAAAGATGGTCGCAGAAAATGCACGTCTGCCATTAATGATTGGCACTACCAGCGGTGAATGTATCGCCTACGTATCTTGGCTTGCCTTTCTTGGTATGCGCTTGATCGACAACCATTTTTGACTTTAAACATTGTAGCGCAAAACGATCGTCTCGATATGAAGAACATTGAATACGTGGCGCCATCGTTCCGTTTCAAAAATGCCGAACAGGTAAAGCAGGCGATATATCATTATTACTTCAACCAAGACGCGCCAACTAGCGAATCAAACTATAGCCAAACATTGATACAGGTTTGTGATTGTACAATTTTGAAAGTTCAATGCATTTACCATCGCCCCACAGATCGTGACCGACCAGAACATATATGTACCAGCAATAAAAGAAATGACGTTGTACAGAAAGAAGCATCTGCCAATATATGCATACCAATTCGATTATGTGGACGAAAACTTGCAGCTTAAACACTTGAACTTCGCCATCAAAAATCGTACGCTTTTTAACACTTGACAGCTCTCTTTTCCCTTTTCAAAAAAATCTCATTTCAGAGGGCGCTGCTCACGGGTTCGATTTGGTATATTTGTTTCAGTCAATGTCCGTTTTGGATCCTCGTACGATAGAGCTGCGCTGGAATCCAATGGATCAAAACATTACTACATATCTAGCTGTTACTTTGACCAACTTTGTCAAAACAGGGTAAGTAATACATTGCATTTCTGCTTGGAGTAAAACATTGCAATCCAATCTAGCAACCCTAATGGTCCGGTGAAGAGCTTCGAACGGCGCATTTCTCCCTATTGGTCATCGTTTGACGTTGGTTGGGGCAAGCAGATGACCATAGGACGCAAGAATACTTTGGAACGAGTTCCCCTTGGTCTGCTATACTTTTGGACAAAGACGATTGAAATAATTCAAATGCTTACGTTGCATCACGACTATGTTTTCAAAACACCACCGGAAAGTTTACGCTGCGGCGGCTTTGCAGACCCGTTCGATGTTCTCAACTACAGGGTCGCCTTCTTTACGGTTCTCACGCTCAGTCTGGCATTGGTCTTCTTGCTCGGTTTTTGCTGTTTTCTGCATGTGGGTTTAAAAAGCCACAAGAGCGCCAATCGGAGAGAAGGATAGATACTGCGAAGCATACCGGAATGCTTCTCTTCAACAAATGTTCCAACCAATGCACGAATTGCAAAAGAATGTAGAACTGTTTGTACTAGCGCAGCTACTACTTGAACCGATTTTGAAGTATTGCTAAACATTCGCTGACAGGTCCAAGATGCGGATTCAAACCGTCACGAACAAAAATTAGCCGCAGCACAACTTCTTTGTTGATGACCGTCGGTTTTATCACGTTTGCTGCACTAAGGTTACATCCTATTTGATTTTGAATAAAGGTCAACAGTGTTGAAATGGTAATTTTTTAAGCGAGACCTTTGAAATAGTAGTCAAATCAGAATGCATGTCAGTATTGCCGATCAGCGAGGAAAACACTAGCTATTAAAAACGTGCCATGAAAGTAACTTTTTAAGAAGGTACGACTTAACGGAAAGACAAAAACACAATGCCTACTTTTAAACAAAATCAATAGAAGGCAATACCTATTTCTTTTCGGCCGAAGTTGCGTACACAAATGGTTCAGAATGCATGAAGAACATTTCACTTGAAGCCCTCCGTGATCCGTCCGAAAAACGATCGGTATATCTGCAGAAAATTGTTTCGAAGTTGCAGCCCGCTAGCGTCCTCATGGCAACCTTCTAAAAAATTTGTTGCCTCAAAAATTCTATTTTGTTTGCTTGGAAAACAATAAAACAAAACAACAGTGCTACGTGTGCGGGCAATCAAGAAAGCAAAGGTCACTGGTTTTGCATTTGCCGAACGGAAAAGTTGTTTTTGTCAAAGCAACCGTGAACGGGTAAACTACGCGAACTGAAATAATTTGTGCAAAGAAATCGCCAACGCGTTGAGAACAGACCGACGCTTAAAAAAGTAATCGAAACACAAACAAAGACATAACGAAAATACAAAAATGACTGCTTTGTCACTAATTGAAAATAAGGTACGCTCAACAAAATCTACCGTAACAATGCAACATGCTTCTTTTGGAAATCAGCTGCTTTTTAGCAAAAGCTATGGTCTCATTGATGTTTCACGATTTTCCCATTTATATTATCTTAATAATAAAGCATCTAGTTACAACTTTTTTTCGCAGACAGGGCAATAGGACGATAGAACTGGCAGATCAAAAACAGACATTCTTGCGTGTACAAATGACAATGTGGCGCAATGTAGTTTCTTTGGTATGAACAGACTCGCTTTATGAACACGAAATAGTGAGTTAAACGTAAATTCTTTTTAAAGTTAGGAAATGAGATCACTGGAAAACGCACGCAGGGAAGCGAATGCTAAAAGGAGCGAAAAAATAATGACCAATCTATAACTGCGCGCTGGTTTTCATCCAAGACAAACTAGAGGTAAGACTGTACATGATGGCAACACACAAAGCTCGGAAGCTCGGTTACATAAATTTAGCGTTTCTGCCAACAGAGTGAAACAACTCTGCGCAAGCGAAACATTTCTAAAGAAACAAGAAGTGAACAAGCTTCTGTATTTGTGACCACACGTAGGCCTCAGTCTTTTTTTATGTACGATACAGCAAAGGCTAAACGACGAAGAGGCTAAAAATGAAGGCCACAAAATGGACGAAATTGATCTTATGCGTAAAAACCACCTTCCTCTTATAAAGAATAGAGCTGCTACCACAAAGACAAGTGGAATGTACCTGCGCATCATAAACACTTAGCAATGAGAACCGCTTTATTCTTCCCTGAAAAATTTGCGGAGATACGCCGGATACTAAAAGAACTAAATTGTCAGAACCAACTTACAGCCAATGCAAGCCGAATATTAGCTGTAACATTCCGCGCTTCTCTAGTTTGAGCCCCAAGGCGCAGCAGCGTATATAAGCGAGAAACCAAACAATGATAACGGCACCTTAACTTAGTTCGATGGCATTGACCAATTCTGCAAGCACATAGTTAATGTACAAGGCTCCGTCTGTTATAGGGAACCGCTTACTGGCGGAAGCTCAAAGTAGTTTATGTGAACCTTTTACTTGAGCGTGGTAACAGTGTATTATGAATGGCAGGCAACGTGTTTTCGTCGGTTATTTACCCTTAAAGTGAAGGTAAATATCACTCACTGCATAAGCAGTGATCGGAATTTTTGGAAAAGGAGTTGGCGTTGCTAACTTCTGGCATATTATCTAACAAAACATTAGACAAACACACACACTTCACGCCAAATGCAGTTTACCATCAGTCGCAGTGTGGCGCTTAGCGAGTTATGAAGTACGCTAATTAATAAATTCCAATGCTGCGCCTTATCGAGCAAATTATACCCATTGTTCGCATACGTCTATTTAAACGCCTTCCCTATTTCTCCCGTACAACGCTGACGACAGAAAAGGAGCACTCCTGAAGTGTACGATATCGATTGCTCTGTATTTTCACTAACAATTTGCTCATCTATTCGCTGATAGGGCATCTTGAAAGTTTGTTTAGAGACACAGAACAGGCGAAAGTCGTGGATCGAAAATCAGTAATGAAACTTTCAAAGCCCGTTACAAGGCACACCATCTTTCGAATGAACAATGATAAGTAAAACTGCGGAAACGTACAGCTTCTAACTGAATTAATTGGCGGCGGCATGTTTGCTGACGCGAAAAAAATTCCCAGCATTATTTTGCGCAAAGCAGCTTCGCTGGAACTGGCGCGCACGCATTGCGATATATGAATTGAAGGCTGAAATAGTTGGGCAAACGGCAACGAAAATACTTTCCAGAAAAAAGTTTAGTTCAACCTGCGAATCATTGTCGTTACGGTACTAAAACAGAACACGTGACAGCAGTAATATTTAGTTGCCTCAAATGGTTAGCAAAGTATTTTACCGAATCGCGGGTACAACAGTATCATTCTTCAATAGCGCAAAACATTCTAAGCGGTGAATTCGGAACGCTCTCTTCTGACAGGTTGGTGAAATAGACTGACCACATCTTAGACGAAATCAAAAATATCTGCAACTATTCATCAAGTACAGTTTTCTCGCGTGTGAATTAAAGCCTTAATTTAAGACCAGCTGAAATATGGTCCTGATCTGCCTCCAGTTAAGCCTAGTATGGTTAGGTTAATTATTTGACAATTTAGATTACCGATTCAAACGTAACTATGGCCACAAAAATAACGTAAACGACATAAGTTTTCAGTGGTTAGGTTTATTATTTGACAATTTAGATTACTGATACATACGTAGCTATGGCCACAAAGAATAACGTAAACGGTGCGCAGGTTTCACAACAGTACGAGTTACAAATGCGTTGACAATAACCATCTCGTCTAGACGACTGAGCCCACGCTGCGCGTATGAAGCAACAATATTTACGCAAACAAATTTTTTCCTTGCAGTCTTATGAATAAAGTTCATCGGCTTATCGCCAAGTGACAGGCGATTTGCTTGCCGTCCTTTCAAACAACACTGCATGTAAGTTTCTCGGCCGGAAACTTCACATCCAATCAGAGCACGGCATTTTTCTCAGTATCCAAGTGGCTATACGGGAACTTACTGAACTACTTTTTTCTTCGACAAATGTACAAGGTCTCGTTCATATGCACGAAACATGTTCATTTGCCAGTAAACTTCGGTTGATCCAAAGCCAGAATATAACGCAAAATACAATATGTGAAACTAGTGTCCTCATAGGACGTCGGCGGCTCTGTTACTCATCAGGTAATACCTAAAGTTTTCCTACCGCCAGGAGGTTCCAAAATGTTCATTCTTTCCTTATAACTCAAACAAACACGAGAAGCAGAAACAGTTTTGCTTGAAATTGATAAAGGAACACTTTCAGACGTAAATGATAACTTTTCAAACGGGACGCCTTCAAATAAAGCAAAATGTTTGCATCGCTTAGAGCAAATTAGGCTAACAGACATACAGTATATCTACATTTGTCTTTTGGCTTATGCATCATCAAACGTCAAGCGTTTATCAAAGTCTATATTTGCCCTTCAGTGCCATCTTCATGTTCAACTTAACCTACTTTGTTTAGAAGAGAAAAAGAATGCTTCTCTGTTCATCCAAACCAATTGTCGCATGACTTTTCATCCCGCTTGGCAGAACTACACTAAGGCAGTAAGAAACAAGTACGTATCAATGCTAATATAGGAATCAAACAAGCATCTCGGCTACGTATAAACAATAGAAAGTAACTGTTGCTCCAAAAAGGCGACATGCTCAAAAAAGATAAGTAATGATCACTATTCCTTCACGATTGCTTTTCGTGGTAAAATAGAACCTCTGCTATAAGCCTAATGCTTTTGTAGAGAACTAAACTGACCTGAACATTACTATTCTTACTTTCTAAATTGAGATCAAGTTCACACGGCTGAGCGGTTGGGGAAACAATAAAGTAATGGCTTTCGCTTTGATGTTATCTTCGTTGAACCAAACAAACTTCGTCATACGACAATCGTACTACAGTAAAAGCGATGTGTAATAATAAAACACATACAGGCTAACCAGCTTTCAACAAATCAAAACAAGCAACTAACAGATGGCGTTAAGAACTTCTCCTCAAACGTAGCATTTGCCACAAGTCAAATCCCCTGGACAAAATTTAAACAACTTACAAACGGTTGCGTTAACGTGAAATAATTTGTAACTAATCTAAAAAAATGTTCGAGCAGTAAACCTTTCACAGCAAGGCGGTAGAAGCTATAACACTTACCGCGATAATAACTAACTGAGCATATCAAAAGACTAAAGCAAAAAATGCCTTGAAAAGTTGAGTATCTTATCATAGCTTTGAATATGAGTCGCGAGGCTTCGCTACACAATCCTCAGCGTGAAACCTTTGTCTACAGCACTTCATTCTATTCATACGGCAAAGCGGTTACAAGTACAGCTGTAACTTTAGTTAAGGGTTACTTTTACCTGTCGCGGTAATGAGCATACTACTGACATCAGCTCGAAAAAGAGCGTTTCAATAATTCACGACTTTGGAAAACAAATCATCAACGCAGTTAGCGCAACGTATTTGAATGACAAAAGTGGGAAACAAACTAGTTAGACCGACACAGCCGACAAAGGCGACCGCCGCTAGACGCTACGCAAAGTTCTACTCGAAATATGAGAGAAAACATCGCACTTCTAACTGCCGAGCAAAAGTTGGACTATGAGCGTTTCAACCAAATACGCATATCAATTTGGCAGGTCCTAATTCTAAAAATAGCTACACAGCTCAGATAAACAACAAACTCCGCTGCTCACGTGACATATGCTCGGCAAGCTTCAGCTTCGACCAATCAGGACAAAGGTACTAATTCACTATCCGCCTCCATCGTGCTTACTGCGCAGCGGGTTAAAAAGGACGAAGTCTGGCGTGCACTACGTGTTGCGGCGGCCGGGTAGAGATCGCTCCCAACTGGAAAGGATATGCTACCTTTACTTCTTCATTTGCTGACATTGCCAATCAGCAATGCTCAGCAAAGCAGGCCTGACGGCGATTCTTCGTCCCCAAAATTGTGGGCATTACTGGTCGCCGGGTCGAACGAATGGTATAACTATCGTCATCAGGTTTGAAAGCACTTCCAGTCCGCGCTTGTTTTTTAATGCGCAAATTATCCAGGCGGATATCTGTCATGCTTATCAAATATTGCATAAGCATGGCGTTCCTGACGACCGCATCGTTGTGATGATGTACGATGACATCGCGTACAACAAGGAGTAAGTCCGCACCATTCAATCGCTCTTTTAATAAAAATTCACGCGCGTGCTTACACTATGCTTATTGTTTTCGTTAAAGCAACACCCCACGCTACAATGTATTCGGCCATTTTAGGAATATATGGAAAGGAAAAATTATCAATCATCCCAAAGGAAAAGATGTTTACAAAGGCGTTCCCAAGGATTATACCGGCAAGGTTAGTACGCAAATGTTTCTTTTTCCCTTCAATTTAAAAGTTGTACAATTGTAGCACGTTACTCCGAAAAACTTCAGGAGCATTCTACTTGGCTTGAAAGAGGAAATGCGCGGCATCGGAAGCGAAAAGGTTATTGACAGGTAGGTAATTTTTTCAGTTCGTTTACTTCCAAATGACTATATCAATCAAACTAGTCCGTTCACTTAAATTTGTTGCCTTACAGCGGACCCAATGATCACATTTTCGTCAACTTTGTTGACCACGGAGCGCATGGTATTCTTTCATTCCCTACCACAGAGGTAGAATGGACGCCCCCTCTTTTTTCACCTTTTATTCTTGAAACTATTCTCTCATTAATTACAGATGACTGTTGGTGAGCTGAACGAAACCTTATGGTTGATGCGCGAACGAAACAGATACGGAAAGGTGCCTACTCACTTTTTAATTTACAACTTTGTTCACTTTTGCTTTTTATAACAGATGTTGATCTACGTGGAAGCATGCGAGTCCGGATCGATGTTCCACAGTACTCTGCCGAGGGATATAGAAAGTAACAGATGAAATTAGAATAAACTTAAAGCGCCCTTGTAAATACTTACTCATTAAGTTTACGCTACGACCGCGGCTAACGGTCAAGAAAGTTCGTATGCCTGTTTCTTTGACGAAACGCTGAAAACGTACCTTGGCGATTGCTACTCGGTAAACTGGATGGAAGATTCTGACAGGGTAAGTGTCAAAATAGGTGTTGCGCATACAACTTGCCGACCAAATTTCAAGGCTAACCTGGAGGAGGAAACCATTGAACAGCAATTTAAGGTGGTTAAAAAAGAGACTAACACAAGCCATGTAAAACAGTACGGCGACCTGAGCGTGGCTGAACTTCCGCTGTCCGAATTTTTCGGAAATAAACTGCTACTTGGCGCATCGCCAAAGTATACGATGGGTAAGTTTTGGAGCCAAGACGCTGTTTCCAGTCGGGATGTCCCGCTGGAGATTCTTAAAAGACGAATGGCCCGCAACAGCCCGGATGGGAGGATAGTCGCTTTTCAGTACCGCCACTTGTTGCAAGTATCCCTTTAAAAGGCATGTAGAACAGAATGGTTGAATAAGTGGTCATTTCAGAAGCGTGAATACTTTCACAACTTTTTCAAAAAACTAGTGCTCACAATGGTCGACGGCAGCGATGTTGATCCTCTGCTTTTGTTCGAGCGGCAGGACATTAGTATGACTCAGCTTGACTGCCATACCAAAATGGTTCATTCATTCAGCGAACTATGCTTCAACTTTGGCAAGGTGAGCATTTCTCCAAAGCCGGAAGAGAAACATAGGCTATTGCCTTCGCTAATTTGATACTCAACAAGCAATGCACAAATCACATTTTCAGAATCCGTACGCCATGAAATATGCCTACGTTTTTGTCAACATCTGCGAGCAGCAATTACCTGTGGAGAAAATGTTGGAAAAAATGCGGACCGTCTGCAGCGGAGAAAAAAGATACAGAAATATCCTCTGACAGCCTCTGCCGTTGGTTTTAGCTATTCGATTCGTTTTTACAGCACCATACATTTTCGCACGTTGGTGCGCATTGCCTTGATGAAAGTGACATAAGTTTCAAATCGTTGCAATACAAATGTTTGAAAGCGCTTTGCCCGATTTCGGAAAAACGTTAATGTCCATAGAAGCTGCACTAAAAGATTTCCTTGCTGTAAAGCTGAGGCAAGTCCGATCACCGTTATGTAAGGCAACCACGCAAATGGAATGTTCTGTACACTGTTGATTGACCAATGATGAGTCATTATCGGTTGACTAGTCTTGTAAAAAGATCGTTTGCTGCTCAGAGTGCGCCATTCGTCGTGAACAATCGAAACTGCGCGACAAAATTCGAATAGACGTTTAAAGTTGATCTACAACCAACCTTTGTCATTCAAATCACCCAGAAAATAAGAGCTTTTAATGAAGCGTAACAACTGCATGCCAAAGGTGAGGATCTTCATTTAATGTTCGATGTCTACACTGAACGATGAAAGCTGAATGTCGACTAGTTGTCGATGTTGTACAAATAATTGACTTTGAAATCAGGCCGGTGTAAATTCACCGTCTGACACGAAGAGCTGCCAAGTTCCACTGTCGCCTGTACAGCAACGTTTCTACAGATCGTTCTCCTTTCCCACGATTCAACAACAAGATCTCGACGAGACTTTCCCAACGCTTGCAAGAAAAAACGGTTCTGTATACCATCACCTTCGGAGAGCACTTTTAGCAACGTGTTTACATCCTCCACTTTTTCCATCAATCTCTGTTCATTATCCATGGCGACAGATTGTCTTTCTTTGTACATTCGATCAACGGAGTGCAGTAGCATTTGAAAAGTAACATCGATCTTATGCTGCAAGAGATTGATGCACATTGACAACTGCGCTAACCCGAACAAAACCAAAATCGAACAAAGCGGCATGTACAAAGGATGCTTTGGTACAACATCACCTGCAACAAGTGACGTCATTGCTGCTGCGACCACGTAACATGCACGCACGCATAAATTTTGAACCCTTACCGAAACCGATCGTAGTAAAGCTTATGAAAAAGAAGTAAAAGCTGGAAAAGTAGTCCACGTCTTTCTCCCAACTTTGAAATAACGCTGCCGACAGGCAAAGCCACAAAAATTGTAACAACAGCGCCAACGATAGTGGAACGTCGTCAACTGTATGAACGCGATGGTGCGTTGATGCGCCCATCGTTCTTGCATTCCAGATATACTTAACACGAAACATCAACTTCATCAACAAAGTACCCCACTCGTCCAGTATGTACAACAAAAGCGGAATACCCAGCAGTGAATATGCCATTGTAAACAGCTTTCCCAAAGCAGTTGACGGTACTACGTCACCGTAACCTGAAGCAGCCGCTTTTCATCGACATTCAACTTAAGCATTTTTCCACTGCTTACGAGCATACGTCACGGCAAAGACGAAATGAGCGCAGTGCAGAAAGTTCGCTCTTCATTATATTCATTAAGATGATAAACCCTTCCCCTAACAACGTTATTACGAAAGTATTTATCATCGTTCAGCAATGGAACAGAATATGCATATACGAAACGGAATAATTAACAGCCAGCTCACAAAAAGCTCATAGCCGAATTCATTAAATCAGATTTCGCATTTTATGCTTGTTTCACGCGCGGGTACAAGTTGTATTCGCACATGCAAACTACGCAAACCACTTATGAAAATCATAATCTGGCTAAATTTGGAAAAATTTACGTCCGCAACTTTCGGACTGTTCCAAAGTGCTAACCGCTGGCTGCCAGCGGCAAACATGTGTTACGCGGGAAAAAAAGTGATTGAACATTTGTCCGACCGAAAATGCAACTTACCTAAAAGACAACGAAAGGTAAAATTCTTACCTATTGTTGTACACACTTGAACAGCATAGTACAAGGAGGCAAACAGTGTCAAATTTCGACGGTGACCAATCATCACTTCCTGTGTACTACTACAGCAAGCGTCCCAACCGACGTGCATTCGTTCAGTGAACCATTGCCAGGCATCTCGAGCAAGTAACATTTTCTTACTTGAATTGACAGGCTCTGTTAATATTTCAGCAAGGCGCATGGTTAAATGCCTTTTATAGAAAGAGCTGTTAGGCTGAAAAGCAACCGCTTCTGGATTACATCGTCTCGCCAATGCGGCATTTCCTTCGGCAATGTCGAAAATCAGCCCACCGCAGAGTGAATAGAAGACCAAACAAATAAGAGGAAGCAATCGCCATCTGTCCAATAAAGAGAAAAGGTATTTTGACATTGTAGACAGACTTGCACAAGTAGCATCAAATATCCTATTCGCTCTGGGCGCTCGATTAACGCTGGCAATGTGCGAGCGACGAAAATAGGTACACGCGGGGGACCTTTCCCGACATCCATCATTCGACATGCTCATCGTGCCCATCCTTTCAAGCTCGCCAAACTACCAAATGACAACTATACGCAACTCGACCAAAGAAATTAAGTAAAGAACAGGCGTACTCCTTTCTCGACGTTGTAAGCACTACCGTATTGCATGATGATCAGATAACCAATGCATGCGACCGACCATCGTCACAAAATGAGCCAAAAGAGCAAATTTTCCCGCATAAACTGCTGTCAAGTGGTCCAACCGCAGCGACAGTAATTCACCATAATTACCCGTAAAAAATAAATAATGCCAAACGACAACGCTTTTGATAAGATCTATATCGCGCGCAGAATCAGCGAAGTCAACTCTTAACAGTGAGTACAATCACTAGACGCATTCCATTGAATTTAGCATATCCCAAACTGCATCTTGCAACGCGTTTCGGGATTCAGAAGCATTCCGAACACAGAAGAGTAGAGGGAAGGTGTAGACGCGACTAGCCATAAACAAACCTGCAAAATGGGAGAAATTTATTTCCGGCAACTGTTTTGGCCGGCCTTAAACTTGGGCAATCAAAGAAAGCTCACGATCTGCCGCCACGAAAATCGAAAGCTAATAAAACTGCCGCGTAAGAAACTGGGAAATTTAAAAATAACGGAAAAACGGAAACGCCGCAAAACTTCAGCAGAAATAAAGAAAGCTTTAAAACGACTATAACGCTGAAGCATTATTCGTATAGAATGCCAAAGGGTCGCATTACGCTTGCGAACGAGTGACAGCTTTCCGCTGCAACAAAACAAAAATACTGCGTCTTGCCCTGTGCATAGTAATGAATACTTTGTGTTAAACATCGAATATTATCAATTCACAAACGACGAAGTGGCCAGCCGCCTTATGGATAAATTAAAAAGACGACTACAAGCGAACATACAGCGTTAGCGCAGTAACTGTTGTGCTTCATTTCAAACTTCAAATTTTTATTCTTAAACAAACCTCTTTGTTTGAGAAAATTTTACGTTTAGGTGTATGCCTTACTGAACTATGGTACTGACTTTGTTTACAATATTATTTTGTCTATTAACGCATGACAAATTGAAGATGGGGACAATCAAGTTCGATCTTCTTCGTTGTACACGTAAAGCAGCGGCCAATAAGCACCCACTCGTTCGTTCGCGCATCTGTCAACCGTGAAAACGAATTCTAAAAACTTCGCGATGGTGACGACAATGTCATAACAGACATTCTTCACCGAAACAAAAACCTATACAGCAAAGCGATACGACATTTTAAGGTATATTTCGCTGACAGGAAATGCAACCTTGCTTTTGCGTCCATAGACTCAATTTATACGGACCTTTTAGCATTATTCCTGTCCCCTCATCAACGTCGCATTTCCAGCCCTTATAAGGATATAAACAAAAGTCTGTTTAAAAAATACTCAAGTACAAAATTTTTAAAATTAGAAACTGAAGCGTCATCCTGAAGTCCACTTATATTGCTACGAAACGTTGCGAGCGCAAAAAAAAATTTTTTTTTGTACTCAAACTCATAAGCGCTTAATTTGTAAGGCGAATATTTAAATTTTAAAAAGAGGCGCTGCAAAGTAATTTAAACTTGCGAGGAGAGAAACCAACGCGGACAGCTGAAACAAAAACGAATTTTCCAGTCGAAGCGTTAATGATCGAAAAATGTTGTACGCTACCTGACTGTCGGAAAACTATTTGAAAATGTGTACAGAAAAACAGGACAAAACTTTGTCAGAAACAAAACCGCCGCTGAAAGCGAACTGCTTCAACAGTAATTAGTCAGTTTGAGATTGAAGACTTTACACTTACTTCCAAAAGCATTTTTACGGCGGTAAACAAATTGAGGACCGAAGACGCGCCATTACGGAGAACCTCCGCCGAAAGCTGTGATACTTACACGACAGATGAGCAATAGGAAAGTAAAAGTTTCGGAAGACGTATGTCGTCGACGAAAGAGACAGAATGCCTTTAAGCTTGGAACAAATTCATCAGACGAGCAGATTTGCAGTCAACGCGAAGTTGCACAAACGCAACAACAACGGATCGGTCGAAGTTTTCCTGCAAAACAACGAAAGCTCCTTTCAATGGTGCAACAATGGTCAAACGTCGAACCAGAACGTTGGAAGTGCAGGCGGACAAAAGGTGATCCGGTGCAACGATAAGCAAATTCGACAACGCGTGAAGCGTATCGAACAAACGTTTGGCCAAGGGTACGCCAATGCCGGAGACAATCTTCCTATATTCGCTAACGTCGCAGAGAAGATGAACTGCGCCTTAAACACTTTGCATGTAAGAAAAAAACAAAATGGCTGAAAAAGATGCGCAAACCCTGCGAGTTGTATTGGAATTGGTATATGTGGTCAACGATCACTCGGTGGAAACGAACAACCAACTCGCTCAACGTATTCATCAAATTGCATCCGTCCAAGCAATCGGACAGGCTGTTTATCTGCTGTGTTAAATACTTGCAGACAAGCGTGCAAGCCTAAAAACGAGGATATGCGCGCATAGGAAAACAAATGGGCAAATTTGCCACGTTCGAACAGCTGGGTATTGCTCCGTACTGGTCATTGTCTTCAGGCTTGAAATCTTGCCGCTTCTGCTCAGACGAGAGTATAAACCGAACATGGTTGACAATGGCCGTAAGAACTCTATGAAAGAACAATGAAAAGAATCTGTTTCAAATGAAAGCTGCCCAACTTATCAAGTCCCTTGTCAAGCTTTGTTTCAACAGCGGTCATTAGGCGCCGCGCGTCTTTCAAGCAATTCTCACCTTCGGGGCAACTTCTGAAATACAGCCACTGTGTTGACGCAACTGCATTAAATCAACTATATACTTACTGGAGCAAAGGCACGACGCTATCGTCAATCTGCCGCTCAAACAAATGGGAAATAGCTGCCGCCTGACGTAGCAGATTCAAAAAAGCAAAGTCTGTCGACCCGTGTCCCTCTTGAGTTGGAACGGCTGAGCAGAAAGGGTAACTTATGCGAAACTCACAAACGCAACTCTACACCATACCGGAAAGCGCAACATCTATTGCGTATTCGACATGCTCGTGACATAAGTACTGAGTGAGGATGGACAATATCTGCCTAACGTTTTCCACCATACCAACCACTGAAGACAGCTACGAACGAATCGTTGAAATGCAAGCCACGAAAGGAAATTTTGCATACCAGACTGCAACGATAAAAAGCTTGCTTTGTCTCTTGTAAAATATTGATAGCCACTTCTTCCGATAAAAGAGACTCGTTACAACGGGACTCAAGACTAAGACGCGCTTGGATGCTGAAAGTGGAATGCTCAATACGCACTACTCGAGGAAACAATGTTTTACCCGGAAAACCCAGTTTTTTTCGTATGACCTTTACTGTCGTAGAATTTCTGAAGTGCGAACTTACACTGTTCCCGCAAGTAGACTGTCTCCTTTCTGAAAGCGAAAAATCGAGATCGGCAAGCGGATGCAAATGCAACGCGCGCACTTTATGTAGTCGGCCAAATATTTTGAAAAGACCGTGTCCACCAACACTGTCCGAAAATCTTTGTCGGGACAATTGTTTAACGTGAACAATTGATCGACCAACTTCTTCGTCCTGCTCGGCTCACGTTAGCACAACAAAGCACTTCGAGCAGATACATACTTCTGATACAGATCGCACAGAGAAGTTAGATAAGTTTCCATATCTGCTGTTGCGGATAGCTTCTTGTCGACTTCGTCCTGAAATTGAAGTCAAAAATTAATCCGTCAAATCGAGTTCAGTCGACAAAACGTCTAGCAGCTCTTTCTCCAAGCTGATGTGATTATTTTGCCGACAAAATTATTCTTCTTTAACCCCTTTATGAAATTAGTTAACATAGCCAACTATTCATTCACTCATTTACAATTTACTCGGAAGAGAGCGACCTCTACCTACCGCTGCGCTTGAGTTGAATTTGTAGTTGACTTACCCGCAGTTTTCCTCCAAAAATGCTCAGTATAAGCTTTGACATAACTTGTTGCGGATTGGGAAAAACTTCGCTAATAATCGCGTCATTTTTCTTCAGCAAAAGCCAGATTTCGTTAAACATATCGTCGCTTCGGTACGTCTGCTGCAAGGCGAGAAGTTTGGCAATGAAAAAAAAACGTACAGCGCATACCCATTGACACTGATCAATGAATGCGTCGATGCACTGACCGTAACCCTAAACAACGGACACGCAATATCATTCACAAGAGCACTGTCGCCAGCTTAGAATCGCACCTTAAACTGGGACAGCACGTGAGCAACTTGTTTCATTTTATTCTTGGCGTTCGCGTGATGATACCGAACAAATTCTTCAATTAGCATTTTTTCAACCTCGTCGTACTTGTAAGCGATACGACTTTGAACTGCTTCGTACCTAAGGCGTGTATAGGATAAATGGCGAGAAAAAATCGCACAAGAGTCTCACTTTTCTTTAGGAAGTTCGGCAGCGATCATTTGCAACTTTTGTACGACATCACCAGCTTCAACGAGCTGTTAGGATTCAAAAAAAAAGTTTTAATAGAAAAATATCTACGCAAACAAGCTCACCTTGTCTGGGTCGGTGAACGTATCCGATTCTAGCGGCTGATCGGAAAGGAATTCGTTGAAATGCGTCATTAGCTTAAAGGCTTCGTAAGCTCTCGCTCTGGGGCCGGTTACACTTTGCAATTGATCGCCCAAATGGACAATGCGCGCGGAAACGGAGCTAACCTTTTCCGACAATTCTGCCACCTTTGCCGAGGCAGCCTAAAAAAGAAGAACCTACTCCATTCGTATGTAAATATGCGTCGCTCGTAAAGTTACAGCACTGCAACAGAAGTCGCGTAATTGTAAAAAGCAGTTTTTCGGGACTATGCTTTCCCCGAGCGCGCAAAAGTTGCCAAGCCATGTACAGAAGTGGAAACACTCTCTAAGTGAATTAAAATTTGACAAAGTGTAATCTCAAGCAAGCTCTGAAGGAGTAGGCAAACACTATAAAAATGGAACAGCCAGCTGTTAGTTCAAATGATAGGGAGATAAGCCAGATAAACACTAAGTCGATATCTCTAATACTGTGAAAGTTATTTTATTTTTTTAAAACCAGCAGCTACAATTCTTTGTTGGCTATAGAGAACGAGCCAGCAAATGTTCCTTCCTCTGCTAATCTTAAAAAACAACTCAAATGCACTTTTGCTATTTTCAGGTTTTTAACAAGCACAATACTAGTGGTGTCCGTGGAAGAAGGCGTCTACTTATCTCATTTGCGGCTAGCAGCTTTTCCAAGGAAGCGTAGTAGCTTTCTTCCTCTTCCCGCCGTTGATTTTCTAGCCCTTCTACCTTTGCCGTACACTGATCGAACAGTATCTGCAAATTGCTCACTTCCTCTTCCA
The DNA here is from genome assembly GCA_037903355.1 of Trichuris trichiura. Lineage (NCBI taxonomy): Eukaryota > Metazoa > Nematoda > Enoplea > Trichinellida > Trichuridae > Trichuris > Trichuris trichiura. The sequence goes on from JBAJFE010000011.1 coordinate 1,511,935, forward strand.
TAGCAGAGGCTAAATAGCTCGCATCAAGGCTACAGCTGCTAGTGGAACCCGTTAACCGCCAGGCCAACCGTTCCACGTACTCTTCGGGATTAAAAGCGTCCTAAAAGCAAACAACTTGCTGGTTATTGTGCAAAATAAAAATTTAAAATTTCGCACTACCGACTGCAAATCTTCCGCGTATGTACGCAGCATTGGTCAATTTTTAATGTTACGCCAAAGAATTAGCAGAAATTTAAGGTACAGTACGTCTAACACAATATTCGCAGGTACCTAAACGCTTATCACTATTTCACTCCACCGAAACAGCATTCGGAATACTCATTTTGAAACAGCCTTTCATCAACATGCGACAGCATTATGGCTCAGACGATCAGCTGATTTGACAATGCTTTTTTCCCAGTTGCACTGCAAATGTTTAATCATTGACGGTTGTGCATTAATCGATGCCAAAAGGACGTTATAGCTTCAAATTAAACGTACTCGTGGTCGAATCATAGCTCTTTAATCTCTTCGACTGACATTGGAACGCGCCGCGACCAAACGGCGTTAACTCGAAAAAACAGCAAAGAAACTATGCTCTAAGTTGAAGGACGCGACGCTCTTGTTTACCTTAAGCACTTCCCTTTTGGTTGAAGGTCGGAAGAAGCCTTAAATGCGATTAAAGCAAAAATGGATAGAACTAATACTGACAAAACCAAATAAGGCAACTTGAGTCAGTTGGGAGGCCAAAAACAAACGAACAAAACATTGGAAACTTGCAAATAGAAAGATATAAACATTTATTACATCCGGGCGCTGGTGTTTTGCATATTTTTGCAAAGCTAAACAAATGTGGGTGCAACACTTGAATTAATCAGAGTATTACAACCAAATGGATTACTGGCTAATGACTAAGCTTGTCAGCTTACATGGTAACTGTATACGTTTTCCCTCTACAGTTTAGTATGTTTTTAAAAAAATAGTTTACATAATTTGACGAAACCTGTCGCCGTAAGAAAAGCGATCAGCGGAAATCGCGATCAACGTTGCCGTTCAACCTGAACTCAATAGATGAGCAAACACTCAGTGCGTCCATCAGCATAGCGCTATCTCTTGTTGGCTGCTTTTTTTCCGGTGACAGCAGAAAATTAGTGACTGCCATTCGTTCGTTTTTTTCCTTCACCAATCCGCGTACACCTCCTTAACCGTCGATAAACGACAAATAAAACAGACACCCGAGTAAAGTCATTCATTGTAAGCTCAAGTTCGCGCGCATTGACAATTTGTAGATGGGATTGACGACCAATAAAAGTATCGCTAATCGTCATTCAAGACAGTATTCACAGAAACGAATCGTCATTCCCATTACTGGTAGCCATAACGGTGCTGGCATTTTGCCAAAGCTCACATAAAAAAAAAGCAGATTCGCAGCAGAAGCTTGGCTGCATAATAATAAAACTGAATTCATAAAAGCGCGAAACGTTAGCATCTAACTATGATCGGCAATTTGAAACTGCGCTTACAATGTCGCGATCAACTTTCAACAAAGTTATCTCTAAAATTAGACAACCGTTATCAAAGAAAGCGCTTGCGCGAAAAAAGAATGGATATTTTCAAACTGTTACACCATATGGACTGATACTGACGAAAATAACCGAAGTACGCTGAATGGCGGTGAGTCGTAAAGAAGCAATGCTTCGCCCGCCAACTAGCTATCATTGAGTGAGTACGTTGAACTGCTCACACACTTTATGCAAAAAAGTAAAACGCGATTTCGCCCAGGCAAAATAAAAAGGCACAACGACATCGCGACGACTTAAAATTGCTGCCAGTCTTTCGAATACGCTTCCACTCGAAACGTTGACTCTACGAACTGACTGGAGTGATTCATAAAACTACTTTGCGAAACATTGTCCAATTGACGACCGGATGCAATGGAGTACTGGCAGATGGCTGGAAAAACTTTTGACAAACACAACCTATCGAAGAGTGGGACAGCCGCGCAAAAACGTTGCCGCCCTTTCAGGTGCGCCCAAACGCCTACCTACGGACGAGAAGGTACAACGACAACGGCAGCAGCCGAGCGCCAATGCAATATCTATACATAATAATGGATACAATGGGCGAGGGTAAGCGCCGCCAAAAAGATATATGAGCACGGCTGTTGCTTTGGCAAACGGGAAGCTCCATTTCACTTTGTCGGAGTGATCGCTCCGCGCGCCAACAGCATTCGTATCGGCAATTGAGGTATCTTTTGGAGTTGGTTGTACACGTGACAAAGCGACCACCCATCGACAATGGCAAAAGTAAGGCGGTTGCCTCCTTTCGGGTCACTGGATACGAGTGAACTTTTGTTTCGCTAAGCAGCGAATGGCGGTGATTAACCGATAAAGCCGTGGTCGATGTCCAGCAGCTTTTCTCGTCGTTATGCGTGTGTATGTATGTGACCCGAGTAGCAACTGGCCGGCAACTGTTGTTTTTGTCTTGGTCGCTTTGGCCTACGCGCTTGTTTTCAATCCTTCTTCGTTGGATAAGCATTAGGCATCGGAATTGTACTTCCGTTTTTTAGGCCACTTCGTCTCCCACTGCCTTGTTTGTTCAGCAACGCGAGTCCACCTTTGGCTATCTTCAGTGAAAATTACCGTCTGCCATAGCGGTCGTCCGTCGCCTTATCTCAATTGTCACGTACGACAGCAGCAGCATTGCTGTTCCAATATATTCGTCGGGACGATCCCGTTGCTCCTGTTGACGATGTTCAAACAGCTTTTCGTTCTTTGGTGCTTCGGCGCCGTTTGGGTGACCGCCATACCTAAGCAAAATTTTTACCCGTACGGCTCTACCTACGGTGACAAACAACTGGAGCCGTGGGACGACCAAAGCAGCGAGGAGGTGCACTTTCACTTCCCTATTTGCTTCTACGACAAATGCTACCACAGCGCTTACGTCAACTCCAACGGTATGCTATCGTTCAACACTGAACTGCCCGATTACGTTGACCAAGATCTGATCGAATTCAATTATCCACTTATTGCTATTTTTTATGCCGACATTGACACATTTCCCGAAGGACAAAATGGACGAATTCTATACAGGTTAGCGTCATTTGTCAAAGGCAATTCTTTCCGAGCACATCTCCCTTTGAACAGGACTACGGACAGTCGAGATTTGTTAGATAAAAGTTCTCATATCGTTCAATCAAAGTTTCACGTCGACTCAAGCGACTACGAAGCCAGAATGCTGTTCATCGTTACATGGGATAGCGTTGGTCGTTACAAAGGCCGAGATGACAAGGTAAGAAGCACCGCGCGCGCGCGTGCACCTGGGTCGCGCTAGCTCTAAAGCGAACAGAGATTGATGTCACTTGTACTCAAAGCATCCGCGTCGCTCGGACCGTTCGACCTTAACGAATACCCTATTTTGACTGCTTCGCATTGCGATAATCATCTTGTTTTATCGCCCACCGTTTGAACGTAAAAAAATGTTGCTTCGAAAGAAAGTGAAGGAATGTCACTCGAACGTTATCGGCTTTGTTAACATTTGCTTTTTGTCCAGAGGAATTCTTTCCAATTGGTGATCAGCACCAACGGTACGAGCAGCTACGCGGAACTTTTGTACGCCGACGGTGGAATGCAATGGATTCGATCGGACCTAAAGTTTCCGCACGTTCAAAATCCGCATACCGCTCAGGCAGGTTTTGTATCGCCCAACAACGCGCCCTATCTGCTCCCTCAGTCCAACGCACCGACAATGGCGCTCATTGCCGAGTGAGCAGCAGTAGCGATAGGACCGTTTGAACTGAAATGTCTTCCCTTTTTTTTCAACAGATATAGCAATGTCGATCTGCCGGGAATGTTTCTTTATCGTATAACGGGAAAAATCGTCGACCCAAAGATGGCTGACGAAGAAGACTACGAAGATGAAAACGACGAATACGAGGAAGAGTACATGACGGAATCGGAAGAACTCAACGTAGCGACCAATAGTGATCAAGAAGATGAAACTGACAATGAAAACGAAGAGCCGGACATGAGTAAGTTAGCTTGGAGTAAGACTAGCATGCTTTGCATAGAAGCCTCCTATTCACTTGGGAACTTAGCTTAGCAGCTAAGTTCCCAAGTAAATAGGAGGCTTCTATGCCAAACAGCTTAATCGAAGCGGGAACTCTCAATATTCTATTAATACCTCTTACACTTTGTTACTATGGTATCCTGGGAGGAGGATACTCTTAGATGCAACAGTTGCATTGATGGTCGATTTTCGTAAAGACTCAAACGTCATGTTTCATTAAAAAAGCTGAAAGATTAAATTGCCACTGTACAGTAGTAAAATGATGGAACTTACAGGTTTACACCTTCTAAAGCGTTGTGGAATTGTCAGCTTACAATGTCAGCAGGTAGATATGCTTTGATTCTAAAGCTATCATGCCTAGTCATGCGACTGTAGCTGTCCCTTCGCGAAAGATTTTTTTTTCATGAGTTAAACCGAGGTTAGATTCGAACTCCTTTAAGACAAGTCTGATCCAAAAAGTTAAACGCTTTAAACAGTGCTCTTAGCCGTTAAAGGAAACTAGTAACGGATAAGTAATTAAAGTTACTTTTAAGGCCTCCTCACTCCGTCAAGATGCCCCGACGAACCTACGGCGTGCGCTCCGGAGTGCGCCGTCAGAACTAATAGCAACGGTTGCCCGGAATGCGTCTGTGACAAAGGTAAGCAGCCAAATCAGCCGCGCGCGCGCGCGAGAAACGTTTAAATTTCTTATCTTGCGAAGCAGAAAGCAAAGAAGAAAACATGCTGCCTACCGTTCCTTGGTGTCCCGACGATCCTTACAGAGGTGTGTGTCCAGACGGTTGTCATCTGGTTTCCAGGCACAACTGCCAACGATGCGACTGCTCCCGATGTAAAGCAGGTTTAAGCGTGTTATTCTCCCAATCATCTTTCGCGGTCGTAGTATCGGCGGGCGCTTATGATCGACCTTCGGAGCCGCCTGGTCGGGAAATTTACCACAGAAGTTCCACAGAATACTGCAGACATTGTAGCCCTGCAGCCACTTGCGAAAGCTATCAGGAAGGCTCCTGTTGCAAATGCAAGTATGGATATATAGGAGACGGTATCGAATGCGCCAAGGAAGGTAATAAGCGCTTTTTCTTGTAAACAATACGGATAACGGCGCTGCTGCATTCAACAGAAGAGGCACAAAGGCTTAGCGGAAAGCTGACAGGTCGTCTTAATGGCATCGAAATTGTGGACTCAGAGTTGCATACATACGCCGTACTCGCTGATGGTCGAACGTACACGGCTTTCTCCCGCATACCTCAAGAGATTGGACCATCAATGCTACTATTAAGTACTCTTGGATCAGTAATGGGCTGGCTTTTCGGCAAACCAACGGATGCCCCAGTTCAAAACGGGCTTATGCTGACAGGTAAGTTTACACCGTATTAATAATTGCCAATTTTGTAAATATTATTTGTTTTCCTGAAGGAGCTCGCCTGAACCGATCCGTAACGGTGCACGTTGCCGACCAGCATACAGTAACAATTCAACAGCAATTCCTTGGCAGGGATGAGCACCAGTATATCAGATGCGATACTTTCGTTTCCGGCAGTTTGCCTGAAGTCGATCCGCAAGCCACTGTCGATTTTGGGGAACATTTCGAAGAGTTCGTCAGGTTCGAAAGAGGTGCTCAGCCTTAGTACAGCCCACAGTTCACTTCCAAAAAGACGTAGCCATTAATCTTCTCTTAGGTGTTGTCAAGTCGTACAGCAACTTGGTCGCGAGGGTTGGCCAAATGCAATATCCAGTCATTGTGGATCAAACGATTCGATTCCAACCTTGTCCATATCTACCATACCGTCAAAGCGAGAAGCTGCTTCTCAAGGTAGAACGAAGTTATTCGGTTTACGATCTAGGCGAGCAGATCGTACGTTACGCATCGGGAAATAGCATCGAAATTCCAGGCGGTACGACGAGCAATTGTTTCAAGTGTCCCATAATCACTTTACTCCCTCTTTTAGCAGTGGCGCAGCAGAACCCATGCAGAGAAGGCATCCACGATTGCGTCGGGGCACATATGATGTGCATAGCCGAAGGATCCCGCTATAGATGTGCTTGTCAAGAAGGCTACCAAATGCAGGCAACAAACGAAGTTGACAGACGTATGTTTTGCACCGGTACGCCTCTTGCTCTTCAAATGAGCATAAAATTAGCTGATAATCATATTTTTTCAGACGTCGACGAATGCAGCCAAAATTTGCACAGATGCGACGGCAATGCCGATTGTCATAACGTCGAAGGTTCTTACTTATGTCAATGCAGAAGTGGCTTTGAAGGAGACGGATACCGATGCACAAGTAAGACGGAAAGCAGCTCTGAAAGTCTCTTCTTCACCACGCACACACGGCAGATGTTTAGGCATGCACATAGCTGTGGCATGAGAATTACTATTTTTACACGTTTGCCCAAAAATTCGAAGACCTATTTCAGATTCCTTACGACCAGCAAAGTCTCATTGGTAAATTAGATTAATGCACCCTAACATCAGCATAAATCATAAAACAGGGACATCTCTACGTACACGCATTCTTTTAACTTGCACGGGAAAATTTTTTCATAACTTACCTAATTTGCATCCAGCCAAAAATTTAGTCGTTATTTCTAATCGTGAACAGTTCTCCGTCTACCTGCAGAGCCAAACCTATGCGGTAACTTAGCCTGTAGCAGCGATGCGTACTGTTTACCGGAGCCAGGAAGCGGTATGCCGGAATGCGTATGCCGAGAAGGCTTTTATGGGGACGGTTTGGTCTGTCATCGAAACGAATACGGACCGGTTGCCCAATCGCGAGGCGACCTTGGCATTCCGGGTAATTGACGCACACTTTATTTGCATTGTTGCAGGACAACAAAATGTTTCCACTTGCGATTACGTACGTTGCGGTGCCAATGGCTACTGCGGCGTGGATCATACGGGTCAAGCTCGTTGTTTCTGTGCCAACGGCTACGAAGGCGATGGGTACACTTGTACACCAGTTCAACAGCCGCAAGAAAGCGACCGGAGACTTGGTAGTCGCTCGACGCTTCTTAGCCTCAACGCTTACTGAATTTTTTTGCCATTCCGCTTGCGAACATTTTCTCGCCTACGTTTGCCTTACTGTTGCCTCTTATTAGGTACGATATGCCGATCCCACGAAGAGTGTAGCCAATATGGTCACTGCGTTTACAACGAAGCAATACGGCATTACCAATGTCAATGTCGCCCTCCTTACTCAGGCGATGGAGTTCACTGTTTCCTTGAAGCTGGTAGAGAACGTTCATTCTTTTTACTCTTCTTCGATAACGTGAACTACCATAGAAACATGTGAATATAACAGAAATTGTCACTCGGATGCAGACTGCGTCTACGAACAACATGAAGAAGGTGGCGGCTATCGATGTCGTTGTCGGCCGGGATTCACCGGAAATGGCTATGACTGCAGACCACTGGATCGTATAAGTAGGCCTTAATATTAAAGGCAAAACATTTGCTTTCGATGGCATAATGAATTTGCAGTAGAGGAGATTCAATGCAACGTACTGAACACTTGCAATCAGCGTGCCGAGTGCATCCTCAACCCTCACACAAATAAGCATGAATGCCGATGCATGGCGGGATACACAGGCGATGGATATGAGTGCCAGCCTATCCAAACGGAACCGCAAAAACAACGTCAGTGTGCATTTCTTATTTGGTTCCATCTCTACTGCACGTCCAAAGTGTTTTGCAGTATATTCGTGCCAAAGCGGGGACGATTGTCACATGAATGCCCATTGCATAGTGGACGAAAGGTCTGAACAGTACATCTGCGAATGTCTTCCGGGATTCAAAGGGGACGGCAGATCCTATTGCGAACCAGCTGGTAAGTAGGCATAAAAGAACGACTTTTCTCTTCTATTGACAAAAATAGACGAATGCAACCCTGGTGCTGATCACAATGGATGCGGTTTGCATGCTGCTTGCTCTTACAGTGACGCAACGCAAGCTTATACTTGCCAATGCATGCAGGGTTATACTGGTGATGGCAAGACATGTACCGAAGAGCAAGGTGAGCAATAGAAATTGACGTTGAAACAACTACTGATTTGTTCTAGTAAAAGACTGCTCCGTCGATCGCAGCCTTTGTCATCAAAATGCTGATTGCACCTACAATCATCACATTCCTGGCTATGTATGCAAATGTCGTCAGGGATACTACGGCGATGGATACTATTCATGCCAACTGCAGAGAGGTAGGACGGTTATTTCAATAAAACATTTTCATTCAATTAGGTACCTAATTCCGTCGAATTCCAGAAACGACACTTGATTATACTTTCTTCGCTTGAAACTGCCGCTAAAGCGAAAAACCGTTGCCAAAAACCCAGTGTTCATTTGCATGTGCAGCAGCCTCGCGAGATTGCTCTCTTCCTTACTTCAATAGTACAAACTTTCGGGTCATCAATGTTGAACTTTTTTCACTTAAGCTTCCAGCGGACTTTCAAGCTTAATTTACTACGCGCCCTTATGATAGCCATAGGTTGACCTGACACGGTTCAATTGAAGTTTTAAGTTCTGTTAACCTATTCTGCTATCACTGTATCGAGCAAAATTAATTTAAACTTTTGAACACTTACCTAATTGTAACTACATTGCAGTGACAGCATGCGATCGGCAAAACGTCTGTGATCCAAATGCGCAGTGCGTACCAAGTCAAGATGGCAACAGCTTTAGCTGCATCTGCAATGCCGACTTTGAGGGCGACGGATACACGTGCAGACAAGTGACAGGTAAGTGATAATATTTGGTCGGAACGAACTCGCTTTTCTTCTTTCCGCAGATTGCGTTAAAACACCAAGTTTATGCGACCAAAATGCCGTCTGCGTTTCGGAAAACATGAGATACGTATGTCGTTGCAAACAGGGCTACCATGGAAGCGGTTTCACTTGCAGACGTTAGCATCAACTATCTTATCGCACTGTTTTGTTATTTAAAAATTCCATCATTATTTATAGCCGACTCCAGAATAAGAGGAAGAACTCTTATCTTTTCGCACGGTATGTCGCTGGTACAAAGAGGATTTCAACCGGAAGACTACGGCAAACAATTGGTCGTTGTTCCCTATCAGGTGGCTGTTGGTCTTGATTTTGATTGCAATGAGGATAAGCTCTACTGGAGCGACGTTAGCGGTCATTGTTTGCGTTCATCCAACTTGGACGGATCCGAAGTGAATATGCTTTTTGATACAGGTTGGCTGTTGTAAACAAAATATTTTGATTCTAACTTTCTTCCTTGATAAAGATATCAGTTCACCCGAAGGAGTTTGCGTAGACTCGATAAACCGCAATCTATACTACGCTGACTCTGTTCGCGACGAGATTACCATCGTATCATTGAACACGATGCATCGTATACCTATCATCAAGGAAGGCTTAATCAATCCAAGAGCATTGGCGCTTGATACTGTTGACAGGTACAAACAATTGGTCAATTGCGCAATGCACACATCTCTTCGCTGTTCCATTGCAGAAAGTTGTACTACTCAGATTGGAATCGAGATAAACCTGTAATTGGCCGACTGAATTTGGATGGAACCGGAAGAGAAAACTACGTCACTTCAGAGATCGCGTTGCCTAACGGCCTTGTCGTTCTGACACGACGTCGAGAAATATGCTGGGCAGACGCGGGAACCCAACGTCTTGAGTGCATAGGCACAAACCATTTGGGCAGACACATAATCTACGCACCCGTTGGGTATCCATTCGGACTAACCGTTCACAATGAAGAGACCTTCTATTGGACCGACTGGGAAGAGTAAGTGGACAGTCAATTTTAGCTGAGGGCAACAATCGACGTTTCTCCTTGTCATTTTTAGCAAACGTATTCACTCTGTCTCTATATACGGTGGAGATCACCAAAGCATGATGCCAGCAGCTGGTGGCAGCGGTAAACTTTACGGTATAATCGCAATACCTGGCGAATGCATGACAGGTGGGTCGCTAAAGATGATGTCTTTTGAAAACGACAACTCATCAAATCTAGTATTTAAGGTGAAACTGCATGCATGCACAACAATGGTGGTTGTAAGTACGTTTGCGTACCGGACAGCCACAGCGGCCGTCGTTGTCTGTGCCCGGAGGACGTTTCGGAAGCGGAGTGCAATCAAGTGTGATACGTTAATTCTTCGGTTTCTGACCATTATAACTTTATACTTTATCGCATTGTTGTTCCTTTCCTGTCGCTGCCATACTCTTTCTAACCGCATTCTTTTCCGAGATAGATCAAAAATCGAACAGATCGTGATTATCCTTTGGCCATCCCAACTTGCAGGTACGCTCTTTGGCGACAAGCGAGCGCGAACTTTTCGCACGATTCTTGACGCTGTTCAACGTAGAACGGCTGCCATCCCGCCTTTGCGTGAAAATACAACCAGCCAAACATGCGGCGAATATTTTCTGCTTCTTCGCCGGTCCACAAATTAATGACCATTAGGATTTGCCTAGCGAACTTAAACACAGAGATAGCGCGATTACTGATTCTGATTCTCCCTTTAACCTTAAAAAGCTTGGAGGTGAGCAGTTCGCCAAGCAAATCCCATTCGCTTCCTTGGAGATCAACGAATATTTTGTCAATGATAATATTGTCTGGTAAAAGACTTAGCACCATATCCCTTAATAAGAAAAAAAACTTAAAGTCTAAGAGAACTGTAAACAACTTACGGACTATAATTAATAAGAGATATATTGAAAAAGTGCAAATTGACCATTGTATCTTTGTGTTCAGGGCAGGAGGGATCAAAAACGTATACTGTACAATGATCATCCCTTAACAGGGAATAGGCTTTTGCGCATTCGCCAAATTTTGCAGATCTGAAATTAGAGGAAAACTTATCATAACCCTCAACCATTCGTTGTGGACCAGCCAGGATTAGTTTTTCAGTCGTTACTCAACGAAAGAAAGCAACTCACCCAAAATATAACACAGCGCATTTGTCGTCATAGTTTTGAAAAGTGCATGTCGTCCAGGATTCGCAACCATAGCAAGCTTCGTTTGTTACGGGAAAGACTTTAGTCCGGCAGTTTCGTTTTGGACCATTAAGAAAGTAGTACAGTCGCAAAAGTTCTTCTTCAACAGACCCTAAAGGCGCTTAGCTTGAATAACGAAGCGCCGCTATTCAAACTAACCCAAACCAGCTACTGGTGCTCTAACCAACGTTTGTACAACGCCGCTAACATTTAGCAAACCGATAGTGTACTTGCATGCGTCCGATGGTTTGCTACAATCGCCGCTCTGCTTTGCCACGTAGACAGCCATAGAATTGTCGAAAAACATGCTAGTCAAAGCTTCGTACCAGTTTCTTACCAGATGGCTACTGTGTTCATCCAATCGTATAATTAAAATCAGAATGCGTACTTTGCGCAATGCTCCACGTTCGACTAATTGGCGTAGCAGGTGCAGCTGCGAGTCTACTTTCAATATGTCTACCACTTGGCGTCTAGACAGTCTGACCAGAATTTGATCCAGCGTTTCGTGTTTCAAATTGGAAACCGCCTTACGATTAACTAGCTTGACTTTGCTTGCATCTCGCAAGTACGAATATCTACTACCAGAATATATAGGAGTCTCTGCAGCAGGATTCTGCTGCAGTAGGGCGTGTTCAAAAGCAAGATCGTCTTGGAAACTGAAACTGTCGCTGTTACACAAGGCTTGACCGTTGCTCCTGCCCGCTAGTTCGTGAACTTATTTTTGTTTACCAATATGCTACGGTATACGCGTATAAGTAATAGATTCTTACCTAGCCAAAGAAAGCATGAAAAAATTTGTCTTGTTCAAATCAATACCATATGCCGAATCGGTGCATAGCGAGACTTGCTTCGATCCCGCGCCAACGCGCGATACGTTTTTACAAACAAACTGTGGGTAGGCAAGATATTCATTGAACCTGAAAATGATTTACCACCATAAGATTACGATTTGTATTCAAGCGCAGCAATGTACAGTACGAAATGAACTTGACTACCAACTGTACGCAACACAAATTCTATATGCAGGAAGTTCAATGAACAATAATGGCCTTAGGCGAACACTGAAACGACTCGTAACATTTGCGTTACACTGTATAAGGATATTGCTTTTTTAGGGAGACAATCGACGAACTAACCTAGCAAATTCGTGCTCCAACGTTTTGCAAGGGGGTGGTTTCGACAATCCCCATTGGGACGGAGGCACCGTCGACTCTCGCACTTTTCGCAACCAATGAACAAGCAAAGCGAGAAGCACTGCGCTTGGCAACGAAGCGTTTACTAAGCGAAACAACGAAACGCGCATAGCGGATTCAAACTTTCTACAAAAGCCGGCTATTTTAATTACCGTACAAAGATGTGCAGGTTGCAATTTGACAAAGGCGATAATAAACGACAAATAGTAGCAGCACATTCTGATTTTTGAGCTGATCGACTCGATGCAACTCTAGCCAAATTTACCAAGATGAGTTTTGGCCGAGAACAACCGAGGCGCAACCCGTGTTCGTACCTGAGTATATAACTCGCTGGCTACATAACGACGCATTTTCTTCAGGCCTACAGGATCGGCTAACAAATGGCGGACGATATTTCAACGTCGAAATTCTGCTATTTCGACTTCAGCTCTTTGCAATAGGCTATGGAGGACCAAAATGGCGAGGTCGCCCATTCCGTGCGCAATCGAGTCAACAACACTCCTGTTGACGATTGCGCTGAAACGAAGGACGATAGCGACAGCCAGCCCGAATTGTTGGAACAGGAAGGTGCCAAGTCGTTGCTGGAATTTCTGTGGTCCGAACTGAGTCGCGGATACGCGCTAGCAAACGACGAAGCGAGATACATTGAAAAACGACGAAAAGTATACGCGCTGCTCAGGATTCCGCGCGAGCTGGAAAGCTTTCTTTTCTGCGGTTTTCTACAATGCGCAGACGCATTTTTGTACATATTCACCTTCTTGCCGCTACGATTCGTCATGGCTCTTAGTCATTTGTTGCTACGACCTTTGCATGTATCGACGTCGGAATGCTGCGACCTTCTTAAGGTATTCATTTTGATCGTTGCCTTGTTGCTTATGAGTTTCATTGACACGTCAGCTTTGTATCATGTTGTACGCGGTCAGGCTATTGTCAAGTTGTACATATTTTTTAATATGCTCGAAGTTGCCGACAAATTGTTCAGCAGTTTTGGACAAGACATACTGGATGCGCTTGTTTGGACAGCTACCGAAGCGCCTGTTTTCCAACCTTTTGGCAGAAAGCTTTGGCGCCTGTCCATTCACTTTATAGTTGCCATATTGTACGTATGGTTGCACGCAGTGCTCATTTTGCTTCAAGCGACCACGTTAAACGTAGCTTTCAATTCGCATAACAAAGCCCTTCTAACAATTATGATGAGCAACAATTTCGTCGAATTGAAGGGAAGCGTTTTCAAAAAGTTTGCAAAAAACAATCTCTTCCAAATGGCTTGTTCGGACGTTCGAGAACGTTTTCATTACGTCATATTGTTGTTGATTATTGTAACTAGAAACATGAGCGCCGTCAACTGGCACATTGAACATTTTTACGAAATGCTGCCGGATGTATTGTTGGTATTTGCGGCAGAAATTCTAGTCGACTGGGTAAAGCATGCTTTCATTACAAAGTTCAATGAAATTCCCGCCGACGTCTACAAAGATTTTACAATCACCATTGCCTACGACGTAGCGAAGAGTCGGCAGACTAACGCGTACTCGGATCATTGCGATCAAGTTTCTCGAAGAATGGGCTTCACTCCTCTACCACTCAGGTGAGACAATTCAGTTTCTCAACTATTGGCCATAAGAGAACATTTACATAAACGCTTAGTAAATTTACATAACTCATCCTTTGCTATTCTTCGTTGGAGCACTTTTTTGTCCAATTTTAAAAAACGTACGTTTTACAGTGATATAATGTTCTATACGGTATAGGTCGGGTAACTGTTGTAACACCTGCTTATAAAGTCAGGCGATTAGCATAAATTTTAAAAAAAATGGAAGACTTTCCAACCGGAAGTATATGGTTATTTTGAAAACAGAGTCTGTTCGCGTAGCTACCGAACGTAAAAATGATTTAACTTTAAAATAGTTTGTTTAAATTTGATGTCCCGCCAAGAAAACTTACCATTTTGCCTGCAGCGTTCTCTTGTTTCGCATCGTCAATCAAAGCCTACGTCTGAACGTGCGCGTCCATTGGCCAATTGTTTTGGCCGCCTTTGTTGCTCTGCTACTTCTAAAAATGCTGATCAGTGTTGTTCTCATGGGCAAAGCGGCCATCTTTATAGAAGCATATGAGGAGATGCTTAAGCAGAGCGAGTTGTTGAAGAAACTTTGCCATAAGAAGGCGCGCAGTTTGCCCGTCTCTCCAAAACTCAGTTTGATCGAGTTTACGGACGTGATGCAACAGAATGCAGGTGCAAACTTTTCTCACTGCTTTACAGTTTCCGATCTTGTCCAAACTGGCGCCGTTTGGCCTGAAGCTCTCGGCGGTGCTGGTCACTTGACCGAATTTTCCTACCGCGAAACCGAATTCACTATAGGAGAAAGTGTGGTGCGAAAAACTCGTAGTATGACGTCACTGTCATCCGACATGAACGTTAACAACAACAACAGCAACGAGGCGGAACAAATGAACGAATTCGAGGCGCTGTTGGAGGTTGACCGTTACACTCTATGTAACAATGATCGCATTGAATCTTAAGTTAACTTGGACGTCTGAAATGACAAAAGCTTTTACCGTTACGAGTAAACGTTTTACATCCGCGTTATCCATAAACCTGCCAAGGCTGAAAACGCCTCATTCTTTTCGCTATTTAATCTTAACTTACTAGAAACGGTTCATTGATTTTCAGCTCACCCGTGAGCTTCGGCAAACATGGAGCAGCACCAAATAAGTAGGTCTCGATGAGGTCGTTTCCTATTTTTTTCTCATCATGCTGTCGTCATTTAAGCAAGAATGGGAGACATAAGGAACATACACGTTGAAGCAATGGGCTCGTCCGAGTATATCAAGCCGTTGAGACTTCATTTCGAGCAAGTAAGCTAAAGTAGCACGTCGGTTTTACTTTCCATCTCGCGAACGAAGAAAGCGGGCGCGAAAATAGCGAATTCACTGTTTAACCTCACCACCTTTGTCCTCACTCTTTGCGTCCGTTAAATTTACATCTACGTACGTCGATGTCATCCGTTCGTGCTTGAAAGCTGGAAAAGCTTCCCAGGGCGAATTCAAGTCGAATTTTCGAAATTCCTGCATTAGTTGGATGGGTTCGGAAATGACGCGTCGTAATTCATTGTCGTAACGGACTTCAGTGTAGCCAACCAAGGGAAAATCTTTGCGCATAGGGTGCCCTTCAAAGCCGTAGTCGGTCAATAGGCGACGCAAGTCTGGATGACCGAGAAAAGTAACGCCGAACATATCGTAAACTTCGCGTTCGTACCACTCGGCGCCTTGAAAAACCGAAGTGATCGAGTCGATGGGTGTCAGCTCGTCCGTGTACGTTTTTACCCGACAACGGGCGTTGTAGACCAACGAAAGAAGTGCGTAGACGATTTCAAAACGCATTGGCCTTGCGGGTACGTCAACAGCGGTCATGAAGATGAAATTTGTGAACTGACAAGCGTGATGATCTTTCAAAAATTGCATAACCGGTATCACCCCGTCCGGGTGAATCATAATCTCTAGTTCGTCTCCCGAGGCGAGCTGTAACTTTTGTACGTACTTTGGCATGCAGCGATGAACGTAACGGCCAAATTCTGACAAACGCCGTTGGACGTTCGGATCAGGCGCTCTGATCGTTGGTTTCCTCTCCGGCGCATTGCAAAAGCTCTTGTTGCACGAAGCTGTCGCCAGCCGACCGCTTCGGCCCAATAGTCTCAGGGCGGACATCGCTTTTTCCATCCGTTTGCCACAATAACTTTTCTTTATACAGTATGCCTAGTCTGCAAATCACATTTTGAATTTAGTTAGTATTAGACTAACTTATTTTGTCTTTACGCGTTTTTGTTCAGCATGGGAAGAAGCGTTTTTGGGACGCAGTTTTGACGCACAACAGTGTCTCGGCCGTACTCTACCACAAGACGCGTAAGACGTTAGTGTTGGTCAAGCAATTTCGTCCAGGTATAATAAATTATTCGGCCGTGCTTTGCCTTTAAGCGAAACGGTTAACCATTGTTGCAGCCGTGTACATAACCATGGCGCAAATGATGGGCAATCACTCTGGCGACATTGATACAATAAAGTACCCGATTTCTTTGGGTATGACGTACGAGTTGTGCGCTGGAATTATGGATCAAATAATGTCTCCCGAAGAAACTATGGTTAAGGAAATTCGCGAAGAGGTCGGATACAGTGTGCCCCTCGATCGACTGGAACGCATTACCAGCTGTCGGTAAGTACTGATTAGCGAAGGTAGGCTGTAAAATTAGGTTATAAAGTCTTTCAGCTCTGGAGTTGGCGTTACCGGCTCCTTCTCGACTTACTATTATTGCGAAATTAACGAAAGCATGAAGGTGTCTAGCGGTGGTGGCAATCCGAACGAACTGGAGTTCATCGAAACAGTTCACGTACCATTGGAAGAGTTGCGTTACTTTATGTTTGACGAGAGCCGTCCAAAGCCTCCAAGTCTCATTTTTGGCATTTTGTGGTTTCTTCAATACAAACTGCCAAAAATAACTAGCCGCAAATCACACTAACGGCATACATATGATGATGATGGTGATGACGTATATGATAGCAGCATTTACTTTCATCTCATCATGGCTATTTAATGTTGGGACGAAAGTAAAACGTGTGCAGACACTCTATTTAAAGATTTTCCCCATCTACTACTCCTTTGATGCGATAAAATTCGGCGGCAGCCATAAGAAGTTCTTCGCTTTCAACGTTCTCTCGTTGCAACATTTGCAAATAGGTAGGATTTTCGAATTTTCTATCCGACGGTTCGGTTAATTCAAAGTGTACTCGATCGTCGTGTTCGTCACTCCAAAGAAGTCGAAATCGGATGAGATGTTCCAACAAACATCTGAACAACGAGGAAAGGAAAACGTTCTTGGCGGCAATAGTACATTTTCATCTTACTCTTTTACGGAAGTGTATTGCCACACAATCAAAGACAACAGCAAGAAAAGCGCACTTAAACAGAGCAGAAGCACTGAAACTAAACAGATGCGTACGCGATAGGCAAACCCATAGTTTTACCGTAGTTGACAGCAGCTCTTTCACTGGATACAATCAAATCTGTAGTGTCTTCCAATTCATAACGCTCTAAAAACGTCACTGGAAGCTAGAAGGATACGGTAGAAAATGGACTACGCGGACAGAGCACAAAGAACAAAAACTTAACACAAAATAATGTTTCTTTTGAAAGAGGTTTGCCTGGAAAATTCAGCAACACTATCGCGACAGCTGAATCACGCAGTGGACACATACAGTGCAGAAATGCAAATAACATAAAGGATCGTTCGGACAAAACAAGAAGTTCTCTCGATAATGTGATAGTACAGGATAAAGTCTTGTGCTTCGAGCGAGAAAACGGACTGAATAATAGTGACGGAAATGGTTTAAAAGAAATAAAAATGAAATTGTTTGCTGTGAAACCTCGTTATCTGAACTTTTAGACGTTCTAGCAGCGACGCCGCCGCTCCCTAAACGGTATCATTTTCATTTTCCGTAATGCTAAGTTCGCATAATTGAAGTACACAATGTTCATTCCGGGCAAACTTTTTTACTAAGCGAAGCTACCGAGAAATCGTAATTTCCGTCTTCAGTGCGATCGTTCGCAGAGCGGAAAATCAATCGACTTGCAGGTACTATTCTTACTGTAAAGTGTGTACTTGAACATTGTTGACATTGTAGCGGGCTTATACGCCTTCGTCATTAGAATCGTCTTTAACGAAAAAACGCCTTTGACTTTTAAAAAGTTAGCAGAAAAACGTACGAAAGCAAAAGGGTACGTTTAGGCTGAAGGCGGGAACAGTAACTTCCC
The DNA here is from genome assembly GCA_037903355.1 of Trichuris trichiura. Classification (NCBI taxonomy): domain Eukaryota; kingdom Metazoa; phylum Nematoda; class Enoplea; order Trichinellida; family Trichuridae; genus Trichuris; species Trichuris trichiura. The sequence continues at coordinate 1,529,944 of JBAJFE010000011.1, forward strand.
AAAAACTTTGCCTTATAAAAATTTTTCACGGGCTGAACATTCCACACTTCAGTCACGCGCTTCCACACGCCCGTCAGAAAGAGTTTCATTCTGATGCTGAGTTTGCACAGTTAGTATTTCTCAGGCGTGAAGAGCTCTACCTGAACAAGTTATTCCGATGGCATGAAAAATTTTTCGCATAGGCCCAATAGGAACGCACGTTAAGTCAGGCGGCAGCTCGTCGCGCGTTTGGAATGCAGTCATATACGTTTCGTCATTGTTAGCCTATTTTTTTCAAACCAAGTCTAAAATTCTCATGCATTACTTTCGTACGTCTTTCTACTGATCTTCTAAAATTGAGGGTGTTCTTTCGTTAAAAAACATTGCGGTGATAAAAGCGTACAAACTCGCTACGAAGTCTCTAATATTCAAATATTAGAATACATGCACTACGGTAGTAACGGTACCTGCAAATCAATCGGCTTTCAGTTATCTGAACAGCTCTTTTTTCGGATAACGACGTGCTGCTACGCATAGTTTTTATTTCACATATGAAATATTGTTTTTTATTTATGAAAAGTTACGAAGCTTTCTGGCTATCCCTACTTTTATCTTCACACAAAACCAAAAGCTACATCTTCAATGGACCGGTTATATCCGTAAATCAGAAAAATAAAAAGCAAGAGCAAGAATCAAATGAGCAAACCTAAGTGAAGAAATACACGATTTTAAACCGGCTTTACAGTATTCTAGGAATTCAGGCTCTCTGTACAATAACAAGAAAAGAGTCTAATAAGCAAGGAACGAAACGATTTTCGTCCAAACTGCAATGATGCAATTGTACTATTACATTAACGTTAAGCTTAGAATACAGTATGAATGCATTCTGCCGAAGCGACCAAGATATTATTACCTGCAATTCGGCGCGTGAAAATTTTTTTATCGTGCAAACCTTTCGGGAAGCCTCCGTTCCCGTCTTCAGCGCGACAGTAGTGACCACTATTCATTTTAAGGCTGACTATAAAAAGGCATAATCTTTACTGCTGAAGACGGGCCAAGAGTAGACCCAAAAGCTTCGCTGTAATAAATTCAGTTTTTTAAAACCGGGTTTTGCCGTAGATAAAATCTACCCGTAATAATTTTTTGAACAAACAATTTTCTCGTCCAACCTTTGATATGACGAAGGCATCTTAATGCAGCTGACGCGTCGAAGTGACCGTCCATCTTCTGCCAGGCGACCACGGCCTGACAGTACGAGCTGTTGTATATTTTCGTAATAGCATAGTGAAAAGCTTCATCCGGGCACAGATAGCGGCTTTCGAAGGCGTCTCTTTGCATGTGAAGCGTGTTGACGTTTCCGTTTTGACAAGAAAACTTAAATGTTGCACCTAAAGAAAATCTTAAGAATACCGAAGAGCTCAATATCACTTTACTGACCGCAGAAGTGGCAGCAGTGACCCACCGGTTTGAAACTGTTAGTACAACGAGCAGTTTTATCACACTGAACGTGATTGCATATCTCATTCATCTTGTCAGAGGCACTATTCTCATTTGGGCAATCGCTTTTGAGCGTACACTCCGAATGGGTTATGGAAATTGAGGTTCCAGTGAACTGCAAAGCACTTTCCGCTGCACGCAAATACTGGCGTATAGTTTCATTGGTTTGCTCCTGAAAATACGCAAAAAGCGCACCATAGTCCCGACATTTCCAACAAATACTCTTGCGCCAAAAAATAGCTTTCCTACGGATGGACTCAACGATATGTTGACCCTGTAGGCAGCTTGCGGGGGAAAAATAGCGACGTCAAACTTCCCTGGCACCATATCGCTATGCAACAATGGCTGCGTTCCATTCGAAACGATCCATGCCGAAGGATCCCACCAAGACGTCCAAACTGGAGACCCGACAAAAGTAGCCGGAGGGCAATCACTTGCGCCAAGCCATAACGTGCTATTGCCGGTAAAAATTAGTTCCCAACTGTCATCCACTTCCTGTAAACAACTTTCTGAAAAGATTTCACAACAATATGCAAAATTAAGCAACCAAATTTGGCAAGTAAAGATTCCCAGCCATTGCAAAAGCATATCCATCTTTTACAGGTACGCACAGAAATGTATCATTGCGACGGTTGATTAGACGCTGCGAAGTACGAAATTCGAACACAACGCCGAAACCAAAAGGGATCAAAACAAGTAAAAGCGGCAGCATAGTTGCTTGGATAGCTTCAACTGTAACAGCACAGTTTATTTATGTTGCCAAAACTGGCTAAAGTCAATATCATGGTGTCAAATTGCAATTCGGGTTTACGATGACGGAGGAAAAGCGCGTTCAGCTGACAATGGCCAATTGGGAACCAAATACGCCTGCGGTGAATTCATCGCAGCCATATTGGCCATTCCCTCCAATGGAACAACATCGGGAATTGTTCTGTGCCGAGAAAAAACTTGTTCGCATTGAAGACAGCTCCATGTGCCTAAAACAAAGTTGTATGAAAAAGCACTGGCGCTTTTCAAGCAGGCCAACCTACCTTCCGGCGGTGCAAGCAGTTTCGGCATCAAACAGTACATGTGAAAACCGCGGTCACAGTCATCGCAGAACAACAGCTGCTCCTGAAAAGTGATTGAAGCTACATCGTGTAAGTCAAAAAATAATCAGCGTACTATGCAGAAGAGAGTAAAGGAAATACTTTTTAAAAATATGCAAAAGGAAAGGTAGCTTACGTCGTTCTCTGAGGTACCGCAGACGGCGCATGATTTACATTCGATACATTGCCAACCGTACTTTTTCGTTGATATAACCATATTTGTAGTAAATTGAAGACACGATGGATGCCCAGAGCGGCCGCAGTCACTACATGATATCAACTGTTCTGGTTTATTGGTTTTTTTGTTTTCATTCACATCGCCCAGACATAGATCGCATATAGAGCTTACTTCAACCGGACCGCCGGTAGTGTTTTGGTCCGACCTGAACGAAGTAGATGGTCCAGGTCGTCTTGCGCTCGTATACGGTACATCATGCTGACTGAGCGCAATACCGGCTCCGGCTGAGGCTACCTTTGTTGTAGTTGAACCTGGTAAAACCGATGGGTCAACTGAAACGGACAACTCGCCGCGGACTGCCTCAGAGTGATGATGCCTCATGTGATAGTGCAGACCGGGTTTGGTCTTGTAACGCATACCGCAATCTGAATGGAAAATGGGCTCAGTATATGCGCCCACAATAACGGTATCCATAAAACCGTGCAAACAACAATAGCATTCCTCGAACGTGCAGTGGACGTGTAACAAGCAAGAGACAGGCAATGCTCAGCAATGGTAAACTGATCAACAAACGTTATTTACGAGAACAGGAGAACGGCCGTTCCGACGCATTGTCATTGCTGGTGGATGGCTTTTTTGCAGTTTTTGTTGCCGACTTCTTCTTTCGTTTTCGCTTCGTCAACTCCTCGTAGTCGTCCGTATCCGAAGGATCTTCGTAATCCTCACCGGTTACGTCGCCGTAATCGTCGTACCAAAACTGTTCCTAACGAAAGCAAAAAAGCAATAGCAGTTGATACAACCTTTCCTGCTAAGGCAAACCCTGAATTCACGATCCAACAACGTTGAAGTTTCGCCAACTACCGGACGATTTGGGTCGTTACAGTCGCGCGATGGCTCGCCTTCTTGGTTGGCACGAGAATCTCCGGCGATTTCTGCGCTTTTTACGCTGTTCGCCGAAGCTGCAGGAGGTACAGGATTCTTTTTCTTACGCCAACGGCGAGAAGGGTACGTGTAAACGACATCTGGATCGCTGCTCAATCGTCGTTCGCGTCTTGAGCGCCACAAATTGCACGGTACCTGCGCTATGCCCGTTTGGGCATCCAAAAAGGGCAATCTTTGCTGTCGATCCAGCGTAATCAAATGGTTGTACTGAGAGCAACTTTCCACCAATTCGGCATAGTTGAATTCCGCACCCGCCATAGAACAAAAAGAAAAATACCAAATTACAGTAGGCACGTAAATCAGGTTCATACGACTTTGCATATACGACATTGTCCAAAAAGAGTGTTTCCCATTTACGCTTCACTCGTATTTAGGGTATACGTATTCCGCAAAACAACAAAAATTATAAAGTTTACTTTGCTTAAGAACATATAAATCTTTCAGTAAATGTAAGCGAATAGTTAAAAAGCTAAACGCAGCGCATTCATTCTGTCTGAAGGCAAAATTTAGGCTGCTGCCTTTTGCAGACGTTTTCCGTCTCTTCGTCTATCTGTCTTCTATTAAAAGTACAGTAATCTTGCAGCGGTCAGGTTCGTCTTAGTTGTACAGCAATACAAACAAAACCGATTATGCCTTCATACGTCCCATCGTCATATTGTGGCTTTGGCGGTCATTGTATTTTGCCCTTACCCAAGTCTAAACCTAAACACAAGGCTTATATTCTGGCTTAAGCTTATGCTTAGGATGGCCGCAATGCTAACCAATAAAAGCAGAATAGGCTAGCCACGTGCTTAACAGAAAGAAAGCGCGCATTTTTTAAAGATTACGCGCGGAAAATGAATAATCCGCGCATTTTGTTTTACCGTATGCTTAAGGGTGGGACAAACCTGATTATTGTCAGGTTACTGTATTTTTAATAGAGGGAGAATGGAGGAAGAAAGTCGATATTTTTTGATTACGAGGCAGCAGAGCGTACCTTTGTCAATACGATTAACTTTTACGTGTTGACAGCCGCAAAACATTTATTAGTGAAAATGGACTTTTACTTCTGCGTTTCAGTTTACGCTTTGAAAAAGCAAGCGAAATTATAGAGTGCTCAAATGCGCTGTTAATATTCTTAATTATTATTTTTTAAGCCGCAACAATGTCATGGGCCACATTTAATGTGTGCATAACAAATCACGCCCGGGAAAAACAGACAATTTACGTGCGACCGGCAATTATAACGGGAGAAGAGCCGGAGTAGACAACTTTAGAGATTCTTATCACTTTTTAAAATTTTTGCTTACTCGCCTAAGACAAAAGAAATTCCTAAAGCCAAAGAAGGGACGCTGCGGCAGCACAAAGGCGAATGACAATATTTTTTGGACAACAAAAAAGGCGGCATTGAAATAAATGCGACATACTTGAACAGCAAGGCACCCAAGTTTTAAAAAACAACCGCAGCGGTTTGACTAGACAATAGGCTAGATTAGAGTTGTAGCATTGAGCCAACTAAACGGTGTCTTGGCAAAACGCCAAGTTTCAACTGTTTTGTACGTAGGAAACAGACCCGACACGCTGGTACGCATATTGATACCTTTGCTGTAGCCATCCCAATGGTTGCCGGCTACGGCTATTCGGTCTCCGCGCCGCAGTTCGATTTCATCACTTTTTCTTGGAACATGATCCATTACGGCAAGCCAAGTATGCTCCCTTTGTCCTCCGTAATAGTATATATCATCAAGAGAACGAAAGTTGTAGCCCGCGTCACCATATAGGTGCTGCATTTTTTCGTAAGCCAACCTGCAAACCTACAAATAAACCGTTTAAAAACCTATCAGCACATGTATTCGATGCTTACCTGAGAAGAAAAAGTGCAAACCAAAAAATTGGACAAACTCAAGAAGTGAATGTCCGTAACAATACCTTGCAAGGATGTGTCGCTGTATCGCCATTTCAAATCGGCTGTACGAGCTACATCGGAACTGCCAATAAAGGTATAATTCGGATAGCTTGTCCGAGCCTCAGAAAACACTGACGGATCGTCCGTTGCTATGTATACCTTTCTTTTCTGACCAGGGCTCAGAAAGCTTGAATTTTTGTAAATTTCAATATCATACCATTTCTCCACTTCTACCATGTACTCGTCCAACCCGTGAAATCTGGCTTCGGTGCCTACTTTGTCCGTACGACGAACATGAATCCTTGAAAAGAAAATTAGTTACAACAGGATAAAAGAAAATACGCTCTCCATTGGTTACCCAACAATTGGGTAACTGAAATTATAAAGCGCGGCCATCTGTTCCAACTTGTCAGACATTTCGCTGTTGTAACGCATTAAGTAGGAGACGAGTTCGCCAGTCCACCACGCAGGCGGATAGGAATGCAATCTTAACAACCTGAAACGTTTAGATGACAATAAAAGTGAAAAGCAAACTACTTATCGACTGGTTACATTTCGCTTATTTCTTCGGGAAAGTTCTGGGGAAGATAAGGATAAAGAAATGGGCTAACACTTTCCACGTAAGGTAAGGATACGACAATTGCATTTTCCGACGCGCGGTCTATAAAACCCATTAAGTCATCAGCGTAACATGACAAAGACGTGAAACTAATATTTCTCACCAAATCTCAACGTTTCCTCGTCGTAGTTGTAGCGACACGAATTGCTGACGGGTTGAAAAACGCTTGTCCAACCATGGCTACTGTACGACCACGAGTTGTCATTCAAAACCATTGTTCTATTCGTGTAATAGGCAACTTGAAGGCAATAGGTGACGTGATGAACTTGGCATGCAAAGCCGCAAGGCTTGTCCAGTGAGCAAATCAATCTTCGCGCTTTTTCACAGCTTAGCGGATGTTGCAAATCGTATAGCTGATTTTGCACTACTTTAGATAATTGATGCAATTTTCTTGCATTCCACTGATTCCTGCTGCCGCTTAACCGGAGACTCAAAGCCACCAATGATCTTAAATAACATACCTGCGAATCAAACAACTTACCATACGAACTTACTTGTGTTGTTCGTTGAAACGTGACAGAAATTCTGAGATAGTCGTTGATGCTTCCAAGGAAAGTTTTCCAAACGCACCATTTACCATATATCCTAATTCTACGATGTCACGATGCAACTGCCTGTATGTGGTAATGTAATCAAGAGTGGCATCGGTGAAAGTTTGCTCGTTCGGTAGGTTAGGTGCGGTCGTACCGCCTCCGTCCACCGTCTCCTTCGCGCGAAAATAACCGGCGTTGTAAACTCTTCTTAAAAAACACGCGGCAACCTAATTTCGAACGAATAAACCAAAATAGGACTTACTCTATTTGCTTGACCTGATCCTGCAATTGATGCGCCTTTTGACTAAAGTATTCCAACTGCTTTTGCGTCTCGAGCAAGCGAGCTAATATCATCCAGGAGTTATTTCGTTCTCTCAACCGCGCTGGGTCAGCAGGGAATGACAATTTTGATACCAGAACAACGGCAACAAAAAAGCACAAAACGCACAACGAAACGACGAATATTGTCAGTTTTGTCAACCGGAGCATTCTCACATATCGACAACCACCGGAGACCAACCAACGTAACAGAGGCACCCTCAAGGGGCAGACTTCTTTCTAAGCATTGGATGAATTTAGCTTGAAGCGTACGGAAGGCAATTGCTTCGAGCTAGACCTAAGGAACAGCGACATGTAAACAAGATGGTAGCAACAGCACAGCACGTTTAGTCCCGCAGGTATACCCAAGCAGAGCTTACGGCTAACACTGAAGAATACGGTGTCATAATATCGCTCACAGCATGAAAGTGCTCGCTGTCTCTTCACCTAGCTTGACACTATCAGCATAAGCAAACAGGTTACCCAGCGCCGAAATTGACAAGCAGTGAACACAAACGCTTAATTATTATTACCGATGGTGCGCAAGCTAAGTGTCAACATAGAGCATCCGCCAACATGAAAAGTAAAGCATGCAGAAGTTTAAACCAGAAACGTGCCCACGTGGCTGCTGGAATGAGCCGCAAGACGGCGCACATTGCAGACGCGTTTAAAAAGCAGGAACGCCAGCAAAATACTCAAAGTCAAATGGATTTTATGAATTTTAAATTTAACACGACGACGACGACTCATTTTGTCAGTGAAAATGGGCTGCAATTTTCACCCGCAAAAGCCAACTATCGAACGACTACGAGGTAACTAGGCGCATCGAACAAGATCCATATTGGGCGAAATCTTGCATTGAACCAGAAGAAGCTGAAAACAGCATCCGTAAATATTCAAATAAGAATCACAGAACAATATGATGCTCAAGATCGTTGTGCTACTGCAAAACTTTTTCCAACGACCATTGCCTTTGCTGGCATTTTTTAAGTACTAAAAAAACTGCAACAATTTCCTTCGCCAATAACGCTTTATTTATTTGACAAAGCGAACAATTACTAGCTTGAATAAAAGTCAAATTATGTTTCACTGCATCCCATAATTTTTAACAATAACTTTAATACAACCATTTCTTTTTGCTACGCTGAAACAGTTCTTCCAGTTTAGTTGTCAGAATAAAAAAAAGATGGTCTTTCATTTATTCTCAAGGGTGCAATTTCAGCCGGAAAACTGCCACAATTAAAGAAACTGTAGCGTAAAGAAAAGCAAGTTAATGCCCAACCACTAAATCAAGTCAACTTCTAGCCAGACGTATACGGATGAGGCGGCACATAAATTTACGTGCCGTTTTTTACAGCCACGCGGCGAACATACAGTAACCAATGGAAGTAAACAAATGCGAGCAGGTACATTATGACGTCAACGGCAATTTACCTGCCTATCTTTGCTTACTTCCGCAGGTTACTTTTTACTTGCGGGGATTGGGAAACGAGACCCCTTTTTCCCATCAAAATTCCAAGAAAACAAAACTTTATGCCAACCGTATGATTATCAGTGATTTCATTTCTTCCCGTCTTATCTACGGTGAAACCCCCTTTTTTTATTTTCTAAACGGGCTAGCTTTTTGAGTGCCGTTTTGAATAAGTTCCTCAGCACAGACGTTAGAAGCGGCACAAGCTGCGGCCCGAAAGTTAGGTTATTTATTAACGAAAGAACGGTGCCCTCAGTGGATAAAACGTTTAAAATTTTCAAGGCGTCATCTATGACAGTAAAAATTTATACAGAGCAGAGTTCGCAATGATGCAGAAAAATTAAAAGATAAGCAGGAGCGCTAAGCTAACTACAGTAAATAAAGAATTGCAGGTTTTGTTAAGTCAGCTTACTGTAAAAACCAACCCGTCACTGTTCGGAAGCAAGAAATGGCTGTCTCCGGGGTAACGTACAAAATGGGCGACTGATTTTGCGAAGTAATAGACTTTTTAGACTTTATATTGCTCGCAAAATAGTTTCCACGCAAAGAAACTGCTTGCCGTTGCGGAACTTAGCAACGTAAAATTGAAAACTGACGACTTGACGATGGTCAAGAGTACTCATGAAAATCTTTTAAGCAACGTAAGTTATTTGCGAGCATCCCGGCGTCATTTTTAAAATTTTTAGCAAGTTTACTTCGTCTCGAGCAAAGGGCAACATTTGTGCTCCCCAAACGCAATCGCTCTCTACTTGAGCAATGCAATGACTGCGCTGAAAGACCAATTTCATGTCGTCGAAGTAGTTGAGTGGTTAAACATTGCCGACACCGAATTCCTTCCTCACGTTTTGACTTGGGTTCTGCCGTCTCTTTCGGTCATGGAATTCAACAAATCGGTAGGTAAAACAATTTTGTCCAATTCCATTCAGCGTTGACATATTTTCTTGAAGAAAATTGAAGACGCTAAGCAGCAGCTCGCTGCTCAACTTCGCTGGTTGAATAGCTTAATGTACAGTCGAACTTTCTTAGTTGGTGAGCGTCTGAGCGTTGCGGACGTAGTTCTGGCTTGCAACCTTTTGCCTGCATTCCAGCACGTAAGCACTCTTTATTCTCCACTCATTGCTTGAACATAAGCCTCTTCAAAAGGCACTGGACCATTGTGATCTGGTGTAACGAGAGGAGGTAAAAAAAGTGCGATTTCTTTGCCTGAGCGGCCTGTCGCAACACATTTGAAATTTCACCGAATTCTATAATGCTTCTTACAGGTTTTGGATGAAAAACAAAGAACCCAGTACATTAACGTGACACGTTGGTTCCTAACTGTAGTCAACCAGCCTTTCTTCAAAAAAGTATACGGCCCATGGGAACTCTGCGTGAAGCCTGCCGAATTTGAACGCAGCAAATACCAAGAATTTGAGTCAGCCACCTCTGGAAAAGGTAAAGTCTCTTGTTGTCGCTACGTCACCCGCCTAAGTTGTTTGTACAGCTAAAAAGAATAAAAAACCAAAGGAACCTGCTGCCAAGCCTGCGCCGGAACCAAAGAAACCGCCCGAAGATGACGAGGACGAAGACGTTCCCGCTGAACCGAAGCAAAAAGATCCATTTGCCGCTTTTCCAAAGGGGTAAAATAAGATAGGTCGAAGAAAATGCCAATAGGGCGAATTAACACATTTTTTCCTGCGCAGAAAATTTGATATGGAGGCCTTCAAGCGAGTGTACAGCAACGAGGATACTATCACAAAGGCGCTTCCCTACTTCTGGGAGCATTTCGATCCTGAAAACTACAGTATATGGTATTGCGAGTACAAATATTCAAACGAGCTGGCAAAGGTGTTCATGAGCTGCAATTTAATCACCGGTACTGCAAATGTCGTCCACCTCCTCTCTCGAACGTACGCTTTTTGCTTGTAGGCATGTTTCAGCGTTTGGACAGAATGCGTAAAAACGCTTTTGCTTCCGTTTGCGTTTTTGGTACGGACAATAACGCTTCCATATCGGGCATTTGGATATGGCGTGGTCACGAACTCGCCTTTAAGGTAAATTCTACAGGATTTCTAGTCGCCGAATGATTAACAAACTTCAACATAGTTGTCGGAGGATTGGCAGATCGACTACGAAAGCTACACATGGAGCAAGCTTGATCCCGCGGCAGAGAAGACGAAAAAGTTGGTCGAAGAGTACTTTGCATGGGAAGGCAGTTTCGACGGTAAAACTTTCAATCAAGGCAAAATTTTTAAGTAAGCTAGAAATGATCAGGAAATTGGTTTTGATTTAGTAAACATTGCCGAGCTCATTTTAAGCAAAAATGAACCTGAGCTTAGGTGCTCCAATTAGCTTGAATGATAGCGCAGTTAGCGTTGACCAGCTGCGATACATTTGATGAATAATTAACACATATGCGCGCCTGCTGTTCTCCGGCACATCTGTCCATTCCGTATATATAAATGCGTAATCTGTTATACTCATGGCGATGGGTGAGAGCGGCAGTGACTTCGGAATTCCCCAAGGCGTGTTTGGTCAGAGTGCAAAGAATGATAAGAAGACAAGTGAAGAAAGTGATAAGACAATGGATATGTTGACGAGAGATGATTACCAATGGGCCTTTGATCCTCACGCCTATTTAAACGCCTTTTACTCAAGGTATACTATACGCTTGTAGTTGGTTGTAGAAAAAGGAAGTAAAGAAAACTACTTTACATTACAGTCCAATGGAAGATTCGGCAATGACCATGGTTCTTTCACTACTGCCAATCGTTGCTGCGCGCCTTCCTCGCTGTCGACGTTTGTTGGACATTGGCTCCGGTCCGACGGTCCATGTTCCAATAGTATTTCGTAGAAAGGTGGACGAAATATACCTGTCCGACTATTTACCTCAAAACCGCGAATTGTTGCGCAAATGGTTACGAAATGATGAATCATTCGACTGGAGCGTTATAGTACGTTTTTTGCTGTGTCAAGAAGCGGATCACAATTGCGCAGTTGATCAAGCTGAAACGCAAGCGAAGCTAAAAGTGCAATCCGTTCTTGCCTGCGACATTCTCTCCGCAAACGTCATTGAACCTTCCGACGTTGGCAACGATTTTGACATTGTCACTTCGTTCTTTTGCATTGAATACGCGGTACGTACGCATGCTGAATACTGTCGAGCACTTTCAAACGTCACTGGTTTGGTCAAGATGGGCGGATATTTGGTACTTGCCGGAGTACTGTCCGAAACGTGGTATCAATTCGGCGGACGTCGCTTTAGCTGTTATCGACTTGACGAAAACGAACTCTTTTCGCTACTTAATCAATGCGGAATGGACACCCGCGAACAGCAGCTAATATATTACAACCATTGCGACGTTTTCCTGCTGGTCGGTAAAAGAATTCTTTAGTATTACTCCAAATTACCTTTGCATAATATTACAACTGCAATCAGTGCTGCCTGCCCATCGCTGATAACTTATCTTTCAAAAGTCATATTCTATACTTGCCTATTCGTCTGCTCGTGTAAGTCATTAAACAGTAGTTAAAGAACGTACTGAAATGTAATGCACATCGAATTTTTGGTGACTTGAATGCTTACTGATATTTACAGAACTACAAACGCGTCATCGGGAGGCAATTCTTGTTTTTACGCCATTATGTCTAGGCAACGAAAAGGTCAATTTTTTCCATATCTTTTGCCCCGAGTCGTAGTTTGGCAGTATTTTTATAAAAACGTAGTATCTCTAAGGAACTTGCTTATTTTCTGCTTAACGAGTACTAGAATGGAAAGGACCGTTTTACCACCTCGCTTTGACAACAAGACCGAACAAAACAAGTGAAAATTGCTCAATCCTACATTCGTCAAACTGTAAATAATTGTGCTCAGGTTCGACGAACTTCTCGAATTGCTACAGTATGCTCTGAGTAAACTGGAGATAACAAAGTTCGAACACGAGGAAGATAGCATTTCCTTTCCCGTCACTAACTAACCTATGCACTCTGAGTAAACGGACTGTATGAACGAAATAAAGCGATAGCTAAGCAATAAGCTCAACGCCAGGATGCTATACCACGAAATTTTCGAAATTCCAACATCTTTCGACTTAGGGTTGTGCTCAGCAACAGTTCTGGAAAAAATGCTTCCGTTAACCTGACTAGAACGCCTACAAGTTATCTAACACTCCATTGGTAGTTGCTAATTCTACCCGCACTGAAGAAAACAAACTTACGTTGAATGAAAGCATATGGCACTTTTTCATAGGCCAGTTATGAAATACTGCCTTAGTAAACGAGAATGCGACTGTTCGTATCAACGGATCAAGGAGCGGTTTTGCGAACTATAAAAATTTACCTTCGCATACATACACGATTAGTTTTGGAAGCTACGAACGAGACGTGAAAAAAATGCAACGTGAAGCATAACACGCGACGCGATTGGTAATGTCGGATGTGCGAAACATGCAATACCGTCGATTGTTGTCAACAGTCCAAAAAGTTTGCCGCCATAAGCAGTTCCAAAGCGTACTCTGGCTCAACCACAAATTCAGGTATGTCGGAGGTACAGTTGCTAAAGCGGTAGTTGTATTGGAGATAGTGACAGATCTTCTGTAAAACATGGGACGGAATTTCGCGGAACCGCACTATGTTCGTCTCATTTTCGGCAAACTGGCCCGGTCCCGACAGCATAGCCCGAATCGTACCCGCGACCATAGCTACCTCGCGACGAATGACGAATTCGTGATTGTCCGACGAAACAAGCTTAACGTACGGAGCGTCAGGACCCAAGCAAACTACCGGACCTTCATCGAACGCAAATTCTAAGTGCTGCAAAATAACACCGCTGAGAGGTTAGAAAGACTTTGCAAAAGCATTTCATACCGAATCAGCGCGAACGGAACTTCCTGTATCTTCCCCTTCCATCTTTTCCGCCATCTGACCCGTTACAGTAATCCCTTAAGCATGCTCACGTTACTGCATATTCATTTCCCGATTATTTACGCGTCGTCGTGATTGCCACGAAACATTTTAATATTCAAACCTCGAGCAGCTTCCACATATTAATGCGCATTGTCATAGCAATATACCAGGCTGAAAGTTGTTCTTTGAAGACGGAAACAGTAGTGTTCCGAAAGCTCTGGTTTTTGCATTCGCTTTATTGTTTTTTTTACCGCGCAAACGACTATGCGCAGCGTCAATGGTTGCAATTTGCAGTTTACATATAAAAATATGAGTAGCGCCCAATTATCTTAAGTTTTAGTTTAGGCTTAGGTAGCCTCCAGAAAAACTGCGGACGAATTACTCGTTAAATTGTTCGTCCGCGAAGAAGTGCGCTAGCAACTGTTACTAATCATGTAGAATCGTGTCTACATTGCAATGACATTAACGACGTGAGCAGGGTCAAGGAGTATAAAGAAAATTAACTGCGCAGCTTAGCCTAGGAAAGTGGTCACCCAATCGGAGGCGGACTAAAGATGACGACGCGGGAACCTGCATTTTTCGCTGATTCCGCATAACTACAGTATGCCTAGTGGGCGGGCCCATTTAATGTTTTGGCTTTTCAGAAAAGTGAATAAAATTGTACTTAGAACACACAACGATGTAGCAGTTTCCAAATTTTAGCAGGGAGCGTATGAGTTCTATTACAACGACAAGGGAAAGCAGGCTACAGTAAACTATGTGCAAGTTTCTTTTCAAACTTGATTACACCTATGTTTTACATACATAAACTAGAAGCATAACTTTTAATACGAGAATTATAAATGCAGTTTTTGAGTCACAGAAGCATTAAGGTTTGAACATGTTAAACTTTATTAGAGCATTTTATTCACCCTCTTCTTCCTCTCCTTCACCACCCTCTTCTTCTTCTTCCTCTTCCTCCTCTTCTCCCTCTTTCTTCTTGGCTTCTGGCTTCGCAGCCTCTTTCTTGGATTCTTCTTTCTTAGATTCCTCCTTCTTCTCTTCCGGTTTTGCTGCCGCTGCTGCTCCTGCTGCTGCAGCAGCAGCTTCGGCCATCTCTACCTGTGTATCATATTCAATAGCAATCGGTATGCGCCGCTGATTTTTAGGTGGACCGTCGGCACCTTTCCAAACTTCCGAAGGTTTATTGTACGTCTTCCCCTCGGGAACAATGGCTACAAGGATGGTCAAGCGATCCTTGGTGACACCAAAATTCGGATCCGGCAATTTCTTGAATTTCACCTTCAAATAAGTACCACGGGTCGCTTTGATGATCCCGTATGCCGGTTTGGCGGACAGCTGCTTCGGTCTTGTACTTTTAACTTTAAATGCCACTGAGCTGTTCGTCAAATTTGTTATGCGAACCTTTTCCAGTTTGTCCTCTTTCATAGAAGGTTTGATCTTAAAATTTGTCGTATCCAACTTGACCTGCTCAAGCAGATAGTTCTCATCCATTGGTGCAGCCATGACCCGAAATGCGACTGTTCACTAGCCCCAACACGAAGGGATTTGAAAGTGATTAATAAGTAACTGGATGACATGCTGACTGCCAATTGTTTTAAAGCTTTTATATTTTAAAGTTGCGTAACACTTAACGAAAACAGAAATACGGCGTTTTTCAACTATCCTTTAGCATATAGCGCGAAATTGACGTGATAATAACTGAACGGCAGATCATGGGCATCCCGAATGCTTTGTTTTTCAAACGCTTTGATAAACCGTTACGTCCCTTTAAACGAGTCAACAGTGACTTCATCTATGAGATTATATTAAAAATAATTACAATAACATGTACTGAACATTACCAGATAAATATACGATTTCATATTTTCGTTGAACTTTTTTCCCACCTTAACAAGTGAGAGACAACAAGGGAGAACCAATTAGGCGCACAAAAAAGGGGAGAATAAAAATGATCTAATCGATAAATAAAGTTAACTAGTCTTCTTTCGGCTATTTCTCAATTTCTTAGTTACTAACGTTTACAAGTGACCTAAAAATGAAATTTGCTATTCATTAACTAAGTAAACAAACATCGGTAAGTCTCATGCTCCAATTTGACAGGAAAATATAACGAGATGAGAACTTTTTAAGTTAACTAGAAAAAGGAGCAGCGAACTTTCAAAAACGGCATACTTGACCCTACGAAGTCATTTTCACTACATGTTAAGACGTATATTCGCAACACATTACCATACTTCAATATTATTTAGTCTCATGACGAACGACGCGCAAAAAACAGTTGTTTACATTAACAGTACATAAAGGACACTGACTTCGCGTGGTTCGACGACAGACTCGTACCGATACAATGGATGAAACAAATTCTCCGCTTCTTCAATGCACTTGCACACGAAATCAAAAAAAAGCATTACTACTCTGCTGCCTGCTTCGTGTTTCCTTATCGAAGCAATTTATTTAAATATGAGCTTTACAGTAAAAGACATTTTGTCAAGATTAACCGACATTCACATTCTCACAGTTTACGAGAACAGATCATAACCCCTTTTGGAGTATTAAGCAACTTTTAAACGTTGCCATCACAATTTATCACTTTACATGCGCATACATGAAGGAACAATTTTATCTATACTACAAAGTGACAGATGTCTCTTTGCGTCAATGACAATTTTCGCAGTCTTTAAAATGGGAAGTCAGAGTCAATTACTCGACCACAAGTCACTCTGCTATCATGCTTTTAATGATACGATATTATTCCCGCTGAATAGACATGCGCGCATTTAGGTTATTGATACGCACGTTCCGAAAGGGGCAACATGCCAATAATCGCAGTTTAAAGATATCGAGCAAAGTTATTAGGTCAAAATCCAATATCGAAGGAAAGATAAAAAAAAGCCTGACGACAAAGGATCCTACGCATTGTTGAATTGGAAGTAAAATCTATCGTAGAAAGGGCAACAAGAGTTCTGAACACAGAAAAGGGAATACAATTCAGCTACATTCCAAACAACGAATTATAGATGCAAATGATAATGTAATGCATTACTATTAACGAACATCAGTACTGTACCTTTTTTGATCGATTCAAGGAAGTCAAAAAAAGGAATTCTTTGTATTACAACGAACATACACGTGCTAGTCATTACAGATTTGCATACATACGTTGCATCTGCATTACAAAGAACTTTCAATCTTTTTTCACGCTAATGCGCTCGTCACGAGTGTCTGTCTTTTCAACGAGCTGTAAAAGAAGTAGTAAAGGTAGGTAGCAGAATGCCATATTCTAATTCAGTGGACTGTAATTTCGACAAATTCCTAATTTTATGCAATTTAAGCGGAAAACGGCCACATCGTCCTTTCTACTCATTAACGCCAAGTTTATGAATCGCATTTGCCCTCCGAAATTGAAGTAGGGAGTCAATGTTGAAATTGTAACACAACGTCGCCGACTGCGTAACCTATTTCCCAATGGAAGAGAACTTTAGTCCGAAAAGTTTCTTTCACTCACTTCCATTCACACCAAATGCGCAAGTTGCATTGAACTCAACTTGTTAAACCGACGACTTTCAAATGGCATTCGAAAAGATCGCTTCTTGAAACGAAAACTATTGCAAGAGGAAAGATGAATTCCGCTTAAGTGCGGAGAAGACAGATGACGTCAACTATGTTATCGTGAACTTTCTATTCCGATTAACAGTTGAGAAATGTCAGACTTCTCCACGCCTTCCTATGTCGAAGCGTTGCGTTCGAAGCGCTTTATCTGACAACGTATCAACTACAGCTATAAATCAGAGGGAAACATTGCTGAGTAACCAAAGCTCTTTGGACCACGATGAAGGAACGATTCCTAAGAATTTCTAATTGCCCAGAATTTCCAATTCATATATCCATTGCTGTCGGGACTCTACAAAACTATGTTGAGCGTAAGTCGCTCTGGGAAACACAAAGAATTGACGAACTTGTTCTTGAAAATCTCAAAGATTGGCAATCTTGCTTTACTCAGAGAAAAAACATTTTTAGATTTTCAAGAATGAACAACTACGCGCA
The DNA here is from genome assembly GCA_037903355.1 of Trichuris trichiura. NCBI lineage: Eukaryota > Metazoa > Nematoda > Enoplea > Trichinellida > Trichuridae > Trichuris > Trichuris trichiura. The sequence continues at coordinate 1,547,385 of JBAJFE010000011.1, forward strand.
TCCTTGTATGGAAAAGCGTGACAGCAACTCATCGGTAAAACGAGGATGGCCATCTAGAACCTGACGATTCTACTACATCCAACTGACAGAAAAATTAGAAATTCTGAAGCATAATGGAAACAACGGAAATTGTGAGTTAAAAAAATTAAAATCACAGTCGCTTAGCAAAGGGTTGACCAAGAATGACATAATCAGCCGCTGTCCGTAATCGCTACGTGGTCACGACCGCCAGAACTAAGGCAACATCTCTATGCACAATTACCAGTTTATGAAACGGCAGTTTGCAATGAAAGGTCAACGATTACCAAAACCCAACAAGGTCAAGGACCGACGCGCCACCGTTCTTCTTCTTCTTCTTCTACCGCGACCTTTAATTGCCGCTAACTCTACCAGTTACATTAAAGGTAAATTTCGCATCAACTGCGCTTGCGTTTCATTAGAACGCCTCACCGGAGAATGAAGGCGCATGAAACGTTGCAACGTTTAACGTTCATATCCGCTTCGCTTAGCGTTCTAGCAATGGCCTGTTGCCTATTCGCTGCACCGGCGATCATATGGGAAATACAAAGCATATGGGACGATTTGGACAAGCAAATTGGCCAACAAAAAGTACGTACGCTTTATTGAAAAAAAAACACAACTTAACCTCGCTCGTTCAAGGCAATATCCGGTGAAATTTGGAGTGAAGTTTTACACTTGAGAAGCGTAAGAGCAAAGCGGTACGCCTACGAGTCGTCGGCAAGCGTTGAGGTGAAGAAAAATGGCAAACAATTTGCCCAAGACGGCGGCAATAGACAGCGCGGCCACAAACCCGGCGTGATGCCAATGCCACCCGGCCTTCGACCTCCAGGTTTTAACGCGCCAAAAGAAGGAACAAAAGAGGAATTTAACTTGGAACAATCCGCTTCGGAAACTGACGAGGAGCGTCCGCAGAAAAAGAAGCCATGCGAGTGCAGAATGGAACAGGCGAAAAAATGCCCGGCGGGTCCTCCTGGACAACCCGGTCGACACGGTTTACCCGGAGCCAATGGACCCAACGGAATACCTGGCAAACCAGGTGAACGTGGCGAAGATGCCCAGCTGTTGGTTCCCATTGCATCTGACTGTATTATCTGTCGCTCCTGCTTAAACGGTGCACCCGGGCAGCCGGGTCCACCAGGTATGATTACTGAAGAAAGTTAACAATTAAGGGGGAAATTGATTTGCAGGACCACAAGGATTACGTGGACCACCTGGTCGAGCAGGCGTCCCGGGAAGCGACGGTGCAGCGGGAAGTCCCGGTGAAATGGGTCTTCCAGGACCACAGGGTGAAATTGGCAAGCCAGGGATGAAAGGTAGAAATGGAACCAACGCAGAACGAGTTATTGGCGTCAAAGGATTGCGCGGAAATCCTGGACCTATGGGTATTCAAGGTCTCAAAGGTGCGCCAGGAAAGAACGGCTCGCAAGGACTGGTGGGCGCTGTAGGATTGCCCGGCGACGTTGGACCAGCAGGCGAAGCTGCCCCGCCTGGTCCCGCCGGGCCAATGGGTCCCATAGGTGGGCCAGGTCCCGACGCCACCTATTGTCCCTGTCCGGCAAGAAACCCTCATCGCCTACAAGACACTTCAATGCGCATTGGCACCACGCGGCTGTCGTCACGTCAGAATGAAGAACACATTTTTGCCCCAACTGGCAAAAGCCTTAAAAAGAAGTCCTAACAGCACCCAGTAAGCGCAATGTTGTATACTGTAACGCAAATCTGACGTAGACGGAAAACCCTTACGATGACGCCCCCCTATGGAATAAACCAAAACTCTTCGCAGGCCGAAAATGTCGTCAACTTTTTTGAAACGCGGACAGTCGTCATTTTGCGCAAGTTGACAATCTTGAAAAATGAAATAAAAACCATTTCTCTTTCTTCCACGCTGTAATTTCTTTTAGACAAGTTCGGACGCAGCGAAAGTGAAAAACAAAGCTTACTCATTGGCTAAAATAAACATGATCACCGATTGTTGCGGAGAGAAGTGAAATTTACCCCTAACCGTATTATTAAAGGAGTGTCAAAGTCAACATTTTGGAAAGCTTAACTTTACTTCGTACTTGAAGCACCGATACCGTAGCGCTATACTATTATGCAAAAATAGTTTATTACGATTTTGAGTTGGCGGAGACATAGGCTTCGCAGGACAGGCCCAACTCAACACTATTGAATTGACACTACCAATTAATGAGTTCAAGAAAAACTCCAACAAAATAACGTCAACATGGAGAACTACTCTTCAGCACACAGCGGTAATGTAAAACAAAAAAGTTTGTTCGATATACCTAAAATAGAAATGCGTGAACTGGGCAGTAGCAAAAACTTAGTATAGTTTCACTGTCATTATAGGTAATACCTTCAAGAACTCTGGCAAGGAATAGCGTTTCAATCTAAGTGCCCAAAAAAGAGCTCGACGACAACAAGCTGGCATAACGAAAAATAAGAGAATATAGAGGCTATTGGTTTGCGGAACTTTTTTCCCATTCCTTGCAATAACTTGAGAGGAAAAATGGCAGACAGCTCATTAACATGCACCCACGTTAACTGAATTAAAATGCACAATAGGCAAATGCTAAAAATTGGCGAACAACTCGGCTTGCAGAATATCTTGACAGCAAAGGGATCATAAAATTGACCAAACAACCTGACAATCACATCAGTTATGCATGCTGCTTCGCCCAGCTTCAATTCGTCTTTTGATAAGCAACTAAGGAGAAGGTGAGCGAAACCAACGATCTACCGTAGAAAGCATTCGAAGTATTCCTATAGTAGACCCTTTTTTTATTCAACGTCACAGCGGACCATGTTGCCCAGTTTACAAACGCGTAGAATAGAGAGCTATTTTAACAGAAGCGTCAATGCCCCATTTCTTAAGGGCAATTCCGGCTGCGACTTCAGATCGGTAACAAAAGTAATGTACATCCCGCCTACGCCACCGTTCACCATTGCTTCTGAAAAAAATGATCATTCAAACCTGATCGTAAGAGTACACTTAAACTACCGGCCAATCTGTGCCTACGTGACAGCTGCATTCCGCCTAAAAGCTAAGCATTCAAGCAGGCTGCGAAACAGTGATGGAATGCCAACTTTTTCCCGCTCCGAAATAAACAATGCAAACACAGTGTCAAAATTATCGCATTTTCCCTTCAAGCATTATTATCAATCGGCGCAAAGGAATTCGTTTTTCTCCCCGGCAAAACGCGCACCTCTCAAGTGACGATGCAAAATGCCAAAACAACTTCGTTGCTAACTCAGCTTGCCGAAACGTTTGCTTCGTCCCCTCCAACGCCTCCTTCGGATACACTTTTCCACAATATGGTCGAAATATTTGCAAGCTGACACATTTCGAAGTTGAAGAACGCTCGCCTACCTTCGTTTCAGCGCAATGGAAAGAAGGCGAAACGACGCGTCAAATGGCCCGTTTAAAAATAAAACAAAAGAAAACTTTGCAAACATCTTTCTCGTCGACCTTTCGCCAGCTACACTTCATTATTCATCGTCGCGTTATGCCGTCCATAAAAAAAAATGGCCAATGAAAATTTATCTTCGCAACAAACTAACCAACTTCACTTGCCGAAAACGTAATCTTATCACCGCAATGGCAAGTTTGCATTTTACAAGTCTGTTAAAGATAAAAGAAAAAGGTTTGCGTTCAGCCTTTATCTGCAAAGGAAAATCAGAGCACGTTTACGGCTGAATTTGCGGGAAGTACTACGCTGCTTCAATGCAGCTTGAAACCATAAAGGTTGCCGAGAAGAGCAGACAGTAAAAAGGCTGATTAGCCCATCGTGCTAACGCAGCGCATTTGCTTTTTAGACAATTTTGCACCAATGACCAGAGAAAGCATAGGGAAAGCGTATTGCTGCCAAACGAGACTGACGCTACCGAGGAGGCGGCTCCACAACAACTTGTCTGAAGCGCCTTCCTTCGTAGGCCGTCAGATTCTCCGACGAACCGGCAATGGCTGCTGTACCATCGTCCGTCGATATGAACAGACGTAGTCGAGAACCTATAGACAAACAGCTGCCATTGCATCATGCCGAATACTGTTTCTCTTTCCTCAACTATATTATTCCATTAAGAATTATATCTGCCTAGCTTAGCTAACAGCTAAGTTGAAAATCGACATTTCGTTCAAGTCAACAAATCAACTGCCATCGATAAGACTTACTAACCTGAATCAATTTCCTTATGGTCATCGTCCGCTGTCGTACGATAGTCTTTCAATAGTTCGGTAATCAATTCAGCGGCGTCCACGCGGCTGCTGTCGAACTCGGGAACGGTGTTTACATCCGGCTTGACCACCTTCAATAATAAATAGCTTTTGAAAATGATCAATACTTAAAGACGATGCAACTCATCAATATGCATATTGATATTTTTACCTTCTTAACAGCAGACCCTTTACAAGAAGGAAATATTGTTGCTAAGCTGTCGCCGGGACGGTGAATGTGGCTAGAGCTGGCGCTGCTTTGACGAGAATGGGATGCGCTAGCAGGATAGTCGGACATTTGCGACTGTTGACTTGCTTGCGACGAATTTCTACAATGGCTGGTCGTATCATCGGCCATTGAGCGGCGCAAATCGGATCGGCTTGAGGCAATAAAATCTGGGCCCACATTTGCGCCCATAGTTTCGCTAGGCACTTGAACCGGCATTCTACTGAGACTTTCAAAACCGGAAGACGCAGACGTAACGGACGCGCTATCGCTGCCCATAACTGCTCCTCTCTCTTGACTCCCATGAGAAACCACCGTCCGCTCAGGCGACGTGGTAGCGGTCGGTTGCCATTGTTGGGGTCTGTAACTTATAAGGAAAGTGAAATCAATGCGAAAACAATCTCAATTCTTACACTTTGAAGCACGGATCGGAGCTGAGCAGAACCATGCTTACATTGACGCGAATCAGCGAATTGTCCTGTCGTTGTTGACCCGCATTGTAGCCTTCGAGCAGGTACGTGCGCGTCAAGCCATCAATACCCGAACCGGCAAATTCCGACAGATTGACATCAACGTAGCCGAGCTTCTGAAACGACCTGCCACCTTTCACTTCCTTGAAAAAGAAAGGCGAATTAAATTTGCATATGCTAATTTCAAAAGCTCACCTTCCTTACGGATATTCGGCAGATGCATGGCTCCAATACACCCGTGTTAACGCAGGAAGATATGCGACATACGAAACGCGACACCTTTCCCCAGTAGATATGATGATTCACCACGTCGGCCCTAAGATGCAACGTTCCGAATAAGTACAACAGAGTAGCAATTTGGCCAGGCAAAGAACTCCGCGTAAAAGTATCACGTGAGAACGAGGTTTGCTCTTTCTTTTTACAAAAAAACTGCTGCTTTCTAGTTTTGCCACAAAGTTGTCAACTTACGCGAAACTCAACTTCAAGAGGCGATAGGGAAAAAAATTTCTGTTGAAAGAAGCGGTCGGTCGTTCATGTTCGCCAAAGGCTTTAGAGCGCGACTAAAAGGATCAAAAATTGCTCACCCAAAAGACGCGCCGCTGACGCATTGAAAATCGCGGGAAACTTTTCAAAGGATCATTTACACATTTTGCCGTTCAATAAGCTGTCGGACGAAATAAACATTAATCGGCTCGGCAAGTCGTGTTGACAAAAGAAAAGCACGGCCGTACAAACAACTAATAAAAGTGCAGCTGCAATTCTTGACGTCGAATGCGCGCACGGTCACTCCTCGTTAATGACCGTATTTTGCAAAAGTTAACTACGCGAAAAACTGGAAAAGCGTAGTCGTAAATTTAACGAACGGAGACAATTTCCAATTGCCAATGGACAACATGGAGCCCATTCCGGCAAAGGAAAACATCTAACTTATTATGCAAATTTATTTTCGGCGACAGTAACAGTTTAAGGACATACGCTCGACATGTCGTGAATAATAATAAATGAAAACCCGTCTGTCAAGCTATTTTTGTTCATGATTGGCCTCGTTCAAATGACCATTGGGTTTCACTAACCAAACCTATGGTAAAATGCAGAAAACTGACTAAAGTGATGAAGCTTCTACGCGAATTTATAGCATGTAGCAATTAGATAGACTTCAATCAACAGAGAAAAATGGCAAAGCGATTCTAGCTTTTGCTGCGAATATAAACCGGTGTGAGGAGGCTAGAACTAGTTAGCAACCATAAATAGAAATCAAATATAATGAATAGAAATGTGGCACGAGCGAAGAGCAACATAAGATTAGCAATGCAAACTCGTTGCTTACCTGCTGGTATGATCACAGAAATTACCACCGTCAAGGAGACGTATCTTTGAATACAAAATGGCGTTCACAAATGGTACATTGCACATGTCGGCAAGCAGCATGTCTACTTGAAATTTAAAACGCTTCTTTCGAAGTATAGTGCTCATGGTGGATAAACAATAGTCAAAGTATCCAATCAAGCCTGCCGTCCGATTGTCCGCCATGCTTCTACTGCTTCTGGATGCGGCATAGTTCGCTACCGACAATGCCGGCGCGTCAAAAGTTGGCTGCCGATCAACTCAGCCGAACAAAGATGCGACAGCGGCCGCATAAAAATTCCTCGCGGCATCAGCTACGCTTCAAGCATACTGTAGGTGTTCGCAAGTTTCGCAAACGCCGGCAACGTTGTTGAAGCAGCGTTTAAAACTGCATAAAAACCTTTGCCATCTTCTATCGCCCACTACTGCATAAACCGAAACCAGTCGAACCAAGTTAAACTTATTCCTGCAAACGTTGCAGCGGAAGCACGTAAAACTACTTGATGCTTTATTAGCCAGTTTTTGTGTGCATATAAGCGCTGAGCTATTTTTCAATAGCACATCGAAAGTTTAGGAGACAACCGTATTAGCAGTACAGCGCCAAATCTTCGCCAACATAAATCATATTTTGACGTATGGGTTGCATTGTACGCCCTAAACTGTTAGATTTTCAGGTTCTTACAGTATTTCCCCTGCCTGTGCGAGTGGTAAATTGCCAAATGGAAGGTGGCAAAAGGTTGAATAGAAAGGAACAAAGGAAGCTCAAGCAAAAACTTGGACTTGCGGGGGTCGTCAACGACACGCCGAACAATGAAGACGAATTGGCGGCCGCGGAAACGGGTATCGGTGCCGGCGTTACGCTTGGCGACCAATTCACCGTGTCCCAGCAAACAAAAACGGCGGCCCAAACGCAGTTGATGGAAAATGTGCAAGACATTAAGGTACAAAGTTCGTCCGGCGGAAATTGACCAGTACGGACTGGTGTGACGTTTAGGTTGAAAATTTCACAATTTCTGCCCAAGGTAAAGACCTGTTGGTGAATGCTTGTCTGATAATCGCTGCTGGTCGCCGCTACGGTCTAGTCGGACCAAACGGGTATACGCTCTTATTGAAATTGCCTGTTGCGAAAGCATTAAATGGTTGATTCTGTCAGAATGGGCAAGACGACGCTGCTCAAACACATTGCCAACCGTAAGTTGGATATACCAGCCAATATAGACGTCCTCTATTGCGAACAAGGTATAGTTCAAACAGCTGACAGAATTTCTATTCAGCTCATGACGTTTTATTCAGAAATTGAAGTTGATGAAAAGTCACCGGTTGAAGTGGTTTTGCGTGCTGACACTAAACGTCTGGAATTGATGGAACGTGAGAAACAACTAATGGATCGAGTCACAGATGGCGACCTTTTGGCTAACGAAGAATTGGAACAAGTATCCGACGAGCTAAGAGCAAGGGGTGCCGATGCGGCGGAACCCAAAGCTCGACGCATTCTGGCCGGTTTGGGTTTCTCCGAAGAAATGCAAATGAGACCGTCAAATCAATTTTCCGGCGGATGGAGAATGCGCATCTCGTTAGCCAGAGCTCTCTTCCTTGAGCCAACGCTGCTCATGCTCGACGAACCGACCAATCATTTGGACCTAAACGCAGTAATATGGTTGGACAACTATTTGCAAGGATGGAAAAAAACTTTGCTCGTTGTTTCTCACGACCAAAGCTTTTTGGACAGCGTCTGTACGGACGTCATTCAACTGGAGACGCAAAAGCTCTTCTACTACAAAGGAAATTACAGTAAGCAAAATTAAGAATGTAACCTGCTTATGTCAAAAGTTATTCAAATTCAAAAACCTACTCCAGCTACCGCGCTGCTCCGGCGTAGGCTTTCTAATTCCTTAAATTGATTAAGAATGAAGGGAACCTCAAAAGTAAGCAACTGAACTTGCAACAAACCTAAGGGCATCACGGAATACGGTATAAAATTGGTTTGATAATTTCAGGTCAATTCAAAAAGATGTGGACGCAAAAAAAGAAAGAACTGGAAAGAGACTACGACAAGCAGCAGAAGCGCCTACGCGAATTGAAAATAGCCGGAAAATCAAGCAAGCAAGCTGTAAGCGCATTTTGTTGCCACAGATGTTCCAGCTAACGTTCATGCAAGCGGCTTAGGTTGAAAAAATGGTCAAAAGCAAGCAGACGAAGCAAAAGCGAGGCACCAAAGCGGACGACCTATACGACGATGAAGTCAAGCCTGACCTGATTCAGCGACCGAAGGACTACTTGGTCAAGTTCGCTTTTCCTGATCCGCCACCGTTAAATCCACCCATTTTGGGCATGCATGGTAAGGGGATTATTTAGTCAACGTCATTTGGGTGACTTCTTCCTTAAGATGTCAGTTTCGGCTACAAAAATCGACAAGCACTATTCAACAAAGTAAATTTTGGCATTGACCTAAGTACAAGAAGTACGTAAACTCACTTGCGTTGAATATATAGTAGTGCTATGCGCATGATTCACCACCTTTAGTAGCGATTGTTGGACCGAACGGTGTTGGAAAGTCGACCTTCTTGAAATTGCTGCTTGGAGACTTGACACCGGTACGTCCAAGCGTCATCCCTTTACATTTCTATCGATTTTCGATTACTTTAAGACTGAAGGAGAAGTGCGCAGAAACCATAGATTGGTAAGGACGGAATACTAGCATGCATTTGGTCGAAGTATTCACTTTAAGCGCATCGGCAGATTCGACCAACACTCGTCGGAACATTTGAACGCTGACGAGACCCCTGTCGAATACTTGAGGGTAAGCAAACGGAAAATGCGACTTGTTGCGAATCCGATTTGCCATTATTTTTCAGCGTCTTTTCAATTTGGATTATCAGACGGCGCGAAAAAACCTCGGAATGGTTGGTCTGGCGTCCCACGCTCATACCATACAAATTCGCAGCTTGTCCGGCGGTCAGAAATCCCGAGTTGCCATGGCTGAACTGGCGCTCAGCGCTCCCGATGTACTTATACTGGATGAGCCGACCAACAATCTTGACATAGAGTCAATAGACGCGCTTGCCGAAGCGATCAACGAATATAAAGGAGGTGAGAATAGAAGAAATTCCTACGAACCATCGCGAACACGAGTTGTCATTAGGTGTGGTTATGGTGACGCACGACGAGCGATTAATACGGGAAACCGAATGCCAATTGTGGATTATTGAAGATGGAAACATTGCCGAAATTGACGGCGACTTTGACGACTACAGAAGAGAGCTGCTCGAGTCGTTGGGAGAAGTGACCACTTGAAAAACGCTCTTTTTGTCTGTATAAGTAAACTGCAGACCTTTTTCCTTCTTCGACAATTATCTTTTACCGAGCAATTTCTCGAACCTGCTTTGTACAACTTGCTCATCGCATAAGTATTCTCATCAACGATAGTCTGCAGCCGTGGTAGCATGCCAAAAGCAAAGCAAGAAGCCAAGAGTGGACCATCAACAGGCGACAAGAAAAGCAAAGGAGGCGGTACAGCTGTTAAGGTGAACTTCTTTGCCTAACTTCATTATCGACTAACCTAATTCGGCCTATTCGTATTCCTAGGTAAGGCATATACTGTGCTCAAAGCTGTCCAAAGCAAACGAAGCTATGGAAAAGCTGAAAGCCGGTACAAAGTTCAGCGAAGTAGCCAGCGCTTATAGCGAGGACAAAGCCCGTCAAGGGGTTAGAGAATGAAGGCACTCGTACACAGCTCTGTATGTTGCTTATTTCAGGGAGATCTCGGCTGGATGAGCAGAGGTTCCATGGTGGGTCCGTTTCAAGATGCCGCATTCGCTTTGCCCATAAGCAGCAACGACAAACCGCAGTACACGGATCCGCCGGTGAAGACCAACTTTGGCTATCATATTATAATGGTGGAGGGAAAAAAATGAGCAACAAAGTAATCGCATTAAAAGCAGCCTTTACAATTCCTTTCTCAAAGGATCACTGGTATAGTTCATGGCCCAGAATTCTGTAGGCAGCCCGTAGACGTCTCGTTCTCGACGTGCGAACGTGGAAAACGTAGAAATGCAATTGCCTATGTAAAGCGAAGCTTTCGCTAAAATGCAAAGGCTGATCTGGGCGTCATCGGGATCTCTTCGTTTGATAACGACTCCCTCAAAAAAAAGGCAACCGTAAGTTATCAGTAGCGCGGGAAAAAGTAACTTCACCCCCGGAAGATCTTTCAGCGAGTGTTTAAACTCTTCAATCATGTGATCATACTCCGAAGCGACAAAAAGTACCCTAAGCCCGGTTCGAAACATTGTTTCTCGAACTTGTCTTAATATGGTCGCTTTCGATGGCATGCAAATTTCCTTTGTCATTACGCTATGTTCAAAGTTATCGCCAAGGCATTGTCTGCTGTCGAAAATGTGCCACTTAGGGGTCAAGTCCACACACACATTTGGCTGTAAAAGGAAAAAATAACAATTCTTTTACACTGCTGCATTAGCGCTTATATTACCCAGTCGAGATTGTTACGTAGGTGAATGCCGAGGAAAGGGCGATCCATTAATTCTTGCCTAATGAAATCGCTACACTGCTGTCTTATTTCTATTGACCACCTCAAGTAGCGTTGCAGGCTTTCGTGCTCTTTACTGACGGGAAAATGCGCGGGAGCACCTTTAAATGCCAGCACGGGGAAGACGTCCGGAGGGTAACTGAAATTCATTAGACTTAGTTAAGAAATGCTAATGGATTGTAGTCATACATATCTCTCCAAGCAAGTTGCGAGTGTATGTCGAGTATATCGGTTGACAAGCCTTGCAAATTGAAAAATTCGCTGCCGACAAAATTGATGCCAAATTCATTCCAAAAAGAGGTGGAAGGTTCGCCCTCCTTCATTTTGCATTCCTTTTCGACGTCATTCGGCATACCGTAGCAGAAACCTTAAATTGTTTAACCACAGATGTTAGCCCGCCTGTTGGTAATGAGGGCAAACCAATTCGAAGTTTTGGAGGCCAAATTTTTGGCGCGATATATTTCATGAAATCGCTCATCAGTATGACGCGATGGTACTTCAACAGAGGATCGACTAAGAAAAACCGATCGAAAGGAGTTTTGCTCTACAATGAAAAAGATAATAGGTTTTGCATGAAGATTTATCACCGCCGAAAATCACAGGTAAACGAGTTTGAAAATCTACCCAGTGAGGCAATGCGAGCGTACGATTGATGGCTTTGGCAAATGCCAATGATCCAAGAAAATGTTCCGCCTGATTGCCAAAACGTCCTACAAAAGTAGACAAGCTACAACAACGCGTCCGACCAAACAGCTTAGCTATTACCCATGCACGGACAGTACAGGATGTAGCCGTTTGGATCTACATCAAAAGCTTTGCTGTCATGAACAATTACAACGAGCAACGAAATTAACAAAAACATGCCTATCATAACAAAAACCAAACTAAACCTGAAAATAAACAAAAAAATAACATGCGTGAACATTCGCTCTCAAGATATTAGGTTAATACCAGAGATAAAATATAGGCCGGGACGATAAAAATCAGTTTACTTTGCGGAAAGCGTCAAAGTATAATAAACAGTAAAATAAGGATTAGAAGTAATGCTATTAAGGCAATAATCACGTACGTTTGAATTCTGTCTGAAAAAAAGGCGTCAAGCTGACTTGAAGTTTCTACTAATAGATTACCAGTAGACAAATTCAACACTTTGTTGACCTTTTTCATCACCGTATCCATCTTGGCGTGTGTATCTTCAAGGCCTTGCTGCAAGTCGTCTAACATTCTACAACAGACCAAAGTGTATAGGTGAAGCAGTGGGTGAAATTGTACATTGCATGCTCCTCCAGTTCGCTGCTAATATTTTCGCTCATGTTCTTTAAAACACGAACATTGGTACCTATCTTCTCCAAATTTTCATCCTGCTCGGCAATAACCTTCTAACAATAGGATCATTAGCATAAAAACGCTGTTGCAAAAAAAGCGATAACCTGCTGTATATGCAAGCTGGAGTCGATAGAGGTTGACCCAGACGGTTCGTCCAGCAAACGAGAATACTTGTACACGTTAGAGTCCATGTTCTGTAAAAAAAACAGTAATAAAAAACAAGACAAGGACTGTGGTACATTAACCTGCTTACGCGGGCGGGCGGAAGGATAGTAAAGTAATGCAGAAGTCCGTTTTGTCAAGCGGCAATAAAAACCGTACCAAACGCGAACGAAAACCTATTACCCAGAGTTAACGCAATCGGAACGAAAAGATCAAAAACTTTTTCCATTTTGTACAACGCGACGAGAGCAAAGGCACTTGCTAGGCTTCGAACTGCTATGCCATCGAGCGGGAATAATTATACAGTAAAACGATAAGCAGGAACAATAGTGTATCAACAGTGACTTTGTACCTGAAAATCACAAATGCGCAAGCTGGATTTGAATTTAGTCAGCTGTGGATTAAAATTTGTTCATGGTGTTGTCACAAATTTTGACACGTCGTAGCGCCTGTTTTGAAGAGGTATTCGGGCTGCCAGTGCTGCAATTCGCATTTTTTGGACACAGGTGCAGCCCTTTCCAGGCGTCACTGTCTGTCCCAACAGTGACGTCTGCATTAAAAAATAAGAATAACGGGAGCTAATTTTTCGAAACGTGTTGTCAAAGCAATTAATCTCTCGTCGATTAGCTCTAAAATGTCGAATGATGTTTCATGCTAAAAAGAGGCAAGTACTAAACAGATTTTCTCGTAATTTGAATATATGTGCGAAATCAACTGCTTCTGCTGCTTGCGAACTAGTTTTCTGCCCATTTCGCTCTGTTTTTCGCATTATTTAGCCACCATGCGCGAGTCTTCTCAGGCTAGTGATACATACAGTCAGCAGATGCTCGAATTAACTTTTCCCTCTCGGATGTCTAACCATGCAAATGCTGCGGAATGTGCGCCACAAAGGGGCAGCGCAAATGAATTATCATTTTGTACATTGCTGTCTCTCATTTTGGAAAATTGACGCATCCGCAAAGGCAACTCTGACGATATTTTTTCTGCACTTCTTAGTTGTATTCATTTGCTTTTATATAGCCAGGAAATGCATTGGCAAAAACCCAAAAACTGTAAGAGATTTTTGCCTGTCGTTATCGGTTCGCCTAACACGCAGTCGCTTGGCTAAAAATAGCGTATGGCTCCAATTCAGGTTCTTTATCATTTTGACGCAGTAGCACGTGTTCACTTTCAGATGCGACGAACCGTTATTTGCATAGGGTGCACCGTCAAACTTGCCATAGTCAATGATTAGATCATACTGTTTTCCAATCAAAAGTAATTATCTGGAGACTGACGTTGAAAAAAAGAGCATCAGGCATCTTATCCGCTCACAGAGTCAAAGGATCCAATAGGATATACAGCCAGTCAGATGACAGTTCGCCTATTCGCTCATCTGGTCAAAAAATATGCAAGAAGTTTGCATCGCTGAACCGAAGGGCACAAAGCTCTTTTCTTCTGACAAAGAAGCGCTGAACAAAAGAATGCCTTCACAAACGCAAAGAATTCTTTCAAAACGAAACTTGAGCGTACTATTCTCAACTTTTAAATAAAGTTAGACGCTGTAAGCCACAGTTTCATCAAACGCTGGTCAGACTCATGAAAATCTACCATAATATATACATAGGAATTTTCCTGCTTTTTCTGCCCCTCTTTTCTGGTAAGTATTATTATTATTACTGCTATTGTTACATGAAAGATATTTTTGCCAATGTCCACCATTCTGCTGGCCAAAAGTTGAACTGCTTTTAAATTATCTTTAACAGAAACTGCGCCGGTCAAAAATGGATTGACGAGGTTAATGACACCGGAAATGAAACAGTGCGTCACAAAGATGGTGGAGAAGGTGCAAATTAACAAGTTCGTAGCATTCGTACATGGTAAACTCTTGAAGAAGTTTAAGAACTCACCGATAAAGCAAAAAATTGGAACACTAGTCTGTAAAAAAGGAATCCTTCATGTGTATCAAAAAACTACTGTCGATTACTTCTTTGGAAAGAAAACCATCAAAGGCAAAGTGGACGTAAGCGGTTGTGTAAAAGAGGATCCTTGCGCCAAAAAGGATGTTGAAAATAGTTCCCTGCAGTCTGAGTCTGATTAGTGAAAAATCTATTTCCATACGTGCCAACAGCTAGAAGTCAGCTAGCACGGATTTTAAACTTTTAAGTTCTAGGACATGGAATAATAAACGCGTTTTTCTTCAATGTCTTATAGCTTTTTTAGAAAAGTTCAAAAAAGGTATGGTCTTGTCATAGCCGATGAACATGTTATAAAACACTATCGTTATGATGCGCTGCGACAGTAGAGCATAGCTTAGTTGAGTGCCTGACTGTCAACCGTAGTAAACGGACACAACATTCGCACTGCGCGCAGCGTTTCATCCTTCATCATTACAGTGACAAATGCGATGCAGTAAGCATTGAAAAAACAGCATTTTAACGAGAAGACTACTCGAAAGGATGACAATTCTGTTTCTCGAACAGAAGTTTCAGAAAACCTACAGCGATATGAGGTCTTAGCCAATTAACGCAAGTTCAGATTTCAAAAAAAATGCGTAAATACTTCAGACTGACACATTCATTATCATCAATTCATAAAGCAGTATGAAACACGGCATCGAGCAATTTCATCTTACTTAAAAGGACTTGCATTACAAACAGTTGTAAAGCTATGGGTGCCAAAGTTTTTCTAAATTGTTATTTACCGTTCCTTTCTGCCATAAAAAATTATTCAGTTTGAAGTGACAAGACTGCTGCAAAAACAAAAATTTTTACAAAATAAGAATATTAGAAACACAGATCAAAATTGCTACGGATCATCGCAATTATAAAACCCAGACAGGAGGACAAAGGCTGCAAAATAAAAGGGTTCGCGCGGTATCTATATTGGCAACACCGATGGCTAAATGCAAAACATCCTGCATTCTAACTTGTAGTACGGTAATAAATTCGCAATTTTTAAACAATATCGTTTTGTTCAGTGCTAACCTACCGTTAACGCAGTAGATTTTTCGCTGCACTCGTAAACTTGACGTATAGCCACAATTTTAATTTGTCACAAAGAAAGCCGCAGCGCAGCTTGCAGGCGAAAACTTTAGCATTGCTGACCAAGACCCGCATATCAAAAGGCCACAATTAATATTTAGCAAAGCAATGCCATTCGAAAATAATTCTATCTGTTGCCAGCATATTTTTGTGGCAACCTGAAAATCTAATGAAAAGAATAATCAGGTAAACTTTTAAAAACCCGCTTGCTACTGTAGCTCGCCAATTGTTTTCACAGCAAATAAGTTACCCTGCTAGCGGGAGGGGACATTTTAAATGGCCGTAAGTCTATAAGTTAAATTCTTAAAACCATTGCATCCTTGGTTAAAGATTTCAGAAGAAATAGTAAAAGTGCCTCAAGATACCGGGTAGCGTGAAAGCGGTAACTCAGTCCAGCTAATTCTTTGAAACAGAGCTAAAAGCGCTAGTTGCGTAGCAACTGCGCTGCATTTGCTGTAAAAAGCTCAAATTTTGCACCATAGCCTTTAAGAGACACTGTAGTGATATGAACAATTATCAGGGATATCCGACGCCACAATTTTTGATCCTTTGTAAAAATCGTCGATGGTTTCAGGTTACATTTTTCATCACGGCATGCGCAGTAGTGCTTTGTAACATTAGCATTATTGACAAGTTGGCAGGTTGAAAATCAAGCGGAAAAATCCTTTGTTTACCTACTCTATCCTAATAATTTATTGACGTCAAAACATAGTCGACATTTCGTCATCTACTGGCAAACAGAAACGCACAGTTGGCGAACTAACATTTAAACACGTTGTCGTCAACTGCTGTCTTGATAATGGTCTCTAGTTTATCTCGAGAACAGTTGAAGCAAAGGTTTGCCCTTTTTTAGGTTCTGAGAAACTGGCCTTTGCAAAATGTAGTTAGCAGAGCTGCCGAGCGTTTTCAACGTAAGTACGCGCGCAAAACAGTTGCAGCAAAATATATGCTGTACAAAATGCCTCTGTAGCAGCAGTTCAAGCAATTCGCGAACACCATTTTAGTTGACCAATTGCGTTCGGGCAGGAACAGATTCTCCGGGAATGAGCACGCCAGAGAAAACACTTTTCAATCGCGAGATCTATTGCGTAATACAGTTTATTTCGCTGTGGCTACATTATTGATTCGAAAACTAATTTTTCTAATTACTGACTAATTGTAGCAGAAAAAAATTTATTCAGGACAAATGGATATACAGTAAAACTAATTAAGTTTTCGTCAGTTGACTCGAGCGTTGCTTCAACGTACCTGCCTGCTATAGAGATTACTGTATTCATATCGATTGCTTCAAGTGCCTGTAAGAATTTGTTTATTTGAAATAGTTTACTGTTTTTGTTAACCGAATCAGACGTTAAGCGTAACTTTGCTTTCTGGTTTAGCTAGAGACACCGGAAGTTCGCTTCTTTGAGAAAACAAGCTATCCAGCTGGAATAAGCGCTCGCAATGTTTTTGCAGGCAATCGTAGCAAAGTTATGGCCAAACTGCAGTCTTCGGCAGCACCGGCACCATTCAGCGACGATCCGCAAGTTATAGCCGAGAGAGAATTGATAGATTATTCCGAAAAAATCGACTATGAAACTGCGGCTAACGGAAAAGGTAAGCGCTCTAACGCCCGTGCTTTTCTGGCGTTCGCTAACATTTGCACTTTTTGTTACCGCAGCCGGTCGGCCAGTACGTGTTTATGCGGATGGAATTTACGATCTGTTCCATCACGGTCACGCCAGACAGCTTATGCAAGCAAAAACAGCTTTTCCTTGTGTTTACTTAATTGTCGGTGGTAAGTGCGTTATTTTCGTGGTCGTATCGCTTTGAAATCCGTTTGCTCAGTTTGCGGAGATCGCTCTACTCATTACCACAAGGGGAAAACGGTAAGCGACGAGACGGAGCGCTTCGAAGCGGTTCGTCATTGCCGGTATGTTGACGAAGTATACCGGGACGCGCCCTGGTTTGTAACAATGGACTTTTTGCACGAAATGAAGGTTTACTGCCTTGTTTCCTCGTCCATTAGGTGGGCTGATATTGCAACAATTGTAGATAGATTTCATTGCTCACGATGCATTGCCATACAACGCGCCTGGCGTGTCTACGGACCTTTACGAACCATTCCGCAGAGCTGGCATGTTCGTTGAAACGCAACGCACCGAAGGGGTATCGACCAGTGATGTCATTGCCAGAATTGTTAAAGACTACGACAGCTACGTAAGAAGGAACTTGGCCCGCGGCTATTCGGCAAAAGAGTTGAACGTTGGTTATTTCGCTGTGAGCCTTTTTTCTTCTTTCACAAATCGTTTGTTTCAAAGGCTGAAACTGTATAGGAGAAAAAGTACAAGTTGCAAAATCGTTACGACAGTTTGATCGAGCGGGGCAAAGAATTTTTCAGCAAGTGGGAGGACCGTTCCCGCGAATTCATTGTCAATTTTTTGACATTGTTCCAACCGGACGGCCAGTTGGTAGGTCGATTTTTGGCGGTTAAATCGTTTAAAGAATTCTTTTCCCTTAGGCTCCTATAAACTTTATTCGAGGTGCTCTTAGCCGTACACCATCGCCAACTTTGGAACTTTCCGACAACGATGACGAAAAAGACGACGACGACGACAATAATGATAATCTTCATTATAGCGACGCAAGCAGTTCACCTCCGTTAGGACAAGAACATTGTCAAGCTTAAATTGCGTAAGCTTGAACTCGTTTCAATTGGTTGCTCATCTCCGCTCGTTGACTATTGCCTTCGTTGATTCCTTTGTTTTTTCTTTAATGAGACGTGCTCTCGACGGCACTGCCCTCTTCAAAACAATGTGTCATAGTTAAAGTTAGCATTATCAAGTTGGAAAAGTAAAACGTTGACCGTGTTGACTCGATTGTTTTAAAGGTTGTCGGTTTCGTCGATCCGTTCATTCGTAGACGGGCTTTTTGCTTCGTACAGTATTCCCTTAAAGGTCCAGCTGCTTTGCAGTAAAGAGAAAAGCCCAAATGGGATCCGCGCAGAACAATGGAATACACGAAAATTGCTTCAGAAAGACGAACAAGACGTTTGCGCAATTGGAGCACTGCTCTCTACGCGTAGTTATACGTCGATTGCCGGCTAACTTGACTGAAGAAGAGTTTGTTCAAATGGTCAGTCCGCTGCCGCCTCATCGCGACTTCAAGTTTGTTCCGGCTGATGGCGAGTACGATATTGCCTTAATAGTATGCAGACGTCTTCTTTACTTTCCTTTCAGCTGCTACTCATTCGCGAGAGTTTATCTAACTTTCAATGACATTGAAGATATGATCGCTTTTCGTGACATTTTCAACGGCCACGTATTCGTTGATTCTAAAGGTAAATTGACACTTTTTCCCGTCATGTTGGCTCTTTGTCAAATTGTCCTGTAGGCATGGAATCAATGGCGCTAATTGAATTAGCTCCCAACCAGTTGATATTCAGTGGAAAAGAAGAAGCCGGACCGCTATGCAACACCATAGA
Organism: Trichuris trichiura; assembly: GCA_037903355.1. Lineage (NCBI taxonomy): Eukaryota > Metazoa > Nematoda > Enoplea > Trichinellida > Trichuridae > Trichuris > Trichuris trichiura. Next base: position 1,566,176 of record JBAJFE010000011.1, read on the forward strand.
AAAAGGTTTCTTCTTCTATATGCAGACAACTGTTGATCAAATGGCATTTTCATAGATCCTGATTATCTAGCCTTTCTTGATCGTCTGTCCAAAGTTGAAGTAACGGCCAATCCAACGGTCGATTCGATACTGGAAGAGATCGACGCGCGCGAAAAAGCCAAACTCGGTTTGCGTATGCACGTCTTGCTCGCATATTCATTAGCGTGCGAACTTTGAAGAACCATGGAACTACATGGAGAAACCACCGTTGGCAGCCTACTACGACAATATACTGTTGGAAAAGAAGGTTCGTATTTAAAAATCTACGCTTTGACTTGACCGTCGCCTTATCTCAGCGCGCCAAAGAAGCTAAGCGTAAGCAGAAGGAGGAGGAAAGAAAAAAGAAAGAAACGGAAAGACAAAAGCGTTTGGAAAAGATTAAGAAAGAACGCGAAGCTGCAAAGAAAGCGGCCGCGGAGTCTCGAAACGTATAATAGTAATAGTAAGTGCTAAAAGTGACGGCATTCTTTTGTCCTTAGACGGATGGTGGCAAGACAAAAGCACCCGCCAAAGTTGACGCGAAGCCCGTAGAGGCTAAGAAGGCAAAAGGTGCGAAAAAGGCCGAGACAAAAGCGGAAACAAAGAACGGCATTTCGGTGCGTGAAAATTCTTCGACAAACAATGTTTACGTGCCACCACACCGTAAGGTATGGGCCCGTCATAACGACGTGCGGCCCCGTGCGGTTAAGGTGGTTTATAGAAGGGTCGAGGGGGCACAGCGGAAAGATTTAAACACAAGTGGATCCCACCAATGAATAGCAGCAGCATAGCGGAATGCGAACGCGCGGACGAAGATAAAGTTTTATCTGACAGCAGCGAGTTGAAGCGGCCGGAATCTCGTGTACACTCAACGTCGTTGCCTAAACCGGTTGTTCAGGTTGACAACATTGCCACTTTTCAATCTAATCGTGCATGCAACTTTTGCTTGGCTGTTTTTGCAGGCCAAAGTGAGCGACACGGCCGAAAGCTGCAAAACGGTGAAAGCTGTTAGCGCCACTGAAACAACGATGCGCAATTCCTCGCCGGAACTGTCAACGACGCACAGCCAACAGTGACAGCCGCATAGGAACAGCTTCCAAGAAGCCTAATTATTCCGCACTGACGTTTTAGGAATTATCAATTCATTTTTTCCCATTATTATTAGTCAATATGAAAAGTTGTTCAGCCGCATTTGTTCGTTGCGGCTGAACTATTATTATTTAGCCAATTAAAAATATTCTCTTACGAGACTCTTCGATGTTCACGGTGTCGTCAACGCTCAGAGCCCAAATGGAAAAACGAACGTAATGGATTTGGTCGGACGAAACGGTTGGAAATGAAAAGATGCAAATTTTCAGGGCGACAAGTTGGAGGTTCAATGACAGTGTTCGCACGGTTCCGTAGTCAATGTTCGACGCCAGCCGAACAATAGATAGCCGACACCAGCTCCGATAACTACAGCGAACATGAGCCAAGTATTGAATGTCATCACAATTAGCATCAATAGGTAGGAAATAAGTAGTTGCAACATATGCATTGCCGACTGGATGGCGTGACCAACGGAAACCGGTTTTAACCTGCGCTTTTCACCATATAACCTAATAGGGAGCAATGCAGCAGTATCAGATTACCTGTAAGTAACCTTGTAGGCCGACATGACGCCCGACTGGGTCACCGAGTCTGTTTGAGATGGACAAGCTTGTCGACTGACGGAAGCGGATGAAGCGGAACAAATGCTTCGTCGGAACAGCGATTCGCGAAATGTCTTAATTCCTTCGTACAGGACTGCTAGCAACATGATTCCAATAAATGACCCTACGAAACCTACAAACAAAAGCTAATACGGCGAACAGGGACAAATGTAGGCGTTACAGTACCTCCAACGGTACAAGTTTTCCAAAAAGAAAACAGAATTGTCTCTTCGTATCCACCGTGAAAGTACATTGACATCATGCTCATATGATGCGCGTGGTCGCCAGGCTCACTGTGGTTGATGTCTAAAAAGGCAAAGTAGAAATAATACTACGATACGATACTCTGGTAAAACAACAAAAGTCCTTACGGCCTTCGTGTCCGTGACTATGATGATGATCCATAATAATGAAAACCCGTTCGCAAAAAAAGCTGAAAACAGACATTAACAGCTTATATTATTACTATTGTTAGGAGCAGAGCATGGAAAGCGCAGAGAACTTAAAGCGAACGCAACGGCAAGCGAAGAGAGCGCGAAATTTGCTACCGCCAATTCGGAGCAGCGAAACAGGTAGCTTTGAACATTATCTAGCGAACCATTGATCATATATTGATACTTTGCCCTGACTTACAGATAAAACAATCACCCGACGGGCACGTACACCTATATACACCGGTTCGCCTATTCGTGCAACGGGAAACCAGCTTAATAAAAGATGTAAAGCACAGAGCGCATAATAGATCGCTCTCCAAAAAAGAAAGAGTTAAAAGCAAGTTCAAAGTGTATAGACGCAGTTATTTGACATAGGGAATATTACCGCCCACAGCACGTACAGTAAAGAAAACTAATCATTGATCTGCACGTACATTTTCCCCTTACGGCTAGAAGAGAGGGTTAAGCAACAAAAAAGGGTACTCTCAGCGTTGCATTGCACCAATAAAACAAGTATTGTTTTAGAAAGTAGACTACAAGCGCGAGGATTTTACTTTTTCTTATCTACTGTATTTTTAGCAAATCAGACAAGATCAGACCGCGTTAGCCTGTCGAATAGAAAAACACTTGAAAATACAGCGGTTTGGCCACTTAAGTCTAGCCGGTTTTTCTTCGTCGTCGACGCGTACGCGTAGCAACGGTAGCAAAACCTGAAAATCATTCTTTGGCAGTTGATTGGTTATATCGGCAGCGCAGGTTGTTTGTGCAACGGCGGACAATGGGCAGTAAAGGACTTGCCAACTCTCATCCGGAGAAAGCGAAGCAATCGGAAAAGGGCAAATTGCGGAGCTTTTTGGAATTCCTTTACAATCCCAGAGAAAAGAAGGTGTTCGGTAGGACTGGAAGAAGTTGGGGTAAGAACATTCGGCAAACGGCGTTATTAAATTTCTCATTTCCAATAGTTGCATGCTGTTAATGGCCGTTTGGGCGTACTACAAATTTTAAACGGCCAACGTGGGCGAAAGTGATACTGTCAACTCCTTGCGACCAACTTGTTCAACATGGTCAACAACTGGTGCTGATTGATAAAATTTGTTTTTATTTTTCGTATAATTTAACCAGTAGCGCTGAATGTGAAAACGGTTCGCGTAGACGGAGCTAATCGCTATACCGTTGATTCCGCATTTTTAACTTCCGTCGTTCTGCATATGGTTAGTGCTGTAAGACAAGTTTTTTGTCGGCTGTTGACAAAATCCTTTTGCGGCTGCTTAACTATGCAAATGAATTTCCGCGCCATCGAAAGTTCGATTGATTGTCCATGACGCAACTTGGATGCAAGCATATATTGATTGATTGCGGCGACAAGAAGAAAACTTTTTACTGCTTAAGCAAGGCAAGAAGAAGTCTGCTGCCAGTCTACGCGGTTGAAATGAATTTACTGGCAGCCAGACGGGAACAGAGAGAAACCTGTTGAACGTTACTGGGTTTTTCGCAACTTAAATCATTTCCTTTCCTTTCAAGTTGTCTTATCTCGTGTGACAATCGTGTCAGTAACCGTTTCGTTATTTTCAGCTGAAATCACCTTGTTCTACATTGTTTTCTACTCATGCTTGGCCGGCTTTTTCGCCATCAATATGGCAATCTTTCTGCAGTTGACCGATTCCAAAGTGCCTCGTTACTATGGCAAAGGCTCCATAATTGGAATAAATCCAGGTAAGTTTGACGTCCAGTTAAGCTGCTTAGCAAAATCTCAATTGTAGGCATGGGTTATCAGCCTTGGCTACGTGACGATCCAGAATCCACATTGATTTACATAAATAAGTCCGATCCTTCTTCCTACCAGAAGTATATTGATCAATTACGCAAATTTTATTCAAGTAAGCAACAGGAAAACGGCAATAACAACTACGCATTGCTCGATTGCTATTGTAGAATACAAGAATTTGAACGACACTCGTCAATGTAACGGCCCGGAAGAGAATAACAGTCAGGATACGGATATTGCCTGCGCTTTTGATCAGTTTGCCGCCATTCGAAATTCGAACTGCGGCGAAGAAGACAGTTTTGGTTTCTCCAACGGAACACCATGCATTGTACTCACTTTGAACAAGGTAAAATCGGGCGAACCGCACTGCTTTGCGTTGTGTATAAGGTTGCGTTTGTGCGTATATGCAGCTGATTGGATGGAAGCCGGTAGCCTATCCCAAAGACTCCGCGCCGGATATCATCAAAGAGGTTTACAATTATGACCAACCAAATGTAGCGGTTGCCTGCGAAGGAGAGGTGAATTTTAATTCCGCTTGGCATGAACGCAATTAATACCGTTTCTTTTACAGCAATTTACCGATAGCGAACACATAGGTGAATTGAAGTATATTCCCGCCAGTGGCATTCCGCACAAGTTTTTCCCTTATAGAGTTATGAAGAACTATCATCAACCTTTTGTATGTTTCTTTTTTTCCATATTATGTTGTTGTTGTTCGATTATAATGTAACGTACTTATGTTGTAGGCGCTAGTCAAGTTTCTCTCCCCTTCAGAAGGTGTGCTGTTGGAGATCGAATGCAAAGCTTACGCGTACAATATTATGCACGATCGTACTTTCCGGCTAGGGATGGTCCATTTTGAATTGTTGGTCGATCCGTGAATTATTTCAGCAACATGTCAATATCGTCCTTGTCCATTTGATAGTTCGGTTTCCGAAATCCGTCAAAATTGTACTGGTGTCCAGTTGCACAAATAACCGAAATTTGACGTCTTGGTGGCACTTACATTTTTTTTGAAAAAAATTTAGTCGGCACCGCCCTGAAATGTACCTTTTCGTTTCTGTTCTTTGGTATTTTTTGAATTTCGCCTTTGCGAACTTCATCGGGGCGACGTTGTCTAGCTGACCAGTGGAATGACCCTCTGTGCTGCCTTGTTTAATCGATTATACCATTAGCGTTCTTTCTACCTTGTAAACCCTGTCCTTCTTGTCATTTTCATCCTGTCAGTAGAACTTTCCTTGTTCGCATTTTAGTCGTTCACTATGTGCGTTGCCTACCGATAGGGGTAAGGGACTGCTGAGACAAAGCGAATTTCCAAAATCCGCACAGATCGACATTTCATGTATTAATATCCTGCGCTGTCACTTAACAAAATGAAGTACATTAGTTGAACACTATTCTTAGAAGCACCGATGACTGCGAGTAATCAAAATGTGGCCTAACGGATGGAATACGCGTCTTTGACGCATTGTTACGAAAACTGCAAGATGGGCTTAACGAACATTCGTACGGTAGAGGAGCTACAAGGCCAAGTCTAACATTCCTGCCGTGATATCCCCTTGCGACGTCAGTTTATTCGCTTAAATACGGCTATTTCGAGCATTATTTACAAAATATCCTATCAATAGGTGACAACTGTAACTTCAACTTTAAATTGACGTTGTAAAAGATACGTGTGGTAGCTTAAACTTAAATTGGTTGGCCAAACAATCTGGAGGCAGCTACTTTTTTGACGAACGGATTGTCAGCCTCAAGGAGCTCATTGATCGTTCACTTCCAGCGAGGTTACGAGTTTTGCCAATCGAAGATTAGTCTTAGTTACCTGAAAACCGCTTAGTTACGGTAAAAAGCGTCTTTTTCGCCGCGTCACCTGAAGGCTTCGTTGCAATTTTACTGCTACAAAGTGGGCGGTGGAAAACGGTTTAAACTTGTCCAACCGTGTGCTGCGCGAAAGTTAATTTGGACAGTTTTGTGATTGGAAGACGAACGTGACTGCAGCTTGCGCTTTTCTCTTTACTCGCGGAAACGTAATCCTCCCACTTGTCGTCGACTGCTTGACATTCGCTGGAAACTTATAAAACAGGCAAAGCTGAAGCCTTCAAATGAAATCGTTACGACGAATGGTGGAATATACGCTCAAGTTGTCATTTCTTCTACTTATCCTGTCCGCTGCTTTTTGTGAGGAACCACCGGAAGAGGTAAGAACTTCCTTTGTTTTTGGGCCCACCATGCCTGCTTCTATATATTTATAGGACGAAGCGACGGATGATCACGAAAACGGGTTCGATTGGTTCTGGCCACATGGTGTGATACCGTATGAAATAATCGATTCAAAATCCAACGATACAAGTGAAGTAATAGAAACAGCAATGGCCTTAATGCAGAATGAAACTTGCGTCCGGTAAGTGCAATCAGCCGTTTCAATGGACAGTTGAAATAAGCTGATTGGAACCTTTGTATTATTTGTTTTGTATAAAGAAAATGTGAATAATGTCATTTCGTGTCGCTTTTAGATTCACGCGGTTAAACAAGAGCTCATCCTATTCACACTATCTGAGTATACATGTAACCGACGGCATCGTATGCGACGCGACGGTTGGCAGGCAGAAGAATGGTGTCAGCACAGTTTGGCTTCACAGAAAAAGGTGCCTCCAAGTGGGCATGATACTACATCAGCTTATGCACGTCATCGGCTTCCACCACGAAAATGAACGGCCGGATCGTGATTTTTTCGTCACTGTTTACTGGAACAACATAAGACCGGAAAAGAGGCACCTTTTCAAAACTCGTTCGTGGCGGGAATTCCCTGTTACAACCCCTTACGACTACGAAAGCATCACTCATCTTGGCTCAACTGCTTTTTCTCGCGCTGGACGCGTAACACTTGAGCCATTAAGAGCAGCTTGGATTATGGGACAAAGAACAAAACTATCCGACGGCGACATACTTAAGGTAGTCGTTATCCTAGCGTATTTTTATGTTCGCTTACCATTTTATCTCTGCTAGGTAAACATAGTATATCAATGTCAACAAGAAAAAGAATGTCGCGACACTTTGCCAAGAATTAGGTGCCTGAATGAAGGCGTTCAGGAGATGGCCTGCAACGACACTGTATGGGCCCAGCTTAGATGCGCTGAGACTTGCGGCTATTGTCGCCCTTTTAAGTCAACGGAAAAGATGTGCGAAGACAAAAACTTATTGTGCGCACACTGGGCTAAGCAAGGTATATGCAACGGACGTGCGCCGGCTAGATACAGAGAAGAAATAATAGCTGAATGGTGCCCCAAATCATGTCACCGTTGCTAACGCGCACGGTAGCACTTGGGGGCGCAAGTGCGGAAGCATTTCAACGTTGACCCCTCAGCTGATGGGAAATGGTTGAACACATTGCACTGATCCTACCAATGGGCCATTAAACAAAAAAAACATTTGGAAACAAGCCATACAATTTACCCGACGTGTGACAGGAGGAGATGAGCTCTCACGTTTCCCATTTCCTGATTTCCGACTCTAACAACTCGTGGTTACGCACTGTCGAAGTGCACAGTGTTGGTTGCTTGACCGACGGGCACGACCTGATCTCTCTTGACATTCCCAAACAGGATGTAGACGCGTCTCCATTGCTACTTTGACACTGCCGGAATCTGACCAACAGATTGATGAGATAAAAAAAAGACGAAGAAAAATAAACTTGTTGTTTCTACCTTGCTTGAAAACCATCGTTACAGATCGACGAGCATGTCGACCAAGAGCTCCATAATGACCATTCGGCTGTATGCTGATGACATAATGGAAGATGACATGGCTCACTTTGCATAGCCTCTCCCGAGCAGCGGCTGTGGCCATAGCTTATTTGTACTGACGGAATTGGCATCTGACAGAAGCGATGTCTGCGCCTGACAGAATTGCCACACGATCCTTTGCAATCTGACCAACCTGTCCACGTGGTCCAATCTCCATTAGGAGAATCTTAGAAGAAATGCTTTAAAGCAAATACGAAGTGCTCTCTTCTCCTACCGGAGCAATATCCATCTTCGGGACAAAGGACAAGTTCGAAGTCGTTTCCGTCGCAGCGATATGGTCCAGTATGTCCGCTTTCGCAGTGGCTACAACGACACATCAAAATTCCCCTGTTATTTTCTGATTTGAGCATTGTTTACCGGGTCCTTTGACGCTTTCGACGGCCACATACTGTACCGTAGCACTGCGACCATTCCGACCAATCGGTCCAGGAACCGCTGGTTACTTCTTGTTCTTAAAATAATACAAGTCAAATGCTGAACCCGTACATAATATGCAAAAATAAAAAAAAATAGGCGACAAATTACGACAGGACCAATTCTTCAAAATCAAACTAACTTCGGAGGATAGGTAACGAAAGTTCGCGGCATACGTCATAAGCACATGACTTTCAAAACGTAGTCGTAACCTTTATTACTTATTAAAGGCATTATTAAGAAGTAAGATATACATTTGCTCTTTGTCGATACAACCAGGTTGAGTTACGTTAGCAAAGTCAACACGCCCTCTTCGCTGGCTTCCGCTTAACGCACGGCAGATTAAAGTATGGAGTGAGCATAATAACAATTCTATCGCATATTTGAATACTTAATATTCCATTAAACCATTTTGCACCCATTTTTGAAAGAGGAAATATTACCCTATCAGCTACGCACAACCTGCGGGAGATTTTTGTATAGTAGCATATGCCGAACATAATTATAATTGCGCACCCTGATAATATTAAGTAACAGTTAAAGCTCCGTACATCTGATGTTTATGAAAAAAGTTACTTTGCCTTTTCGAATCTAAAGGTAAAAACAGAGAACAATGATAATCGATATGTATATTCGTCCGTAGCCTATATGTAACCAGTAGTTGGCGTACTTTCAATGTGATAAGTTACGTAGTTTCTTTTCTGTGCTTTATAATAAAGCAAAGAAAGTTACCATAACAAGCGCTGGTCTAGAATTACCTTTCTTGCACTGAGAAAGACAATTCTCAATAGAGACGGCTTCGCCTGCGCAATGATTACCGCTATTGGCAGGCAATGGATCGCTGCAAAGACGAACACGCAACTTCTCGCCACCACACGAAGCTGTACATGAGCTCCATTCAGACCACAATGCCCAGCCGCCATCGACTGGATCTAAATCAAACGTTAGCAACCAATGAGCAACATTATCAAATAAAAGCTATGAAAATTGTATGAACTGGCAGCGCAGCTATTAATTTGCATTTCTTTTCAAATAAAAAGAAAATGGAAGGAACTGAGCGACGGTTCGGCAGTTCGCGTCCTATTTGCAAAGAACGAAGACGCTTTCAAGCGAATGTGGCTCAAGGAAATTTTTTTCATAAGCATTTTTCTTCTCAGCGGGGCAATTGGCTGGCTTGTACCCAACTATCGCGAAGTAATGGGCAACAACACGCGCGCGCACCGTCTAACAAATTCGATTTCGCAGAATACAAGACCAGGCGTGGCTCTAGCTTCCAATCAATGGATGTGGCCAAATCGAACCGTTCCTTACATGCCTATGTTCAAAAACGAAGAATTTGCCGGCATTCTCCATAAAGCCATGAAAGCCATTGAAAGGGAAACATGCGTACGGTAAGACATGAATCAACTGTTGGACGACGCTAACCCTGCAAAGTAGTTGTACGCGCAAAGAAAAAAACGAAAACCGTTTAGATTCGTTCCTTGCGATAAGAAGAACATTAGCGAATGCTTGCTTATATATGCTACGGAAGAGATCGTCTGCCAATCGACCGTTGGTCGCCAATATCCTAAAAAGTCATTTATGCTGCTCAATTTGCGCGAATGCAAAATTGGAGGACTACTTCAGCACGAACTGTTGCACACGCTTGGCTTTCAGCACGAACATAGCAGACCGGACAGGGATACGTTTATAATTATCAACTGGGAAAATGTGAGAGAGAACGCGGCGCAAAATTTTGAAAAGTATCCGTGGACCCTCTACCCCGTCAATACACCGTACGACTATGGAAGCATAATGCATTACAGCGAGTACAGCTTCAACAAGTACGGCGGAAGGAGAACGTTGACGACATTCAAGGAAGCGGCTCGAAAAATGGGCCAGCGAGTAAGCATGTCCCCATGGGACATTGCAAAGGCAAGACCACATTAAATGTTACACTTTTAAAAAAGAATCTGTAGGTGAACAAGCTTTATCAATGCCCGGAAAAGGAAAAAGTCTGCAAAGACAAACTTTCCAAAGACAGCTGCATAAAGGAAGGTCTCATCAGAGTAAAATGTACCAACACGGCATGGGCGAGGATTAACTGCATGAAAACATGCAACCTCTGCTGGCCTTACACGAAAGCAAGTAATGCTTGCAAAGATAACAGTGTCATATGCCAATTTTGGGCCAGAAAAGGTCTTTGCGATAAGAATAAGTGGACTAATTTGAGATCTAAAAATCTCGTCTCGAAATGGTGCGCGAAGTCGTGCAATTCTTGCGGATAATACGGATTAGCATAACATTGAAAACAAAGGCATATAGTAAACCCTCTGCTCATTCATTTTTTACTAATGTCAGAGAGACATTACGCGTGTCTGTCTGCGTATTAAAATTAAAAAAGGCTTACCGCAAGTTTCAGCTAGACAACTAGCCTCTTCGACTGATGGACCAAGGCAAAAACCAGCTGTCTGCACATCACTTACTATGCACATCCTCACCCGAATATGAGAACTCGTATGGCAACTGCAACGACTCCAGGATGACCATGAGGACCAAGTAGGTGGCGTAAAACGACGTTCTTAAAAAAATGACAACAAGAAAAGGCTTGAACTGGCCAGTAAGAATATGCAAATAAATGACATGGAGATACGAAGAAATATTTTGGAAAAAAATGAACTAGCGCACTCAACACCATCTCGCCAAATGTGACTTTGAATACAAAAGTTGCAGTAAGATTGTTACCAGTTATTTTTTACCGAAAAGACCGTCAAAGGAAAAGATTTTAAAAAGCCTAACGCAAGCTTTTTTCTTTCTTATTAGTAAAATTATTTTTAAATCGTTTGCTGCCATACTGCAGGCTTTCGCGCGGAGATTTTTAACTAGTATGCAGGCAAAGCAAAAGCATTATTTAGGCGTTGTCGACAGCCTGGCAGACAATGAAGCATTCATATTGCCACTGGTCAAGAATAACAGCTATACTTTCTAAAACAAAAAGTCGAAATTGGGCCCAACCGCACAGCTATAGAAACAATACTTCGTAATTCAAAATCACTGAAATGATATGCAAACTTCGTTTGCATATCGGATCATACAATTCAATGACAAACTGCGTAAACAAATGACAATCTTCTTGCGACATACATTACCTTAGAAGCTATTTCGAACGAACAAACAGAGTATTCTTTTGAAAAGAAAAGAAAAGTGAACTATTATCATAAATTTGTGCATCTTTAGTACTTCCTAACAAGTTAGCTCTCTTCCACTTTCTTATCAAACTAAGCAACAAACGATACAGCTTTGCGCTGTTCGCTGAAGACATCTTATTGATAAAACGTTTAGTAGCGCAACGTTATGATTGTTATATACTCGTAATAAACTCATTAGAACTTTGCTAGAGCTTCAGCGGATATACTAAAACTTTTGCGGATAATAAAGTACTCTATCCGGCTTTAGCAACCTTAAGTGACAGATATAAAAACTTGAGCAAAAATATGATCATCGTTTAACTTATTGTTTGTTCGCGACCGTGCACTTCCAATACCTAACGGAGTATTTTAGTTAATCGCTAAAATTACAAACTAATTGGATTTATTAACAAAAGACCTAGAAAAATGATAAACTCACCTCTGACACTGTCCCTTTCGACAGTATTGCAAGGCGATGCATTGCACGATTGTTCTTCTATGGAAAACCCGTTGCAACTCGCTTTGGATAAAGAATTTTGGATGCAACTACGTCGACGCGACTGCCTGCCGCCACCGCAGTCGGCCGAACAAGTGGTCCACTGAGACCATTCGGACCAAACGGATTCTTAAAAATGTCAAATTATTAATTCGCTGCATTAGTAGCAGCGTTCAGTGAAAACCCGATAAACAAGGGGTAACGTGACAGCTTTGAACCTCTACGAGCTCTTCCGGCGGGCAATAGGTCTTATCGTTGTTTAAGCAATCACGAATTCTGGAAAGCGTTTTGATCGGGAACGGATTTCGATAAGGGAAACAAAAGCAGATAGATACCTTTGCCGGTGTCCAGTGCCACAGCTTGCTGAGCAATCGCTCCACGACTGCCAATCGCTAAGAAAAGATGATTGCAATAATTTGCATTCACCGAGATTGCAAGGCGCTTTTTCTACGTACGCAACACAGTTGCTCTGCGAGCTGAAATTAGCATACGGTACAAGCAACAAATGTAAATTGAATAAAAGCTGACCCGCATTGCTTTCTTCGGCTCTTGATGCCCTCACCACACGTAGCGGAGCATGATGTCCATTCTGTCCATGAATTGGTCGTCTCGTCGCAAGCAGTGACGCTGCAACTCCGAACCTCTGCCGAGTCACCCAAACAGCTTTTCCGAAAAGGTTACAAATGAACAATATAGCCAGAACGTTATGAACAACGCATACTTTGAAGTTGAATCTCCTTCTTCGCCTTTTGGACACGTAAAATTAAAGTTCTGGAAGAAAATCAAAAGGAACTTACCAGAGCACATTCGAGACCTTTTCTGCGTTCCCTGACCGCACGTGGAGGAACAGGCGCTCCATTCACCCCAGGAAGCCCACTGTCCACAAAGTGCGTTGTTTTCGCATGACTCCACTTCGGTTACATTTGAATCGTGACAATCAATGGATCCCGATGGACATAGTACTCGCCTAGTACGGCTACCAATTCCACCACCGCATTGAGCAGTGCAACTTGACCATTCGCTCCAGAGCTGTTGACATGTCTGCAAAGCGCAATTATTAGGGGGATTACTTGCATTCTTACGCGCACCCGATTCTCGCAAATCATCAGCTCTTCGGCGAAGCCTTCGCACTGCGAAGGAGATAAACCATTGCATTCTCTAGATCGTCTTTTATAGCCGGTTCCACACGTCACTGAGCAGTCTGACCATGAGGACCATGCGCCCCACGCATCGTTGCACTTGTCAGTGGCGCACTGCTCAAATTCAATAGCTTTGCCTAAGTTAGGCTCAATTTTATAGGCATTAATGGTTCACAGTAAAATATGGAAACCAACCTGAGCAATCGCCTTCGCTAGGACATTTACGAGACCTTAGGCGCAAACCGCCACCGCAGCTGAGGGAACAAGGACTCCATGCTGACCAGTCGGACCATGTAGAGGGACATTTTTCACCTTGGCAGGGTATCTCCTCCTGAGCAGAACCGGAGCAGGATTGGGACTAAAACTAAAATATGGAAACAAAAGCGTCAATCCTTGGCGCAAGGTGCCTACAAGACAACTTCTAAGGCGAGACCGATAGCCGGCACCACACGTAGACGAACAGGCAGTCCATGACGACCAAGATGACCATTTGTCAAGCTGGTCATTGGCATTCACACTCATCGGACATTCGGACTGAATAGAAACAACGGCTTCTCCTCCGCAGAGGTTCCGCTGAAGAAAAGATTATTTTCAAACAACGAACCTCACTTTGAAAAAAACACGTTGTTACCAGACAGACTCCGGCGACGCAATACCGCTTAGGGCCGCATGGCGTTCCGTCGGGGTATCGCCCTTTGCTGCGTATCAACAACGTGTCTTTGAGATAGCACCAAATTTTACAAGGGGAAGTCGGATCTGAACAAACAACAGAATTTGCATAATGAGAGAAAGAAAATTTTGCCGTATACGTTGGAAACTTTTTCCGGTTAGCTCTTTGTCCGGTTTGACGGGATCATCGCGAATGGACAAACATATCCTATTGGCAAACTCTCTTTTGGACATATTGTCGCAATCACTTTCGCCTCGACAAACCAAACCGCGAACCGCAGAGCCCGCGCAACTTTTACCACCGTTGTTTGGCCTGAATTATTACGAATGGCTATGCAGTATACAAACTTTTATGATGACTCACGGTGGAGATGAGCACATGCGCACTTCTTTCCGAAGGCGTAATGCCCCTTTGACAACGCAGTCGGAGCAATAGCTATGCTTTAGAGATGACCACGCGTTCCATTGACCATCGACAGCGACGGGTACCTGATCGATAGGCCATGGAACGCATTTCCCATTTTTACACCACTTAAAAAAGTGCGTCACCCAAACTTAACAGCGACCGGAAAAGAAATCTTACATTTGAGCCGCCGCACCAGGTTCCTTCTAAAGCTGGATGTGCCGACGATATAGTCATACCACCATTGCTACACCAAAGCACGTAGCAAATATCGGCGCGCGATTTTCCCTCGGGAATTTCGTGTCCGTATCCTTTTCCCCAAAAGAATTCGCATTGCTCATCGGCTGTGTAACGTTGTCCGGGCAAGGGAAGGTTCTTGCCGGGTACTGCCGACCCGCGCGGCGTCTCAACAGGGGAAAGGCAATTACGAATCGAGCTTTCCGGACGTCTAACCGAAAAAGGGAAACGTTCTAAAAGTTGACAACAATTCAGTCAATTACGATATGGCTAGCAGGAAGGATTGAAGCTCCCGCGTTGAGCATGGTGACCAAGCAGTTCGTCCGGCACCATTAACCGACGACATTAAGCAGCAAGTTTGCGAACACTGATTTTGTATACCATCGTGAAGCATCCCTAAACTGCATACAAATGCGATAATGCGGTAAAGTAAGGAATGAAAATTTAAATAGGTAACACAACAGCTTATACGATCGAAAGCAGCAATTGTTACCAAGTGTGGCATAGCCTATTTTATTTTCAGGAAGACAAAATACGCAAATTGATAATCAAAAATCGAAAGGTTTTTTAAAATTACAAAATGCAAAAACGGTGGCGAACAATGAGGGAACAGAATCATGTTACGTTTTGAATGCTAGAAAAGATGGAAAGCTCTATTCCTGACAGCAGTGAGCGGAGCACTTTTTTTTTTGAATAATGTACACGCGGTCGATGCTTAACTGTCACCCAGTTTTCGCGTGCGTATATGTAAACGTATTACGGCAGGTCATTTAGTCGACTTAAAACAAGAAAGTGAAAAGTCACGCAAAAGCAGTTTTCCTTCCGATGAGTGAGCGAAACATTTTGGCATCAATAACAGATGCTATTTTTAATTATTTTAAATTGCCGTCACGCAACAGCACGCGCAAAAACTTTGTCAGAGTTGGCAACAACGTCAGCTATACAGCTTTGTCAGAGCATGTACTTACGTGGGCGTGGATTCAAAATATTTATGCATAACAAAAATAAACAAACGCTAATTGAGGCAATGCTTATTTGACCGTTTGACGACTTTGAATTTTTAATGGACAAATAATAGCAAAACTATGCTGTGAAAGCTAAGTTTACTAGAAGCTCAGAATTGCGTAAAACAAGTTAGACATCAGTACAATAATGGCCTACGCATTCGTTGGCCAATAATTAAACTATTCGTAGTTTCAACGCGAAAAAGAGCATTACGAACAAATTTTTGAACTTCGGAACTGCCGAAGACAAATGCATCCAATTAAATGAAATTATACCTCACAAAAGTGATTTCTTCAGTTCCTTGCAACCCTGTTCAATTATTTTCTCTCAATACTGCACGTAATGACAAAAGAGAAAGAAACCCAACTTTTCATCAACCGATTAAGGACAAAGCAATACAAGCTTATAGATAGAACATACGCTGCATTCTCATCTTGTAAACAAATTCACGAAAGTTAAATGAAAAATGACACTTGCTGCCGAGAAATTTGCATATTAACTAATTTCAACTGGACAAAAGTGCAGCTGCTATTCAATAGCATTTGACGAAAAAAATTAGCGAAAAAAGGACATCGATGCTTTGGTCCTTCTAGCCAACGCTACTTTGCTGACTCCCACACTTTCTTGGAGGAAGTAGAAACGACTATAGAACTATGACAAATAGGGAAACGACTAAACTGTTTGTTTTTCTATTAGCAGAATGATTCAACTTGTACGCTTTTCCATTCGAGCAAAAGAAGTGATACACATGTTATTCTTTTCTAGCCTTCAATGTGCTTCAAAAGAACACATTGATGCTCCAATTGCCCATAGGTCAATATTTAAAACGCCAAAAGTACAAGTGAACTTCGTTTTGAACGGAAAAAGTCACGTCACTTTGCTTCGTCATACATTGCAAAAGTGATAGGCAAACAGAAACTTTTCTTGGCAACATTCTTTCCGTCATGACAAGACGTCGGATGCAATCTGTCTTTCATTTTTGGTTAAAAGGTCATCCTGCAATAAGGACGTAACCTGATTGCGCCAGCCTACGCGTGATATAAGCTCGTTTAAAATGGTATAAACAATATACTTTAAAATCTCTGACTTATGCCTCAATATGCGAATGAACACGACGTAGTCGTCTTGGTTTTCTGGGTTTGAGCCGCTTGAGTGGTCGATTGCAATGAATGGCCATGTCGAAGTCGCAGGTAACCAACTATAAACCGACAGTGGAATTGTCCGAAATGGACGACGAAGGGCAAAACCTTGCTATAGACTTGGCCATTGAAGCGTTGAACAAACAAATGACCGAGCGAAATGTCGCCGCGGAGATAAAACGTGGTTTCGACAATTTTTACGGAGGAAAATGGCAGTGCATCGTTGGACGCGAGTTCTCCAGCCATTTTGACCACGAACCCAACTGCTTCATCTACTATTTCATTGGCAAATACGCCATTCTGCTGTGGCGGTAATGCGATTACTTGAAAATGCAATAATGCATCGCGAATAGACATAAAAAGAAATATCAACCAAGCAACAGAGACTGTGAATAAACAGGGTAAGACTCTACTAGCGCAGATAACGTACAATTATCAACAGAGACTGCGAATAAAACAAATGCATTTATGTATATGTGTGCATGTATGCTTTATGTCTTGCGCAACTCTGGCGGTATTAAAGCATTTGATAGTCTATCTTTACAATTTAAAAGAAAAGTTATGAAATGAAACTTACTTATGACCCATTTCATGAGCCATAACGAAGGAACGGCCTAAATGGTTGCCTTCAATTAGAGAACAGCTGAACTGCGGATCACACATTCGAGCGACAGGAGCGACACCAGCTACGCTTGCTGTAGAATGGTAGATGTCATAGCTGAAGAAGTGACCATTCTTTTAAATTTGAGATCTTCTAGTCAACTAAGGTCACCCGGTCAACAGGGTAGCGTGATCCCAACGCATTCCTTTAGCGCTCAGTTTGGACTGATATCGACAAAACGCATCCAAAAATAACTGTGCTTCACCATGCTTGTGCACGGTTGACTTGAGAGCTTCCTCAAAGCAACAAAGCATGCAAATTAATACAACTGCATGTATCCGCCAAGCTTACAGGCGAGTCTTTCCACATTTCAAAGTGAACAACCTGAATTCTTAGCTTTGGTCGAATAGTTGGCTGTTGAAACAGTAAGTTTACCTAACAACATAACAATAATAAACTCAAAAGTGTCAAAAGTCAACCTACATTATTTATCAATGAGATTGCGTAGTCTTGCAACTGTTCTTCAGCTTTGGACCCGTAAATGCTTTTGAACACCTGCCAAAGCTTGTCGTCGGTAAATACGGCCAATTCCAATGTTAGGATGTCAGGCAAACCGCGCCTTGCGAAGTCGCTTTGGAATGGCAAAGGAAGTTGGCCTGGAGATGCCTCTTTCGAAACCAACGTAAGCATAATGTAAAACAACGATTTCCTTAAGGATATCGCCTACCAACATCGCAAAATACTTCCGGTTGGATTTCGTGAAAAACTGTTTCCTCAACATGCTGCAGGGTGTCTTCATCCAAGGCAGGCTTGGATGGTAAGGATCTTTTGAAAATAAGATGCTTATGGGTGCCCTTCGAATCGGCAGACGGCGGATGGACAGAGTTCTCGTATTGTGGGTTGATTATAAGAAAATGATCATCCAAAGCAATTATACCGCGCTAAATATATTAAAAAATTTGCACAGAACAATAAAAGGGTAAATTTAGCATTACAATAAAACCGCACATTGACAAGGCAACATTTGCGTTTTTGTGCGACAAGACGTAGCCGTGAAAGTGACAATGTCTGAAGGGAAGCCTGCGGAAGGTGCCATTCTGAGAATGGGCGTCCCGAGTAACCATGGCAGCTCCAATTCCAACCAAGTCAGTTTGCGGCCACAACCTGAGCTTGAATGTCTCGTTGAAAGCACGAAAATGGAATACAGATCCGTTATTAGAATAAGAGTTGGGATTAAAAAACAATTCTTCAACAACGTCGCTGTCGAAACCTAAAAAACCAGAAAAACGCTATTAGACAAAAGTTTCGTACGAAGCGGTTGTATGTCATGACGAACCCGCAAAATCACTTTCTGCAAAGGGACCCAATATGGAATTATGCAGCATTATGCCACCTGGCAATAGAACAACGACAAAGCACCATGACGAAACGAAATTGAAAAGACAGCGGCTCATTTCGCTGCACGACTATGGCAAGTTCTTCAGCGCAACTTTGTCAGCGAGAAAAAACAAATACAAAGATGTTATTGGATGCCTCCATGCTCCACGATGGGTATCCAATATTGGTGATGGCCTAACCGGGTATGTGGGCGCATAATCAGAGCGAGTCGTTCACAGCAGCACGCATTAGCGCCGCTCGAAGCACCGGCAACCGGAATTTTCAAAGTTTTTGGGGACAATTCGCCCACTACTTGCCGCGATTGCGTTTCAGGTCGGCTATTATTGGTTACACAACCGTTGCGCAATTTTACCTCTTTCCCTCGCGGCATCCGACGGTCCAATTACGTTTTAAATTGGCGAGGCCAGTCGCCAAGTGCCATAAAAGCCATTCCTTTAGTCGCATTTGCGGTTCGGGCGCACGCCTTCAGCGAATCCTCTTAATACAAAATAGGACATTATAGAAATAAATGAACAAATTTCCACCGCTAAATTCATAGACTATTGGCAAACAGCGTGCCGAAGCTCACTGCTCTCACCCGCAGTAAATAGGTGAATCACGGGCAAATAAACTCACGACGACGTCCTATACGGATGTTAAAAAAATGCGACGAAATTAACTTATAATATACAGTATAAAAAGTATAGAATATTGTTTAAGTTAAAAAAAACTTGGTTCATCTGCTCGCAGCCGACAAATAAATTAAAAAATAAAATTAAAAAAAACTACCGTTAAATTACTGTAAATGAAAAGTAGGCTAGTCATTGCCAGCAAAGTTGGAACATTTAGCCAAAGGGAAAGCTTAAACTGTTGTTTGCATTTGCTTCAAGGAACAAAGCAAAACGTTTTACGCATTTTCATTTAAAAGCCAGTCAATTGTCTCGACTGGTTTGGCAAAAAACAAAGTGACGAACTCATTCGACGCAAGCCGCGAAACTGTACAAAATGGTAATTTAAAATAAATTAATCAAAACGTAATGAAACTCGCACAACAAGGAATAGCTGTTTCTCGGTGTCTTGATTGTCAGAACGCAAAACAGACTACCTTTGTACCTGCGAACGTAGCTTACTGTTTTTGTTGGCAAGGCTTGCTTGGTACCGTCGAAGCAATGAGGTAATTTTACTTTGCACAGCCTAACATACTGGATTTTTAAGAATATGATCTTTAAGTAATTTGCGCCTTCAAAAACGGCTTGCCGCGGCTGTAATGAAATGCGGCAAAAACAAGGTTTGGTTGGACCCGAACGAAGCGAACGAAATTTCTAATGCCAATTCAAGTTCGTAACGTCAAGTAGCTACTCGTGGGTGTAACATTTTTTCGGTTTCAGGGCAAAATATTCGCCATTTGGTCAAGGATGGTCTAATCATCAAGAAGCCGGTGGCAGTACACTCGAGATCTCGCGCTCGCAAGAAGAAGGAAGCAAAGCGGAAAGTAATCGTTTGCCTTTCTATCAGCTTCGCTTAAAATGCAAGAATGCGTTTAGGGGCGGCACATGGGCCTTGGAAAGCGTAGAGGTACGAAAAACGCGCGTATGCCATCAAAAGTGCTTTGGATCAGAAGGATGCGCGTATTGCGACGTCTTTTAAGGAAGTATCGTGACGCAAAGAAAATCGACAAGCATCTGTACGTTGCCCATTGAAGTTATTGTTAACTTACCAAAGCATTTTGTCTCTAGTTACCGTGAGCTATACTTGAAGGCCAAAGGAAATACTTTCAAGAACAAGCGCGTTCTGATGGAATTCATCTTCAAAAAGAAAGGCGAAAAACAGCGTGCAAAGGCTCTTGCGTACGTTTTGTTGATCACTTTTAGTTTTTCCGCACAAAGGCAATCGTTGCAGCGATCAAGCCGAAGCTCGTCGCCAAAGAAACAAGGAAGCTCGCAAACGGCGAGAGGAACGTCAAGCGCAAAAAGCAGCCGAAATGGTTCGTCGCGGCGCCGGCGATGCGGAGAAGAAAGATTAAAAATCGTACTTTTAAAAAGCGTTTTCAAAGAACGACTAAAATTATTGTCTGTAAGACAGTTTAATAATGATCATTGCTTGCTACAGCTTATGGTGACAACGCGTAACGCGCGAAGCTTATATACTTTGGTGCGACACGTATCGAAAGCTTTTCTTTGCACCCAATACCATTCGCAGCATATCGCCTAATCCTTTTCTAGGTTTTTCCAGACCATTATTTCGCTTTGTCCAAACAGTAATCATGTCGCCGTTTTCACGAATGGCCAAACCAGCGCCTAGTAACGTCTCCCCGTATCCTTGAAGCTTTCCTTCCGTTATGGCTATAATTGTCATCATCCAATAACGATCCACTGCCTGATGATGTGCCGGATCAAAACGAGCAATCCAATGGCCTTCGTCCGCTTGAATTGACCGTGGTACGGTAGGGTCGAATGATTCTTTAAACAAGTAGCATTCACTCCGCCAAGGCATCATGTTCACCCTCTTAACGCCGTTGAAGACGGTCCAGAAGTCACAAGCATTGCCAAATGTGCCTAATTTGGACAGCGTACCTTCATTGGGGTGATCAGGGTCAGCTTGATGGTCCCATTCCCACAACCACAACGCCCATTCTTCTTGGAATGGATTCTTTGGTTTGCTTCTGTTTCGACTTCTCGGAAGCGTTTTCGCTGGTCGTTCGTGGACCTGCAGTTTTGAACGTAGCATTTGCGTCATTGACAACCAAGAAATGCCACTTTCCAAAAGATTTTGGTCCGACATATCAGCGCTTGATTGAGGTATTCCGTCCAACGTCTGTGACGTCGAGGGCATAGTCATTTTAGATTTCTCATCCAGCGACTTTTGATCATCTGTATGCATGTTGAAGAAACAAATATGCTCCGACGATAGGCAGACTACACGTTGTTTTCTTGTATTTTGCCAAAGTGCAGCACTGTCCTTAGCATCAGTCGGCTGCTACCCCTTTAAGCTCTTCTTCAATCTACGCAAAGTACAACCGATGATGCTTAAAGCACCTTTAGAACAAGCGAAAGGCGAACACGGTCAATGTACGTACAAGTGATGAGTGCAGACGCATTTGAAAACTGTCAAATAAAAGGGAATTAATCTTTACTACCGCTATGAATCAGTGCCTGCCAGCAGAACTACTATCGCCTACTAGTGCTGCCGTAGTGACGCTTTTATACGCCCCCACACAGGCGCAACTGTTTAACGTGGATCACGCACATGAATGAAAAGTTCTTGTTTGCATAGTTGAAAATGCAATTACTGTTTTCCCGTACTTGAGACTACGTTAGGCGGCTTCGCTTTGGTTTATCAGTCTCGGACGGACACCATCCCGCCAGCTTTGACGAAGTGTCCAAAGATGGCGATGATTGTCGCCGACATTTCCGGTTCTGAACGGTCGCTTTGAGCCTACTGGTCGCCCTTTTGACGCGCTGCGATAGTGGCGCCTCCTGCTGCAAGCTTGGCAACGTAGGTGCTACGGTTGTACAAAAGTCGTCGATTCGCTTTTGTCTTTTACTTTGCAACGCTGCAGCCCTTTTGACCACCGGTAGCAAGTGCCTATCCGTTTGTTCCTTTGACCAGCCGAACCATGTTGACGTCAAGCTGCGAATTTTGTCAACGTCCGGTAAATTCCAGGACAACGTTCGATCGTCAACTTGATCGACTCGAGGACGTAGAAAGGCGTCAAAAATTAGCGGGTCAGGAAATGACCCCGGAAATTGGCAATGGGCCAACTTGGCAAAGCGTTCCCTGGCGACCGGCTCGTCAATGTCTTCGTGGTTACCGTTGATTGTCTGTTCGCACCAAGCGCGAAAATTTCGCAGACATTCCAGACTGTCGGAAGTTTTATCTTCTTTGGTGGGGTCGAATTCGGCTATTATTTCCGTCGCTGTTACAGCTCCAATACCTTCCACACCGACGGTGTAATCGCAGCCTACCAGCATGGCTAGCAGCACTAATCTTTCCCTATCTAAGCCTAAGGGAAGGAAGGTCGAACTAGCGAAAGACAATAATCGCCATCCAATATGCTTACCGTATATATTGGTTATTGTGTTCATGTCGAATCGCTCGACTGTTTTTTTAATGTTGAACAAGTGACGATATACTCGACGACCTCCGAACAGCCAAATATCCGAATCGTCCGTGATCGTACCTTCGGTAATGTTGTTCTCCTCCAACCACGCGCATTGCGCTTCAGCTTCAGCCGGACCTTTAACCACAGGCATTCCAAAACTTTTTATCAATTCCTAAAATGGCAATTGTTCAACCGTTACGGAAAAGCTGTGCTCGAACCAACCTCGCATTCTTCCAAAATTTGTGAACTGACATTTCTCTCCGTCGCTTCTGCGCGCATTCTTTCCTTTCTCAGTAAGTCGATATTATCATCGTGATCGCTGTCTGGTGAAGCGTCCTTCAAAGAAGACGAACTTGACGCAATACTTTCCAAAGAAGGTGATTTCGCCAACGGCTGAGCGGTGGTTAAAGGAAATTGCTCGCTGACAGGCTCCGTCGGTTCTTCAACTTCAATAAAGTCGTCTGGAAGAAGTACACTTACACAAAATAGACGAGTTACAAAAAAAAAAGAATGTCTACTAACCACTGTCGTCTGTAGAATGACCTGATAAGACTAGCGAGGAGTTGCGATCGTATTCTATGGCTATTCGTCGTTCAGGCGACTGGATATCTTCCGAAGGTATGCAAATTATGGGTAACGTATTTTTTGAAAAGGATTCATTGTTTGGGACTTCCAATGACGCCGAAGAGGAACTAGAGCTTTCAATCGACCTGTGCAAGTCGCCATCGTCATTACTAACCGCAACATCTTCCTTAACTACAGCAGTTTCAACCGTTACGGATGCGTTTAGTTCGCCGGTTGTTTCAGGTAAGGAATTTTTCAACTCATATTGACTAGTATGGACGTTTAACGTTTGTTCATCTCCTTCCTTGGACTGAGTTGTTGTTGTTTGATCTTCCAGCAAGACGTGGTGCTTTTGATCACGACTAAGCATCTTGCGCAGACGTACCAAGTTGTTATCCGTCTTTTGGCCTTCGGATAAGCTTAGGGCGATCACTGGATCGCTTAGGATAATCTCGTTGCGAATACGACTCATTTTTTCGCTCAGTTCGCTACGATTAACCAATCGCTTCATCTGCGCGGTAGAAAAGTCTGCCGAATCCTGAGTATGGAAGGACAAAAATGCGAACTAATCATGTATACGCTGGCACATACTTCGGGCAAATCGTCCAAGGAACAGGCGGCCGACTTTTCCGAAGCGTATATTTGGAATTGCAATTCGTTCGGAAGGGCTGCCATACTTTGTGGATCAATGCTGGAGCAAGAAGGAAAATCGAAAGCTGCCCAACTGTCCCATAAAGTCGGCGAGGGACTTCTTTTGGGAGACGGCTGGCCATCAAGCTTTTCATCGTCTACGTCATCTGCCAATTCCAAAAGGGAATAACCGTTAGCGGAAACATCCTGAAACGATACCGTAGAGCAATTTCGTCATAGGCTGATCTGTTGTAAGGTCTTTTTTTCGACCAATCATTGATTAGTCACCAAAGAATGGAAAGCAATGCTATTTTCAAACATATAGTTCATACCTTCGGCGTGCAAGAATCATTAGAAGTGTTGTTCGAACTGGAAAGCAATTGACGGCCTCCCTGGTCTGAAAAGCTAAAATTTATGCCCGGAGCAAAAAGAAGAGAATCAATATGTCAATACGCATTGGAAAAAAGAACCTAATAAGGTTGTACCTTTAGTAAAATGGGTTGCAGCAACAGCCAGATGCTTCACAAGCTTTGCGTGAGTTCTACGGCATTTCAAGGTCGCCTGATTGACACGTAGTCGCCGAAGAAGCTTGAAAGAACAACAATGGGTTATCTACATGTAAAGAATTGCAACGATGCCAACCTGTGTTCTTTTCTTCAAGCTGGAAACTTCTGGTCCGTCGAATACGAATATGGCACGAATGCCGTAAAACAATAACTTCAAAAGGCGATGAAAAAGCAACTGAAGGTGCACACGAGGTTCGTCCGAGCCGGAAATGGCAGCAGCTACTCTGGCGTGGATAGCCTGATGAAGCCATATAGACAAGTCTTAAAATACATTGAATTTGTACAGAGTCTAACGGATAACTATTTTAACCTACCCACTGATAGTTTAGTACCCTCGAGGCAATCTAATTTTATTAGCCTTGATGAAGGCTGTAGAAATTTCCAAAGACCTTTTACTCCCATTCAAACATTCGCAAACGGAAGACGACGCTCAGTTGATCAATGCAATAGCGTCAGCGTAAAATTACTGACACGCAATAATCTTTCTTTTAATAACAATATGAACAAGTCAACCGGCGGGTAATCATCTGACTTTTAAGCTAATTATAAACAGTACGTCAAGTAACACTGTAGTCAGGTATCTCAGTGAACAAATATGCAATGTATATCTCCCTGCTTTATTCCAACTTAAATTTGTCAGCTTTCCGCTGCTTATGTATGTCGTCATTGTAAACATCAGCAAAGACAAACAAATTTAACGCTGCATTTTGTCAACAGTGTCAGGAAGTTCAGGTTTTCAGTGTAAATTTCTTTTAGCAGTACGTTTTGCTGTCTTTGCTTCACGTGTCTTTTCTTTACAAAATATAAACTGGTAGTACTTTCAAGTTGCTATAATTTAGGATGAGCTTGAAGATAGCCTAATCTCATTCCTTCCAATTGTTTTGAATATAGATGTGTAAAAAAAGAATAGCTTTTAGCGGGTGCAATTGTTCAACAAAAGATGTGCATGAATTTTTCCCGTTCGTATTTGCTAACAAAACGAGTCAAATAAGCGAAAAACATATTATGAACAAATATGCAATGTATGTAATAAGCGAAAACATAGAATGTAAAATGTTTTTTAAATAAGCGAAAAACACTTTATGTTTTAATTAAATAAAGATTAATAGTTATAGCATTCGCTTGTTTTGATTGTGGGCTTTTGTTGGAGACAAAAGCGATAAAACCTTAAAAGGCTGTAATGATTCCGCTATGGTCATGCTTTTCATCTTGTATTTTGTGTCGAAGTAATTTCAGTGCAACAGTTAAAATTAAAGCAGAGCGGACGCAAAATTGCGACGTGTCACGACCGGCG
Organism: Trichuris trichiura; assembly: GCA_037903355.1. Classification (NCBI taxonomy): domain Eukaryota; kingdom Metazoa; phylum Nematoda; class Enoplea; order Trichinellida; family Trichuridae; genus Trichuris; species Trichuris trichiura. Next base: position 1,591,690 of record JBAJFE010000011.1, read on the forward strand.
CTGCAACTTGATGCGCAGGTCACGACACGATGACCTGCCCATCGTGAAGTCTATACTAAGGTTTTTGAATCCGAAACACCCTCCAATTCCGTTTTAATAAGAAAGTGAGAATGTTGAAAGTATGGTATGTGTTTTGGCAAAGCATAGTTCCAGATTGCAACGCGAATCAACGTTCATTCGCCTTTCGTCTGCATCTGCGGCAATTGCATTCTTACTATGCCTCGAAAAGCAATGGTTGACAATCGCCAAGCGAAACTGAAGGAAAGATTTCAGCGATGGCTCCCTTTGCCCGATAAGCAACGTTTCCGGATTGAAAATCTTGTAGATTCGTTTTGCGAGGAGCGTTTCGCCGACTTGGGCGTTACCTTGCCCGTTGGAGAAGGCGATCGTAAACTATTGCGAAAACGCTTAAGCCAAAAGAAGGTGAGTCGTTATAGTTCAATCTTGTTGCGCGGCCAGAGGTAATCGTGCTACCACAATTGTGCATTTGGCTTGTCTTCGCCCTTTGATCGCCGCAGGAACAGGTTTTGATTTTCGTCACATCTCCAATGCACTCCAAAGAAAATGATATGCTTGAAAAGATCGTGTCCTCTTGTTAGCCCAATTTCGATCAACTTGACATCCATATTCATTATTGCGAATCCTTAGGTCAGCGTTGGCACGGAATCTATCGTTTCCTTTGACCGTCGTCGTTGCCTTGAGGTGCAGGAAGGGCGACGCGAAAGAAAGCTAAACTTTCAAAATGACCTTTCATTGTTTGGTAGGCGTTTTGTCCGGGCTCCATTAGTTGCCAAGAAAAATGCACCAATTGCAAATGTGATAATTAGCGATACTTACTGCTGCCCGTTTAAGCTTCTATGTCGTTGCTGGTGCTTGACGGCAAGTTCTTCGACTTACCCACTGCTCTTTGCTTCCATCAGGCGAAATACTGCGCTGAGCATAGCTGGCAGCAGTTGGTTGCTTCGATGACACCAGCAATAGAATGGGTGTGCGCCAGCTGTCCGAACAACCCCGTTTTCTCCTGCTCGCCTTACTCTCTTTTCCATCCGTCATCAACTTGCGATAAACGTTTGCTTACGCTTGCCGTGTGTGCTTTCCGTTAAATTCACGTTGCTTGTCGATGCAACAGAAAGATAGGTATTGGCAGTCGTCGTGGCCATCGTGAATCTTCCCTCATCTGCTTTGAGGTAGTTGTACCTCGGCAGTCAGTTGTTTTGCTCCCTGTTTTCGTCCACCTTTTTCTCTTTTCTGCTTTCGCTATGTTGGCTATTACTATCATTGCTTGTGGACAACAATTGTGGAATTGGCATTGCGTACAAGATGTAACGAAACCTACTAGCGTACCTGGCAGTAGTTGGACAAATTCATTCAATGTCCTCTAATCGCTATAGGACTTCCAACAACGGTTGGCTGGACCGTGCGGTTGACCAGAAAGAAGCTTTGTACAATTCGCGCAACTCCGTTAAATCTGACCCTGCGTACGATGAAGTCAACTATCGCTGGCAAAACGCCATGAACATTCATAAGCGATTGGCTTATAATGATAATCTGCGAAAGGTTGTTTCTAATTCGTATCAATCGGCAGATTATGCTCCAGCGCAGAGAAGAAATGCAACTACCTCTTCAAAACAATTGGATATATCGGCGTTGGATGAAATTCTCATGAGTACCAGTGCATTAAGCGTTCAACGACAACCTACAATGGAGAGACGTCACAGCGACACTTGGAGGTCCAATTTCTTAGCTAAGCGGCAACAGTTTGCCACCAAAGATTCGGCAGACTACCATATTGGGAAAGAATTATTAATCGCGAAGGCGTCCTCTTCATCTGGACCCAATGAACATTGCCCGGAAAGGCAGAAATTTCTTAACGGTGCGTACGACCACATTTTGTGTGCTTTGTTCTTTTTTTTGTTACCAGCTTGCTGATATATTGTGTTTTTAGGCAAGTTCAAAGAGCACGACCGTTTGGAGCGTTCGTACAGCGATCAAAATTTGCCCAACTATATGCGGCAACCTTGGTCAGCTCACGCGCTCGGCGATTCCGTTGACTTCACGCTTGTTAGGAAAAGTGAAGGAATGCCAATGCAAAGATCGTCCAGTTGGAACGTGGCCAGCTACGCGAGCGATGACGCCGACAGGTTTCGTTTAAGGAGAAAAGGTGTTCAGCCGTCCTGGAATGCTTGGAATACTGTTGTTGAGGCTATAATAGCTGAAAGAGAGCAGGAGAGAAACGAAAACGATTACTGTCGTTATCCTTCGCGCACCCAGTCGCTGCCTAGGCATTACGGAACGCGTCATGCTCAACCAATTATACCGCCTAATTTTTCCGAGCTTGATTCCATATTGACCAACCTGGGCGTAGCGAACGACCACCAAAAGCGTCAGCCTTCCGTTAACTTGCCTAACGGTTCGACAGCGTCTTTTGTTGGAGAGAAAAAGTCTTCGTTGAGTTCGCATGGTGGTCGATTACCTTTCAAACTGTCCACCGCCGGGTCTGTGGCTGAACGAATACAACAATTCGAAAAACGACCGGATACGACGTTAAGCAGATTCGCTGAGTATCCTCGCCAGCAGCTGGTAGGTGCGCGCATATCGCTGCAGCTTCTCAAACCGGTCTAAGGCATATTGAGACTCAAAAACTTTTGCATGATTGGAATCATTTGTTCAATCGCTTCGCTGCTAAAGTTGGCATTCATTTAAGAGATTATCCCCGCATGAAACAAGCAATCCGCGGCTATGGGATACTACTCTTCCTTCGAATGTCCATTACGTGCATTCGCCATGCCAAAAGGAGGCTCAGGGTATGTCTTCAACGATAGCTCCGACATTCTCCGTCCGACGAGATTTGGAGACCACTCATTCTGCTCAGATTAACCGATCAGAAAGAAAGCAACTTTTTCCGCAGGTCGACGTTCCTAGGTAAGCCTTTGTTTTGTGGAAACAACTATTAACTCTTTGACAACATTGGGTCGGATAATTCATAGCAACATAGGCTTTAGTTAAGTGCCTTTTATTCTTCATTTCCTTTTGACAGCCGTTCGATCATGCTTTTTAAGCTGTTGGATTTCCTGCTGTTGCTTCTTCATTTCTGCCATCATTCAATTGACGCAGACTTGTTAACCGTCTTTTCTAAGTTGGCAAAAAATTCTACTTTACAAGCTGAGATGGTACGCGCTCTTTTCTTGGGCATACATATTCACTCAGTAGCAACCAATTCTTCAACGTCGAGATAAGTCAATCAGTTAGGCTATGTGACGTATTCCTACGTCGTCACGATTTTTAGCGTTTTCAGGTAGCTGTTTCCTTTTCCACTTTTCTGCCATTCGATCAAGCGCTATAAGACGACTTGATTTTTATTGCTTCTAATTAAGATGCTTGAAAGCAGGCAAGCAAAAAAATCTAAACGAACGAAATAAAACGAAACTTCTAATACGGTACTTCTGTCGTCATTAGTAGCGGGGTAGTGCAAGTTGTGAATACGGTTTTCCCGCTCACATTGCAATTATTCGATTGAGCAGCTTTTGTCAAAGTTCCCATTTTCTTTGAACGGGACATTTGTCGCAACTCGGCGCATTGAACTATGAATATTTAATTCAAAAGTGCCGTTGCCTTTTTGAATTGCCGAATTGGGCCTGTAGCAATTGGGCATTTTGAAAAGTCGATCCTTCTCCATTCGCTTTGACTTGAAAGAACGGAAACAACGTTTTGTGCAGTAAGGAAAAGACGTTGCTTGGTAGTACAGCTGCCATTATATGTAGCGACAATCGATGGTCTGTGCTGAACTGCAGAGGAACTTAAAGAGTCAATAATTATTGCCTTCAGCATGTAACGGTCAGCACTGTCAGATCTATTAGCTTAACCACATTGTGTCACATTTTCCTTGCTGTCTTTCCTATATCAAAAAGGTTAACTCGATAAAACGTCTTATATATTTTCTGCACGTGACTGTACTGTAGGATGTAAGCTTGTTGAAACATTCGAGATAACAGTAAGAACTATTTATGGCCACTATTTCGCCATCTTGTTCAGAAGAAATTGCCAGTTTGCTATTAAATGAATGGCGGTATCCAGTGACAACAAAATTTGTCATGAAATATTAGAAAACGCTTTAAAAAAAACCTGAATAGATTTCTGCTTCATCTTCCTGTTGGTAAGATTCCGTGAGATGCTAGTTGAATGATCGTATGAGAAAAAAATTTAACCAATAAATTTTAATTCATTCGTTTAAAAACTACTGAGCTTGTCATTAATGCTGCGAGTATTATGTCCTCATATGCTCCCGTCACTCATTCTGTTTCTTGTCATATTTAACACGTTTCTAGGACAAAATTTCTATCAATAAAAACGTTTTGTAGTCCTAAACAAACTGAATTTTTGGGACCTCTTCCTCTGTTCCCCCTAAGTAATACAGTATCCTGATAATGAATGATCAGGTTTATTTTACTCTTCAGCATACCATAAGACAAATAACCATTTTTAAGGTTAGGTGTTCCACTGTCGTATTGTGATTTTGTCAACCATCCTGTTCTGCTTTTAACTGAGCCTTAACTCAAACGTAGGGCATATATTTTGGCTTAGCTTAGGCATTGGCAAAGAACAACAGCTGACATACTTGCCATTAAAAGCAGAACAGAATGGTCACATGTTTAACAGAATGTAAGCATTCACTTCTTAGACATTGCGCTCGAAAAATGAATAATCGATGCCGTTTGTCGTACTGTAAATTTACGAGAAATGCAAGCCTGATTATTGTCAGAATACTGTATTGTTTGCTTGCGTTTAGCGCAACAGTTGCAAAGGTCTTCGTTGGGACCACTGCGACAACAATAACGAAGGTATTATCAACGCACTTGTACGTTCTTTCACTCAGGCGCTCTCTACAGCATGATCTCATAAGTATACGGAGGTATTATGTCGCGATAATGGGTTTTCTCTATTCCGCAAACCGTAGCAGTTTCCTTCACGAAGCTTTTTTAATTGGTCTCGTTCCACTGCCGGCATACCCAAAGAAGCCTAAAAAACCACGCAACATACACTGAAAGCTTGACTTTGTTTCCCACAACAAAGTGTCGTATTACCTATTCCGAATTTACTTGCGCAAACACTATGTTGCTTAGCCTATTGCCACTCTTCTCTGGTAGGAATGTAAGATCTGTGATCCGTACGTTAATGTATACTACGGGAAGTAGATGATAGACGGCGCTGCGATTCATCCCGCAAGCCTTAAGTTCTAATCTATTCATCATAGATTTGTGCTTTGCTAACAGCTATTGTCCTTTTGCGTCACAGAATATAATGCTTACTGTTCGTGTTCCAGGCTGAATGCGATGAATAAATGACGACCCGCTATCTACTTTCACGATATCTCTTAGAAAATTAGCATAGAGCAATTATACAACAGAGTTGGAACTGCTTCTTTTTAACGTTTCCATATCCCGCTTAATTTGAGTTGTACATATGAAGAGTTTGTGGTGCATATACTCTAACTTAGTCGTGATCTTGGGAAATAGTGATTTTTAACATGTTTTCCTTTAACACGCGTTGCCAGCTAAGTAGAAATTGCAGTCTACGAGTCAACGAAAAGATTGCAGGTAAAACGGTAGGCGTACGAATTAACGTAATTTTAACATAATCATTCCGCGGGAATGGTTTTTTCGCCGTCACAAGCTTCAATGATCCGCGGTAATTCGAAGAACTCCCTATCGACCGATCATTTTCTCTACGTTGCAAGAAAAGTGACGTAAATAATTAGCGTCACTTAGCGTAATTAATTTCAACGAGCAGCTAGTAAGTTCAAAAGTTAGTTGTTTCATTATTGCGCAGGATGAAATGAAATTTTTCTTGAGAATCTTAAACGCCGTTGTCGAATTTTGGCGTGCAGTGATTCCCTTCTTATTGCCGGTAATGAGGTGACAACCATTCTATTAAGAAAGTGCTCCTGAGAAAAGCCGGCAACTTTTAATATTTAATATGAACACTTTATTACCAAGACGTCAATGGAACCCTTCAGCAGGTGATCAGTGAGTACTACTGTTGCTAAGCTCTCTTTAATATTGTTTGAAATTTCTTGTACTGTAGTCAAACATGTAATGACTATTTGGATAATAAGTTGTCTTTCGACAAATATATGCAAACGAAATTTTCGTAATGCCATTCCATGGTTTCAGGATATATGCCAAAGTATGCCTTATCTGCAAGATTTTTCCTTTGATTCGAAAAGTGTGTCTTCAAGCAAAAACAGTCCTGCATTAATGTCTTTGAGAAACTTAGCCTAATGCTTCTCACTTTTAAAAAGTACATCCAAGCTGTTCGAGTGCGACAAAATTGAATCCAACTAATTGTGTAGAGCCAAGTGGAACCCTTTTGTATTTATTCCCTCCGGTAACATTCTCTGATACACTCCTGTCGGTGTCGGCTTAAGTTTTGATTATTTTCCTTCAGTAAAATAATTTGGTTCCACAAGTTTCAAATTTTTAGTTCAAAGAATCGAACTCTGTAAGTTTGGGCAATCAACGAGTATTCCTGAATGCAATGTTTTACTTTAATCCCAAAGCGGGCGTAATAGCTTATCATCCGGAAGCTCTAGTTTGTACGCATTAAACATAGGAGCACATTTATAAAATTAAAGCAGTAGTGCTAAGAATGTATTTATGCTTTGACCGCTGTTTCTGAGTCGCGTAGTGACAGAATTCACCTAAGCATCGGATGTTTCTAGCTGAATTGTTACTTCAGGCATTTCAGAGCTTAATTGAAACTCAACGCTTGGTAACGTTGCAACAATTTCGGGCAAGTAATATTGGCAACTTCAATTTCGTTAACTTAAACAGATACGTCCAATGTAATTTCCGGTTTCGTGCTTTAGCAATAAAACTCGCATATTTCGTTTGTACCTTTTACACCAACCGTACCACGGCGTTCCTTTCCTAGGTTCTATTTCCCCTACGGCAAACCAAATAAGAAGAATGAATTGGAGGAAGCTTTACAACGTGTATCGGGTATTTTTAAAAATTATGGCGGTCAGGGCGATCTGAATTGCCTTGGCGAAGTAGCCGAAGCTGTTGGTTTGCCGTACTATGTTAGGCAGCCTCTGTTCTCCGTCTGCGGTGGCACAGCATGCGAGTGTGTAACATTCCAGAACTTTGAAAAATTATGGAGGAGGTAAATTAGTAGCTCCGTCCTCTTTTATTACATGTCCGTTAACCGAATAATACTTCAATTGAAGAATCAATGAAGTGCGCCACGACGAAGCTGCTCTTTTTGTACGCATCCTGACCAAGGATACGGCTGATTATCTGCTTCCTGTGGACTTCAGCAGCGTTGTTCAAGATATCATCAACGATCATCCCGGTCTTGTCTGTCTGAGACAGGCTCGCGCTTTCTATTCAACTTATTTGGAAACTGTAACTGTTGCATTTTCATTCGTTCAATGCAGTATCTCATTGTTCAGGTGATCTCAAGGATTTATTACAACGTCAGTCGCAGCTGGACGGATCGAATCAGCGTCGAGGAACTGCGTCGATCCAGCTTCCTAGCAGTGCGTGTACCTTATACGGAAGGGAACCGTTGGAAAGTTGGCACTCACTTTTTTTCTTCAGACTCTCCATCGACTCGGCGAAGTTGACGACATTAACAAAGTGCGCGACTATTTCTCGTACGAGCACTTTTACGTTATCTATTGTACATTCTGGCGCTTGGATTTCGACCATGACTTGTTTATATCCAAAAGCGACTTGAGCATGTACAACAATTACGGTACAACAAAACAATGTATTGGATCGCCGTTTCTTACGAGCGTTATTTCCAGCGCTGTCCAGCCGAATAATAGATCGCATCTTCTCGAAAGCGGTCAATTGTAACTTGACCGAACCGGATGGAAAGATGTCCTATTCCGACTTTGTATGGTTTATACTTGCCGAGGAGGACAAGGAGCATCCAAAGAGTATCGAGTATTGGTTTCGATGCATGGACTTGGACGGCGACGGTTATTTGTCAATTTACGAGCTTGAGCACTTCTACGAGGAGCAGTCGATGCGCTTGGAGGAGATGGAATTTTGCCCGCCCTCATTTGCCGACATCCTTTGTCAGGTAAAAGCGCCCTACGAGTCACTTTGCTTGAAGGCATCTTTGCGCTCAGATGCTTGACCTTGTGAAGCCACGAGAAAAAGACAAAATTTCTCTACGGGACTTGAAGAAATGCATGCATGCACCCTTTTTCTTCGACACCTTCCTAAATCGCGAGAAGTACTTGCAACTGGAGGAAAGCGAGCCGAATAAGGTAGCCGAAGAAATGGTATGCCAACGGAAAGTGAGTACTTACGAACATTTTGCACTTACTTTTCAAGGAATCTGAGCTGACCAGCGCCTGGGATCGTTTTGCCGCCAGAGAGTACCAAAAATTTCTCGCCAAAGAGGCGTCACCGGAAGACACGGAAATGTAAATTTTTCAATTTGCAACTCAGCTTGGTTGAATTGATAAAATCTTATCTACGCTTAGAAACTGCGACACGGATGATACAGACGACGAAAGCAACGGTCGACTGGGCCAAGATTATCGTCGACTCGCTGAATGCGTATCGAAATTCACTGGTAGAAGCATTTGAGAAAGGCCGTTTTCAAATTGAATTGCCACTTTTTCTGTTCCTTTCTTTCGAGCATTGTTGTTCCTCGTTGAACGGGAAATTCGAAGCTAACTTTCCCGAAAATGAACGTTTTAATACTATTATCGTCGTCGACTTGTTGCTGTTAGAAGGAAGTTTCTTGGACTCGTACAGCCTTTGCAGGCAGTAGGTGGCAGCCGTCGATCGCTTGCGGACTGGACGAGTAACAGCCGGTGTCCAAAGATAAATTCGATGTTTGAACCTCCTTAGAGGCTGTGCTGTCCAAAGGAGCCGGTCGACTTGACGCGGAAACAACCGTTGGCCAATGATATCTTTCTCGGGCAACTGGCTTCTGCTCGCGATAAGGCACAGCCTTGGAAAGTATGGGTATACGCTTAAAAGGCTGATACTTTCCTCTTCTTTTTTGTAGAAATGTTCGCAATGACATAAAAGCCAAATAGACCATCACCAAGCTGATGAATAAGCAAAGAAGCACCAGCATGGCTATTGAAGGACTTCTCTTTCGTAGTGCCTGCTTAATTCCTTCGCAGTGGTTTCGGTCCCATCCAGGAAGAGTGTCATTGGCAAGGCAGAGACGGTCACCGGATTTCACAGACTCTAGGCATATCTGTAAGAGGTAATATTTCATTTAGTCCGACCTCGTCATCGATTACTACCTGAACTTGTCGGTCACTCCAGTTCATATCGACTAACAATGGCCAGTAGTCGAAGCCGATGATGCGATATTCGTTTGAATTGGACAGGACGAAAGTAAGTAGCCATATAGTGTGCAACATCTGCAATGAAGTAACGTTATCGTCTTGGTTCCAGCGGTGCGCTAGCTAACCTCGATCGTTAGGTCCAGTTGCATTGGAGTCGAACAAGCGTGCAGTCGAATGCCCAATGTTGCGTCACCGATTTTAGGGATTGTTATTGAGCACCTGGAAGCGGAAGTTGACTCCAAGTTGCAGTAGAACGTCTGAAGTGCCATGTATGCTTTGATGATTGACGCTGTCCTTTACCGGACGTCGCTCTGCGCGTAGTCCAAAGTGACCGTGAATGGACCACCTGCCTTAGTTGCCCTTCCGTAGTCGTTGTTGAGCAGCGCAGGTGAAAGCGGCTCCCTATTTGGTGGTCAAAATCGGTTTGGCCCTTAGGCTGTCCTCGACGCGGTTCAGCTCAGCAATTGAAACAATGCCCTGCGTGTACGACTGCTTGGCGACAAGCCGCTGTTGCGAATTTGGACAACGTTCGCCTGCTGTGGATAATGGGAAAAATACGACAACTGTGCTAGTCAGCGGCGGTTGGTCCCCAATGACAAGGGCGGCAGTTGTGCCGATCACGGAACAATGCTGATTGTGTCGACTTTAGTCCGCTTGGCCAGATTCCGTTTTGATATTGCCAGCCAAAGACCAACCAGGCTCAAGCAAGCTGATATCTGATTACACATGAACTCACTAACGGAAGGTCATTACAAGGACGATATCTGGCTGCTTTATTAGTCAATCAGTTGCCGTAAAACCCGTAAACCACGAACGCGAACATGTACGATTTGTCAAGGGTAAATTGCATGCTGTTCGCTGGATGCTTATCTCGTTCGTTTCTCCTGTCATTGGTTGGTGGAACGTTGAAACAAGGCCATCATCACCATCATCACTGGGCGCTGTGCAATATTTGAGCTTGCTACAAGATCACAACGGACTGGATGGTCGTGAGAAAAAAGTGCGCAGCGTCTGAGGTACACCTTCGAAACTTTGCTTTTCTTTGCTCACCTCCGCACTGGCTGTAAGGTCAACGAACACAAACTGCGGAAGTACTGCATCTGGTCTGACCTGTAAAGATGGCTTTTTTGCCTTTCGTTTCCTGCTTCGACAACAGCAACCGGATGGGAAGCCGTAGTAGCATCACGCTAACATTACGGCGATGAAAATGATTCATTAGGTACGGGAAGCACGTGGTGGTGTTTTTAATAGAAGATAGAGCGTATATGAAGGAAAGAAGTGAATTCGTGAATGGCCTGCCGCTTTGCTTTGATTGTAAACAAGGGCCAAAAGACAAGGTTAAGCCACCAATGATGCGATAGGGTGAAGGCAACAACATTCAAACTTCTAAGGGATGTTTGATTTCCAAAGCAGCGGAAAAAGCTGCTGGAAGCTCTAAACCACCATTTCGGCTTGCAACCAGTGTCGTCTTGGATGCAAAATGACAAAAAGGTAAAAGGAGTTGAATTGTGAATGTAAATAGCTGTCTTATGTTGCCGTCCTATCACTTCATTTGGAGATGGATGAATTTTAAGTGTTGCCTTCTGCCACTAATTGAAAGCTGACTGTTTCCTAATGGAAGATAGTGTGGCCACATCCCGTAGCGAAATTTTCTCTTTTTCTACTACTAATGTTGTTAATATTAAGAGTGTCAATTGATTGCGTCTGTCCGCATGGCACAATTTGACCCTATGCAGAAATTACTAATATTAATGTATTTCTGTTCCGCTCTTGACTGTTGATTGTACGTTTCTAGTATTTCAGCTAGGTACAGTTCTTTTGTTCGTGCTGTTGCACGGTTGATTTGAACATCGGCTTGACCGGAGTCGGAAAGCGGTATCGTTGTTTGTACATGGAAGGTTATACTTTTGCTGATCTATTAGGAAAGTTTCCCTGAAATTTTTTTTTTCAAAGCCAATTAAACGGATTATTTATTTTTTCCATCCCACATAAAGTTAATAGTAATACTGGTTCCCATAAACCAAATGTGCTAAAACTTTGTTTAGCCCTTCCTTGAGCTTGAGCTGAAGCATAATTTTGTCTGAATAGTCGGCAGTTTTTTATTTCAGTCTGCTTGTGTCACTAGCCGAGCTAGTCAATTTTTAAGGATGAGTAATCTAGCAAACATGACTGTTTTTTGGCAGCTGAGTTGGCCGCAACAGAAGTTAACCTTTCAACTGAGATACTGATTAGTGAGCAAGGAACGACGAAGCATCGGTTAGACAGCAGTGCAAGCGGCTGATACTGCGACCATTGCATCGTTTATTTGAAAGAATTGAGACCCATCAAATGTGTTGACGCAGTAATGCTTGCTTTGACAGCCAAGTTTCTTATCTTATCGACGGTTAAAGTAGTTACCAAACCGAAGAAGAATTGGAAAACAGTGCACCGCTTTACTAGTACGTACCTCGTTCGCCAAAAGGACTACTGTTATGCACTATGCAGTTCACGTTAACCAAGTTCGTGCTCCTTTCTTTGCTCTTTCCGTCTTCTTCGTACAACGAGGTAACGTTGAAGAAGTTTCTTTCATTCGATACGGAAATCGTGTTTAGGCGGAGGACGTTGAACATTTCTTGGAGTACTTCGACAAAGAAGGACAAAAGAAAATTAAACAGCATCTCACTGGCGTGCAGGCCCTTTTTCAAAGTTTCGTCAAGTCGACGAAAGAAGCCGTTATAAACTCTCCCTTGCAAGGATGGATGGCTCAGAAGGTTAATGAGAGCTTAAAGTATGGAGAGCCCGCTGACGAGAACGACGCTAAGGCCATCAGCAACATTCGTTCAAAAGCAATGCTGCTTCAGGAGAAGGACTGGAAGGAGCTGAAGAATGTTTCACTTGAAATGTTTGAAGTTTACAGGGGAAAAATATGCGCGAAAAGAGATGCTACGGGTCATTGCGTGGATCAGTGGGAACTCTACCCGACGTTACGGCGCAATTTCGCTAATGCTCGTGACGAAGCGGAACTTCGTCGATACTGGGAAGAATGGTATCACGTGAAAACCAATGATACAGTTATATTAAACAATTTTGAAAGAATGGTAAAGCTTTACCACAATGGCAGCGTCTCAATGAAGCATACGGACATTGTCAGCCGCTGGGAAGACCAGTATAGGTCGGACGTCTTCTCAGATTTCAGTCTGGAGAAATGGGCCAATGAATCATTTTTCAAACTTCTGCCTTTGTACGAAGAATTGCACGCGTATGCAAAATATCAAGTCGATAAAACATCTGACAAACTAACAATTGCTGCTCATCTAGTTGGCGACTTGTTCGCTGAAAGTTGGCAAAACATTTATCTAACCCATGGATCTAATTTGAAATTGAATTATACTGCTAAGCTGAAGGAGAAATTTAAAAATCAGTATGGTATGCTTAAAAGGTGCGTGGAATATTTTGGCGAAATTGGTTTTAAAAACGACTCCATATGCAAGACTGACATTAACTGCGAAGTGTCCAAGGAGAGAGAAAAAATTTGTCGACCGACAACTTTAATTTATCCTTTTGGCCAAGGCGACGACTGGATGTCTATGTGTGCAGAAGTAGCGATGGATGATTTGAACAATATGTTTGTGTTAGTGGGAAGACTGGTTTACAGTAATTATTATAAGAACGAAGACAACCGTGTTTACTTCCAAGATGCCGCTAATCCGGGTATGTTCGATTCCTTGGGCAAAGCCGTCGCGCTGGCGTTCAACAGTCCGTCCAACTTAAACAAGTCAGGTTTGGTAAATATTCGGGTTGTAGACGACAAGTTGCGATTCGAGCATTTGTATAAGCAAGCCTTGATTACCATTCCAAGCATGATGCATGCCTTTGCCGTGGATACGTGGCTTCGCCGTTTTCTCCGCGACGTGAGGCCCATGAAAAAATTTAATTGGACTATTTTGAATGATAACTGGTGGCAAACTCTCGAAAACTACACTGGCATTTCTCGACCCTCGTTTGAACATGACTATCGAAGTGTTGACTTTTTGCAAGTTCCGCGAATTGCCATATTAGAACCTATTGGTCGCGAGTTCTTCTCGACTGCTGTCAGCTATCAGTTGTTTGAATTATTCTGTGATTCGACGGAGCCTAAAGAGAGGACTAATTTCGATCAGTGCTATATTAACGACATAGGAGAAAACATAGAAGAAGTGGAAGATTTCCTATCAAGTGGGAGTAGTCTTGATTGGGCCGAAAAATGGCCACGCAAAAATGCACCGAGCGTTGAGCCGCTTTTGCGTTATTTTCGCCCTCTGTATGATATGCTGGTAAAGAAAAACAACGACAATCATTTATGCAGAGGCTGGGGAGTGGACGACCTTTGGACTGAAGAAATAAAGTCACATCTTCTGCAGCATAGATGTCAAATCAGTACACCACCGACACCTACACCTACATCTACGCCATCTGAACCTACACCTGTGCCGTCTACACCTACATCTACGCCATCTGAACCTACACCTGTGCCGTCTACACCTACATCTACGCCATCTGAACCTACATCTACGACATCTACACCTACACCTTCGCCATCTACACCTACATCTACGCCATCTGAACCTACACCTTCGCCATCTACACCTACATCTACGCCATCTGAACCTACACCTGTGCCGTCTACACCTACATCTACGCCATCTGAACCTACATCTACGACATCTACACCTACACCTTCGCCATCTACACTTACATCTACGCCATCTGAGCCTACATCTACGACATCTACACTTACACCTGTGCCGTCTACACCTACATCTACGCCATCTACACCTACATCTACGCCGTCTGAACCTACGTCTACGCCATCTACGCCTAAACCCGCGCCTTCTGAACCTACATCTACGCCATCTACGTCCACACCGGTGCCATCTACTTCTACATCTGCGCCGTGTCATTCTACACCTTCAACGTCTACATCTACATCTGCGCCACCTACGCCTAAACCCGCGCCATCTGAACCTACATCTACGCCATCTATGTCTACACCTGCGCCATCTACGCTTTCACCTATGCCATCTACACCTAGACCTGCGCCTTCTACACCTGCACCGACTGAAAATCCAAAGGACAATTCAACAACAACAACAACGGAAACACCCAGTAAACTTTATTTCCTCGCTTAAACGTTTTAGTATGTGTTGTCATTTAAGCAGCAAGAACTACTCCGAGCAAAGGTGCTTCAGCTTTGCAAGGCAAGTGAAACAGCTGTTTCAGCGCAGTTCCCTTATCTGCTATATATTTCTTTTTTTTGTAGCTCCACGCTGCATATTATGTTCACTGTTCGGAATGGCATTTTTCCTCTGGTTTGCAAGTCTGTCTTAGGCATTCAGTGGGAGCCTAAAAGTCGTCTGCGGAGAGAAATTTCTATTGACGCGAATGCATGTCAGTGCGTTACCGATTTCATTTAGCCTTGGTTTGGCGTAAGTATTGACAAATTTGTTGCGGTAACGACTGTACACTTTTGATTCTATTTTTCCGGAGTACGCAAAAAAATAGCTTCGCCGACGAAATCATTCCAGTGAATGGGTCAGCGCCTTCACTTTTCTTTCTTTTTTCATTAAAATGGTGCCTGATTTTTTCTTACACTGTAAACTGCGTGGTTTTTCAAACTTTTCCCCACTGGCGCTCTCTTCTCTCGCGTATACTGCAGTGACGAGATTAGCTAAACTGATTGTTCTAAGAAGTAGTTTAGGAAACGGAAAATTCGATTGATCAAGGGTTTCTTTATTTACTGATTTCTTTTAGTTTGCGGGTATTCTGAGCTTTACTCTTTGAAGAAAAGCTCATGTGTACGTTAGCTTCGTTCTACTGAAGCTGAATAACTCAAATTGTTTTCAGAAAATCTGTAATCAATTTTTGTTTTAAAGGAGTTGTGCGTTTCGTAGCTGCAAGGTTTAAACACAGAAGCCACCGCGAATAGCATTCCTCTTGCCATCTGAATCATTTTCACAGATGCATTCAAATGTCGAATAGCCTCATAACTGGAAGGAAAAGAATAACTGAGAATACGCTCATTTGAAAGGTACAGGTAATCCAAGCAAGATGCGCAACCGCGATCTGCGCAGGAAACCGAGACAATGTCGCGACGGACTAGCGATGCTCAAATAGCAACTGTTTAAAGAGACTATAGTCCTGGAAGCACCACCGCGCTAGTCCACTCTGTTAATGATTTACAGACTTTCAAGAAAGAGCAGCAAGACAAATATAGCCCATTCACAGAGTGAAGTTATTCACAAGGAGAAGTAACGGGAATGCAACTTGAACGTCTTTTTTCGTACTGTAGTCGTTTTCGCGAAATTCAGATGAACTTACTTTACTAACATTTCGCTAATTCCTCCTCTGATTATGTATACCATCTTATTCACCCTACACAAAAGCTCATCTAAATCTGGAATCTTAAGTAATTGTGTCTGCTTGGGGGTTATGAATATCCCTTGACAAGGATAGCAGATAGCACTAGCGTTGTTTTCATCAGCTATATGATAAATTATTAATATTCATCGCTAATGACAGAACCCGTACTGCGCCAAACCCCCTCCCCCAATCAGGCTGAAAAGAGATGAACGGGAAATACTTCGTACAGTTGATGGAAGCAGTTTTAAAAGAGCTCTTTATTAAAAAATAAAAGTGAATAGTGTTTGCATTTTTCGTTCCTTTTCTTATTTCCCCGCCTTTAAATTTTTAGGTGTTCTTGAAGACCGCTGCCATAGTGAGATGTTTTTTACCGACATTATGGTGGTCATCTCCTCTAAGTGGACAGTGTAGCGATCATTGCTGTTGAATACTTTATAAATATTTGTTTTTCCGCGAGATAAATGACATCAGTAAAAACCAGATGATTCATCCAAAAGACAAAGAAAAGTATCTTAATTTATGGAGGCAACGAGAGAAGAAAGTGAAGGATGCATCTTTCGAAAACTTTGAAATGACTTTACAAACTTAAATCGACGCGAACGAATATGCGAATGTTCAGTGCGTTGTTTCCTGTCCAGTGTAATACTTGGAATTAAACCTTGTCTCTTAGCCGCCCCATCGTCTGAGAAATGCAGGTTCCTTTCCGGCAAGCATGCCCTTAACTTGTTGTGCCTTTACTAAAGAGCATGTCAGTCACCCTGTTTATCCTTTACTCAAATATAAGCCAAGACATAAGCCCTATGTTTAGGCTTAGACTTAGGTAAGGACAAGACAGGATGGCCGGCAAATTTACAGTATGACAATGGGACGCTCAGAAGATAAGATCCCTGAATTTATGTTAAAATGTGCATCTTATGAATGATCGAACTTTGTTATGCACAACAAGCTTTCAGTTTTCCGCGAACGCACTTTAGCAGGCTAAACTGATCTTCCTTTAAATGCTCTTTTTCTATTTATTGATGATGATGCCGATTCTTCGTCTGCATGAGAACTGCAGTTTGTTCGGGTCTTCCACCGTTCCCCTTCCCCTCGCGCCACCGTCATACTGTAGGTTTAGCGGCCGTTTTGTCCTGCCCTAAGCCTAAGCCTAAACATAAGTTTTATATCTTGGCTTAGATTTAGATAAGGCCAAAAAAGGGTGATTGGCATGCTCTCTAATAAAGGCGCAACAAGTTAAAGGCATGCTTGCCAGAAAGGAACCTGCATTTCTCAGATGGGGGTCGCTGTGAGACAAGATCCGTTTGTTCTATTTTTAAAAAAATTGCGTACTTATTAATTGTACATTTATGCATGAAGTAAATCTTCCCTTTTCAACTCATTATTATTACTCGCTATGATGCGAGTTTATCTATTTTGTTTATAATTAGAAACTGTTTACGCAAATAGCAAATATCCATCCTCTACTTTGGCTACGCATTAGTTAGAAAGCTTTACTCGTCTCTTCAAGTTTATGTACTTCAACGGTCGCATAACTAATTGGGCATGTTTACTGAGCAAATAAAAGTTCCTGACGTTTGCATGGATGGGCAGTAAACTGCAAACCTTGAAATTCATTTTTTAAAACTGTGCAGCATCTGGAATATTTTACAGTTCTTATGCTTTGCTTTTTTCAAAGCTTTACTCGGTTTTCCCAAACTTAAGCTGCAAAATGAATTGACTAATTGACCAGCAACTTAAGAAACCAATACCAGTCGTTTAGACGTATATTCTTCGGCTACATTTGTTTTGAAAACAATTTAAATTAATAATTTAGAAGAAATTAATACTGCTGGTAGATTTGGCTGTTTTTCGTGAGTTAATTAATGAAAAATTCTTTTTGATGTTCAGGTTGAAAATGTTCCTCAGTTGCCTTGAGTACTGTTCTCCAGTCGCAACTTCCTCTTTTTTTGCTGTTATTTGTAAGTGACCTGTACAAATGCTTTCCCAGTGAATATGTGGGCAAACTGTAGAAAAAGTACAGTTTTCGGACGCTTCGGAAATGCTGTTGTTGCGTCCTTAACAATGTCAGGAAGCTCCCTAACATTGCTAGCAAGGGAAGAAGAGCAGTTGCGAAGTGAATCTACAATAAAAGCGAAGAAAGACAAATTTAATTTGCTCAGGCATACGCAGTTTTTTCTCGTTGGGATAAGGTGAAAAAGAAAAGCTGTGAAAATTGTCCTTTCTTGGCGCGCTTACATGTTTAAAACTTTAAGTTTACAGCTGGCTACATTCCGCCTGCCGGCTTTGGCCGTTCCTGTAGTTATCTTCTATAGTTTTTGAGAAGAACGACACAGTGTCACTGAGTTCCTGAGCGTTTTGCGGTATACCGTAAAACAGAAATAAATTGAGACATCTAATCTTATGATATTACATATTTTTTCAAAATAGCAACTTCCTAAAAACGTTGCAACAGTTTTCTTTTTATGTTACCTGAACTATCTTATTATTTTGACTGCTAACAATTTGTTTGAAGAACATGCTTTCTAACATAACGGAATTAGGTATGCTCCGCTGCAGATTTTTGATTTCACAAAAAATTGCATCAAGATGCTTCATCTGCTAGTAGATTTTCGCTTCTGAAAGTGTTACAAGAATTAATCTTTCTCATAGACCTGTTTTTGCATGAAAATTTGGACCTGAGAAATAATGAAGCAGTGCAAAATACCGTTGCGATTGGTATAGTTAGCGCTTTTTATGCAACGGAAAAATAATGAAAGCGTTCAGCGCAGCCTATTTCCTTAATAGGGGAATTCTTTGGAACAAGAAAAGTTTTTAGCATACTACGCATTTTTTGCTAAGACAGTCAGCGGCTCGGTAATAATTTTTAAACAGGCTTCCCCTAAGCAGTTAGTATGGCGAGCGGTCAGCACTGCTTTGGACGAACTTCCAACAAATTCTGTCATTCACCGCAGGATAGCAGCGCAATTTAAACTATGACGCTGCCTGTTGGAACTAATGAAATGTAATCTTAAACGACTGATTCGCTGTGATTTTAATGTTTTTTGCTTTTTCCTGCAGCAGCACACGATTAACTATTCAGAAAATCTAACATCATTATGCAGGAATTAAATTACTGTTCCCATTTTTTGTTGGGTGTCACGTAGCTACTGAAGTGCGAGCAGTGCGTAGTATCGTTTCGCGAATTCTTTAAGGACGTTTTTGAGTCATAGATAAAATTTTGCTGAAACGCGTATAGTTGCCGCTGGGGAAATTTAATTTCTCTGCCAAAGCTAGCAAAATATTTTCAACGATAACAGTGTCTGAAACATTTTATTTCAGGTGCACTTGATTTTATGTTTGAACAGCTGGAGAACATGACAATATTTTAAGAGAACCTACTGTACAATGAATTAGCGCTTCGCGTTCCAACTGGAGATGCGATTGTACTAAATCTCCACCGGTGTTTTCGCTTGTTTTAGCACGAATATGCCTTTTAGTTTTCATACACCATTAGCGACTTTGCAAAAATAAACAAAGAAAGAGGCGCAAAACTAATTGACACATACCTGCTGAACAACGCCAAAAAGTCCATAATTAATAGTCATTGTGATGCATAAGTGACGTTCTAATGACAGAAGTGTTCCCCATTTGGTCAGCCAGTTTGTTCAGCCGGAAAACTTTGCATCATGGCCGAATTTGTTCTCTTCTTTGCCATCAGAACTGTTGCACCAGCCGGTTAAAATGAATTAGCTAACCAAAAATGCGATGATTAAAGTCACCCTGCTTTAAACTTTTTAAAAATTCGAGCGCCAGTGCGCATCGAAAGCCTAACTACCTGAAAACCCAATTTCTTAAGCGGGATACGATAGTTATTATACGGTTTGTTAGTTTGTCGCCGTTAGCAGTGTGTGGATAATTGAAAGGTTGAGGAAACGACGTGATTGTTATTTTTTCGGTTGTTATGGCAGAGTTAGACTACCTAGGAAGAAATGACACGCTAATGTCTACCACCGCCTCGCGAAAGCGCATAGTCTACTATTATGATCCTGACGTAGGTAATTATTATTATGGCAAAGGGCATCCAATGAAGCCTCATCGGGTGCGAATGGCCCATCACTTAATTTTGAATTACGGAATGTATCGGCACATGGTTGTCTATCAGCCAGCGAAGGCGTCTGCAACCGAAATAACGAAGTACCATACAGAAGACTACGTGATGTTTTTGCAAAGCATAACGCCAGAGAAGCAGGCTGATTTCAGCAAGCACGTGAAAAGGTTCAATTTCGATGAAGATTGTCCAATTTTTCATGGCCTGTTCGACTTCTGCCAAATATCGGCTGGTGGCTCATTGTCAGGCGCTGAACAATTGATCAACGGCTCCTGCGATATATCTATAAATTGGGCCGGCGGTCTTCACCACGCAAAGAAGTGCGAGGCTTCTGGATTTTGTTACGTGAACGACATCGTGTTGGCAATTCTCCAACTGCTCACTCGTTTCCAAAGGGTGTTATACATAGACATTGACTGCCATCACGGCGACGGTGTCGAAGAAGCTTTCTACACAACCGACAGAGTGATGACATTGTCCTTTCACAAGTTTGGTGACTTTTTTCCCGGTACTGGCAGTCTAAG
This sequence comes from Trichuris trichiura, assembly GCA_037903355.1. Classification (NCBI taxonomy): domain Eukaryota; kingdom Metazoa; phylum Nematoda; class Enoplea; order Trichinellida; family Trichuridae; genus Trichuris; species Trichuris trichiura. The sequence goes on from JBAJFE010000011.1 coordinate 1,612,001, forward strand.
CGACATTGGCTATGGAGCAGGCAAATATTATGCGCTGAATTTTCCACTGCGCGGTGGCATTACGGACGATCGTTATGAAATGATATTCAAGCCGACCGTCTCCAAAGTAATTCGTCGCTACCAGCCAGAGGTTATTGTGATGCAATGTGGCGCTGACTCATTGGCTGGCGACCGTCTTGGCCATTTGAATTTGACGGTGAAAGGGCATGGCAAGTGCGTGGAATTCGTTCGCAAGCAAAACCTACCGATGCTAATGCTCGGAGGTGGTGGATACACTCCACGAAACGTCGCCCGTTGCTGGGCTTACGAGACATCCGTCGCTCTTGGCGTTTCCATACCTAATAAACTGCCTTTCAATGATTATTTTGATTACTACGAACCCGATCATATGCTACAAATTGTACCATCTTGTATGACGGATCATAACTCGGACGAGTATCTGCACAAAGTTATGGTCAAGCTGGACGAGTACCTTTCCCATCTGCCATGCTCTCCAGGGGTGCCAATACATACAACAATGGATAGTCAAGAGCCTGCAGATCCGACTGCGCAAAAGGATGAACAGGAAGACCGACATGCAGACGAAACTTTCCCCGAATACGTAAGAAATGCTGAAATCGAACCAGTTGGTGAATTTTATGAGACTGAAAATGATAATAAAGGAGAAAGCAAGCATGCTGAATCGGAGATCGTTTAAAGTCCATTCCGTCATAAAATGTTCTCGCCGCCATGGGTATGCCTAGCTTTTATTGCTGTTTTATTTCATGAAACCTGTAGATCAAGTGCGGTACCTCTTCTTTTCGTGTTACGCAATTAAACCGTTTTTTGCTTTGAGTGTCCTCTTGCGTCTTACCATTGTTTACATGTTTTTGAAGGTGTACTCGAGTTACTTTTCCTGAAACATTTCTAAACAAAGTGCTGCAGAAATTTATTGCTTTTAAACTGGGAAAGCTAAGAGCGAAGATGGAGCAGTTGTTACCAGAAGTCAAGCGGAAGTTGTTCCTCTGTTCATCGACTAACTCTTTACGACTGTTGGAGCAGTAGGTAATCGACGGAGCTATGCAGTTCCACCTCAGCATCCATTTTAATAATTTAGGGCAGATAATCTCTAGTGAGTGAAGAATGTCTCCTTGAAACCAGTAAGCTCACGCTATTCCCAAGCAAAATGAATTGCTCCTCGCGAGGGTTCACGCAAAGGTACCGTTTGTTTGTGCAAGCAGCAAAAATAAGTAAGCTATCATTTATCCATCAAAATGATATGTAGTTAGTCTGAAACGTAACGGATAGCGTGTTTACGCAGTGACGCAATGGTCTACATGCATGTTGTGACAGAAAAACAATTGTGTCAGGCATCTTCGTGAATGGTAGCTTTATTCTGCTTGCTTATTCAAAAGGTTTTCCGTTGTTGCATGTTTTGCAGAACTCTGCTTAAGCTATTGCTTTAATGACTGGCTGTCTGCCTTAGGTGCGTATGCGGTAGGTTTTATATCATTTGTATTCGATAAGTTCTCAGAACTGGCATGTCAATCGAAACTATGCATAAGGGCATAAATTTCACCACAAGTTAGCATTCTTGCGCCATGCTTTGGTTACAAACCCACGTAGAAGTTTGAAACATTTCCTACGTATTGTTTTCTGGATTTTAATTTTATTTCTTCAGACTTTCAAATAAATTTAAGGATTTTGTCTCTTGGACCCCCCACTGTCTAAGAAATGCAGGTTCCTTTCTGACAAGCATGCCCTTAACTTGTTGTACCTTTACTGGAGAGCATGTCAATTGCTCTTTTTTGCCCTTACCCAAATCTAAGCGAAGACATAAAGCTGATGTTTGGACTTAAGCTTACGTAAGGATAGGACAAGAGGGCTTGAAAACTTACAGTATGACGGTAGGGCGTCTGGGAGACAAGAACCAAATTTAAAGATTCTATTTGCGTTATTGTTTGTGAACATGAAGCATTACATGGAAGCATTCTTCTATTTATTTACGCCGCTTTATCTTCTGTTACACTGCTCGCGCCGCTTTACGCTATACATGGATATCAGAACAGAAAATAGCGCGTTCAGCACACATACCGATAGGAAAAAACCGAACAGTAGGAGCATGCAAGGTGAAAACTCAGATCTTTCCTGTTAATGGTCCATCAATCGTACTGTAACTTCGTAAAAACTTCAAAAAATGCAGGTTCCTTTAGTGCAACTTCAACCTATAGTTCGAACCTTTAGCACGATATTCAAACAGAATAGAAGCCGTTATTGTGCTACGTACATCAACAGGAAGGCTACCTGAAGAAGCTTGCGGTCATCTCGTGACTGGTGCGATCTTTTGTCTCACCTGTTCATGAGCTCCGTGTACTTTAATCGGATTAGTAATACGGCTTAAGGATCTGATTTCCTAGGCGCCCCATCGTCATACTGTAAGTTTGGCAGCCATTCCGTTCAGGCCCTCCCTAAGCTTAAGTTTAAATACGAGGCTTATGTCTTGGCTTGGATCTGAGTAAAAGCAAAAATGGTGATTGGCGTGCTCTCCTATGAAGGCAAAGCAAGTTAGGGGCATGCTTGCCTGAAAGGAACCTGCATTTCTCAGACGGTGAGGCCGCTAAGAAACAAGATTCCTGCTTAGCGCTAATTTCCGCACACCCTCAACAAGCATCGTTCAGCGGGAAACCACGTAAAAAACTGCACCGGTGGAATCTGCATTTTACGTTTTTGAGAAGTTACAATACGACTGCTAGGTTGTTAACAGAAAAGATCCTAAAATTGTGACCAGTTAACTTTGTCAACATTAATTTAAAATCAGTTCTATGGCAAACATGTCGAGTTGAAATCTCCCGAGCGTTGACTAAATACTTGGAAAAACAGAACCTGCTTACCTTTTGTAACGTAATGGCCACGTTTACCTAGAATGTCTAAATTAGCTGTGTGAAGTGTGGATGTGTAATAGTAGATGAAGAGTCCATAAAAATCTGAAGGTCAACTGTCAAAAATGGTAAGATTGGTAGTCTTTCGTGCTCGTATGCATTTCGCCACTTTCTTTTGCCGTTTTGATGCAGGTTCGAAACCAAGACAAAAGGCAGTCATTTGAACTAATTCGCTTGTATAATATCTGCACCGTGTTTTGTTGGCAAATTTTTCTGCACGTCGTAATCGGTTCCTGTAAAAATCAAACGTTTCAGGTGTCATCGCGTTTTGAATTTGTTTTGCAAAACTACCAGTGCTCTGAAACTCGTTAGGTTTTTTTATAGCACTAATGAAATCGTGCTGCATCTAAATTGCAACTAGCTGTTGATTTTTCGGATTTTTTCTGTTTTTCTCGTAGAGCTGTTGTAAGTCCGTAAAATTACCGAAAAATGCAAGTTCCAACGGCGATACTATAATGACGCTACCTGTTTTACGAGCACTTTTCGTGTCACTGTGCATATTCATAAGCTCATTGGCCCAATTTTCGCTTAAGTTGCTTGATCCCTGTGTAAATGCTGTTTTATGTCATTGCAGACATTTTGCAGCGAGTAGAGCGAAAGCGGCAGTGTTAACACACTTCTGCGTTAGCACTACATAAGTTAACTTGCTCACCCGCGAAGGAAGAACAGGTCAAGCAGTACAAGGGAAAATTAGTTGCGCAGATGAATTTAAGAATGTGCGCAATGGAATGGATAGTGCTTGTTCGATAGGTAACGATGTTAAAGTTTCAACCCTCGCACTTGCATTTTCGACAATTTTGCTAAGTTAATGTCTCTGGTGGGCATGAAATAGGGAAGGCCCCTTCTTTCTTTTCCAGGCAACTTTGCTATCATGAGTTGCTGCACTTTATTACCAGTTGGTCTAGTTTATCAAATCCTATTCAGGCCATATTGTTCCTTTTACTATGTATAAATACACAGCAATGTGTACGAACAAAGAACAAGTTTTAAATGCAGCAGCTTTCATCCATAAAATACAGTATTAAAGGAAGGTAAGGCGCATTACGAGTGTAATTTCCTATACTTCAACAATTGGTAGTGAAGAAGTATACGTGCATGCCCTCTTGCCGCAGAATTTCAGTTTTCTGTGTTGATGTGAAGGAGCATATTTACCATTGTATGCAAATTAGAAGTAGTGCTTACGACCGAAAGCATACAAAATATAATTATTGAAATAGCTTTATTACAGAGCGAGTCCCGTTTAATGTGCGATAAAGGCTTGAACTCCGGATCTTTCGGGTCATTCGAGACCCGTCTTCAGCGGTCTTAAATTATTTAAGAATTTAAGAATGGGCTTGTGCTGTTCCTAATGACTTTTGACCAGTGCTTCTTGAATAGTAAATTTTAAGCGCAACCAGAATGTTCGTTTGCTTTCAGGAAATGCTCGTCCATGCGAAAAACGGCTATCGCTATTTAAGGTAAGTGAACCGACAAAATGTTTGCTATTAATATTTTACGTTTTCAATTTTTGCCGCAAGTTTGATTTGAACGTTACCTTCTCTTTTCACACCTTTAAAAGTCCCACCTATTCGTGGGGTACTTAAGATTGCAAGTGAGCATGATTTGTAAGTTTCAACAAAATTGTTCATAGCGTGCTCAATTTTGAGCTGCCCTGATTTGGCAATTTTTGGTGATCTCCCATTTCTTGCAGATATAATTTCCTGGTTACAATCGGCTATTTGTTATACAAAATTTGGGGGTCCTACTAACTGCAAAACGTAAGAACCAATGCTTATTCAAAGACTGCGTACACAATCAATTACTTGTTTTTATACGACTTCGGAACCGTAGTCAAACCTGCTGGTGAAATAGGGCATAATTCTTTACTCTCTTTATGAGTCTGCCCAATACAGTGTGCATCAGTGCGCGTCTAACAAGTAATGAAAATAAACTTGAGTTCGTAATGTTGACAGAAAATGCTACATGTGTTACCAGCCAACGAATATGTTTATTGCCGAAGCTATCAGTTCTGGTTTTGACCTGTCATTAGCGGAAAAAAAATTAGGGAAATAACGAAGAAACAGTGTATTACCTGCAGTCGTTAACACGTCGTAAAGCAAAACTTTTTGGAGTAAAAAATTTAAAACGATACATTTTTGACTCTTTCAGCAGACTGTAATAATCGGTGTTTTATAATCCCCTTCTGTGGCACTTTTGTCTTGTTAAACAATCGATAGCTGTCGATGAGGAATAAAAATTTTAATATTCGAAGCTTTCGGGGCCCATCTTTAGCCATTGTCACCACAGAAAAGCGGAATGTTTACGCAGGGAGGATCCTCGACTATCGACGGGTTTGAGAGCTGCACGTGCTCGCTTGAAAATGAGAAGCTGTGACGTAATTTTTATACATGAGAAAGTGAACGTTCTTAACTCTGCAGAGAAGAAAGGTTAATCACATGTGGCCTTGAGTAAGATGTACGAGAAAAGTGAATCTTCAATTTGGGAAATGGTAAAGAACAAAGATAAAATTTGCAGTAATTTCAATGCTGCACCGCAAATAGCAAAGGTGTTTTTGCATCGCCTGCAAGATATTGGTGAAAGTGAAATTTTTTGGGTCGAAGATATGAACAAGAAAAGCATACTCAACAATGGACAAGCGTTGAAGAGAAAAGCATTGGACTTAATACGAACATTTGCATAGGAAGCAAAATAAAGAAGGCGCACAAAAGAAAGGGAAATTATTTACAGCAACCAGAGAGTGGTCGTACAGGTTCAAAAGTGATCTAAATTTAAAAAGTTAATAATTATGTGAGAATCCGCATCAGAGCATTTTGCCGCTGCTGCCAAGTTTCCAGCTGATTCAAAGGCGATCATTTGTCGATCTTATCATCCGAGACAAGTTTTTGATTGTGACGTGACAGCTTTCTTTGGGAGAAGAATGCCCAATAGAATCTATATGCATGAAAGGGCTAAGTGGGCATCAGGTTTTAGGGCTTTCAAAAATATGGTCACGCTGGTATCATATGGCAATTCTGGTCTGATTTACCGTCCTAATAATCGTCGCCTCCTCAGGAACAAAAACAAAAAGCATCTACCTGTGTTCTGGCATAGCAATCGTAATGCTTGGGTCACGGATGTATTATTCACCGAATGGTTCCACCAGTGATTCATCCCAGTGTGAAAAAGTCCCTGCGAGAACAGAAGTTACCGTTCAAGGTTTTATTGGTAGTAGAGACATGACGTCTAGTTACTTAGATTCCATCGGGCATAAAAATGAAAATGTCCTGGTTGTATTTCTGCTTGCTAATACCATTTACTTGCTACAGCCCCGTAACCAAGGAGCCGTTCCTTGTGTCAAATCGACGTGCACAAGATTACTGTTCGTTATGATTTGAGCAGGTATGAATGTCAAGCCAGATCTGAGCATTTTGGACTACTGAGGCGGTTTAAAGCTAGCATTAGATGAACTGATGCTGAAGGCGGTGAACGTTTATACTGGTTCAGGCTGCGGAGTGAAGTGGTCAGTGAGTTTCAGGAATTTGATGGGATAGCTGCCCAGGAAAAGGCAATCATGAGAACGTTTAAAGAAATTAACGGCGAAAAATTTGTAGATATCTTCAAAGAGAAGGTTTAAAAAGCTCATCAAATGAAATGAGGAACAGAGGACGAAAGAGAAGCTCGATGAGCTACTTATTTCTTACGTCGAGAAAAAATGGGGAGGATGAAGAAAACCAACCAGTGCAAGCGAGATGGACACTGGAGAACTTTAGTGGTCTGCTGTCTTTTACCGACTGCCAAAGAAAAAATCATGGATTATGATCCTATAATGGAAGGCAGTATAAAGGCAAAGAAGTCCATAACTGATTCAATTCAACCCCTCTATGTGGCGTTAAACGAATTGAAATGGCAGGAGAAACAATTGACAGTTACGATGTTTTTAAGCGGTTTAAGGAAGACTACATGTCCGCGGTGGAGGTTTCCCAATCATCAACCTCATCCGCTATCGATATCGCCCGTGAATTACTGGCTTCTTGTCTGTTTCCTGCTTTAGCTTCAGAGGAATGTGGTTCTGGTAATCTGATTGTCATTTCATCAGAAACTTCGAAGTAGACCAGCGTATTATCACAGCCTCTTAGATGAAAAGCTGCCATTCCGTATTGCATCTGGCAATAATCAAAAGAAGATGAGATAACGGCGAGAGTTGGACTGCGTGGATTTGGCAGGTACCAGAATCGTAACGTAATCGGAACTTCAAATCGTGAAATGTTTGGTTAGCGAAGCTTGCGGCAATCGTCTGTTCCCGTCTTTAGCCCATAAGCAATGGCAAAAGATGTATTAGCACATCACTGGTCAGAATAATCGTCTTAAAAAGTGGAATTCTTGAGAAGTTTAGGGGACAGAGTATGTTAAAAGTGCAGAGAAAAAAGGAGGGAAAGGGCAAAGGAAACCTTCAGCGGGGAGGAATAAATAAATTTCCGTTGTGTATTCGCAACTGTTGTCTGAAAGAAAGCGGTCAAAAGCAGTACAATTTTAAAAATGAGATAGGGGAAGGGGGAAAGAATACAAGGAAAGTTTTCAGGGGTAGAAGAAAAAGTGTAACTAAGAAATAAACATTCGAAGAAAGGAAGAAGATAAATTGGGAAGACAAGGGTACGTCGTTAATATAAAGTCACCATGCATTTCGATCTCAGGTGACCTGCTGGTTATCAAAAAACGGATTAGACGGACGCGGGTGGCATGCAACATCGATACTTAAAAAGGAAACGATCAGTGGAGGTAAGTTGGTCACTTGCAAAAACTTGGTCCTGAACGTTCATCAAAAAAGTCAGCAACGTCCAGGAATACATTTGTGACGCAGACACCAGTCACAGCTCCAGCTGGGCCTTACCATACCAGTAAACTTGTGATACAAGCATGCTTGCTTAGAAATGACTCCAGCTAAACGGTTGCTGAAGCTAGAAAGTTTGCAGACACATCTGAAAGACAACAAGTGTACTTGAGCTTCTCATTTAGTCCTACCTAATTTTTTACATGCGCTGCTTCCTGAAGAGCAATGAAAATTCCTTTCGCAAATGTTTCTCCTTAATTCACAGTAGAAGTCGTGCTATTCTTATCTAAGTATCATCGTTCATAATTTCTCCTTTGTTTACTGATAATACTATTAATAGTTTGACCGTTAGATATGTTTTTGTTGCTTTTTGAAATACTGCGTGCCGTTGACGTAATTGTGAGTTAGCAGTGATGAAGGTTATGGAGTGAAGTAGAGATACTGTGCACTTTTTTGAGCACAGCTGTTTGAGCGACAGTTTCTCAGTATTTTTCAATCTGGGGTTTCCTGGACGCCCTATGAGCCTATGTGGATGTTGGCGCTCCATGGCCGCAACAGTTTGGTGGTGGGCACTTCAGTGTTTGTCCCGCAGGGTAGCTAGGCAGACCCCTGCGCTGATTCTAGCTGAAAATGTATTTTATTATTACTTCGGAGTCCGCGGGCCGTTTGACGTTCACTGACTCACAAGTGACAACGGAAAAGCGTCTAAGGTCCATCGCACAGCTCAAGCTTCCGTGGCTCCCTTCATTATCCTTTGGGAATCACTGGTTCAGACGCAAGTTAAATCAGCTCATCTAGCTTCATCGAATTATATTGGGCGTACATTGTCTGACATAGTATTCTAAGTTACCTATTGTCCCTTATCATTGAAAGTTTTTCCTAGAAAAGACAAAAAACAGTGCGAAGGGACATCAGCATTGTTCAGGTTTTTGTACGGCACCGAAAGTTGTATGTGCTACTATTATTGACAAGTTAGTGTGTTGTTACCAGTCTTTACACGTTTAATTTGATAAGCAACCCGTGGGTACTGGTTACTAGAAATGCTATTTTTTCACTCGAAAGGATCGATCGTATTCTGGATCCTTTCTTGAGCTGAACGCTGAAGTTAAGGGCTTGCTTTTCTCATGCTTGAAATCTTTTCGCCTAGGCTTAAAAGATGGGAGATCAGTTTGGCTTTTTGCAACGAATCTTGTCTAAGAGTATTCTTTCGAGACAACCATGCTGAAGTAATTATTCTCTTTCAACTTTTGTCATATGTTTTCTTAAACCATTCTTTGTAGCTAATCTTGCTTGTGCTTTCGCTAAGTACATTAGTCTGTACGGAATAAAGATTACTTTATTAAGCAGTGGGACATTAACTGCGGACATCACATTTTCAGGCTAGATCTATAAAAAGTTTAATTGTAGCTGTGTTTCGAAGCGAACTTAAATTGCTCGTTTAACTTCGTTTTTTTTGAAGTGAGGTTTCAGTTTTATTTTTCTGTTTATAATAATGCTAGTGCGCGTAATTGATCATTCATTTATGACCACTGAAGTGCGCGTAGTCCGCCTAATACAGTTGTTGTTTTGAAGAGGTCTCTCTACTGTAGTAGTGAGCACTCAAGCGTTTCACCCAAGCGGTCCAATTTCGATTCTCGGCAAGAAAAAGTTGAAGACATTATCTGAGTAGTGGGGTGGTACAGTCAACTCGGGTTCAGTTCTCGATTGGGGAGAAGTTTTCCATCCATGCAGTTATGAGTCATTTCTTGTCACATGCAGTCAGCGTTGATCGTTATTACGCAATGCCATACCTTCTTTAGTTCTTTCTCTGGAGGTCCCTTTTGTCAAATTGTGTGACAAACTCGGATTGAACATTATTATTCGCAGGAATTAAATATATTGTTGCAAAGAAACCCAGTAATCGTTTGGGTATTTGTGCTACCGTAATAAGAGCCCAGTCTACCTTTTGTGGCAGTATGGTATTTGCTAAAGACGTAAGGTAAATTCTGTTCATTTTAATTTTGCGCTTTCATTTTTCTTAGCCTGAAAAACCATTTCTGCATATACCTATTTTTCCGCAAGTAACCTACCGTCGTCTGAAAGTGCAGGTTCTGTCTTACTGTAAATTTTCCTGGTACGCTGCTATGTCCTTTCCGTACCCTAAAGCTAATTGTGAGGCACGTATGTCCTCTTCAGGTGGTACAATGACCGCACAAAATGGCCGGTGCTTTCGCTAATTAAGCCTGAAAGGGTTAGCTCGCGTTTTCTTGAAAAGAAACCTGCATTCGTTTAAACTGTAATTGATTACGATGAGCTTTTTGCGGTTAAATGATGGTCAAGACCCCCGTTTCTTTTAAACCGTACTGGCACATTGAAGTTTGACCCATTAAAATGTGATAACTCGAGTAAAATTTACTGACTTAATATGAATAAACTTGAACTTCTTTTCATCCAGAGCGGAACTTTGTGATTTGGCACTTGTGTTCTTTAGTTAATGCAGTTTCTCATTGAACTTCTTATGATTGTAGTAAAACGATTAACTTTCGTTATAAAAAGTGCTCATGTTTTGCTAATACGCTCTTGTATTTCAATGCCAGGTACACTTGCCCATGAAATCATCCATTTCAAAAAGATAACGAAATGCCCTAGCTGGCGTTAGAGAAAGCGCCATAATTAACGCATTCTGATCATGAACACTCGTTAAAAGATATCTTGTTTCGACAAGGTTTTCAGCTATTTAGTTGGATCTATCGCTGAGTTTCAATTTCAGACTGAGGCTGTTAATCCAATCACGCAATTTTTTAAGAGTTCAATGGCAAAAACGACGCGTGAAAGTGTTGCATTTTGTAGATAATTCAGAACCGTTTTAACGGCTGCCGTGCATTTTAAGCCTTTTAAGTCGTAAGTTCAAGCGGAACGGTCTTCTCGAATACACATTAATCTCGAACACTAATTTCGAAATATTCAGAATTTTTTGTGGTAAAAGATTATACTGCTCCTCCACTCTCCCTGTAGATTTGTTCTTCTTGTTCTACTTTTCTTTTCTCATCCGAAGAAATTACGTTATTTTTAAATCAGCGTCATCGGATGCAAAACTTCGAAATACATTGTAAACATACTCTTTACAGAACATAGTTATTTCACAAAGTTCTTTGCTCAGATTGACTGATGGAAGAGATCATTTTCTGAAAAGCAAAATGGTGTATTTCTGTTGGAAAAAAATGACTGATGACTGAAGCTTTCGTAACAGAACTGGTTCCGTAGTCAGCGATAAGACAGATGCTGACCTATGCCTTATCGTCTCGTCTTGCTCCTTATCGCTGTCGACGGATGGAGCAGCTCAACTTCAGTGTGCTCTTATCCGACTTCAGTGAGCGGCTCATTCTGTCTGACTGCAATGGATTGCTACTTTGTTCTATTGGTGAATGCTCATCGTTCGAAGATCTGTGTGGAAAGGAAGAATCGCTGGACGAGAACTGTTCCGTTACTTAGTAGCAACCAATAGGAATGACGCCAACAGTGTCGTGACTGGACGCGAAAATGTGATACCAAAGTGGACGCAGAAGCTGTTTTTTCCTGACGGAAACGACCTGAAACGAGCCTTCAGCTGCACCTTGACGTTTGAAAACCAATGCAAAAGCAGATTAAATAAGTAGTGCGTTTGAATTTCACTAATGAATGTTCAATCATGGAAATAGCAAAAGTGTCTCGATGTCACTGCTCAAAAGTGGATCGCTATATGCACATCTGATCGACACGTGAATAAGACCAAAGAGCGGCTAATTTGTCTATGCAGCACTCCGTATCAGCTCTCACACTTGACACGTGAGTTTGGGTTTGTCGTGTTTCCCGTCTTCAGATCAAGACATGACGATGACCAAATGATTAGACTGCTGCCGATGCCGATACTGTTTGTGAAAGTCTGGCGTAAAAATCGATGGCGAGAAGACCATTGGATTGCGGCTGGCGCATTGGAAACACCTATGTGGAAATGGTAAGATTCAGTGGTCACGAACGGACCGGTATCCGTACATCTGTTTCACTTGGAAAGAGAACCTAGCAGCGGATAATGCTTCCCTGTATTCCAGCACACGGTCGCACGAATGGCCTCCAGGACCTGGTCACTGTTATGCAACCTTACTGCAAGTAGCGAATATCTCCCCACAGCGCAGGACGTCCCTTGTTAGACTTAGCACAAGAGAGGTGTTACAGATCATGCCCCTTGCTTGTACGGCTGAAAACTTCATATATACAAAGATGGAGTTGATGAGATGATAGATCAGTGCGGATACTGAAAATTTTTGCCAAATTCTGCAAAGAAACTGAATAGAGAAAAGGACATGTGCTTGACCCCCGTCTATCCGTTTAACCATCGCATGAAGAGCTCCAAGGAGAGAATACGTCTTCTGCACACAACAGAACATCTCATCTTCTTTGTTCAAATCATCTTAGTTGGTTCTTACGAAATGTCTGCCACAACAGTTTCCCGGGTCAATGCATTATGCAGACCCTCTATTATCGCATTGGATAATTGAAAAAAGTACAATATTGGAAGAACGTGAACAAAACTAGTCAAAAATCAACGAAACATGACAAACCAGAGCAAGTCTGACGAAAATCCCCAAACTTAAACAGTATCTAGGAGCCTTGTATGAAAGAGAACAGTATCTGGTGAACCCGTACAAAACTGAGCATGGATAAACAAGAATCCCAACACCAGCAGGCAGAACCAAACACGATTGAACATGTTTCGACATGACCGAACATGTTTTAACACGATCGGACATGATTGAACATGTCTGACCATGTTTTAACATGATAATCATGAGCGAGCATGTTTAAAGATATCTGAACATGACTGGCCATGTTTGAGCATAATGGAACATGATCGAACATGTTTAAGCATGATCAGTCATGTTTCAACGTGGTCGAGCATGATCGGCCATGTTTGGACATGACCGATCATGCTTGAACATGATCGAGCATGCTTGGCCATGACTGAGCATGTTTGATCATGATTGAGCATGCTTGGCCATGAGCGAGCAGGCTTGGTCATGATTAAGCATGTTTGACCATGATTGAGCATGGCTGATCATGAGCGAGCATGCCTGATTATGATTAAGCATGCCTGATCATGATTGAGCATGCTTGGCCATGAGCGAGCAGGCTTGGTCATGATTAAGCATGTTTGACTATGATTGAGCATGCCTGATCATGAGCGAGCATGCTTGGTCATGATTAAGCATGCCTGATCATGAGCGAGCATGCTTGGTCATGATTAAGCATGCCTGATCATGAGCGAGCATGCCTGATCATGATTAGGCATGCTTGATCATGATCAAGCATGCTTGAACCGTAACTGAGTCACCGTAACTGAAACGCGGCCGAACGCATTCTGCGCACATGATTGCACGTGCACGCGCCTGAACGAACGTGAGCGCACGTGTTGCACGTGAGCGAACGTGCTCGAAGAGGCTCGAAACGCGATCGAACGTGGAGCGAACGTGCGCGCACGTGTTGCACGTGAGCGAACGTGATCGAGGAGGCTCGAACGCGATCGAAGGCGGAGCGAACGTGAGCGCACGTGGACGAGCGTGAACGGCCGTGGAAGCGAACGTGATTGGCCGTTTCTGAGCGCGCTCGAACGTGATTGGACGTGCTCGAACGTGAAAGAAACATGTGTAAAAACGAAATAACATGGTTTAACATGCCTGAAAACAATATATTGTCACTTGGGATAGCTGCCACTACCTAAAGCGACTATTCTAGGCCAGCTGGGTGTCTTTGTGCTTATTTCGTAAACTTATAGGGACGTCGACGGTTTTGTGTTAAAGCAGGGTGCAAAACCGCTTCTACTATTGGCGAATCGGAAACTGCATTGATATCTGTGCTAGTTTTTGATAGTCTGCATTGTTAGGACCTATATACATGGAATATGACGTTTTCATAAATTCTAACCGTTAGCACTGAATTACGACGCACAGATTTCAGCACAAATTATACCGCAGAATCCGCTGTTTCAGTTAGCGCTGATGAACTGGCGAGAATAACTCTTACAAGTCCGCCTATTTAGTTTTTGTTGATGAAAAACAGATCACGTATAACCGTTTAATAATGTTATTGAGAGCGTAAAGGTAGGGTATTGTAAATTCCGAAAGTCGGGAGGAGCAATACCATTTTACAACGAATATTTATGCGCGTGTTGCAGGGCATCCTTTGCGTAAACGTCCATTATGCAAGCAACACGTTTTTCTTTCGTTTTTGAGCTTCTTAGTTCCGTATGTTGAGGACTGCTTTCGAAACCACACAAGTTCGTTACACTACGCAACTAATTGCTAATTTAACAGTGCGGTCCACACGTTAAAAAATCATCATTCTGAACATCTACTCACAGAATACACTTCAGACTTTAAACAAAGTTTTACGGTTTACAAAAACGTAAATGGGCGTCTCTTACACCTTGGATATGATATGTGCAGCTTACATTTGTTCATGCATTGATCAAACGAATGAATAGCAGCATACAATATCATTACGTTGACGTGCGTGTTTAAAATAGTTTAAGTAAAGACAGATAAGACAGTTAAATAATAGTAGATAGACTTTGAGCAGTCTCTCAGTCACACTTATCACTGCCTTTGCAGTAAGATTAGAAAGTACTTAGAACTGTTGCTATATCAAAACTATAATACTGTTTCATTCCTTTGTGAAAAAAGTTCTTCCGTCTCGTTCTACTTTAGCTTAGAAAAGAAATTTTTTTTGCTAACAGCATTTGCTTGAATATATTACCGTTTCATTTCTTTGTATAAAAAAGCTTTTCCGTCTAGTTCTAATCTAGCTTAGCGAAGACATTGTTTTCTTACGAACAGCCTCTGCTTAAATATATTACTGTTTCATTCTTTTATGAAGAAAGCTTTTCTGTTTAATTCTACTTTAGCTTAGTAAAGAAATTTTTTGTCAACAGCCTTTGCTTGAATACTTATCAATGTGTACTTATTTCTTTTTAAAACTATTGCTGCTTTACAGTATTTCTTGGTTGTAGTGTTTGCATAAGTAAATGGCATAATAGCTTAGAAAACATGACTGACGCTGCTTTACAGTATTTCTTGGTTGTAGTGTTTGCATAAGTACATAATAGCTTAGAAAACATGACTGACATGTTAGTTCGACGCAACAGATGAATTGTTACTCGTTTGAGGCTATATATTCTTTGCGCATTTTGTTTTGCTTAAGTTACATATTAGTTAACGCAGACGTGCGCCTGTGCAAGTTTTAACTTAAGCGGCCATATGCTGATATTGTAAAAGCGTGCAATTAGAACGAGTGCAGGCAAAATAATTCAGTTAAATAAATGATCTTAGTGTTAGGCCACGTTGCCTAACAGTTAAGGTACATGCAATTTCATGCAAATTCAGTCTCCTGATGTTTGAAGTCACTGATTAGGTTCTGTCTGCTTGTGCGGATGATTACTGTTTCAGTTTAGCGGTGAATGCTCGCCGTTGAAGTATCTTTGCAAAGCATAAATTGCTGCGCAAGAACTATGGTTTTCCGTTGTAGCAGATCATGGAAATAGCGCCAACAGTTTGACGATTGGATATGAAGCCTCAATGAATGCAGAAGCTGCGCTAATTGATGGAAACTATTTTAGAGCCGCCTACGATTGCATTTCGAGTTGTGAAACTTCTCACAAGCGAAAATTAGGTAAGGAATTTTTTGTCCTATTTTTAGTCCTGCTGCGCACCCGTAGGCATAACCTCATCTCATTGGAGAGAGGGAGAGAGAGAAGATAAGAATTCCTGAAAAGATAATGGACAGACAAACCAAACATTAGCCCCCAACACGATGACGTTTGGAAGGTAAGACGGCCTTCTGATCTTTGACTCTCAGAATGTCGACGGTCAGGAAGTGACCGTAGGTCACTGCTCAATAGGTAATTACTATCCGTACGTCGAATTGACATATGATGACGATCAAAGAGCATCTAACTTCTCCGTACAACACAGCGCATCGTCTGTCACAGCTCATCAATGTCGCAAAGGAATCAGTGATCTCACCAGTTATTCACTCTGCATATTGAAGAGTGGATGCAAATGTTTCAAAAAGCTGTTTAAAGTTGTCTACCACAGAAAGCGACTGAAGTGAACAGTTACTGCTGCTCGAGTTGCACATGGTCGATACACTGATGTGAAAATGTTTGTAGAGTCCATGGTCAGAATGTGAACCTTATGTATAGTAGAACTGTCTCAATATCATTGATCACGAGTCGATTGTTTTTCGTACGTCTGATCAATCAAGAAAAGTTTCATGGAGAGCATAAATAGTCTAGATAGCACATGAGATCACTTTTTACATTTTGCAAAATGCATAGACAGCCTGACGCTAATACATTGTGTCCACTCTGTCTGCAGGCAAGATGTCGGCTACATAGAAGAAACTAGTCAGACCATCATCGATGCTGGCGACCCATCCTGCGTTTACGGTTAAAAACCTCTGTCATAAGAGAACCAATGTGAACAGTTGCTTGATCTTTACCCATTATTATGCTGTCTCCAATACTGTAGGACAAAGACCAGACTGGGTTTGAATACGTCAACGTGAAGATATTATTAGTACGCTGCTATCCACTTGTTTGATCAACGCATGAACAAATCCAAGGAGCGCATATATCATATCCAAGGGGTGGGAGCCTTGCCCATATGCGACTGTATACAGCTACATCACATTAACTCTTCAGAGTTGAACAGCGTCCATATGCTTCAGACTGTTTTGAAAAGGACGAAAATGCTTTCAGGAATAGCACATCATATCACTTGTTACATTTTATCCATGCTGCAGAGGATCAAAGAGAACATAACTTCTGCAGAGGCTACATCACATGTCACATCTTGTTCTATCAGCCAAAAGATCAAAGAGCGGATAATTTCTATACATAAGGCCAATAAAAAATTGTTGATGCTGGAGGAGATGAACAAATTGCATATATAAAGCAGAAGTTGCTCACAAAGTCAATCGTCAGGACATGGGCCTTAGTAGATTGTCGTCAGTACATAGCAGAATTATGTGGATATTACAGGGAAATTGTCTGTCACCACCAATATGTCTAACAGATGAACCAAGAGAACCAAGGAACCGATAACGTACGTCTACACACTGTCGACTGCATCACTTGTCACTGCGTACAGGACCCATCCATGCTGTCCCTAAGTTGTCTTTTTGTCCATATCAACAGGCGAGAATGACCATGTAACGGTTAACAAGGGCACACATCAAGTCACTTGTTATGTTTTCCATAGTTGACGCATAATAATTCGTCTATTCAATTTTAAAGTAAGCTGAGATGCTTAGGCTCTTTTCACATGATTACTTTTTCTGCAATTCTGCAGTATTGTAGGATTATGACAGAACTGAATGGCTAGTGCAAGAAAAGGACGCGGACGCTTTGGATATGTGAACGTGAAAATATGCGTAGTGGTTTGCTATGCATCCGTCTAAACAATGCATGAAGAAATGCAAGGAGAGAATACCATAGTCGTGGCATAGAGAAATCAGTCATTTTTGATTCCATAGCTTCTCCATACGCCACATCACAACAAAATCTTTGAAGTAGTATGGTTTCCATACATCTCATAAGTGCATTTCGAAGACGACAGAAGAAATCAACTGCTATGCAATACCCATGACGAAGTGGATCAAGAAATAAATAAATTCTGCAGAAACCTTTTCGCATAAACCATTTCATTTCTGCTGTTGTGGAGATGAAATCGACAGAGCAGTTAGCTGTTCAAATTGCATCATAGTTTCTGTCTCAAATCTGCGACTGATTTCAGCAATGTCTTCTGCTCATCTCGTTTCTTGTCTTCATGGAAACGGCTATGGACTTTGACTCGCAG
The DNA here is from genome assembly GCA_037903355.1 of Trichuris trichiura. NCBI lineage: Eukaryota > Metazoa > Nematoda > Enoplea > Trichinellida > Trichuridae > Trichuris > Trichuris trichiura. Next base: position 1,629,595 of record JBAJFE010000011.1, read on the forward strand.
CTTATATTCTCTCGTCTCAGATTGGCCTGCATATCATTTCACATCTGTTTTTTTCATAAACATTCGCATCTCTGAGCTTTTATGTCATGTTCTTGGACATGCATTGTCTTAGTATATCGTTATTTTCTGATTATCAGCTCCATATCTCTTTTCAGATACATTTACATTCTGACCATATATGGGATCAGTATCAGCACATTACTTCACTCCACCACGTGTGCTCATCTCTGCTGAAGAACTCATCAATTCCATCTTCATTGCATTCCATCACGTCTCCCTTACTCAGACATTTTAAGCTGTCTTTAAACATCATTTGTTTCATCTACATTTGCATCTTTGAGCTGTCGTATCATGTTTTCAGACACATTGTCTTATTACACTCCTATCATCTGATTCACATCTCTGTTCAGATACATCCCAAATTCTGACCACATCTGGAATCAGCATTAGTAGTCCACCATTTCATTATGTCAGTTCATCTCGTCTGAGGAATTTTTCAATTGCATCTTCATTTCATTCCATCATGTCTCTCTTACTCAACTATTTTAAGCTGTTTTTAAGCATAATTTGTTTCATCTACATTCGCATCTCTGTGCTATTAAGTCATGTTTTCTGATACACACTGTCGTCTTAGTATACTACTATCATCTGATCATCTGCTTCACATCTCTCTTCAGATACATTCCGTATTCAGACCTTATTTGAGATCACCGTTAGTAGATCACTTAATTCCATTGTCTGTTCATTTCTGCTGAAGAATTCATCAATTCCATCTTCATTCAATCCCAGCACATCTCTCTCTTACTCAGACGTTCTAAACTGCCTTTAAACATCATTTGTTTCATTTACATTCACATCTCTGAGCTCTCTTGTCATGTTCTTGGATACGCACTGTCTTAGCACATTACCATCATTTGGTTATCTGCTTCACATCTCTCTTCAGGTAAGTAGCATATTCTAACCATATCTAGTGTCCGCGTTAGTAGATCTTTTCATTTCATCATGTCTAGTCATTTCTTCTCAGGAACGTGTCAATTCCATCTTCATTCCAGAACATGTCTCTCATATTCGAACATTTTTAAGCAGCGCTTTTCAGTCGCCGAACTCTGGGCATACTCGTATAATGTCTGGGATCACCCCCAGGAGATAACTTCATTCCATTATATCTCTTCCTTCGCAGAAGAGGTCTTCAGCTCCATCTTCACGCGGATCACATCTCTCTCTCCCTCTCCCTCATCTCATGTTCCAGAACATAAGCTAAGACATTTAATCCCCTCTTGCGTTTACGCTAATCTATAAGTTTGTCCTTGTTTACACTGGTTTTTGGTAAGACGCGTGTCTTCTGCATGGCACCTTCGGTCCGGGTGAGGGATCTAGTTACCGATTTACGAACGGACCGAGCGGCGAGACCTAGGCTTGGGTTGCTGTGTTGTATATGCGCCGCACCCAGCGAAGTGCCAGATTTTCCTACCTGTTTCCTTACTGACCCTACGAGTGACATTTGGCGCTGCGTGGCTTTGTTGTTTTAGTGACGTACTACGCGGCAAGTGACTTTTCAAGTGTCCTTTTCTTGCGCAATGATTTTGAGGTACATGCCTTAGTGATTATGACGGCATTTGCTTTTGGGGGTCGCCTATCCTAATCGGGTTTTGACGTGCACTTTTAGGGTGCCCTCACATGCGATGACTTTGCCATGCAATTTGGTGGAAGGTATTATTTGTGTGACACCGTCATGTGACGACTTCATGAATGTGACACATGGGAAAAGTACCTCTCCGTTCCATACTAAAGTACTTTGGTTTCGCTCTTTCCACGCGCAGGCAGTAGGCAAGCAGTATCTCAGCACGCTTGAAGTCAGGAGTCATATCCTCTGTTAGCACGCAGCAGGTGAATGATAAGACTATTCCATGCAGCACCTTTCGCAGGAAATATTTCTCATGCCCAAACACTACATCGCGGATAGTATAACTTCTTTTCATGCAGTGATACACATATGCGCACTTCGGACTCTTACCCTCCATGCAACTACCAACAGTATGACCAATTTTCATACCACAACATCCATCCATACAGCGGGCATGCCGTACGATTTCCACTCGTGCGTGTAGTAGTCAAACCTTGCGCGTGCTCGCATAAAGCACGTTTAAGGACTCGCTCTCGTGCATTGACATTCCTATGTGCTAAAGAAATACCCACCATGCACGGGCACTATATGAGCGGTACTATTCCCTCATACTATGATGGTGTGCCTGTGAGAATCAATTTACAAGCACCGGCAACATCCGCCCCTCGCACAGTAGTTAGATGCTTAGAACAGGCACCTGAGTGGTATGACTTTATCTCATTGTCATGACGTCTATACATTCACAAGTATAGTTCCGCCGCATGCGTACATGCAACTAATGTCAATTCTCACCGCACATGCAAGAGTCACACCTTCCACTGATGGGCAACATGCCAGCAGTATTCATTAGACATGGTACGGTATGGTATGCCCATTGTATAGTAGAACTTCAGACATGTGAGAAGACCATAGAGCTTTTCAGAGCCACAAATCCCATAGTCAGCGTCCAAGCGGAAAAAAAGAATTTGCTAAAGTTCAGTGCCGGGTGCGTGGTTTCGAAGTCAGTTTCCGTAAAGACTACTCTCTTCCTTCTAAAGATGCCACATTCCTTCTGTGCTTGTCTTTATTCTTTGTGTTCCGTTTTAGAGTTTGTGATTTTTAGTTTTCAGTTTTCTTCATGTTTGCACTTGTTCATTCTTTTTGGAACCGTCGTTTTATATTCCACGGGCAGTTAAAATCCGAATCTTATGCATTTGTGACGTTTTTCTTGCTCCCTCTTCTGAAGTAATGTATGCTTTTTTCTTTCCCCAATATGAACAACAGAGTCCAGATGTATCGTATGTCACTTCCACAGTCATAATTGGTACAGTTATTCTACCCAGTGAGATACATGGCCATAGTCAATAGTGTGTATGATTATTGACCATTTTTAATTAATTTATTAACCGTCACGGATGCCACCTCCACATCCATAATTCATGTTGTTATTATACACTGTGAAATCCATAATCATAGGCATAATTTATATTCTTACTGCTGGCACTGAATGCTTCTTTTATTTATTTGTCATCACTCTGCAGTTGCTTTGTCAATTGAGTCTAGGTCTACCTAATTTCACTTCCATAGTCACAATTCATTTTCTTATTGCGCCCAAAGAGGTTCATGGCAACTGGCATAATTTATGCTGCTGCTGTGTCCCACTGAACAGTGCTTCTTTAGCATTCTGTCGTTATTTCCCAGGTGGTTCACCACCCTAGTCCAGTTGTAGCTGATCAAACATCCATAGCAATACTTCATAGCATTATTATGCCTAGCGTAGTGCATACTGATGGTCATAACTTCTACTCATACTGCGCCCACTGAATTGCTCTTTGGTTTCTTCGTGATCATTTTAAACTTCACGTATTAACTTAGTCTACAAGCAGCTGATGTCACTCCCATATTCATAGATCATATTGTTATTTTATCCAGAGAAACAATGGTTCTTTGCTTTCTGTAATAACTTTAGGCCTGATTTATCAACAAAGTACAAGTATATCTGAGGCCACTTCTGTACTGACAATTCGTACAGCTATTGTGCCCAACGATGTCCATATCCATAATTTACATTGTTATTGTAATGAACAGTGCCTCCATGATTTTCTTGTGGCCATCTATGATCAATTTATCTACTCAGTCACGGGATAGCCGATGTCATTTCCGTAGTCAAAATTCATATTGCAATTGTGCCCAGTGATGTACATGACTGCAGTCTCAACTCGTACTCGTATGGCGCCACACACAGACTGCTTTTTCACTTTTCTCTGCTCAATTTGCAACTGCTTTATCCAGTAACTCAGGTCTGGCTGACGTCACTTCCATAAAGAAAGTTCATATTGCTATTCTACCCAGTAAACAGCGAATTTTTGATTTTTCTGTTTATAGATGGCTTCATGACAAAGGATTCCTAGGTTAAGTTGTTGGCTATTTGTATAATGCCAAAGTCAAACACTGCAGAAAATTTGAATGAATCACTCTGGCAAGTTCCATATCGTACCTTCTCTAATGAAAACTGCTATGGCCAAAATAGGCATTCAACTTTGAAACATGCCAGTTTATGCGCTCCTGTATTCACGAGTGATAGGCTTTCATGCATGGGCAACATCTGATTGCAAGGACTCCCCCTTATACTATAATGCACGCGAATGCAGGAAACTATTCAGATTTAGAGGTGAAAGCTAAGAGCTCTGACCTTATTTTACGCCATGATTAAACACATGCGGGTGTCACACAAATAATCCTATCGGTTGACTGTCATTCTGACGATTTTATGATGACAAAACACGGAAAGAATACTTCAAGCATGCATTCAACAGCATTGCTTACCGCTTGAATTCCAACTAGTGCAATTCTTCTTATAAGTCGGTTTCTCCCTCTAATCGAATGCGCTGCCAACGTACGGATGCGTAGTCATTGGTGGAAAACGACATAAAAGATTCGTGTCAGAAAAAAAACAGAACAAAGTGCACTAATTTTTTTGATTTTGCTTTACGAATTTAAGTTAAGGAATGTGTGAGAAGTCATTGTTCCCATGCCTGGTCCTTAGGTAAATGAAATTATTTTTTCCTTATGCCACGATATCAGCGCATGCAGGAATCATACGTTGGACGTGCGGAGAGTAAGTGAGTGGCATGTCTCCGTCTCGTGCTCTGAAAGCCATACGTGCAGAGGTCGCGTTTTCAGTTCAAGAAAAGCTAGCGCGGTAATCCATTACCATTCCATGACACGCGTACTTACGGCACTGGTAAGGTACATGGCACAGAAGACTCAGTGAAAGCCTACTTATTCATTTTCGTGCAACGATATTGCAATCACACTGTACGTCGACAAGGACCGTACGGAATGATTCTTCCATGCTGAGACATCCATGCATAGAGGGCTCATAGCTTCCATGCACGGGCACTATATGAGCAGTACTATTCCCACATGCTATAACGCTGCGCCTGTGACAATCAAGTTAGAAGTAGCGGCAAATTCCGCCACTCACATGCTAGTTAGATGCTTAGAAGAGCACCTGAGTTGTATGATTTCATCCCACTGTCTTGACATATACACATTCACAAGTATACTTTCGCCGCATGCGTTCATGCAACCAGTATGACTCTTCATAATATAATTGCTACACATGCAAAAGACATACCTTCCACTGATGGGCAACATGGTGACGGTATTCATTAAACATGGTACGGTATGGTATGCCCATTCTATGAGAAAACAACAGAGAAGACGTGGAGATGGAACTTTCAGGAGGTACGAATCCTGTCATGAGCGTCCAAGCGAAAACGGAAGAATTTGGCTAGGTTATATGCAGGCCGTATGCTATGAAAGTCAGTTTTGCTACTCAACAGTTTCACAGTTTTTTTTAAAGGCGCCATTTAAGATATCATTCTTGTTGTGCTTATCTTTGTTCTTTGTGTTCTGTTTTTAGTTTGCGACTTTTGGTTTTCGAACTTCGTCACGTTTGCTTTTGTTCGTTTCTTTTAGAACCGTCGTTTCACATTCCACGAGTAGTTCACATGCCAATCTTCAGCGTTCATGATGTTTTTCTTGCTTTCTTCTGAAGCAATGTACGATTCTTTTCTTAAATATGAACAACAGAGTTCAAGTGTATCTTACGTCACTTCCACAGTCATAATTCATATTATTACTGTACCCAGTGAAGTACGTTGTCATAGTCAATAATTTATATGATTATTGAGTCTTACTTTGATTAGTTTATCAACTGTGTCCGAGCAGAGCAGGCGTCACCTTTATATCCATGATTCTTATAGTTATTATACACAATGAGGTCCATAATCATAGTTGAAATTTTTATTCTTACTGTTGACACGGAACAATGCTTCTTTTAATTTCTCGTCATCATTTTGCGATTGCTTTATCAATTGAGTCCAAGTCCATCTGACTTCACTTCCATAGTCATAATTTATACTGTTACTGTGCCAACTGGATAGAGCTTCTTAGGTACTTTCTCATTATTTCGCGGTTACTTTATCGACTTAGTTTAGCTTTAGCTCATCTCACATCCGTAGTCATGATTCACATCACTATTGAGCCCAGCGGGGTTCATTGCGATGCTCATGATTTCCATTCTCACTGTGCTCACTGACAGGTGCTTTGGTTTCTTTGTCGTCCATTTAAACTTGTGTACCAACTTAGGCCATGCGCAGCTGATGTCACTTTTATAGTCATAAATCTTATGGTTTTTGTACATGCAGAAACTGTGTTTGTTCGCTTCTTATCATCAGTTTATAACTGGTTTATCAACAGAGTTCAGATGTACCTGATGTCACTTTCATGCTGATGATTCATACCACAATTGCGCCCAACTATGTCCACAGGCGCAATTTATACTGTTATTGTGTACAATGTACAGTGCCTCCTTGATTTTGTTGTCGTCATGTAGTATTGAATTATCAACTAAGCGAATGGGTAGCTGATGTCATTTCCACAGTCATAATTCATGTCGTTGTTGTGCCTAATGAGGTCCATGGCCGCTGTCTCAACTCATGTTCAAATTGCGCCCAACAAACGCCGCTATTATACTTTTTTGTCCTTACTTTGTAACTGCTTTATCTGGTTAATCCAGGTCTAGCTGACGTCATTTCTGCAGTAAAAGCACAGATTGTTATTGTACCCATTGAACAATGCTTTTTGGACTTTTCTGTTTATAGACGGCTTCATGATAAAAGATTCGTAGGTTATGTTGTTGGGTATTTGCGTAATGCTGAACTCGAACACTGCAGAAAATTTGAATGAATCACTTTGGCAAGTTCCATACCGTACCTTTTCTAATGAAAACCGCTATACCCAAAACATGACATTCAACTTTGAAATATGCTACCTCATTAGCTCCTATACGCACGAGTCATAATCTTTCATGCACTGGGAACGTACAATTGCAAAGACTCCCTCTTATAGTACAATGTACGCGAATGCGGGAGACTTTTCGGATTTGCATGGAAAACGTAAGAGCTCTGACCTTAGTTTACGCCATGATTAAACGCATTCAGGTGTCACACAAATAATTCTATTGGCTGACTATTCTGCTATGGATTTTATGGTTAAAACAATGAAAGAATGCTTTGAGCATGCATTGAACAGCATTTCTTACCGCTTGAATTCCAACTTGTGCAATTCTTCTTGTAAGTCTTTTTTTGTCATCGAATGCGCTGCCAACGTACGGATGGGCGGGTATTAGTGGGAAACGACATAAAACATTTATGTCAGACAAAGAAAGACAGAACAAAGTGCACTGATAGTTTAGCATTTGCTTCACGAACTTAAATTACGGAATGCATGAAGAGGCTGCATTTTCAGTTGAGGAAAGGGCGCCAGCGCGGAGACTTTCTATCCCTCTATGACATGCGCACATAGGGCATCGGAAAGGTCTACGCACAGAAGACATAGCGAGCGCCTAATTATTCATTTTTGCGCAAGCACATTGCACACACACCTTATGTCGACAAGGGCTGGATAGAGTGATTCTTTCACGCTAAGACCTCATAGAGGGTTCATTGCTTTCATGCACAAGCACTATGTGAACAGTACTATTCCCACTTGCTATGAAGCTGTGCCTTTGAGTACCAAGTTACAAGCACTGGGAAAATCCACCCATCGCATACTAATTATATGCATAGAAGAGGCACCTGATTGATTTGACTTTATCTCTTTGTCACGATATTTATACATGCACAAGCATACTCACGCTGCACTGGTACGCTCCACTGGTGTGACTCTTCATGCTATAATTACCCCACATGCAAAAGTCAAACTTTTCATTGATGTGCAACGTGTCAGCAGTATTCATTAGACAAGGTACGGTATGGTATGCCCTTTGTATAATGGAACTTCAGAGAAGACGTAAAAAACATTAGAACTTTCGGGAAGTACAAGTCCTACCATGGTTGTCCAAGCGGAAAAGGAAGAACTTTTCAAGGTCCAAGTGCACGGCTTGTGCTTGCTTTAAAAGTCAGTTTTGCTGTTGACTGCTCTTTTCTTTTCAAAAATGCCACATTTCTGTTGAGTCTGTCTTTATTTTTGGGTTCTGTTTTTCAGTTTTCAATCTTTTTCACGTGTTTTGGAAGCGTTGTTTTTACATTCTGCGACCAGTTAAAATCCCAATCTCCTATAGACGTGATGTTTTTCTTGCTCACTTTTCTGAAGTAGTGTACGTGTTTTTCTGTTTTCAATATGAGGAGCTTTCATACACGTTTATCAACAGACTGCGGGTGTATATTATGTCACTTCCATAGTTGTAATTTATATTATTGCTGTACTCAGCGAAGTGCATATCCACAGTTCATAACTTATCTGATTATTACTTCCATTTTTGATTAATCTAACAACTGTGTCTAAGCGTAGCAGACGTTACCTCCATATCCATAATTCATATTGTCATTGGGCACAGTGAAGTCCGTAAATGCAGTTATACTTTATATGCTTAGCGTTAACACTGAACAATGCTTCTTTCACTTTTCATCATCATTTTGCATTTCCTTTACCAATTGAGTCTAGGCATACTGGACTTCAGTTCCATAATGATGATCTGTATTGTTGTTGTACCCAATGAGGTCCATGGCTACGGCTATAATTCATGCTGTTACTGTGCGCAATGAACAACTCTTCTTTGGTATTTTATCGTCATTTCGCGGTTGCTTTATCAACTTAGTCCAGTTGCAGCTGACGTCATATCCATAGTCATACTTCATCAACTTTACCGGAAAGTTTCGCAATTAACGTTTTTTCAATACATGTTATTTTAAAAAACGGTTTGAAAACAGGAAAATGTTTATGAGGAAAGTTTATAGTCATAATTCATATCATTATTGTGTCCACTGAATATTGCTTTGCTTTCTTCGTCATCATCTTAAAACTGATTTATCAACATAGCCTAGGTGTAGCTAATGTCACTACCAGAGTCATTGATCATATTGTCATTGTATTCAGAAAAGGAATGCGTCTTTGCTTTGCCACCATTTTAGGACTGACCTATTAACAGACTCCAGGTGTAGCCAATGTCACTTCCAGAATGATAGTTCACATAGTGCTATTGCACACAACGATGTCCAAAGCCCAAGTCTTAATTTATATAGTTTTTGTGTACAGTGAACAGAGCTTCTTTGATTTTCTTGTCGTCATTTAGGATTCATTTATCAACTGAATCAAGGGTTACCTACTATCATTTCCATAGTCATAATTGATATCGCTATTATGCCCATTGCGGTCCATCGCCACAGTCCCAACTCATATTCGTATTGCGCCCAATCAACACTGCTTCTTTAGTTTCTTGTCCACATTTTGCAATTGTTTTATCACGTTAGTCCACGTCTAGCTGATGTCATTTCCATAGTGAAAGTTCATATCGTTATTGCAACCATTGAACAGTGCATTATTGATTTTTCTGTTTAAGGACAACTACATGACAAAGGACTCGTGGGTGAAGTTGTTGGACATTTGTATAATGCCAAACTCAAACACTACAGAAAATTTGAATGAATCACTCTGGCAAGTCCCATACCGTACCTTTTCTAATGAAAACTGTTATGGCCAAAACGAGACACTGAACTTTGAAAAATGGCAGTTTATGCGCTCCTATATGCACGAGTGATAAGCTTTCATGCACGCGCAACGTATAATCGCAAGGACTCCCTCTTATACTATAATGTACGCGAATGCGGAAACTATTCAGATTTGGAGGTAAAAGGTAAGAGCTCTGACCTTGTTTTACGCCATGATTAAACACATGCGGGTGTCACACAAACAAATCTATTGGCTGACAGTCACCTTGACGGTTTTATGGTGTGAAAACAGCGAAAGAATCCTTGAAGCATGCACGCAACAGCACTGCTTACCGCTTGAATTCCACCTTGTGCAATTTTTCTTGGAAGTGAGTTTCTGTCGTCAATCGAGTGCGCTGCTAACGGACGGATGGACGGTTATTAGTGGGAAACAACATAAAAGATTTGAGTCAGACAAAGAAAGACAGAACAAACTGCACTGATTTCTTCGCTTTTGCATTATGAATCTAACTTTACAGGATGTGTGCAGAAGTCATTATTCCTATGCTTGGTCGTTAGGTAAGTGAAACTATGTTTTCCTTACGCTATAGTATCGGTGCATTCAGCAATCATACCTTCGACGTGAACAGAGTAAGTGAGTAGTATGGCCGCCTCTCATTCTCTGATATCCATGCATGCAGAAGTCGCGTTTTCAGTTCAAGGAAAGAAGTTACCGCGGTAAATCTCTATCATTCCAAAAAGACACCCCGTTTTTCAAAATCATTCCGTGAAATGCATACATATGGCACTGGTAAGGTCCAGACACAGAAAACTTAGGGAAATCCTAATTATTCATTTTCGTGCATTGCTATTGCAATCACATCGTACGTCGACAAGGACCGTATGGAATAATTTCTCCATGCTGAGACATGCATGCGTGGAGGGTTCATACTTTTCCTGCACAGGCACCATTTGAGTACTACAATTCCCACATGCTATGACGCTGTGCCTGTGAGAATCAAGTTAGAAGCAGCGGCAACTTCCGCCCCTCATTTACTAGTTACAGGCTTAGGAAAGCACCTGAGTTGTATGACTTCATCCAATTGTCATGACATCTACACATTCACAAGTATACATTCGCCGCATGCGTGCATGCAACCAGTATGACTCTTCATAGTATAATTGCTGTACATGCAGAAGACATACCTTTCACTGATGGGCAACATGCCGACGGTATTCATTAAAGGTGGTACGGTATGGATGCCCATTATATGAGAGAACAGCAAAGAAGACGTAAAGAAGAATGGAACTTTCAGGAGGTACGACTCCTGTCATTAGCGTCCAAGTGAAAAACGAGAAACTTCCCTAGGTTTGGTGCAGAGCGTGTGCTGTGAAACTCAGTTTTGCCATTGATTGCTCTCTTACTTTTTTAAAGCTGCCACATTGCTGCTCTGGGCGTGTTTGTTCTGTGTTCTGTTTTCCAGTTTGCAACTTTTAGTTTTCGACCTTTTTCGCCTTTGCTTTTGTTCATTTCTTTTAGAGCCATCGTTTCATATTCCACGAGTAGTTAAAATGCCAAACTTCTGCGTTCGTGATGTTTTTCTTGCTCTCTTCTGAAGCAATGTACAGTTTTTTTTGAATATGAGCAACAGACTGCAAGTGTATCTTACGTCACTTCCACAGTCATAATTCGTATTACTACTGCACCCAGCGAAGCACGTAGTCACAGTCAATAATTTATGTGATTATTGAGTCCTTTTTTGATTAGTTTATCAACTGTGTCTGAGCGTAGCAGATGTCACCTTTATATCCATAATTCTTATTCTTACTGTACACAATGAGGTCCATAATCAAAGTCGAAATTTTTATTCTTACCGCTGACACTGAACAACGCTTCTTTTATTTATTTCTCGTCATTCCGTGACTGCTTTATCGATTGAGTCTAGGTCTACGTGACTTCACTTCCATAGTCATAATTCGTATTCTAATTGCGACCAATCAGTCCATGGCTTTCGTCATAATTTCTACTGTTACTGTGCCAACTGAATAGACCTTCTTAGGTAATTTCTCATTATTTCGCGGTTACTCTGCCAACATAGTTCAGCTTTAGCTCACCTCAGATCCATAGTCATAATTCACATTATTATTATGCCCAGTGGGGTCCATAGCGATGGTCATAATTTCTATTCTCACTGTGCTCACTGAAAGGTGCTTTGGTTTCCATGTCGTCCATTTAAACTTGTGTACCAACTTAAGCCATGCGGAGCTTATGTCACTTTTATAGTCGTAAACCATACGGTTTTTGTACGTACAGAAACAGTGTTTCTTTGGTTTTTATCATCAGTTTATAACTGATTTATCAACACAGTACAGGTGTACCTGATGCCACTTTCATAGCGACAATTCATAACACAATTGTGACCAACAATGTCCACAGCCGCAATTTATATTGTTATTCTGTGCAATGAACGGTGTTTCCTTGATTTTGTTGTCGCCATGTAGCATCGATTTATCAACTAAGCGAAGGGGTAGCTCATGTCATTTCAATAATCATAATTCATGTCGTTGTTGTGCCTAATGACGTCCATGGCAGCTGTCTCAACTCATGCTCGTATTGCGCCCAATAAGCGCTGCTTTTATACTTTTTTGTCCTCATTTTGCAACTGCTTTATCCGGTTAATCCAGGTCTGGCTGACGTCACTTCTGCAGTGAAAGCACATATTGTTATTGTACCAACTGAACAATGCTTTTTTGACTTTTCTGTTTACAGACGGCTCCATGATAAAGGATTCGTAGGTCAACTTGTTAGGTATTTGTATAATGCCGAACTCAAACACTGCACAAAATTTGAAAGAATCACTTTGGCAAGTTCCATACCGTACCATTTCTAATGAAAACCGCTTTACCCGAAACATGACATTCAACTTCAAAAGATGCTACTTGATTAGCTCCTATATGCACTAGTCGTAAGCTGTCATGCATGGACAAGATCCAATTGCGAGGGCGCCCACCTATACTATAATGCACGCGAGTCTGAGAGACTATTCGGATTTGCAAGTGAAACGTAAAAGCTCTGACCTTATTTTGCGCCATGGTTAAACACATGCGGATGTCGCACAAATAATTCTACTGGCTGTCTGTCATGGTGTCGATTTTATGGTTAAAACAATGAAAGAACGTTTGAAGCATGCATTCAACGACATTGCTTACCGCTTGAATTCCAACTTTTGCAATTCTTCTTGTAAGTCGGTGTCTGTCATCAACCGAGTGCGCTGGCAACGTACGGATGAGCGGTTATTAGTGGGAAACGACATAAAAGATTTGTGTCAGACAGAGAAAGACAGAACAAAAGGCACTGATATTTCAGCTTTTGCTTCGCGAATTTAACTTACGGTATACGTGCAGAAGTTATGTTTTCAGTTCAGGAAAAGGCGCCAGAGCGAAGACTTTCTATCCTTCCAGACTGAAGACACAGCGAACGCCGACATCTTCATTTTTGTGCAAGCATATTGCAAACACACCTTATGTCGACAAGGATCGGATAGAGTGATTCTTTCATGCTAAGACCTCATAGAGGGTTCATAGCTTTCATGCGCATGCACTATGTGAACAGTACTATTCCCACTTGCTAAGAAGCTCTGTCTGTGAGCATCAAGTTACCAGCACTGGCAGCATTCACCCATCACATACTAATTATATGCATAGAAGAGGCACCCGAGTGATTTGACCTTATCTCTTTGTCACGATATCTATACATGCACAAGCGTGCTCACGCTGCACTGGTACGCTCTACTGGTGTGACACTTCATACTATAATTACCGTACATGGAAAAGTCACGCCTTGCAATGATGTGCAACATTCCAGCTGTACTCATTAGACATGGTACGGTATGGTATGCCCTTTGTACAATGGAACATCAGAGAAGACGTAAGGAACATTAGAACCTTCAGGAAGTACAAGTCCTACCATGGTCATCCAAGCGGGAAAGGAAGAATCAGTTAAGGTCAAAGTGCATGGCGTGTGCTCTAAAAGTCAGTTTTGCTGTTAACTGCTCTTTTCTTTTCGAAGATAGCACATTTCTGTTGAGCCTGTATTTTTGTTCTGTTTTTCAGTTTTCAATCTTCTTCATTTCTTTTCGAACCGTGGTTTTACCTTCCGCGACCAGTTAAAATCCCAATCTCCTATATTCGTGATGTTTTTCTTGCTCACTTTTCTGTAGTGTACGTGTTTTTCTATTTTCAATATGAGCAGCATTCATACACGTTTATCAACAGAACGTGGGTGTATCCAATGTCACTCCCTTAGTTATAATTCATATTATTGGTGTACTCAGCGAAGTGCATATCCAGAGTTCATAACTTATCTGATTATTATTTCCATTTTTGATTAGTCTAACAACTGTGTCTAAGCGTACCACACGTCACCTCCATATCCATAATTCATATTGTCACTGTACACAGTGAAGTCCATAACCACAGTTATACTTTATATTCTTACTGTTAACACTGAACAATGCTTCTTTGAGTTTTCGTCAGCATTTTGCAAATTCCTTTACCAATTGAGTCCAGGCATACTGGATTTCACTTCAAAAATCATAATTCGTATTGTTGTTGTATCCAACGAGGTCCATGGCTACGGCCATTATTTATGCTGTTACTGTGCGCATTGAACAACTCTTCTTTGGTATTTTATCGGTATTTCGCGGTTGCTTTATCAACTTAGTCCTGTTGCAGCTGACGTCATATCCATAGTCATACTTCATCGACTTCATCAGGAAGCTTCGCACTTAACGTTTATGCAATAAACGTTATTTGAAAATGTGGTTTCTTCGTACGGGAACGTATTTTTTCATAACGCAAAAGTTTTATTACGGAATAATTCCGGTTTAATGTGTTAAATTACTCCGGAGCTTACGGGTCGACAGAGACCCGTCTTCAGCGTCTCGGTCGACCCGAAAGCTCAGGAGTAATTTAACACATTAAACGGGAATTATTCCGTAATAAAACTTTTGCGTTATGTAAGCGTTATTTTTAAAAACGGGTTGGAAAGAGCAAACATTTTAGAAGAAAAATTTATAGTCATTACTCAGATCATTATTGCGCGCACTGAATTGAGATTTGCTTTTTTATCAACATTTCAAAATTGATGTACCACCACAGCCCACGTGTACCTAATGTCACTACCAGAGTCATTGATCATATTGTCATTGTATTGAGAGAAGGAATGCGTCTTTACTTTGTCACCATGTTAGGGCTGACCTATCAACAGAGTACACGTGTAGCCAATGTCACTTCCAGAGTAATAGTTGATTGTACTATTGCACACGACAATGTCCACAACCACAGTCAATTTATTTTGTTTTTGTATACACTGAACATCGCTTCTTTGAGTTTTTTGTCAGCATTTAGGATTGATTTATCAGCTGAGTCAAGAGTTACCTAATAACATTTCCATAGTCATAATTGATATCGCTATTATGCCCAATGCGGCCCATCGCCACAGTCTCAACTCATATTCGTATTGCGCCCAATCAACACTGCTTCTTTAGTTTCTTGTCCTCATTTTGCGATTGTTTTATCACGTTAGTCCACGTCTAGCTGATGTCACTTCCATAGTGAAAGTTCATATCGTTATTGTAACCATTGAACAGTGCATTTTTGATTTTTCTGTTTAAAGACACCTACATGACAAAGGACTCGTGGGTGAAGTTGTTGGACATTTGTATAGTGCCGAACTTAAACACTGCCGAAAATTTGAATGAATCACTCTGGCAAGTTCCATACCGTACCTTCTCTAATGAAAACTGTTATGTCTAAAACGAGACATTGAACTTTGAAAAATGGCAGTTTATGCGCCCCTATGTGCACTAGTCATAAGGTGTCATGCATTGACAACATCTAATTGCAAGGGCTCCCACTTATATTATAATGTACGCAAATGCAGGAAACTATTCAGATTTGGAGGTAAAACGTAACAGCTCTGACCTTTTTGCGCCATGATTAAGCACATGCGGATGTCACACAAATAATTCTACTGGCTGACTGTCATGGTGTCGATTTTATGGTTGAAGCAATAAAAGAACGCTTGAAGCATGCATTCAACAGCATTGCTTACCGCTTGAATTCCAGCTTGTGCAATTCTTCTTGGAAGTCAGTTTCTGTCGTCAATCGAGTGCGCCGCTAACGTACGGATGGGCGGTTATTTGTGGGAAACAACATAAAAGATTTGTGTCAGACAAAGAAAGATAGAACAAACTGAATTGATTTTTTTGCTTTTGCTTTACGAATTTAAGTTAAGGAATGTGTGAGAAGTCATTGTTCCTATGCCTGGTCCTTAGGTAAACGAAATTATTTTTTCCTTATGCCAGTTATCAGTGTAAGAAGCAAGCATACCTTCGACGTGCAAAGACTAAGTGAGCAGCATGCCTCCCTCTCATGCTCTGATATCCAAACGTGCAGAAGTCGTCTCTTCAGTTTAAGGAATGAAGCCAGCGCGGCAAATCTCTATCATTCCATGATATGCACACATACTGCACTAGTAAGGTTTACGCACAGAAGACTCAGGGAAAGCTTACTTCTTCATTTTCGTGGACGGACATTGAAATCACTCCGTACGTGGGCAAGGACCAGATAGAGTGATTTTTTCATGATAAGATATCCCTCTATAGAGGGCTCATACCTTCCATGGACAGGCATCATGTGAGCAGTACTACTCCCGCGCTCTATGGCGCTTCGCCTGTGAGTATCAAGTTTCAAGGACTGACAACATCCAACGCTGACATACTAGTTATATGCTTAGAAGACGCATCTCTGAGTGGTATGACGTTATCTCACCGGCATTATATCTATGCATCCACAATTATACTTTGGGTGCATAAGTACATGCAACTAATATAATTCTTCATACTAGAGTTACTGAACATACAGAAGTCCTACCTTCCACTGATGGACCAGCGGTATTCATTAGGCATGGTACGGTATGCTTTCAGAATGAAGTGTCTTTATTACGGAGTGAATGTCCCGTTATATGTACAATAAACTTTAATCTTCAGAGCTTGAGGGTCAAACGTGCCCATGTAACGGGAGATTCACTCCGTAATAAAGACACTCCATTATGAAAACGTATAGTCCCGTACCAGGACATCGTATCTTGGTACTGTATGCTATGCCCATTGGATAATACAACATCAGAAAAGACGTGAGAAACAATGGAACCTTCAGAAGGTTCAAGTGCCATCATGAGCATCTGAGTGGAAAAGGAAGAATTTGCCAAGATTAAGTGCAGGACGTGTCATTTCAAAGTCGGTTTCGCTGTTGACTGCTCTCTTGTTTTCAAAGCTGCTACACCATTGTTTTGGCTATGTTTGTTGTTGATGATCATTTTTTGATTTGTGATTTTCAGTTTTCTACCTTCTTCATGCTTGTTTCTCTTTATTTCTTCTGGAGACCACGTTTTGTGTTGCGTGAGCTCTTGAAGTCCTAATCTTCTGCATTGTGATGTTCGTTTTGCTCTTTCTTCTGTAGGAACGAATGTTGTTTCCTTTTTTCAATATGGGCAACATTCTTAGAACTTTAACTGACTGTATCTGACGCCACTTTCATAGTCACAGTTTGTACTGTTATGGTATCCAACAAGGTTTATGGTCATAGTCATAATTCATGTTATTCTTCCCAGTAAACAGTTGTCGTTTGATTTTCTTTGTCAGCTTTTCCAACTGATTTTCAGCTGAGCTCATGTGTACCTGGTTTCAATACCATAATCATAGGTTACACCCTTATTGTTGGCAGAGAAACATAGCATAGAGTGCTTCTGTGCTTTCTGTCGTTAGTTTGAGATTGAGATATCAACTGATTCTAGGTGGGTCTGATCTCACTTCCATAGTCATAATTTATATTCTTATCGTGCCGAATGAGGACCACGGCCAGAGTCATAATTATTGTTCCTGTGCCCATTGAGCACTGCTCATTTATTTCTCTGTCCTCATTTTGCGGTTGCTATGTCAGTTTAGTCCAGATGCAGCTGATGTCACATGCACAGTAATGATACATATTTTGGCCAGTTAAGTGCTACACCATAGTCATAATCTTTATTCATGTTGTATCCATTGAATACGGTTTTGATTTTTTTGTCGCCATTTTAAAATTGATTTACGAGTTCAGTTCAGGTGGACGTGATGTCAC
This sequence comes from Trichuris trichiura, assembly GCA_037903355.1. Lineage (NCBI taxonomy): Eukaryota > Metazoa > Nematoda > Enoplea > Trichinellida > Trichuridae > Trichuris > Trichuris trichiura. The sequence continues at coordinate 1,647,376 of JBAJFE010000011.1, forward strand.
TTCTGTAGTCACAGTTCATACTGTTATTGTTCTCAATGTGATCCATGGCCACGGACTCACTTAATATACGTATCCTGCCCAATGAACACTTATTCTTTTGTTTTTTATCTTCATTTTGGGATTGGTTTTTGAAGTTAGCCCAGGGTTAGCTGATGTCACTTCCATAGTCAAAATTGATATTAATTGTGCGCAGTGAAGAGTGCTTGTTTGACTTTTCTTTGTTTGCACATGGCTTCATGATAAAGGTTTCGTAGATGAAGTTGTTGGACAGTTCTAATGCCATATGCAGCCATTGCAGACGATTTGAAGCATATTTCCACAAACCAGGCAAGTTCGATACCGTACCTTCTCTAATTAAAACTTATTTATCCAAAGCCAGACATTCAACTTTGAAACATGCCAGTTCAATCGCTCCTACACACGCCAGTCATAGGTTTCGTGCATGGGCAGCATACATGTGCAAAGAGACTCCCTGTCGTACTGCGGATGCTGGAGATGACTGGCATTTACAGCTGAAGCTTAAGAGCGCTGACCATGTTTAGCGCTGATTGAACACATGCGGGTGTCTCACAAATAATTCTATCGGTTGACTGTCATCCTGACGGTGTTATGGTGTCAAAACAACGAAAGAATACATCAAGCCTGCGTTCAATAACATTTCTTTTACCACTGGAATTCCAACTTGTGAAATTCTTGCTATGAGTCAGTTTCTTTCTGTAATCGAATGCCCTGCTAACGTTTAGCTGAGCTGTTATTGGTCGAAAACGACATAAAAGATCAGTCTGGGTGAAAGGGAGACAGAAGGAAGTGCCTGATTTGCTTTGATTTGGTTTCTGGAATTTACTCTGAAGAACGCGCGCAGAAGTCATAGCTCCTATGCCTGGTCATCAGGTGAGTGAAATGATTTCTCATTCTATTGTGATAGTCATACATGCTGAAATCATGCTTTCGACGTGCGAATATTAAGTGTCCCGCTGTGTGTCCCTATTACACTGACATGCATAGATTTTCAGTTCAAGGAAGGGTGCTAGCGCAGTAACTCTCGATCCTTTCTTGATGTGGATATATAAGACAGTACTAAGGTCCATACACAGAGAACAATGAAGGCGTAATTCACTTTCGCGCAGCGATATCGCAGGCACGTTTCAGGTTCACAAAGAGCATGTGAAGTGGTTCTTTCATGCTAAGATATCGCTCCGCAGAAAATGTATAGCTTCCATGGACAGAGAGTATCTCAGTAGTATGACTTTTTTCATGCTATAATGACTAATGCCTCATGATATAATGTGATAGACGTCCAAATGCACAGGATTTATCTGAAAGGTATGACTTACCGTCGTGTTGCGATGTAGGCATGGGAAAACTGTACACCTGATGCATTGGATCATACCAGTAGAAAGCCTCCATTTTGTACTATGGTTGACGTCTAAGATGAACAGAACTTGTATAGACTTGAAAGAATTTTAAAGAAAGGATCCCTCTTCTCACATGTCCAGGCAACATGTCAGAAGAGGGATCCTTCCTTTCAAGTACTATGATTCCATACTTACGTGTCGCACTAGTCACTCCACAGGCTAGTCGCATGTCGTGCTGTGCCATGATTGCATGTACGGAGTGCTGTTAACACCAAGCATTACTTACCAATACAACAGCATTACCCGTGGGATATCGTGTTGTTCATTTCTTCGTAGAAGTTAACTTGCTTCTGAAATCGAATGCCCTACCGAAGAATGGATGGGCAGTTATTAGTAGAAAATGACACAACGATTTGTCAGTCTTTCAAAAGAAAGCGGACGATTCGGTTCAGTTTTGCTTCAGCAGCTTAACTGGCAGACCTCCTTCCGATTCCATATTTCGTAGCCAAATTGAGCATGTGAAACATGTGATGTAATCATCCAAATGAAATATTCTCCTGGATGAGCAGTGTTCTTCGTTCTCAAATAGATTTTATGATCTTTTAAACAGTCGAAAGCTGCTTTGTTTTAAGGTAATGCAGGACATCTTACTGCAGAATTTGCCAATATGATATTTACTTGGGTATGAAGAACTTGTACTGTGATGAACGAAAACGTCGAGTGTATATAATTTGAAAGTGTATGTTTTGAGGCTCCGCTTACCACATTTTTGCCAGCTCATTAATTCTTTGTGTAGTTTGTATTCCATTCCAACATTTCGGATTTACTTTCAGTTTCATATACGTTTCCTCATCACTTCCCATATCATTAGCCTTTTATGCTTCTTTAGAAAGTCACCAAAAATTTTCTGGTTCGTTGGTTTTGCGATAGCGCATCGTGTAACTTCCATAGTGCAAAGAGCAATCGAATTCTTTTTGCTTTGTCCATACGTACATGTGACGCATAGAACTATTCAACTTACCAATTGATGAATTGTAGAATTTTGCAGTTAGTGCTCATGTCAATGCCAACGTATAGTGCTCATGATATTAGTGGGAACGCAGTGATAAGGAACTAACAGTATGTAAATCAGACAGCAGATATCGATGGCCGTTATCTGATTTGCAGTGTAACGAGATGAACATGAAACGCTTACTCTAACGTGACTGAAGAGCGATTTGACCTGATTTCGTTGCTCACATTTTTTCAGAATAGACTCGAGCGAACTGATAAGAATTTTCGGTGCCAATGCAGAATACGTACTGTAGCAATTTAAATTAAACGTTTTGCTAGATGAAAAATGTTCTTCGCTGAGAAAATAATTCATAATTTTTCACACTGACGAAAAGCTTTTGTTTAACATAATGCAAAAGATCTGAATGCAGAATTTGCCAAAATAGTATTCTTGTGGGAATAAAGACCTTTTTCTATGGTTAACAACGATGCGCACTGCGTATGAGCTAAAATTGCAGATTTATAATTTGTACTTACCAAATGTTAACCACCTCATCCACTGTTCGTGTCGTTTGTGTTCCATTCCAACAGTTTGGATTCACTTTGTCTCATCAACGTCTTCGTGCCATTCCCGTGGTCATCAAGCTTTTGAATTATGCTTCTTCGATCGCTGGATGCGGTAGCTCATCAGGTAATCTGCAATAAGTCTGAAGCTTACAACTGTTGAAATTACCAGTTCACCAATATCGTATTATTTTGTTGCTGCGTCTCAGACTAACGCTGTAGTTGACCGCACATCATATCAGTGAACAAAAATTAATGATGATCTAACAGTTCGCAACTCAGACAGCGTCTATCAACAGTCGTTATCTGATATCTGATGTAACAAAGATAACACGAAACGCTTACGTTAACCTGGCCAATGAACGATTTAACCTGATTTTCCTGTTTGCATTTCTTAGGAGCGGTTTCCCTCAGGCACTTTTATAATGATTTTCGGTACTATTACGTTTCTTTTCTATTTGATGAGCAAGTTCGACCAGCTTCGAATATTTAGAATTGCTCGAAACAATTCCCTACGGCAAGAGTGCCTCAAACGTTACTTTAAGTTTGGCCAAAACAGTGTCGTTTTTGCTTCTTACCTATTATGGTGCTTTAATTTTCCATCACCATTTTCTCGCATTTGCGAATATTTTTCGTGAAGAATAAGAACGTCGTTTACAAATTCCATTCTGTAAAAAACCATTTCCTCTTTTTAGAGCACGCAGTAACGATGCTGTGCTCAAATGGAGGCAAACTGAAACAGTAGATTTATACATTACTTCTTTATATCCATCCGCTTTTTTCTGTTCTTCTAGCCATCTATACGGTGATTCTGTCATTTCTGCGAACAATGAATACCGTTTATAGAAACTCCACTTTTTGGAACGAAATTACCTATTGAGAACCGTACCTTGAGATAGTGTTGTTTAAAATGTGAATTGTGAATATTTTTCAGAGCTTTCAGGACTCCCTAGGTCCTGCCGTTGGCAAACGAGCAGTTTCTCATTAACTAAGTTTCCAGTTTTTTAAAAAAATAGAATTTCTTTTACAGTAATTCAATTTGTTAGAATGTACTTATGTTTGGTAGAACAATGGTCGATGAAGACGTGAAGCTGGAACGATGAATCTAAACGAACATATTACTCCATTGGATTTGGGCAATACACAAATGTAATACCACTTTCCCCTCCTGCCATGATATACACACTTGCAGAAGTGATGCGCCAAAGCAGAATTGATTACTTCGTCTCATTTCAAAATTTTTCCACGCAACCATTTAGCGATTCTACAGATCTAAATACAAAATGCCAATTAAGCTTATTCGACTTGCTAAAAGGTAGTTACCTTATCCGTAAAAGTGGATAACGGTGCCTAATCTGCATGACTGCAGACTGAAATGAAAAGGCTGTATTGCTAATGGTTTTCTTTGACAAGATGTACCAAGAGAGGAATATGTTGGTCTGATTCTCTTTTTCTGACCGTCATTTGCGGCTCTGTCCCATTTTTCTTAACAAGAAATACTTCACACAAATTTTATTTGCTACTAAGAGTATAAGCCTTGCTTAACCTTCCTTAATCTTTACCACCATTCTTAGTTTCACGTTTCTGCACTCGTGATGAAATTGAACAAGTTATATGAATAGAACTTCAGTTAACGCTATTTTGAAAAAACACATTTTAAAAGTGCAAATAAATTATTTTTCTAAAATTTCAATAGGTATCATTGGAATTGGCGTCCACACATCTTTTCAATTTCAATAAAGATAACTCCTCTTATGAGATTGAAACTTCAGATTAAAGTGAGGCTTTCTTTTATCCAGCACATATTGAAGCATGTGCTGAACGGCTATCGCTTTAGAACTTTCAAGCTGATCATAGAAAACTATAGACGCTAAAATGTTTCAGAATGGAAAGAGCGCTTGATGAAAAAGGGCAGAAAGAAGAGAACAGCTGACAATGATGCGCTAACTGGTCAGTATTGACTCAATTAGAATTTATTAGCGTAAGGAAACGGAAATTTACTTTACAGACAACGTAATAAAGAGATTATATGAATAATCAGAAAGACGAACAACCCGTTAATGTTTACACGAAAAAAGGATGCAACACTGATCAGTTCAATACCATCTTAAATAGCCTGGATTGCTTGCTTCTGCAGAATTTAACTGTGCATATACAGAAAATCATTATTATCAATTAATGGTAAACTTTTGTCAGAGCATATTGAAGTAATGAGGAATTTTCGGTTTAAGATATAATGAATGGTACCTTCGGCAATGATGGAACTTACACTGTTTTTATTACGGTCAATGGATAAATAGTAGAAATACTGGTTTTCTTGTATTATTTCACATATCTCACCACGGTATGTTCAAAATGCTTACATAAATTGTACTATAAACAGCATTGATCAGGGCCAGCTAATTTGCATAGCTTTCCTCATCGTAAACATAACAGCAATAGTACTTACCCAAAGTGAACGAACTGTAGCAGGAAGTAAGTCGATTCATTTCCTAAAATGAAGTAGCTAATTGAAGATTCAACGTCAATTTGTGTTTCTAAGCTACTTGGAGCAAAGTACAAAAGGTCAGTCATTAATTTGCGTAAGAGTGATTTTTACCGTATATAATATGGACAGACTGCTCGGCAGTCGCCTTTGTTCGTCTCTGGTGTATGTTCTGTGTGCGTGTGAACTAGGTGCTGTAACGTGCTGCAGACCATGTGTGGTGCGGCGTGTCGTGATGTGGTGTGGTGTGCCGCGGTATGCAGTGGCGCGGTGTAGGGCAGTGTGGTGTGGGGTGCGTGGTGGGATGCGCGGTTTGAGTGGTGTGACGTAAGGTGGTGTGGTGCGGTGTACTGGCGCGGAGTGGCGTGGGGTGCGCGGTGTGGCGTGGCGGGGCGGAGCGGAGTGGCGTGGCGCGACGTGGCGTGGCGTGGCGCGACATGACGTGACGTGGCGTGGCGCGGAGTGGCGCAGTATGGTGTGGTGTGGAGCAAAGTGGTGTGGGTGCATGGTGGGGTGCGCGGTGTGGCGTGGCGTGGCGCGACATGGCGGGGCGCGGTGTGGCGTGGCGTGGCGCGACATGGCGGGGCGCAGTGTGGCGTGGCGTGGCGCGACATGGCGGGGCGCGGTGTGGCGTGGCGTGGCGCGACGTGGCGTGGCGTGGGGTGGCGGGGCGGAGCGTGGCGTGGCGCGGCGTGGCGTGGGGTGGCGTGGCGCAGTATGGTGTGGTGCGGGTGCGTGGTGTGGGTGCATGGTGGGGTGCGCGGTGTGGCCCCATGGTGCAGTGTTAAGTTGGCGACTGCGTAGCGGCAGCACCCATTCACTAACAAGGAAATAAAAAGAACATGAAAGCAAAAGTATATAACGTCAATAACTACGCCTTTCGGAAACGTTCGAAACTTTCACTTACGGAACGAACGTGTTGTTATTGGAAACCAAATTTTGCACCAACATTTATGCATTCATTAAAAAGAGTTAAGCGTTTAATATGACAACTGGGTTAATAAAATATTCTCAAGTTCTAATCTCGATATTCATGTACATAATACGCGTTAGAAAGAACTGATTCCTCACAAACTGAGGCACTTCAATCAGTATACAGAAGCATTTTATCAACACTATAATTTTAACCATTAGTATGAAAAATAACTGTGCAAACTTCCTAGCAGAAATTGTTCAGCTGAAGTTTTCACAACGTTAACGTTTGGAAAACCCTTTAAAGCAATGCTCAGTATTTCTACGACGTCTAATTGCACTACATATGTTGAAAAAAAATGAAGCGTCAGCAAGAAACAAAGCCGCGCCATAGACTGTGTTGCGAGTGAGTCTTTTTTAAGAGGAGAGATAAATAAGATTGTGCTAACGCTCTGAGGCGTTTATTAAGCTCATAGTTTGAATTCTCTTCTTTCTAGCGTTCTATTGCCAGTTTTAAAATTGGCGAAGTCTGTTTTCAGTATTAGCTATTTTGCCGCAAACAGGCTAACCTTATCTGAGACCGTTATGCACCTGCTTAACGTATTCAACTTAGAGTAAATATTGTTCTGAAATAAAGCACTTTTAGCTGCGTTTCTTCCTCTGACGAATATTAATATAACTGAAGACCTGTCTGATGGGATTCTTTCAGAATTTCAGAGTGTCATGGATAAATGGAGATATCTTTTAAATGAATAAAGTAATGAATTTTTCCTGTTTCAGCAATGAAAAATACAAAACAGGTGAGCTTAATTTCGTAAAAAGAATATCGTCTTTGCCCAAAGGGGCTTCAACTTTGTAACCGTTATTCAAAATCTTTCCCTTGCATGTTATAACTCTAAAGGGTAGAATTCAAGGTTACGTGTCCAAATTGGCCGATGAAGAAAAGTAGTTATTATTCCAGTTTTAACTGAACGATAATTGCGGGAAGTGAATGCAACTATTCTTCAGGATGAACCGATTCCTATTAAGCTTGTAGAATGCTCACAAACTTCGACAGAGGTACGCCTAAACCTGTTGCCTAACGAGCGCCTATCGTACAAACAAAATTTCTTCAACATGCTTGAAATGTTAAGAAAAAGCTTACTCGTAGACGGTTCAATTGACTAACGTAGCATTCATTCGGATTCGGTTCAAAAATGGTTGGGCACCAAGCATGACTAATGCTCACCGGCATGTACGATAAGGCTCTGTGAAAGAATTTTTGCTTCCATTAATCTGCGCTCCGGCTAATTCAGGCGTCTGCTAGTGCGGAACATATGGAAAACCTTTCCAATAGATGACGAAAGCTTTACAACTGAAATGACAAAAGCTTTTGAAAAACAGCAACTACGCAGGGCAAATCTCGCTACTACAAATTTTGTCGGACTCGCTCATCTTCAAAATCGGTTAAGTTTGCGTCGAAAACACTATCAAAGCAGTAAAGCAAAAACGCTGTAATCATCACAGAGAGACATCTAAAATACAACTTGAGCTATGAGTAATCTTTTATCGACAGAAACGAAATGGAGATATGTAGAAATTTCGATCTTAGAGCAATGCAGAACGGTAGCGCTATGAGTATGCAGGTATTATCACCGTGCAGCAGTCATGACTACAAATTGAACAAGCGAAATATTAATCTCAGTTGGTTATTGAAGCAATTCAATCTTAACTAGTATGCTATACCGCTTATATCTCACGAATCTTGTATCTGGTTGTTAGCGCAATACCAGTGTGGTTAGCCTTGTTTTCATGTGAGACTAGTCAGAAATAATCCCACTGTTGTAATCATCGTAACTAACAATGAGAAGAAGCATTCATTTCAGTTTTTGCTGCTATCCTAAGCATTAAACCACTCTCCTCAAAGCAAAGTAATATAAACACGCCAAAAATGAGCGGAGAGATCTTACGTAATATTTTGGTGCAAATCATCTTGTACATTCGAACGGCACGCTTGGAAGCTTCTGCACGAACATACCAATCGTCCAATTTTGCATACTCCATTGGTACCGTATGCCTCCACATACTAAATAAATATTGCACTGGTATGGTTGTCCCGCCCAACAAAGCGCCAATAGGACAGCAGGAAATTGGATTTTCTCTGAAATGCGACCTATAAAACCAACAGGCGATCCAATCGCGAGAAGTCAACTCAAAACGAAATTCTCTGAATACAATGCATGATAGCGTTCTCCATGAGTTGAAACTGGATTTGATGTTTTTAATTTGGGCCCAAAAGATAATAACCCAAATGACGCTTAAACTGAAAGGCTAACCTGCGAACAAAACGTATTACTGTAGAATAAAACGGAGTACGAAATGAGCACGTATAATTTTACTTCCTGTCAGTTAAATTGCACCGCTTTCGTAGCTGTAAAAGAATGGAATAACAACGCTGCACAGCAGCTGATAACACGTACGGTCAACGCCGGAGTAAAAGGCAGATTTCCAAGGTCACTCAAAGGCACTGCAGAGAAAGAGCAATTAGAAGCGGTCATTAGAAAAACAAAGCCAACTTAGTAAATGGCGCAAAAATAAGTGAACGTTCAAAGATGGCGATGAGGATTGGCAGAATAGGTGCCCAATGTTGGACAACATCGGCCGTTGTTGTCGAAAAAGCGACGAAAGGTGAACTCGTAAAATGCGTGGTCGCTCATGTCAAACGAACCAATGGACCGAGAAATCGTAAGGTCTTTCGTCTCATCAACGGGATCAAAGTTTGACGTGTCAGCCTCATGCAGTATTTCGGGCGTATACGGCGCTGGCAATTTTCTCAAGTTTTCCCAGTCGACCCCATCAAAAAATGGATGATTCTTGATGTCATCGACGTTCTTTCCCAATCGCTGGTCAACGGAGAAGCAAAGACGCAAAATAAGATCTACCACATCAGCCGAAAGGCCCGCTTCGACGGGTATCCGAAGAGAGCTTTGCCAGTTGATTACCTTATTCTGAGTTTCTTCAGGAGTTTCTGCTAAGAAAGGAGGTTGACCAACAACCATTTCATACAATATGACTCCTACGGACCACCAATCGCACAACTGTGTATATCCTACTCTAAGTAGTACTTCCGGAGCAATATAATTCGGAGTTCCAACAAGCGATAACGCTTTCCGATGCTTTTGCTGCTTTTGATGACGTACCACAAGAACCTTATGCCACTTGTCTGACTTTGGACGATGTGGGGGCAACGTATCATCGTCAATGTCGCCTCTGTGATCATCATAATATTTGCGGTCGTGAGTCCATCGAAGCCCTGTACAAAGACCAAAATCGGTCAGCTTGATATGACCATCACGATCAATTAAGATATTGTCCGGTTTGATATCACGGTGAATGAAACCGAGTCGGTGGACACTTTCGACAGCGCAAACAAGTTCGGCTATGTAAAATCTGGCCATTGCTTCGTCAAAAATGCCCTTCTTGATTAACAAAGCCATCAAGTCACCACCCGGTATGTATTCCATAATAAAAAATAAATTGTCCTTATCTTGAAAACTGTAGTAAAGTTTCACTACCCATTCATTGTCAGCTTCAGCCAAAATATCCCGTTCCGCTTTGACATGGGCCGCTTGGTTGCGACTGATGACGTCACGTTTCCGTAGAACCTTCATTGCAAAGAGGGAGCTCGTGTCTTTTTTGACTACCAAAGCGACTTCGCCGAACGCACCCACTCCTATGGTCTTCAACTTTTCAAACATTGAAGGTTCCAATTTCTGACGCTTTAAACGAAGGTAGCTGGACTCCTTTTGCGCCAGCAATCGACGCATTTGGCATTGCAACTGAGCGGAAAAAATTGCTCTGCTCATTTCCCGTTCTATTTGCATTCGACGCGACACTCGTTCGTTGTACATTTTGACCACGTTCTCAATATGCTGTTCCATGAAGAAGCGAAACGCTTTGGAAGTGCACTGCTTGATGCAACCACTGCCTCGACGAGTGAGCACTCTTTTCTCAATTCCCTCCGGCAGCGGTGACTCGCAACGCATTGCCCTGCTACTCTGTTCCGATCCAATGGTGCACGATTCAACCGAGCCGCAACCGTCGATGGCGTTTGAACTTGAAGAGGACGCTAGAATCGGAAAGTCGCGTTCAGTGTACGACTGGGGCAACTTATACAGTTGCGCTAACGGTAAACAGCAGGATCGGGTCACTAAGCTAATATCGTTGAACGACAGCTCACCTTCATTCACCAGTTGCTCCCTTCGACCGCTAACAACCCCAGCGCCCAGATGTGTGGCTGCCTTGGACACGGAGAGTAGGTCGTTGGCGCGTTGGCACAGATTTTCAAAGTACATAGCGTCATGGGGATGAGGTTGACATTCCTTCAAACAAAATTGAGCCTTGCAAAACAACTTATTTTAGCCGTGCAAGGCTGCATACCTGTTCACTTGCCTGCTTCTGGGCTACCGGATAATATCCAAAAGGTTTGGAAGCAATCACCGGTTCGCTAGTACACCAGTCGGCGGCAATGTCACCACTCGCGTGGAAAATATCGCCAGTGCTCATGGTTCCCATTTCCCTGCAAGCCACAGGCGCTGAGGTGCCATGGTTCGACATTACGTTGCCATAAACGGATGATACGGGTGATCTCGGAAAATACTTCATTGGACCAACAGCAGATGGATCAGGCAAAGCGGACGCAGGCGCGTAACCGTTACTCACGATTGGATGACGGCAATGCCCGTTAGTGGTCCTAGAGACCGTCGGAACGCAGCCCTTAAAGACAAGATAGGTGCACCATTATTTTCTTTAACGAGGTCAACGTGAGAGCAGTTGCAATCGAAATGTTTGTACGAAAATCAAGGTGGCATTTCATCCCATTTCTTACGTCAGTGCCTACCGTGAAAAAGATTTTTACTTATAAAAAGTATGACACTTTCAGCGCTAACGACGAGATTACGCAAGTGCCGAAAACTCCATACTTTTTTTAATCAGTAAACGTCTTTCTCGCAAGAGGTGTTGCCATAAAAACGGAACGAATTTTTCTTTTGCTTGCAGCTGACCATCATTTTTTTCAAGGAAATCTTATTATCTTCGCAAAATAACGGAGCTTTCAGAACTGACTGGTCCCTTCCTCAGCGTCGAATGTGAATTTCCATGAGAGCAGTCGAATTATGGGATTTAGAGGGGATCAAAAAAGTACGTCTGCAAAATGCTGATAGGATTTGTGGTACAACATCCCTAATACATGAAACGAAGCTTTCCAATGGCATTACAGAATAAATGAGAGTGAAGACTTTACAATGCATCTATTTGCAAACTATGATCATTCAAAGGAGTAAACGTTTATAAGCAAAGAATCTAGGGAAAATTGGTCAGGGAGAAGGATACTTGGAAGCTCCCAGGATTGATGAAGCAATTCGTTCCTCTAAATATTATCGCATTCCAAACATTATTTGTACATTCCTCCGCACAGCTGAGTCAAAATGCAATGGAACAGAGTGAACAACGTGCACCTATCTCCGTCCAATAGAAAACCTCAATAATTTAGAAAGAAGCATGCAAACGAACTTGCTCAGAGTATAGACGGGATTAACTGAGTTAATGAACCATTAACCAACAAATCCTTTTACTACATTAGACAAAAAGGAAAAAACATTAGGATACAAATTGTAAATAACATCAATGAATTACAAAGCTGTAATTAATAAGAAGGCCTAAGGAATAGTTGGAGAAAACTCAAGAAGCGGTTCGCTTTTTTTGCCAGTACGCTAGATTTGCTTGAATTTCACTGTGACAGATTCCACTTTCAGCGCCATTCTTAAGAAGAAAATTCAGGCTTATTTGAAAGCCCTAAGTCTGATCCAAATGGCGGTCTACAAGGTCAGACAGCTAATACAAAGTCTCTGCGCTGAAAACTGATTTAACTAATTACTTCCAACATGCGTCTGCCCAAAACCCCGAAAGGACACTTCTCATGGATATATTACATGCAAATCAAGCACTCTATCATCAAGCTTAAAACCTTTAGGCACTTTATAAAACGCTTAATATTTTACTCAGTTCCTACGCATTCTGTACGATGCCTAATGACAAATTGGCAAAGTATTACATCGGGTCTTTTTGCTTAGGCCTCTGAAAGCCTACAGTGCTGCCACCTACAGGACAACATGGATTGCTTTCTCGCTACTTTGTCCACTATACTTTCCTTATGTCTTAGCTTATGCTTAGGCTATAAGGCAAGGGCCTAAGAAACATTAAGTGCTTTGGTCATAGAACCTTGCTGGCTATAGTATTCTGATCTAGTCTAAGCCAAGATATAATGAAAGTATAGTAGGCAAAGTAGCGAGAAAACGAAACAAAAGACCAGACTTAATACTTTTGCCAGCTTGTCTTTTCGCGTCGCAGCGAATGCCTACGAAATGTACGAAACATGAATTGTTCACTGCCTAATGATTTTGGGCATTTTACAGATTGACAAGACTGTAAGTCGCCTCTGCTCAAATGTGATCGCACCTTACCTAAAAAAGTCACGTATTCTATAGAATAACGGCATTTCATACATTGCCTGTAACGGATACACTCAAATGTGCCTATTTTAACAGGCAAAGCGGTCTATTCAGTATTGAAAAGAACCGTTGAACCAAAAAGGAGTCTGTTGTCACGTGTACATTTACTTTTACAACTACATTTTTCCTAGCTGCAGCCTACTTGAAAAGAGGCTCAGTCAATAGCATTTCCCTTAGAAATGTTGCTGACGGCTTCGAAGCAAAATTACCGATAAAGTGAACGCGAACTGCAAGCTTCCGACTTTGATAACAATCGCAGCATTGAGCATAGAAAATGAAGAGTTTTGCAGCTTGAATTTCGAATTTAAAAAAATCACAAATCGATTAATCGAGTTTGCGAAATGTAGAACGGTCAAAAAAATCGCAAAATTATTGTCTCAACGTTAGTCACTTCGGCGCGGATTAACGTTTCGCACACGTATTACACAGCTGGAAACGTAATGATTTAATGTTTACACAAAATTATTGACAGTCAACAGTTACCGAGAGTATACTAAAACTGTACATGAAAAATTTATGCTATAAATAGGTTTAGGCAAACAAAAAGCATATTAGCAACTAGCAAGTTTTTATTAATACAAAGGGGAGATATCCTGATGAAATCTGAGGATGCATAATTCTGATTGGAACATTTGAAAAATTAGTTTGAAAAGCGCTATATGAAAGAAATGCGGTTTGGGTAACTTAAAGGTGAAGTAATAAAACGCTTGCGAAAGAATGCTTACTTCTGAAAGCAGATGGCCAAGTTTGCTTGAACGGGGGCAAAAAAACGTCTCAGTCACTGGCATTGCAGTTACGAAGGCAAGAAATGTGACGCAGCGATCATTATGATCGCATAACTATACTTCGCGCAGCAATTCAATTTCGCAAACTTTCGACTAATCCTATGTACTTTATCAACTCCACTGGCACGGAGTCTAACAAAGAAAAAAAATTCAAACTACAAACTCAATTTAAACGACAGCAGCATCTGTTGAACGGCCGCTTTAGCCTAATTTCAAACGGGAGTAATACGGCGAGCTGCATTGTATGCGACCACTGGCAATGGGCATACGAAATCTCAACTTGCCAATCTTCAACCCTCCAAAACTTAACAGAAGCAGCGGTCACTTCTTCTTAACGCGAAAGATCGCTTTTGAAATAGCAAGAAGAAATCACATTCCAACGAAAGTGTTGCAACTGGCAAACGAAAGAAACGACATTGCACGCGTTTGCAAAAGATATATGGACTTAAAGAAACCTTATCAATAGGAATTTCAATTGGCTCTCGGTTTAGCTGTCATAAAAATGAGACATACCGCTGAAATCTTCTGTCGATCGCAAGGGTACGGAGGTGGGCCAGCCATAGCAGTGGAACGATCAACGGCCGTCTCTCTGGTTTTTAACTTGATCATATAGTCAACAACGTGATAGAGACTTTCAAAGTGGGTAGCCTTAAGAGCTTGCCAAGCGGTCTCCGTATCAAAACCCATATTAACCAATGCTTCAAGCATTGTCACCGGTTGTTGAGAACCGCCGCTGCCGTCCTTTCGGGCTGTACTTCCCTCTTGGCCATTCTGGTGCGTCATTTTCGCACCTTTCAAATTACTACCATTGTACTGAGGTGCAAATGCTAAGGGAGACAATTGCAGGGCATTGTCATACGGTAAAAGACTACGACGAATTTGCATAAGCGCTTCTTTGTAACTGCCGCGGTTTCGACCGCGAAGGCCAACCATGGCGCCATCGGAAGACGCTCCTGCAATGTCGGATGAAGTTGGATATTGATACAAATTAGTAGGAAATGATATTCGTTGAGGTGCTGAACTGGCCGGTCGCCTCGACGATTCAATTCCATCAGGCAACCTATGCCGCAATCTGGCCAAATCCGTCGGTTCGCCCATCGAACTCGTCTCCGTTAGCTAAAGGCAGTTAATGACCTTTCTAAAACAAAGGCGGATGATTAGTCGTCAGCGTACTAAGCGTTCGCCTAATTCTCATGACGAAAAGGCGAAAATGTCACCACTGATATGATGACCCGCATTAACTGCCTAGAGAGCGCTTCGGTGGTCAACTGCCCGTTTACGAAGTATCGGAACGTCCTTCGAACAGCGCCTGATTCACTCCGACAGAATGCCAAGAATGTTACCAGCCAAAAGCCGCCGAAACAATGCAAAGATTGGCATTTCTCACCAAAGGTGTTCAACATGGTTCAGCCACGAATTCGCTCTGCTGATTCGAGCGTCACGGAATGGCAAACCGGATGTGACACGGCAAGGTCCCATTACGGAAGCGATCAATACAATGCAGAATAAATATTAGCAGTACGGTCGTGATGCGCAGCTACTTTGCCCATGACAAATTGCAGGTCGAGAGAGATGACGCCGTGAAAGGTTGACCGCTGATACATTATGCATACCTATTTGGGACGATGAAAGACAACGTAACAGGAATGCTCAGGTAAACATGCAGGCGTAGCTGCATCACTGAATAAATTCAAATTTCTAAAACTTCATAAAGAATAGGCTAACTTACGCTGTGTAGGTCAAGTTAGAAGAAAAAAACTAAAGCTATAATGATGACAAGCAAATGGAAGCTGAAATATGCCCCTGTGGAGAGCCGAGTAGTAACAGCAGAGTCAGGATTGTTTTTGAGCTGTTACAACCGCTGCAAAGGAACGACAGTCGTCCAGCAAGACAACATGTCTCCTTCTTAACTGGCTTGACTGGCTGCGAAGCAGGCTTCCGACGGACTGGCGTTTTGCCGTTTTTTGGTACCTCACAACGGATTGCAAGTGCTTGGCGACGGCGGCAACTTGCCGAGACCGTTCTTATCGAAAGGGCAGAAAAAATGACTGACAACGATGGATTCAGCCGTTCCGAACAGAAGGGCAACGACGATGGAGGAAACAAAAAACTTGCCGGCATATCACCGATGGCCACGAGCTTGCAGGCGCAAAATTCCTTTCCCTTCGGCTAAGCAAGCTAAGGAGAATTGCGCACGCAATACGTGTGCAACCAAGCTGTTAGTTTACATTAACTACAGGCGCGAAGAATCAAATATTTGAAGACGAGTTACAAAGCGGACGCGCGCCAAGATAGTCACAACAAAAACTTGATGCCCCGAATGGCAACGCTCCAACTGCTAAACTGAACCCAAACGGAGCTGCAAACAGCCGCCAATGGCAAAATTCAAAGATTCAGCGTAAGCAACTTCGGGCGCAACAGCGTTAGGTTCGCCAAAAAAATTGAAACAAACCACTTACTACGACATTTTAAGCGCAATTTTGTAAAAATCATCGAAACAGGGTTGCCGGTAGGACGATTGCTTGAACGCTAAATATGCCAGGACCGCGATGCTACAGTAAATGATTTGTAGGTTCATATTGTAATCTCATAAATAATAGGTAACAACGCCAACATTGCCGCAACAAGTGTATGAAAATATTAGCAATTTAATTCAATTCGGTCAAATTAATCAACGATACATTTTTAGATTGCCAATTATGCAACTACTGTTGAGAGGAGCGTTACTGAGGCACTAAGCGTCCAGGTGAGCGAAAACGCGCCTCAACTTTTCTCGTTTACTGTGCTTTTGTTGCTTTCTTCTTTCCATCACTGGTTTCTCCTTTCTGGACAGCACATGCGCAGCTGACGTGCGACCGCAGAAGTACATTGCATCGAAGTCTTCCGCTGATGATTTTGTTTCTATCAAATTCCGCTTTTCCAAAATGCTTAGAGAACGCAACTTGCCCGCCGTTTCCGTTAAAGGCGTTGAAGCTTTGTCAACTGGTTCATCGGCATTAAAAACAGCCTCGTCGATGCCAGGAGGAGCAACGCAATAAGGCAAGCGACCGCTAGTGCAGTCTTTTATAATGTAGCGGGCGGCTCTTGATCGATCCGGAATTCCTTTAGTGGACATAAAGCCACGAACAAAGGCTAAAGCGGTTAGTAGAACGTGCGGATCAACGTGATTGCCACTGTCTACGTGACTGCTATTGCCAAAAATAATGCCGTAATGCCGTTCAAAAGCTCTGTAAGGTAAGGCGTCGCAAAGAAAGCGGATAGGAGCCATGTAGTCGGTCAGATAATCCGACGAAAGCATACCAGCAAGCAACATGTGCTCCAAGCTGAAATGGGCTGCAGGAAATACCAATCCTGGAGCATCGCAAAGCGTAACCTCGCGGTCAACAACCAAAGTTTGCAAGTGCTTCGTCTTGCCTGGCGTAGCTGAAACGGCCACTCTTTTGGCGCCCAAGATTTTATTAATTGTAGAACTTTTGCCAACGTTCGGATAACCAACCATGCCAATAACAATGGGCTTACGCGAAGTGTCCAAGTCTTGACGCAATTGTTTCAAGATTGTCAGCAACTCGGCTGCTTCCAAAATTGTAGTCGGAAGTGTTACTCTCTCTTCAGCTGCTTTTGCAGTTTCCTCGTTCGTGGAAGCAGTACCGTTTTTGAGCATATCAGGTTCTGCATTCTCTTCCACATCGTCCTTAGATACAGTATCTTCAGTACATTTGTCAGAGTTCGACCAAAAAGCGAAAAGATCGCCACGCTCGGTAAAATAATCTGCCCAATACTGTCGTTGCTTACTAGTCAGTAAATCTGCTTTGCTTAGCAAAAGAAATACCACCTTATCAGGGCACAGTTCTTTAACGGCAACTTCTAAGTCGGGGACGCGAAATATCAATGGATTTCTGGCATCAACTAGTTGAACTACAATGTCACTCCTTTCCATAACGCGCCATAGTTGCCGCCAAATGTCCAAATTCTTCTCGAAAGGTGTTAATATACAACCGCTATTTTCTTGTAAATCTTCCAGGTCTTTCCGCCATTCCATAAATGCATTTTGCTCCAGCAATGAGAGCTCCTCTGAAGTAGCAGCCAGTTGCCAGTTAGGCCTTCTTGGCATACGCAATCTTTTCGATAACTCATCCTTGCTGAGCGGATGTAAAGCAGCGTTTTCCGGCGGGAGACTGACGGAAGTGAATATTACTTTCGGATCCAACTTCTCCGCGGCAAAATCGCGACCACGCATTTCGGCTTTGCTGAAAAATTCATCCAAGTTCGTCTCTTGCGTTACCGAACGCAACTGGCCAGCCGTACTGGGCAAAGCAGGTTCGACAGTTTCAACTTTGCCTATTCGTCGCACGCGGCGCCGTTGGCTCGCTTTCATTAGGGAATATCCCACGGAACACTTCAATTTTTTCTTGGCCGTTCCGCGTAATGGCATTGCGAATCCGGAAAGCTAAAACAAGCGAAGCAGAATAACAAATGCAGCAAAGCCATGAAACAATAAACAAATCTGAGGCATTCTCATTATCGCTGTTACTCATTTCAACAATATTAATACAACAGATCAGGAGAGACTCGTCTGCGGGCAAAACAATAAATGCTGGTCATACAATGCGTAACAATTTCTTGTTGATCAGTAAAGCAAATAACTTTGTACGTATTGGGAAAAAAAGCTTTCGTCTGGTGAAAAAAAAGGAGAGGGCATGATATCGGCTGAACGGCAACGAAGAAAAAGCCAATCCGGTTCTTGCAAGATATCAAATGCTTAAAGAAATCTTATTCTACACAAGCTAAGCCGTAACGCTTGCGATAATTCAGAAAAATATCTAGATAACCAGGAATTTGCGGTTAACGTAATGAATAGCTGCTAATCAAACCTGTCTGTAAAAAGATTAGCAGGCTCGCATTTTCATCGCGAACTTACGCTGTAATTCGCGCAACCAACATCACCCGAATAGAGTACCATTCCTGACGCATAAAAAATAGCCGTTTTAATGGTAGCCTGAATCAAAACGAGAGGAAAGTTTTGAATAGAATTGAAATCCATTTTTGTTTTTCGGAAATCAGCGAAGTACGAAGCATTAATAGAAACAAGTCGACCGGCAGAAGCGATGACCAACCCAATAATTGCCAAATAGTCATCAACGACGAGTATTTGCTGGATGAACGTAGAAATTTAAGCAGTAACGAAGAAGCTTCGAACACTGCAGTCATGTATACATAAATGAGAGCAAAGTAAGGCACTTCGTCTTCCGCAATTATAACTTCTGCTGCTGGATACGATCGGCAAAGTGACCGAAAAGCAACTTCTTCAAAAGTTGATAACTGACCAAAAGATGACCGACTGAATAAGTAATCACCGCTTAAGGCAAGCGACTGTTAAGCAAAATCGGTTTTTGATCTTCTTTACAACTAGAAACCGTAGGGAAAATTTCAGAAATGACGCACAGCGATAGTTATTGCATATTTAAACATACCTGCAAGTGTCACTCTCTTCTATCCACCGCTGACTTGCGCAGCTAAAAAAAGGAGCTGCTGACCAGACGAATGATTTAGAAAGGGAAAAGCAGCTTGCTGAAAAAGGCGAATTTAGTTGAGTAACTACGCAAAAACACTGTTAAAGCGCACCAAGTACGATAAGGAAGGTATGAATCCCACAAATGTCGTTATGAATCAAGAAGGGCCAATAGTGCCGCAAAGATCAGGATCCAAAAATGACAGAAATCCACCGACCAAATAAAGGCTTCCGGTGACGAGAACTTCAACTGATCTTTCATTATTCGCGTCTACAGTTTTCGCTATCTCTTTGACGAAATTGTAAACATCATTAACGCAAGTGAAACTTTTCGTTTTGCAACTTGGACAATCAGAAATCAAGTCTAACCATGCGGTCTCGTGACTATTGACCGCTACTTCTGTTTCTTCTCTGTTGCTTACTAACGAGGCCACATCTGCTGGAATGACCGCGTGATAATACCTCCCAAAGCATACTGACGTCAGGTTACCGCACGCGGGATCGTCAGACGATGCCGTCGCCGGAGGACTAAAAAGAGCATATTGGAAACCACATCTCTAAAGAAAGGTACGTTGACACAGACTGTCAAAGGCACAATATCTATCCAACAAACAATCAACGGTGGAAGCAATTGCTTCGCTTGGCGACCTTTCGTGCAATGGAAGACTAGAATTCGAACAGGATTCTTTCTCGTCTCCGAGGAGGCACTGAGAAACCATTCGACGCAACACTATGTACAAAAACGGAAGTTGGTCCAATATTTAAAACGCACCGAATTCCACACCTGCACGCTAAGTGGTGTATGAGCCCCGTCCAAGTAGAAATTTATTCCATTGGATGTCACTTTCTGGGATCTGCCTGGCCAAAAGCAGCGACTTAAACCTAAGAAAAGCTTTAGTTAAAACCCCCTGAGCGGAAACGTACGCTACCAATAGTTTCCTCATTGGTGAGGCAACCAGCCTGTAACGTATTCACAATATTAGCAGAATGAATTTTCGGACATGGTTGAACGCAAAAAACATTTTCTTCCTTCGCATTCCCTTCAGAGGAAGCGATATACTTGCAGCTTCTATGCTTGTTCCGTTACCTGTTCTGAAAGCCCACATACGTGCCAGCTGCAATGCAAGACTTGCGTTCTCCAATTGATGTTTACCCGCGATGCCAAGAACCAGCTGTTCAGCGTCATTAGGTATAACGTAGTCCTCCCAACTTTGGCAAACGTATAAAGCACACTAGAAACCGCTAAATGCTCACTTGAGCACATTAAAAGCATGCGAAACTGAGAGTGATTCCTCATTAAGTATAAGAGTATATTACCTCCACTTCTTTAGCGCGTTGCGAGATAACTTCAAAGGCTGCTTTTTCTTGAGGCACAGTAATGGCAACAGACCTTCTTTTGAGAACGCCCGCTTTGTTCCATGCAATCTCCTCTATTCTCGTACCGAGTATATTAGTGTGGTCGTAGTCAAGGCGAGTGATGCCGCATACAACTGGATTTCTGAAACGTAACAAACTTGAGAAGAGTAACAATTACCGATGTAAAGCTTTTTAGAAACACCCATGTTGTTTCACGCTTTCAAAAGATGTCGCCACGTGCGTATGTAGAAAAGAAAAAATTTTAGGAATATTACAAATCAAAGCGGTAATTTGAAAAATGCAGCATCCCTTCTCCCAAGCAGTTACCTAAATTTTAGTGTGAATGAACACCGATGTGTGTCAGCACCACTTTTCATTGCGGGCGCGCCATTATGCAGGTTTGGTGATAGTCTTTAAAATACATAAATACTTTAAAAGCGCAAAATAAAAGCAGGCAAACCCAGCTTTCTTTCATTCGCCATTGCAGATTCGAATTTGAGATTTCTTAATAGAGGCAGACTTGATTTAGCAAGTAAGTAGGTTTATTCGAAACATAAATAGAAGAGTTATTGGGAACACCCTGCGCGCTTGGCCAACGTAGTAAATCAGAACGATGTAAATGTCTTTGTAGCGAACGCGGACCTGGACGTTGCCTGCGTATCACGTTGTACAGATTACGGTAGTTAGTTAGTGACTTTTGAATAAAGCTTTCGGCTGTTCTCCGTTGTCCTACAGTCTTTACTCGTCTTACAAAAACTTGACACGTAGGCGAGACGCCAAGAGGACTCTCTGCATTAGGACTACAGTAGAAAAAGATCATCAGGCCACAGCGGGAAGACATATGCAGCTGGGCCCGGAACTGATACACAACAAAATTTTTTATCTGCGTGCGTCCTCTTCAACGTCGGAAGATGGAAATTAAGTTTGCGGTTTGTAACACGGGACAATAAGAACCTACGCATCATTAATAATGAGGGCTTTTATATTTACAGTCTACTTTAATTTCGCCGATTATGTAATAGGTCCTTCCATGCCTACAAATAAATTGCCGCTTTATTAATCATCGTTACTTAAGCGCCTATTTTGCTAGAATATAATACGCCCAACATTTACAAAAAGGTCTTGAAGTTTCATGAACAAAGCGTTCACAGGAAAACGCTTAATTTTTATGACATGTTCTACTTTTTCACAGTTTGATATAAACCAAAATGGACAGCAAAAATTAATAATAATTAAGGTCTCATATGACGTGAAGTTTAGTGGTGTTGCGAGAATATTTTGAAAAATCGATTTGAGAAAAAGGTTCGACAAGGCTAGAACAACACCGGTACACTTTTCAAGGTTTGAATGTTTTGAGGGAAAACGCTGAAGCATCCAACTAACACAAGTTCGAACAAATGAATAAACGTTGAGACACAATCACTTAATACAACGCCTCTTCTGCTCAAGTAAACATTGCAAGTGAAATGAGTTAGACAACTGGAGTGTTAAATTTAGTTGCGGAAAAGAGAAAATTGCTAATATGACGTTATTCAATGGAGGTACATACCTGACCACATTGGTGCTGTCATAGGTGCCTCCAACGCCAACTTCAATTATTGCAACGTCTATCTGAAAAAGGAAGCTCACCTGTCATAGTTTAACCAAGCAAAACTAACCTTGGATTCAAGAAAAAAATGAAACGCCATGATAGTCAGGAACTGGAAATACCGTATCTTGTCCAGTTCAGCGGGGTCCTTAAATTCCGAAATCTGTAGGTCCTGGGTTTCGTAAACATCAAACTACAAAATATACATTAGTTAGCACGCCACTTTTGTCCTCTACGACGGCTGGTGACTGTTGATAGAATAAAAAATCATTTACTGTCTCAAGTTTTCTGCAATGTCCCGTCTTGAGAAGAAAGCTATAGAACGTAAATGAAAGCTTTATACATTCTACAGTTCATTGTATTCGACAACACCGTTACAAAATGTCCATAATTCAATTAGGACGACAGTATAAACGTAATTTCAACAGCCGCTTTACGGAAGGGCAGCTTTAGCAATAATTCAATGTACTCTACCCTGCAAAGACATTTGTGCAACCGCCAAAAGAGGTCGACGAAATAGTCTTCGGAAATAGGAACGCCATTAACGCGAAAACGTTCTCGCACGCTCAGAATGTGCGGTGAGCTAGAAAGAACAATTTACAGGCGAGCAATAACCGTTCCGCAAAGTTTCTGAAAACTTACCTGTAGAAACCCGTTCTGAAACCTTGACCTCGCAAAATGCTCTCCACAAAAGCGCAACAGGAGCCCTTGCCTTTTGTACCAGCTACATGAACTACGTTAAGTCGGTCCAAGTCGCTGAGCTGCGAAGACGAGGTTTCAGTTCGTGACCCGTAAGCAGGAAACTCACCTGCAGGCCAGTCGCTTGGACGTGAGCTTCAAATTCAATTAAACGCTCTCCAGGGGTTAGCCAAACACGACGCGGAATCTGAAGCATATTCAATGCTCTAATGGCTTCCTGAAGGTGCACGTAAGGTGAATGTTAATCTTACGAATGAAAAAACTGTGCTACCCGATAGGCGCTCATCAGGCGGTAAATTGAGCAAAAACCACAACTCGAAAGGATTTAATGAATTGCTAACCACTGTATCGCCGCTTAGGTTGGTTACCTCGAATGTACGTGAAAATCAACTTCCATTACCGTGACCTCATTGCAACAGTACTTGCGAGTAGTTGAATGTACTGTAATATTTTGGAAGTCCCGGAAGAGTCTGCGGAATGCGCAAGCTAAAGTATCACGAGCAGAAGCTTCTAAAAAAGGTAAACTTTTTTGATTGGGAACTGGACAACAACGTGCACGAGAGCAGCATCATCAATCGGTATCGGCTGAAGAACCACGAAGAGTACACTGTTTACAACAGCTTGTCTCGCGAAATACGTCAAGTTGCTCAAAAGATAAAAGATCTTTCGCCGACGGACCCATTTCGCACCGAGTCTTCGCGTATGCTCATTGAAAAACTATATTCGCTTGGCCTTATTCCGACAAAGCGAGGTTTGGACTTGTGCGGCAAAGTTACCGCCTCATCATTCTGTAGACGTCGATTACCTGTCGTTCTCTGTCGTAATCATATGGCCGAAACTCTTTCTGCTGCAACGGAGTATGTTCAGCATGGTCACGTGCGCGTTGGCCCCGAAATGATCAATGATCCTGCTTATCTTGTCCCGCGGTAGGAAGTCTTATCCATTACTTAGCAAAACTTTTTTTTTTACAGCAACATGGAAGACTTTGTTACTTGGACGAATTCGTCAAAAATACGCACACACGTCTTAGAGTACAACGACGAAAGAGACGACTTTGACTTGTTGTGTTAATTTATTTGCGATATTGCTTAAAGGCAAGTAAAATTTGCAGTTTGTCTGAGCTTAGTTTCAAAAAGTTGAAAGCACCGCTTCCATCGGCGATACTATTCGTTGTTTTACGTGTGGCGCCGGGAAAACGATTTCTTTCAGAGTTTTAATAATGAAGAAAAGTTCGAAGCACAGTTCAAACGAATGCGAGCAAATATACAGCGACGGTGCCGTAAGAAACAATTACGCCGTTTTGGAATACAGCAGGACATGTCAAGCTGCGGCTTCGGGTGTTGCAGCCGGTATTCTAGGTCTTACAGGCCTCAATGGATTCATGTTCTACTGTTTGTGCGCCTTTGTTCAAAGCGCTGTATGGTGCTGGAAGGCAGGCTTCCATTTAAGCGACTATTTCACGCATCCTTCAGCTGTCCTGACGCACGGGGTCCTTGGCGGTTTATTCACTTACGTTCTCTTTTGGACATTCTTATACGGCATTGTCCACGTGTACTAACGCTCGCATGTTTTAATAAGTTGTTCAGTGCGCGATATATGTGGCTTTGATTCTAGTGCCTTTATAGCTACAGTACATTTGCTAAAGATTTTCAGGGTCAATTTTTTAAAGCAACAAGGCGTCTAGGGTCATTTGCAACCTATGCAAGACAGAACAATGGTCGAATTCGAGCCTGGCGGTGCCTCCCTGTTAACGCATGGGAATTTCTTGTAGGAGAGGCGGCAATTTCCAAGCAAAGGATCAAAGAAGGCAGTGCGACAGAATACGGCGCGATGGCAATGGACCGCACAGCTAGTCATGTCCGTTACATTTGCCACGGCTGAGTAGGTGGCCTCTTGAAGTGGAAAGTCGGATGGCTGATGGTAGAAGGTGAAATTTGTTCCGCATACTGCCCGTTCAAATAGGAGTTTGGTTCTACTGTAATATCCATTTCTCACGGGTTGCCTACCTGGTTCAGCGTACGTTGAAGCAGTGCTTGTCATTTCAGTATTGTTCACTTGTTCCCCGTCGACCACATCCGTTGCATTTTGACAGTTTTGCGTCGGTGGTGGTTCCGGACAACGGACATTAGCTGCCGTTCTGCGTGCAGCTAATTTATTGATCAAAGCTTTAGCCATTTCCACCAAACTTTGTTGGCCACTGCCGGGATAATCTACGCGAAAGAAATCTTAGCATAATTGCTTAAAAGGGCGGCAGTCAATAAGCAATACGTCGTCGTCCGCAACAACGACTGGTCGACCGGTCGTTGAGCCTTTGAAGAAAACCTTGACGAACGAATGACGCTCAGTCTTCTCGTTTCGTTTTTAAATTTGCAAGCTATTTCTATCTCAATTGGTTTGGCATTCGATGCTGTAGAATTTGAATTAGGCCAAGGTGGCAAATCACGCGAGCGGAACACGCTGAAGTGGCGCTAGTCGATTGCAGCCCCAAAATGACCCATACGTATCTCAACCCAATTTTTTTGGCGAAGTCATTGAGGCAGCATGCCACTTATTACATATGCAAACCCTTAAACTCTTACGCCTACGCATTTCTCGTCAAAATGTCGGCTTTAGAAGGTAAGTAAGTATCTTGTCAACGACTTTAACGCTTACCATCGACGCAATAAATGCACGAATAGGCTCTGGTCATTCCGGGAAGAGGAGCTCCAATTCCTGGTATCCTTTCCAGCTTGGCCGTGCAGTTGCTAGCCTGCCAGTATGCAAATTTGCACAAAGCTTTTCCGTCGGTTGACTTTTTCGGAGTCTCGTACACAACCGAGTAGCAAAACATCAAACGTTCCAAGCACATGGAAATGCACTCGTCCAATGATTTCACCTTTCTTAGCATGTAAGGTGTTATTTCGTCGAGCATCGAGTCGGGGACAGGTGTGTAGATGATTCGGCCACGGCAAGCTTAAATGATGTTCACTAAGATGAACTTTTGCCAAAGGTAGTTTTTTTGCATCTTACCTTTGCTGCTCGCTTGAACCTCCCGTTTAAGAGTACCTTTAAAGATTATAAATGATAGGGCAAAAATTGAATGCATTGTTCATCAACAAAGGGCACAAACGTTAGTAGCAAAAACTGTGAAGGTTTTCAAATGATGCTTACCTGCTAAGAGGAGGAGAAGAAGAAGCGCTATCAATCGTACGGGATCCATAATAACAAAGGCAGCCACTCTTTGGCAACCGAAACTATCAGACTGACTCAAGGTCGGCTGACTAGAAGGAAAAAGGGATGCGAAAAGGCTCGCCATAGGTGTTTTTCAAGGCGGGTCGACGATTGGTCCAACATTTCCAATTTTTCTCAATTTCTCGGCCAGCTGCTGTTGCCCAGTCGTTACGAAGCATCCTTTTCTGTTATCAATGATGCGCTCCCCCGTGATCATCTCAAGGGCAGCCGAAGTGTGCAGACGAGCTTGTCTGGGCCAATGTCCTTCAGGTCCCTGACAAGCGCCCACAGTGGAACGCTTCAAATGCAAGGCCAAGCAGCATTCGACAATCATCGTGTGGAGCAGACAAAAAACGTCGCACGCTAAAGAGCACACAAACGTCTGATCAGCCGGCGAAAAATTAACAAAAGCGAATTGCCAATGATTAGCCAAAAAGAACAGTTAAAATCCAACCCGCGCATTCAAATTATACCGTATGACATTGCTGATACGAAGGTGCCATATTACCGTCGTTTCGGTTTTATACAACCATTTTGAAAATTAGATGATAAAGGTCGTAAACGTTAACTCCTGCTTACATGCAAATATCTTGTTTTGGTGTTGGCAGTAGTAGCAGCGCAAGACTGTTTACTATGAAAAGATTGAAGCAAACAAGCCAAGAACTCGGCGTGAAAGCAGGAAGTAGATAAACGATTTTTCATCTATCGATGTTTTATGTATTTGAAAAAATGAAGTGACAACGGAAGGTGTCAAGGCAAACAGCTGCGGGCACTATGACTAATTGACAAAAATCAACATTCGAGCGTATCGTTCGGTATTACTAATTGCTACTGCGCGGCTCCGTAACTTGGAAAGGGCCAATTCAACTGTCCAAATGGCTCAGGTAGTTAGGCAGTGTACGCTATTAACAATTCTTATGACGGCCACTTGCTCGACGGGATAGCATAGTAGTCGAAACTTTCTAATGATAGCTTCAGCCAAATGAAGTTTCTTTCTTTTATTATACAGTGCAATTGAACTCTGACGATGAGCCATACGGATTCAGTTCATCTATATAAATAGTGCTTCGCAATGGTAACTGCAACAACGTCATAAACTGGCGAAAACAATTTTACCGAGGTTGGGTATGCAAATTACAATAATTGAGATGGTAACTGATTATAAACTACAATCAGGACGTTTGAACCTTTTCTCCCGCCCTAAAACTACGGCGCAAAACAGGAAAATACTACGAATGTTTTATTTTTGATCAAAAAGGCTCTATTATAATATTTTACGCTGATTTCTCTTGCAACATGGACAGTGTAACGGCGTTTATCATAATGTTTGCAGCAATAGCAAACCTCATACCTATTCGCTGTTTTGTTTATGTTAAGCTGGATTGCTATCTTCATTAATTATCCAATCTGATTGCACCCATTATTTCAATATCACTCAGGATTTGAGCAAGCGACCGATGAAAAATGTAGAAAAAGTTATCAGCTATTCACCTCGGAAGGCACAATGGCGTTTCGCAGGAAATGTTTTCAGAAAAATTCAAATTACGAACCTTCTACCTTTGTCCAGACACAGCGGTTACCGGATGGCAGCAGAGTAATCAACGCTATTAGCAGCGTTAATAATTACGATTTTTAGCAGATTTTTAATTTTTTGCCTTTAAATATTGCGTTTGTTCCCATCCTGTCTTTTATTGTTTAAATATTACACACGATAATGACGATATAACGCTCGTATCCATTTCAACTTTGCAAACAGTTTTATTGGAAAACGTTTAAAAATGCCAAACCTTTCCAGAACCGCCTAATCTCATTATCAGTGGCAAAAATGAAAGAATTTGATAACGTCTAGTGCTTATTTATCGCTATTTACCACAGGCAAACAAAAATAACATATAATTTTGTAGTTTAGCCGCTGAAGACAGGCGAACGTGAAACACATCTGAAACTTCCAATGGGATCCCACCTCTAAATAAACTTACATTATTAAAGATAGGTTTTAATGGATGTCCAAAAGACATAAACTGATAGCATCTTTATCCCTAGCAACAATGACGCTTATAAGCGATTTCTGCTTGAAAAAGAAGACAAAGGTTTTTCTAAAATGCATTTCTTAACTTTGCGGCTATGCTATTAACGACGCAGGTTCGATTCGGTATCGATAAAGAAAGCGATGCTGCCACCGTTCATGCACTGCAAAAATTTCTACCATTCTTCTTTTGACCTCAGAAACATCAGATCACTGTATCGGAAAGGTTTCATGCAAAAGCAAAACAGTTCCATCGTACTCTCCGCCCAATTTCAAATGGAAGTGGGTTGGATAGCAAAACGGTAATGCACTTTACTAAGCAGCGGTTTGATTTTTACAAAGATTCGCTATTTGCAAACGTGAAGAATGAACAATTATACTTCAAATGAACTCTGAGTTTCTAAAGATGAGGATGAAGCGCGGTTTACATAGCGCGTGATCTTAGCGAAAAGCCAGGGTAACATTTGCTTTAAGCAAGTGATCATTTGAAAATCGTCAAAGAGGATAAAGTAAGCGAAAGACGGTGGTTAGCCCTACGATGATACACGTGCGAGGCACTCGTACGCCTTTTCAATGAGTCAAATAGATGACGAATCGATTAGGATTGAATAAATCTACCCGTCGTCTCAGTTGTCACATCGTTTATTCCCGCATAATGACACTTCTCCGTTTCGAATATTAAGTTAGCGCTCTTCTGCAAAGCGCAACACATTCTTTGACGACTGCTCGATGAGGCAAATAAGTTTTGCTAAATCTGCAAACTCTTAATCTGTTTCTAGCAAAGCCAATTTGGAAGCGTAGTGGTTTTTTTTTCGGCTGTGAAATGCCTTGCGTCACCTACTGACAAACAGGCCAACTCTAGCAACCAACCGGCTGTCGCTGCTTGCCATTTCAACGCAGTGTACTGTAGTTGATTACTGAACTTTCCTTAGGTGAAAAGAAATCGAATGTCCACTCTTAAATCGAGCCGATAGCGTCGTCACAAGTTACAGTAGGCCCTTTTGCTTTCGGGAAATCTTTCGCCTGGCGGCTAAACAGCCCTCCTATAACGTGTTCATGCAACACACTCTTTGAATTCTCAGTTTTCAAAGCCTTAGGCCAACGAATTAAATGAGCTCACTGATTAGAAACGTTTGATTGATAATCTGCTTGGTAATTGATCGTTAATCCGCGGTGACCATTTAGCCAAGTGCACCTGACCACTTTGTGGAAGAAGAAATTAAGATCGCTGCAGATCGACCGTCTTTGCGTCAAGCCTTAGGGCAAATTCATCTGAGAATGCCAAGGAGGAAACTGACTTTTTCGCTTGAAGCGAATGGCGAAGCACAAAAAATTAGAAATAATCAACGCAAAGGGGATTGAATAGCGCAAACGTTACCTACGTAAACGATTCCGCTTGGGATATACGCTCTAGCAAGCCAAGCGAGATGAGTGCAAACAAAGAATGTTTACGCAAACGTCAAATCTGAATCATGAAGTCACAGCGACATGAACTCATTGATCTTTTGGGTTCCGGCAACAAGGGCAAAACTGACATCGACAAACGAACGTCTGGTATTACAGCAGAGAATACTTAATGACCACAGGTTCACCGGACTACTAATCTCACTTAACTAGTTCATTTTCAAATTTTATGTATTTCCAATTGGCTGCCTGCTTTTGAATACACTTTTATACATTAGAAGCAAGAGCACAATCATCCATCCCTGCTTACGGTTTAGAGCGAATCAATTTTGCATACGCCTTTATAAAAATGTAACAAAATGTATAAAATAAGTACGCCTACTATCGTCATTGGACTTCTTCTTCTCTAATCTCCGCCCATTCGAACGTTGAGTAGTCCTTACTGGACAAACCTAATTCTGGAGAACCATTTATTCATCTTTGGTATGCGCACTTAATAAGCAGAACAAAGATTTCGAGTGTTTGACTTCATTGAAAACCCTTATAAGGAAATTAACCCCCAAAGTGACGTCTTTTGCTTATCAAGTCGCCTTGTTGATATCACGGTAGTGGGCGCTAGGCAGTTTGGCATCAACGGCCAAGCAAAAGTGCAAAAACGGGCCAACTTTGGCATTTTAAAAACTGTCGCTTCGTTACACAATGACCTGTTATTAGGTTTTAAAAAAAATTGAACGACAAAGCAAACTACATTGTTCGCGTACAATACTACGCCTGACGACTGCCATACTTTGGTCAAGAGTAGATCGCAAACCACAATTGACGTCTTTTGGACAACGCCGTCCTTTGTAAGGGGACAACTTCGTGTCAGACTTATGCATCGTTCATTGTTAGTCAGTATAATAATTGTCTGCATAATTAATAGTCATACAATTTTAATACAACGCCATACAAACAGGCAAGAAATTCGCTCAGGTCGACCTTTGATGGATGGACGAGTATGGGGCATATGAACCGCGAGTGGTCAACCTCCCAGCGCGCTATGGAGATGACCAGTCAAGTGGCGCTGCTTGCAAACGAACGTTGCTGGTGCACGTCGACCGTTATCGCTTCTGGTAGCGGTCAAATGTAATTACAGATTGAAATGAGAAGAACTGAACCGACGAACCGCTGACAGACCATGATTAAACAGCTCGGCCCCGAAAGACCAACGGTGGCCACAACCAACTGAAAGGAGCAATCTTTTCCTTAGGTGGGACGGCTCGTCGAACGCGGGAAATTGAATTATCCGTACGGCAATGGTTTCAACTGGTGTCTGATTACAGTAATGTACAAGCAATTCAATCGATCGTGATGAAGCAAAGTCGCGTCTACGGGATGCACATCCAATGATCAGTCGACCTTCTGCCACTTAGGCCTGCACAACGCCTATGGTATCAATGAAACTGAGCTTCGTACTACGGTTAGTTAAGTGGAAAAGTCGACTGAACATCGGTTTCATTCTGATGCAATTTCTACGAGCAAAATTGCTCCTAACTTCTTTCTTCGCCTAAACAACCAACACGGAGATGATTAATCACAATTCAATCTTTCGGCTGGCAATTATGCATTTCCAAATGGCTGACAGCGTTTAGACAAAGATGGCGAAGCATTTCCGTCAGCTCGACATTCTCGAACCTTAGCAGCAAAAATTTCAAACTGACTCTTTAAGAAAAAGCTGAAAACCACTGGCAGTTCTAACACACATCAGTCGACCCGTCTCAGACCATTATTAGTCTTCTTTCAAACTTAAAAGCACAAACAGTTTGTCTTAGCGGATAGGCAATTCAAACAGCTTGGGAAGAAGTGAGAAAAATAGGAACGCAGAATGCTCTCTTCTTGGATGAAACACTAAAAAGCTGAAAAAGCTTAAGCCAATACGTAAGGTTACGAAACAACGTTGTCCACGAAGTAGTCAAGTCATGAAAGGCAGTCAGCCATTTTAAAAATTATTTAATCACTTATTTCGGACAACGAATATTGACCAGCAAACGCGCCTCGGCGGGAAACCGCGTAAAGATATAAAGCCAAGCTGACCATTGTCGCTAATTAAGAATTTATCTAAAAGCTGAAAGCGTCCCATGGATCGCATCGTCGGGTTAACTGTCTCTCAAATCCATCCTTTGAGGCGGCAACGTTTGAATTGCAGTGTAGAAATGTTCGACCAATGAACAGACAATAACGATTTTAGAAGGTAACTTTTAAAGGCGTTTCATCTTAGCCGAAAAATGAATGAAACAATCCGTAAGACAGGTTGAACCGCCAAAGATTTCGTGGCGCTGACAACAGCAATAACCATCGACCTGTCATCCGTTCTTGTGACGGCAACACATCAATTTCAAATTTTATATGGAGGCGTCAAAGTTTGCTTATGCCAGCAATGACGTCACTTGCTAAGGATTGTCCAGCTGTTCCCCTTCTCACGAATCTCAGTGGTATCATTTTCGCCTTTTTCGGTATGGGGTCGACCGAATAAAGGTGGCTGCAAAAGAACTTTGTTGGATGGACGGACGCCTTAGTTCAGCGTCTTCGCGATTGGTCGACAAAGTGAACAATTGCGCGCCGACGGTAGCCATCCAACCCCGCCTACCGATCGACGATTGGCCAGCCAGCGATATAATCTGCTTTCAACATTATGCCAGCTTTGATGACAAGAAAATTTACAAGCACTCACTGCGCTTTGCAGCTCATTGTCGGCTGGCCGTCTTTTCCATCGGAACATTGTCAAACTACTGGCCTATGAAGGGTAGCAGTTACAGGATTAGCAAGCTGCTTGAGGAGAAGGTATCAGCCGAGCAGCAACATCAAAAAGTGATTGGTGCCGCGCCCCGAGCGGCCTTAAGCCCGGTCAAATGGCCTTTGCCTATTCCGGTGACCTATGGCACACCCGCTATGGAATCCCTGTGGAATGCCTGGCAGCTTCAGAGCAGTTTGATCAACTTTATCACTTACCAACGCCTTTCCTGGCAGCTACGAGTTCGAGGTGACGACCAGACAGTTCTGTTGGGCCCTCAGCCATTCAGTGTTGGGCCCATTCGTACTGGGAGCGCTTCTATAACGTCTCCGCAAGCTATGATACTCAACGAGCCTTCAAAATTATGGAATAGAAACAATGTCAACCGACCCAATGATGAAGATCCCTACTTATGCGTTCGTTGCCAAAAGTGGTTCAGCACTTCGCACGGATTGGAGGTACAATTGACGCATTGTGAACGTAACAGAAATATGATCTTCGATCGCGTGAATTTTAGGTGCACATGCGTCGCACGCACTCGGGTCGAAAACCATTCGCGTGCGATAAGTGCGGGAAGGCGTTCAGCCATGAGGTGAGCCTCAGTCAACACCGGAGCACGCATATCAACGAGAAGGCGTTCGAATGTGCCCAGTGTGGCAAAGTGTTCAAACGGTCATCGACGCTGAGCACCCACTTGATGATTCACACGGACACCCGACCTTACGCATGTCCTTACTGCGACAAACGGTTCCACCAAAAGTCTGACATGAAAAAGCATACGTACATACACACCGGTAAGTTTTCGCTCAGATGACGCGACAGGGGGATCCTTCGGCATGTATTATTCGATCGTGTGGCGCCAAATAGGCTAAGCAAATTGTTCATGTCGTCGGAAATAGTGACGACGAGTTATAAATTTGTAACGAAAGTTCAAGTCGGTTAGACCTTGCATTGAGTCATGATTTGATTGGGGAATCAACAGGGCGCTTATGGAGGGGTTCTTCGGAAGCGACCGCGCGCGTTTGCGCAAAGTTAAACCATCATTGTTCGTTGACACCGCCTGAATGATCATGCACAAAACGACCAGCGAATCGTGTCGACCACCGAGCAAATCTCGCCTCTGATTGTTCATTAATGGTAGTGCATCACGCAGAGTTGTCTGCGGCAATGGGCGTTTGCGACCCTTTTCATCAGACAAACGTAGGTGACCCTCCCGCTTACAAAGTGCAGGTTGTTGTATACTTTCAGTTCTAACGCTCTGAAAACAAATCTGAACCTTTGACAATGTCATTTAAAAATTTGCATGATCGTCCTTTGACTTTTGCAAACACTATCGTCGTCGCGGTCCCTGAGAAGGGTAGCAGTAAGGACAGCTGCGTGCAGATTCGATCACAGCTGTTCCTTGTTCGCCGTTGTCGTCCAAATCAATCGTCCATGTTTATGCCAACGATTGATACACTGATTAGGATTAGTACGCTTCTTAATCGCTCAACAGAAGCTATGATAACTTAGAAAAGCCTTCGAGAAGTCAAGTTGAGGTATGAGGCTTAGCTAAAATGCCGATGGGTTCCCTGCCGGTGGATCTTCATTGCTTGCTTATAGTTGCGCGGAAAATCCACTTTGGACAATTGCAGGCGAAAAACCGCACAAATGCAAAGTTTGTGGCAAGGCTTTCAGCCAGTCGTCCAACCTTATTACGCACACCCGAAAGCATACGGGTTTCAAACCGTTCATGTGTGAATTGTGCGGCCGTGCCTTTCAAAGAAAAGTCGACTTTAGGCGCCACGTCGACGCCCACCATCAACCGACAACCAGTGAATGCCAGTCGTACAACTTGAGACGTGAAGCTGATGAATCCTCTGCAATTGGATCACTTAAATGTCAACAGAGGCAGAATGAGCCAACGGCTACGTCCTTCTTTTACCAACAGCAGCAGCGCTACGCAAAGAAGGAGCAAAGTGGTGCATCGATGCTGCAGCCACTCGATCTAAGCAAGTTTTCGCCAAGAGCAAAGGCGCAGACGACTGTCCAGTGAGAAGAAGCATGTTATTCATCTTTTCAGTAAGGTCAACGAAAAGGCGTTCGGCCGTCGTTCGTTGCTTTTCTTTTAGTCAGCCACTTTGTTGCAGTTCGGCTCCCACGGATCTTTTACAAATAGTTGCACCCTCCTAATGCAAATTCTTCACTGCAACCGTGCGAAAGTAAAAATATCCCGCACGTCCCATTGTTCTCGCCGGGCCGGCTTGAAGCTTTGTTCAGTAGCGCATAGCGACGATTCTGTTACGCGCATATGTGTCATCGCGTTTTATATCGTTCGGATGGTTTTATCCCTGTTTCCAGAAAGCGCGCGATAAGCCGAACATACACGCCTTTTGTTTGCCTTTGCAATAACAGTGTCGAAGAGGAAGAAGAGTTAAACGTAAGCCTACGCCGATTAGCGAGCAAGTGTACCAACAAAGAACAATAATGGTGGACAACTGCCTCTTAGGCGGAAAGGACCAGCTGAGGAAGGTCACTTTTGCGGGGCGCCTACCGTAAAGTCAACTACTGTTAGGGAAATTGATCACCGTGATTGAAGCTTCTCTCGAGTGACCATCTCCCGTGTCATTTAATTAAATCTCGCGACTTATTAATCGCACCCATAAAGATTGTGCTCGCTTTACGTGCTGTTCGGTCAGGCGCCATTGATCACGGACGTCCAAACTGCTAAAGGTTCATCATCCGCTGGAAACGCAATTTCCGATGCCAGCTTTTAATAAGAATGACAGTGTCACTCAGTGACGACGGCAATAATGGGCTGAAGTCACGGTTGTGATGTCCGGATCAATGGAGCAAACGTTTCGAGAGTTCACCTGCCGGACAGTTTTTTCGTCAATTCTTCTTTGAACCTGAGCATCGTCAAGCGATAAAGTATGCTGAGCCAACGAGAGCGCGATGTCGCGACCGCATAGTCACCTGTGACGTTTCGGAGAGATTATTTTGAAAGGTTACTAAATTCCACTTAACCACAGCTTGTCAAGTGTCGTCGAAGCACGGCAACGAAAACAGTTTGACGCTTTGCCTGAAACCTTGTGCGGCTGGTTGATCATTCGCAACTGATATAAAACATGATTTTTACTTCCTGTCATTAATGTTGCAATGTAAGTTTAATTTCGGGCGAACCGCCACGGCGAACGACACGAGCTCATGACCCTAATTAGCGAAACCCGTTAAACCAACGCAATCTTTCCTACTGTACCGTTGAATCAACAATTTGATTGCTTATTCTTGAAGATCACTGAATAATTGTAAAAAAAAGTTTTGCAACTTCTTTTCATTAATGTGCAGGAATGCGTAAGTAAAATCTCGGCGACGTTATATCAAAACAAGCACGCTATCCTTAATGTCGGTCGTGTTAAAGCCTAATGTCTGAAAACAATTACCTCTGCGAGTAATGGAAACGCCTTTGGCTAAATTGCGACGCCGCTTTATTGGCGCCGATAATCCGCGGAATTAAGCCTTGATTTAATAATACTTTGCGCTTAGGTAAGGAAAAGAAAATTAAGATTGCAAAGTGACAAACGACGTTTGTCTGTAACGTTTCTGAAAATAGGAAAGGCACCTGCTTTCATTTTGAGCATACCTACAAGCGAGCAACTTCAGCTATGCACACTCAGCTCATTATGGGCCTTGTTTATGCGTCTACGTAAGGAAAAAGCAGAAGAAAAGTTATGCAAATTTTATCGTAACGTCAGCGATCATTACTTGGCTGCATGACAAACTTCAAGCTTTACTTCATGTAGCACAAGAGCAGTTCCAACTCGATGTAGCTTTCCTTTACTACAACGCTATTCACGTATAAGAAGAAAACAAGAAAGCGTTTGAGTAGATAAAAGGAAATACTACAAAGAGCATTAAGTTCACCTTTTGAATATTTGACGTTAAGAGCGACTTTTCAAAGCAGAGAATATCCCGACCGCACTTATCTAAACTTACTGATAGAATTGTTTTGCGAAATGATGAAAAGAACTTTCCGTCAAAAACCAAAGCAGCACTCATTGGCCACTGCTGCGCCTTAGAATATTGCGCTTTAAGTTAATACGCGTGTTGCTGTTTCAATTTACTAAGAAACGATTATTATCGCTCCACTCTGTTCTTGAACGTATTTTTTGGGGTATTAGTCAATGAAATGCAGTTGATGAAAGGTAAACTTCGCTATGAAGAAGTGCCGTCTCTGCGGACAAAAATGAATTAGCCGAACGTTGTGCTTGATTGAACGAAGCGAAACAACGCGATCGTTGAAAGAAAAGAAAACCTTTTCTCGACAAACTAGTCGACATAAATATCATGTTCATAAATCTTACGAGCTGTCCTCCGATGGTTTCATCGGCAGCTCGTCAGGTGAAGGCACCGTGATTCTTCTTACGAAATGAACAGCATTTCGCGACTGTCATTTTAAAAATGGAAGTGAACCCGCAAAACTGCTTTACGTTTAAGTTTGCCTGGCAAGAGATAACGAAAAATGATAAAGCCACTTGTCAATTTTGTTGCGAGAAATTTACTCAAAACGCGAAGGACAACTGTCAATAACGCGCATTCCAAAATCACTACCACCAACCAAACTATTTGGACCTTACCTGATCGAATTCAACTGGTTCTATAATCTGATTGTACAGTCAAGGATCAATGAAAAAGTGTAAGCAAAATTTGAATAAATTGCAATCTGCTGTCTTGACAGACATACCGATCGTTTTTGACTTCCTCACTTTCATAAAACGTAAATTCTACACTGTAATATGCTCAGCAGTTCGCTATACGCTCAAAGATCGATCTTTGTCATTGCAAAAGCAGGTAGTTTTTTTTGGCCGATATGAAGATTAAATAAGTGCTTAACGATGCTTGAAAATATGCTCAATCTGAACGTAGTGTCGAAAGATGTCATCCGCGGCATTTACTTACAAAACCGACGAAAATGTTAATTCGTTTCCGAATCAATTAACGGCTGGGGAACGTTAAGTGATTTAAATTGCATACGGATCGCCGTAGATTCAAACATCTCACGTTGACGCTGGTATTACACAACCCTCAACTTAGTATTCGCTCAACAGTACGAAGATCAAAGTCTTTTTGCATGAAGAAACGTGGAACAACTGATCATAATCTTCGTAAACTTAAAGTAGATCAGCGATCACGCCTTTCCCATGTTAGGACAATAAATACACTTTGCTCGTGACGACGCTGCAGATTTCAACCGATGACACGATAGGTACATGTAAATTTTATCAATTCTTTTCCATTGCCGACATTGATCGCTACCGATTAAAGGAATCAAAGTAAAAGAATGACTTATTGCGTGGTCATTGTTCTGCTTAATGAGCACAGATGCTGACTGTTATAAGGAAAAGCGTTTTGCACGTATTGACCTCGAAAAGTACAATGACAGACAGTGGTGCATCCACCGTTCCGACCGGCAACTGCCAACGACAATGCGAAAACCGATCGAGCTTCCGCGACTGCAATGGCGG
This sequence comes from Trichuris trichiura, assembly GCA_037903355.1. Classification (NCBI taxonomy): domain Eukaryota; kingdom Metazoa; phylum Nematoda; class Enoplea; order Trichinellida; family Trichuridae; genus Trichuris; species Trichuris trichiura. Next base: position 1,685,084 of record JBAJFE010000011.1, read on the forward strand.
AATCAAATTGCCATTTGGAATGAATAAATCAGCCTTTACAACTTTACACGAAATGTTATCTTTACCTCCGTTGGTCAATTGCGATGGATCAATAAACGAACAAAATTAGGCAAAGGATAAGTGATGGGATTTAGCTGGCTGATTAATTTGCCAATAAGCGCTTTGGACAGCTAAACCTTAAACGCGACGGAACATCCCATTCTTGAAACGGCTTTTGATGAACGCCGAAGGTTGGAGATTCGATACGACAATCGAATTTTCAAAGGTGCACTGCGATTGGACACTTTATACGCCTACTAAAAAGTTAGTGCTTCCTCCGTCGTTAAATCTCTAACAGAAGGAACAACCATTTCTTCTGAAGGAAAAAAGTATGGAGAGAGCTGATATATCAACGCATCTTTGGTGAGTAAAAAAGCTGAAAAAAGTCTTATTATAAACCACCGCGTTTAGTGTTTAGAGTCGCGTTACGCGGTTCGGTATGAGGCGATGGTAAACGGTCCCAATTACCGTCGCAATGGCAAGTTATTTCGTTCAAGCGAACGGGGATCCAACAAGCATCGATAACACTGGTTTTGCCGGCAAAAGATTTGCATTCAAAATTTGACGGACGGCAATAAGAATTGATAAATTCAGCTTAAAAAACGGAAGCTCATCTTCTCTGCTAGTGCAAAAGCCTAACGGATCGATTCCCGCGGTACCCATCCGGCTGACATGATGAATTGGAACCTTTCATTGGAGATTTAATCCGTAAAGCAAGCAACAGATTACATCGTCTTAGCCACTGTCCCAAGTTGCTCGTCCGAACGCTCACCGTAACTTTGATTATTCGAAGAACCGAAACAACAATACACATTACACTCGATGGAAATAAGATTTATTTATTCATTTATATTTTATTAATGCACCAGACTACAATTTCTGTATTGCTGATCGGAAAGAAAATGAATTGCAAGAAAAGTTTGGATCAACTAGAACTATCCAAATGCATTCGTAGAATTTAAACGCAACAACAGCTAACATCTAAGTGCCACCTTAAATGCAGCTCTTTCGTCTAACGACATCATTGAAGCGGTGAAAAGGTGTTGACAATGCTTTTTAAATAATAAATTCGGAAAACTTAACAAAGCATTTAAGTAAAGAGGAAGTGGGCACTACCTCAAATAGATAAAAAAAACCATGCACGATACACAGAATTACGTATAGGGCGGAAAGTTATTTAAATTAGCCTCAATCCCAAAGGCGTTTCTCTTTTTTCCATAGAAGTACGATCTTCTCAAGCAGGACAATCTAACCTGATTTGAAAAAGTAATAGTTCACTTAAACTCGTCGCAACGGAAATGAATGCTAAACTAGGGACAACTAGTATCACTTTGTAAACATTGCCAATACTTTCAGTCATGCATTTATTTTTTATGCAAATGTCCTATTAAATTGCGTCTAAATTTGCGCAACGGCCAACCTGAGCTAGAAAATGGAGCATCACCTTTTTATCTTTAAAAGTGGAGCAGTGTATTTTTTAGCACAAAAGATTGACATCAATGCGACTTCAGAAAACGAGACTATTAAAAGAGGCGACAGATAGTTTTTGTTCACAGCAACATAGAGACTCGACTAAGTGACTATTGCACTGCAGTTTTTTTGAAGAATTCCTTCATGATTACTACCGCGATTGATTGGACAGGATTATTTGAAGCAGTAGTCGTAACAAACATGCCTAATACTCCTTTGGCATTTCACGTCTAAAAGCAAGTGGTAGCGTTTCGCGTAGCTCTTACAGGGCTTGCAGAACAGCAGCCCCCATTGCCAACAGAGAGAGATGATTAAAAACAGAAAAGATGGTTTGGCCATTTGAAGACGAGGAAACACTTCTGAAAGACGTAGGCTCACTCAACTCTTTTGAATCTTCAAAGCTGGCTCGCGTTTCGTAGCGTTTGATTCTCAGTCGGAGACACTCGCGCGGTAGGTCGTCTTGTTCGCTACCCAAATAGAGTTGCCACATTTCCAAAAGGGAAGCGCGACTGATTTGGCTGAGCATTTGAAAAAACGACGTAGCACTTGCGCAGTGTCTGGCAACTGTACTGACAAAGCACCTTTCGAACTGATCCTGCGATCTGAACAATCGCAACTCGTAACGACGGATTTTATGACAGAAAGCTGAAAGCTAACCTGCATATTTTTCTCATACTATTCGGAGTTGCAAGTCTTACGGACAACAAATCGCGCACAGAAGCTGACATCAAATCTAGAAAGTCTGAACAGTCGTCTGTCATCGCTGCCGAGTGATATGTAAGGCAAGGCAAAAATATGGACAAGTCTGCAAAGGATCCTTAAAAGGCACGAGGAGCCTCAAAGATCAATGGTCATACTTTCAATACTTTCACGTCTGCATATGAACAACCATGGATTCAAACCGAGATTGAGTATCTTTCTCGGCAAACTATCAGCGCATCGAACTAAGCAGAACCGATAACTTCTTATATGGACACATTTATGCTCCAACTGGGCATATGTATCAACAGGTTGTACGATGGTACGCAGAATAGAGCGAATGGGCGTCAGTGAAGCTTGTCTGTCCGAGTTAGGACCGTACGACCCGTTACCAATGCTTGCGGATAAGCGATTGCCGCAGTCGATCAGACATTGCTTCTGAGAAAACACTGTACAACAGATGGTTCCTGAAAATCGCCTATTTACCACCTTTGCGCAATAGAGGAGGGAAACTAACCGAAAAGAAGAGTCAGCAAAACGGCATACATGCTGTTCATAGTTGCAACGACTTTTTGAATTTACGAAAAATCACCGACCTCAGCGCGGCTGAATGACGCAGTTACGCGAAACCGCGCAAGACTGATTAAACACAATGCTTAAAAGTCACTTTGCTTCAAGTTGACTAAGCAGATGCGTTAAAATGACAAACTAACCAATCCCTATTGATTTCCGCATAGGGCCAGATGAATTAATTTACTCCGATTTCGTCAATGCGCTGATGTGATGCGCAGCCTTAACGGATCAGTTCGATATGTCTCCAAAAGCAGCAACAGAGCTGCCAAAGGTAATCGGTCACTGGAGAAATGGCCAATCGGCCAAATGACGATATAGTGAACTTCTTGTCCACCCAGACGGCGACCGAAACGGCACCTAAGGCTCTGCTTTCCTAGTTTAGACATGCTGACGAGCCCTTTCAAAGCATCAATATTCACATGAGCCGATCTCGCCCTGGCAAATAAATGAAAATCTTAAGCCACAATCATTTTTCCTGCCATTTCTTAATCTAGTTTCTCTCTTCAGGTCATTCGCTTCCGACGTTCACAAGTCCGGCGTGAACGAAGTGTGAAGTGCGCGACAGAGGAAAGGTTTGGAGGTAGTTTCCGGAGCGACATTCATACAGTAGGGGCTATAGAGAAGGTAGGGCATTTATGCCAATCCAATGTCAATACCAACTCTTTACATTCTGTCTGCTCCTTCTGTCACGGTTTTTCTTTATGACAGTTCTTCTGTCCCTTAAGCTGCCCAAGCACCTTGAGAGTCTTTGGCCTAAGGCACAAAGGCAATATTTTAGGGCAAATCTCCTTGCAAGAATGCAAGTGCCAGTAAGGCGAACCAACAATGCAACGGGGCAGCGTTTGCAAAAGAGATACTTTGACCAAGCTATCCACAACGTGACGGAAACTCTTCTCCGCAGAAGACTATGACGTCACACAGAAAGTACACGGCGGAAAATTTGAGGAACCCGAGATGTTCACCCGCCTTTTTTGCGAATTTGCGGCACGTAGATTCGGAAGCATTGGAACGCGACAGGAAGCTTAAAGAAATATCAAAGTTTCGCCTGCCAATCCATCAAGCGAAGTTTCACACTGGTTTTTCACAATTGTGGCCAAAATCGTAACGGTGACGGCGCCAGTGGTGTAAAGTGAAAAATTCGCATTCGGTTTGCGTTGCAGCGTCACTTTTTGAGGTTATTTAAGAGAACGTGTGCTCGCAAAAACTGTTAAGATCAATAACGAGTTTGCAGGACAGGTTGAAAAGAATAGCTTATTGAACGCGATTATTGAACATCTCGAGCGTAAGACGTGAACAACGAAGCTTTGTACTTACCAAATAAAAAGATGCGGCGAACATTAGCTGGCTGATAGTGTAAAAACGTGCAAGAACTTTGTTTAGGGGAATTATTTGAAATAATCTTTAGAGCGCAAGTTTTAACAGTACTGGATGCGCAGGTATTAAAGAATTTGGAGGAGCCTGCACCCAGTCAGGAATAAAGATAGAGCATATCCTCACGTAGAACGCACTAAAAACAAAAAGTCCTTATCGATTAAACGAATTCAATTTAAAACAGTCTTTTTTAATTTTCCCAAATAGGTAAAGTGTAACTTCTGGATAGCGGAACAACCGCTTGAATACATAATCTAGACGAGCAGCTTTTTAGTAGTTGTATGCCATATTATTCTAAACAGTCGCATACTGGCATCCGAACAACGAAGAAGGTGTGGATTAGAGGATTGAAAAAGAATAGCTCGTAACTTCACTTTATAGCAGCTGCACGTTCATTGTAAGGCGCTTTTTCTCACAAATAATTTACTTGGATGAAACAGTAATTGAAATAATATTTTGGCACGAAAACATTGCCCTATTCGCACTGAAATTATATATGAACTTGAAAGTTAAAAGGATACTGTGAATTTCGCTTTCGTAAATGTTCTTGCTGCTCTTATTGTTAATAGTTGCGACAAAGCAGGCGCTGGGAAAGGTATTGTTTTACCGAAATTGCCGACTTTCTAAATTTGCGTTTGCACAGTTTGTGTTTTCTTTCCCACTTTCAAAAGTTCACATTGATACATCGACTTCCTTTCAACAGCAAATGATTTCGTGTTTTCGAACGATCTTTTTAGATAGAACGAGACCTCTCCCAGTGAGCAGTACAAAGACTTCGACTGTGCGCTGCAAACACTGATTTTTTTGAGCAAGCGTGGAACGCCTCTTTTCCGTCTTCTAAAGCAATGGAAGGGGTTACAATTGTCGAAGAACACGTGGATCGGTTGTTGAACAAATATGCCCAGTACATAGACGCTTATTGTACATCCTTGGATAGTCTCAATAGACAGTTGGACACATTGCACCGGGAGTTGATTGCTGGTAAAATTCAAAAAAAACCTGCAGTTATGCGTTGGCCAATTTTGTCAAATATAGATGCCGAACCCGAAAGCACATTGAGCGTAGCTGCCGTACTTATTTTCGAGCAATTCTTAAAACGTTCCCGCGAGGTGCTGCAACAAATTTGCTCGAACCATCGAGACATGCACGCGTCAGTCTCGAAAGTGGGTCGCGAAATTGAAAAGGTGTGCCATTCGATCCGTATGCAACGTGTCAGAGCCAACAGGAGGATATTTTGCTTTCAGAACTTTGTTAGCAATTTGGAAGAAGTGTGCATGCGAAAGATTGTCTACGAAAAAGATCCCCTTCTTAGACCTCACGTCAACTTGCTGCTAGCAAAGCATTACTTGTCCATGGGTCTGGTCGACATTGCGGACGAATTGCTTCAGGTGCACTCTTCTGGATGCAAATTATTTCGTACAATTGGCCATTTCAGCATTCGGGCGTCCAATGCGACGTAAACAATAAAACAAGGTTCACAAACATGTACAAAATAGTGGATGCTTTAAAGAATAAAGACATTACGCCGGCATTGGAGTATTTGATCAGCTGTGCCGCCGGTTTATTTAATCAGTGGCTTTTTAGGTGGGCAGAATTGAATAAAGAAAAACTGGAACGACTGAATAGCAATCTTGGATTTTACCTAGCTCGCTTACAGTTTGTACAGCTGATAGAGAAGGGCTGCCAGAGCCGTGAAAAAATTATGGAGTTCGCAAAACGATTTCACCGTTTTGCCAACACGAATACCAAAGGTCTATATTGCATATTCAATAGGTGCAAAAGTCGACTTGATTTGTTGAAGAAATGCAGGTGCTCATGGCAAGCATGGTATTCATGGCATCGGGACTGGAATCGTCACCGTACAACTATTTGCTTAGCGACAATGTGTGGGATCAAGCGATCGCTGCCTTTACGTCAGATTGGTGTAAAGTGTATAGGATTCCTACGAGTAGCCCACTGAGCGTCATGTGAGCTAACAAAATTCTTGTCAGCTTGTATAGACTATTTCTTGCTTGAATTTTGCAGCATTGAAGTTGGCATAAAAGCTGTGACCGCTATGCTCAATCTGAGAAAGGTTATGCGCCAGGGAAAGGTGGCAGAAGTTCTTGGAATGGCTGATGAGCTTCCGGTGAGCATCCATCAGTATTCAACCATTTAATCGGACAAGTTGAAGGTCGAAGTCGATATGGCTGGTTTCCCGCAGTATCATTCAGTCTTTGCTTGTCCCATCCTTCGACAGCCAACCACGGAGGCGAACCCTCCGGTTCGTTTGGTCTGCGGACACGTTATTTCAAAGGACGCTGTCAATCGCCTAGTCTCTCATGATCGGTCATTAATACGCTGCAATGGGTAACTATTTTTATTACTAATATATTTGTTTTTGTAGCTTGAAATGCCCTTACTGTCCTCAAGAATCGCACATAAGCAAGACAAAAGTTATTTACTTCTAAGTGAAAATACTACTGCATTTTCGATAGTCTTGGTAGAAGTGACAACGAACCCTAAAATCGTTAACCCTACGCGAAGTTGCACTCTGCAACTAAAGCAGTGACACTGAGCGCAATGATGATCATCTTATTTGAACGTTGACTTGCTACTTTTCTGATGACATTTTGTATCTGTTTATTCGTTGAGAGTGTCTGTTTGTCGAGTTAACAATAGCAACACTTTTTCATTAATGCCAGTCATTAAACGATGATTTCCTTTAGGGTTTTTGACATTCTTATTTTCAGAAGACAGTCAAGTATAGTTAAATGATTTTGTGCTTTGCTAATCACTATTGAATGATAATGTGAAAGTGACAGGAAAGTTAGAACGTCAAGCAGAATGTGTCCCATTGATTTTCACTTGCCTACATTTAGTAAAATTATTAGTAACTCCGTATAGCTGGGATCAAGTCTCTGCACGATATATGTGTGCGCGTCAAAGTTGTAGTGTTGATCTTAGTAAGGTCGATCACAATCAGAAACGGTTATCCCTGAGAAAGTAAGGCACTATTGAACATTACGTTTTTAGTAGAGTTAAACTTGCCATTGCATCGGAAAAGTTGCTCCTATCCGCAAAAGGTCATTTAAACGAGCAACGAAGTTGCCTGATTAACATGCAGATATATTGTATGAGCACTTTAGCAAGAGCAAACGAAAGCAGTTTAGGGTGGAAAACAAGAAAGAGGTATCCATGATAGCCACTACGTAAATATAGAATTTGCTGGAAATACGTGAAACATTGACTCTTTCAATTTGTGCAATAAAGATGAGAGATTTCATTCAGCCAAAACGCAGAAACTTCTAACCGAAGAAGAACAGGAATAAGATATAATGGCAATGCGCAAAACGTGTTGCCACGAAAGGCCATTTGTTAGGTTTGCAAGAAGTATTGGACGAAGAAGAAGATGGAGCATTTCCGTAAGCACATTGGAAGTATCGACCTCCCCGCTACGCGTAGAAAACTGTGAATAATAACTAACCTAATGCAATTGAAGCTGATCTACGGAAAGCAACATTAATTGAGGATCACGTTTTCCCGACAGGACAAAAGGCTATTTCGAGCAACAACATTGTACTCTTTCAAAAAACATGACAAAATGCTGTACTTATTAGGTAATCAGTGAAATGCTTACGATTGCCTTGAAGGACATCAGTCAAAGGCAAAATGGTGAAGTGATGTAGCTGCCACGCGTCGTGTTAAAACATTTGGAAAAAGTAGCGTAAAGAAAAATATGGAAAAAGTTTCACAGTTCGCATCGGAAGGAGACTGAATTCCACTTCTTCTCTGCCTCTATTTCGACGTGCAAAGGTTTGAAAAATTTTTGCTGCGTAGAAGTCTTAGGCTGCAGTCGCCTTGCGACGGACTTTTTGTTCGGTCAGATGAAACGATACTGATGAAATCGCTTAGTCACATAATGTGACATCTGCGAAATATATATAGCAAGCAATCGATGACATTATTTACAGCTTTACTACAAGGCAACCGTACACGCAGGTCAACTGACAACCGTTAAGAATTGGAGCACCGATATTATGCATTAACAGGTCATCATGACTAAACTTCCCAATGTTCAATAGATAGACGAGCTTCAGATATTATCTTGTATGCATGTATGCTGGTGCCATCTAGCATCTTTCAGAAAGGCAAGCAGTTGCACTACAACCAAGTTTGTCCAAGTGGCAAGATGAATGACGCCGCGTAAAATTGAACAAATAGGTGACTGAACTTGTATTTTCATGTCTTTAGCAAAGTTCAAAAACGTAGACCAAAATAGCATTCTTATCAGTTTTGTTTCACGGTTTCTCAATGACATGACAGCAAAAAACAGTGTCATCGTCAGGAAGGTTTCAACGGTGCAACAAATACCCAATAAGTCAGTATTATATCATTTTTAAGAGACGTACAGTTTCGCTACGTTGACGATCGGGGGTAGTCGTATTTAAAGAAAAACATAGTAACACTAACGATGACTTAAGTTCGGTTACGTTTCGCGATGATCAGGACTGATTAGTAGATCGCTAGTTGAGCCTATAGAAATCGGAGATCTCTGTATTCAGTCTTTGCACTAAGCGATTATTTGCCAATCCACCTACCGCTAAAACATTTTACTTCAATCAAAGAAAATTCCTTTGCAAATCTGATAATAAGCACTCGTTTCGTCGTTTGCATAGCTTCGCAAGATATGTCGACTACTGTCTATTGTCTTTTATAAAATCGTAGATTTTTAAAAATGCGTTTCTAAACATATTTGTCATATTTATTAATAGAAAAGCAGCAAGTTCTTTAAAGTAAACAATTTAAGCGGCTTCTGAGCACTTACTTGATGATGATGATGATGATGATGATGATGATGATGATGATGATGATGATGATGATGATGATGATGATGATGATGATGATGATAATGCAACTCTTCCTTAACCCTTGGATGCCTGATTTTCCCCCGACTGCTTCGAGGATGAATGATCGTTCTAACGTTTATTTCGCGCGCTGCTCTCAAGACCGATAGTGTGCCGTCTTCAGCGTGAAACGTCAACGTTTCACCGTGAAGACGTTTCCATATGGTTAGTAAGGAAAGTTCCATATAAAATAAACGTTAGAACCGGTACTCAGCCCGCGCTTTCGTGATATCACTCTTCACAATGAAAACAGAATGAAACATTGCTTCTCTTGGCTTAGTCTTGTCAAAGGTTCGGCGAAACGGTTTGATAAACTGTAATGTTTGCTATACATGATAAGGTGTTTCTTTGAAGTCGAATCAGCCTTTGAATAGTACGAAAATCACAATACTCGTTAAGTGACATTAAATGTAAGGCGCCCCTCGCATCTGACTGCCAGCAAACAAGGCAACACTAGTTAAAATTAGCAACAAAACTATGCCGCGTCAATTCACTGCCTACGTTTCAAAAAAACTATTTCGCCGGAAAAGAGATTAGAACAACTTAGTGTTCACAGCGTTCTTTATTTCTTCAGTGGTAATAGTATTGTGCATTTAAAATTCTTAAGTTATTCCCTCCTCTGCTGAATTATTGGTATCAGCGTACTCATAGTTGTTCTTCTGGTTCACGGGTTTGGCCTGCTGGATGTATCTGTAAGTAAACTTCAAAATGCCCTACCAACGAATGGATGAGCAAATTGTTAGACAAATTACAGAACAAATCGAATACCGTACGTTTCGGAATTGTAATTTCTCTAACAATTTGCTCATCCATTCGTTGGTAGGGCATTTTGAAGTTTACTTACAGATACATCCAACAGGCCAAACCCGTGAATAAAAAGAACAAGTATGAAACAACCGAAGCCTGTTAAAAGACACCCAGTCCATCAGCGTACTTTGCTAAGTAGGGACAGAGTATTATTAATCTATTAATACTTTCGTTGTCAAGTCACATTTTTTCATTCCACTACGCGTTCACAGAAAATTGTAGACAGAGACAACTTGCCTACATCGACTGGTCATATTTACGCTTTGCCGCAAGCTGATGCGATAGCGATCAAATCCATCCTGTTTTTAAGATATAGGTGTTTAAGGTGTACTTGTCACCCTTTGCTTCCCCTCTTTCTTAAATCAAACCTAATCGCGATTAGATTGCTACCCCGCCATGTTAACGAAGACCAAAGGCAGAGACTGACATTGGTTTCCGCTGAAATGGCAATCAAGTCAACAAAATGCTTCAATTAGGACCTATGTGAAAATTGCATTCCACCCTTCCTTCAAGTTGGTATATAGCAAAAAAATTATTACCATCAGCAAGGAATAGTTTGGTACAATAGGTCGTCAAGCAAAGCTGAACTGATCGAAACGGAAGAACAAAAAGTGAGCATAGCTGACAGGTTTCTAAACGCAAGACGAAAATTATTCCATTAAATAAGTCTCCAATGTCGTTTAGAATAGCCAGCGCGTCAAGGTCGCAACATTGGCCGCAAACAGAACGAACCCTTTCCATTGAAAAAGTTTCGCCAACGTCCGGTGACGACAAATTATTTTGAAGAGCTGAAAGAAGTTGGCAAAGAAATTACGCTTATTGAAGGCAACTACCTGCCGCTGCAGTTCAATTGACAAGGGAACCGATTGAAAGTTCAATACTTTCGTAGGAACTTTATGACCCCTTTAAGGACCGCAGTCAAGGTCACAGTCAAGCTGAGCCAAACCCTTAAGGCTGCCTTTTTGCCACCGTCCAAAGACGACTGTCTGAATGATACCAGCGAAGGCATCAACTCGACACCATGGTCTCATCGACTACTTACAATATTAACAATCGACAAACTAGTCGGACAATCAGTGCTCACTCAGTTCGCTCAGCTTGGCAGGTACAACTGTAATTGACGTGTTAAATGTTAACTTTTTCCCTCACTCCTTCTCAATGCTTTGCTTACTAGGCAAGCAACTTCTCAGCCGACCTAAATGCCAAGTCTCCTTATTAGTTAAGGCTCCACTAAGCCAGGCAAAAGTTCGTCATTTTCACCTATTCCTCACTTATTTGTCAACGGAAAAACTATGCCATCGAAATACAACCGGAAGCTGTTAATTTCAGCGATTGCTTGACGACAACCCGGCAAGCAAGTCGAAGGCAACAGGGCTGATAGAATGAAACGTTCGGAACATTCAATTTTTAAAAGGTCTATCTGAGCAGAAAATTGTTCCCATTTGCATGGTTAATGCACGTACCCTGCAAAATGGTCACTCCATCTAATTGACTTCATCTAAAAATTGAAAAAAAGGGCATTAGAATTATGCGCATTTGAAATTAATGGCGAATCAATGGCGGAACCTGAAAATAACTGAAATTTAAATCCTACTGTCTCCTAGGCTTTTAGGCTAAATCAGCTAAACTAGAACGCTTTATCATTAGCGAACTGAAAGTGCGAACGTAATTGCCTGATAATGCCAGCATTGTAAAACGTATAATCTATACCCTTGTAAGTAAGGCCAAAAGTGCAATGCGGGCAACTGTATTTGTTGCCACTTACAACGTCCGAACATTCGCACCAAAATTGAACACGTACGCGTAGTGAATTTGTTGGAAAATTGTAACTATCCAAGTCGACCTAAAGTGCATAGCAATCGACAAGGTCCAATTGCCACCGGGATAAACTTGCTACAAAGCGAACGGAAACAAAGTGCTTCAATTTTATCAATGCTGACTGCTCATTCATTGAGCATTAGAAAATTTTCTTGACTGACGTCCCACGCGTAGCGTTATCAGTGGCGAAATCAATAAAATGAATAAATGAAAAAGTTCCTTTTTAGAAAGTGCCACTTTCGAGGTTTCACAGCTTGGGCCGTTTTGTTCATGAAGTTTCACTGCAAGTTGCCCGTTGCCATGCGGGTGCATAGAAAGGAATCAAACGAGCAAACAACGGCTATCACGAAAAAAAGGATGACAGCACAGATAGTCCAGCCTGTTATAATTAACGTGCACTTTCCAAAAAAAAAGATTATCCCGTTTGTTACCAGTCAGTGAGAAAAAATGAACTTGCTCAAGAATTAGAAGCAAAAAGAGAAAGATCGTTTGTCATATTACACTTTAAATGGAGTAGAGGTTTTGAGGTTTTTGTTCGCAGGCCATCTTTTGACATAATTGTCAATTGCGCTGTGCTAACATTCTCTATCACATAGCAGAGGTTGATAGACGGTGGGACATAACTGTCGCTTACTCGTTCACCAGAGGACGCATTGGCGAAAAGAGACATTGCTCAAAGGCATTGAAGAAGACTGCTGTATAAGCGCATAAAATTCATGAATCGCCGCCGCGCCTTGGCAGCCATCGTAACGATTGAAGTGCCGCATAGCCAAACCCCCGGTCGTCATCAGCAACAGGGAGTGTCTCGCTGTCGGCACTGTTTGACAACTCGGGACAATGAGGCCGTAATCATTTATAAAAATCAGTCCTTGAAAGCCCAACGCACGGCATCTTTTGCGCCACCAAAATAGCTTCCACTTTCATTCAGAAAAGTGAAGCGTACGGCAACACATGTTCATCGCTCTGCTAAGCTGCCGTCACCGTATTAGCCCGGCCAATACCGGTCTTCATCACTCGAGCCTATCGCATCTGTCGTTTTCACTTTGACTTCATTGGCAAACGACGGAGGTTCCCAGTTCGGACGGCAGCTAGCCAAGCACTCTTTCCTTCGTGTTCTCCTATTGGTATAACATGGGACAACTGAGCATGCTTTTCCTCCTCGCATCGGTAAGTGAACTACTACCTACCATTTCTGTAGAATTCACAAGCGGGAGCATCTTATCGGCAGGAGCAGCCGACACGTGACAATAAGTCCAGTCCGCTTATCTACAAGTTGCGCTATTGTGCAAGTCAGTAAGGCACTTAAAATCCTGAAATCTTGAATGCCAGGCAGAATAGCATAGCTGCTTTGCAAAAGTTGGTCCTACGCACCTTCTCATTAGTCTCACGCCGGTTACTACAACAAATCTGCGTTACAAATCAAGGAGACTTAGCTGGCATTAGTTTACCCCAAGGTAGGGCACATAGTTCGCTTTCTATAATTGTTACTACGATATGTCAAGTAAGGCAATAGGGTGCCGGGGAGGCAAGCGACGCGATTCTGGTGTTTGCTGGAAAATTCGCTCATCTTTTTTTCAAAAAAAAAACTACGCTTAAAAAATTGTCTTTCAAAGAAAATTTGCTACGGCAATTGGAATCCCATTTCTGCCAACGATCGAACGGGAAAGTGTTGATAGATTGGCAGTTGAAGATGCAACATGTTTCCATGTTTAGCTAATCACACCGTCATGGTCTCGACTGTCCCAACTCATGAAATCAGACGACATACTATCTCCCGCGCGCAACTTCACTTTCGTTCGCCGTCTCTACGGTCAGCTAGACGAGGAGCAACTACGCGATCTCTTCGGCGTCCGAGTCAAGGAAAGCAGTAAGTGTCACGTATTTACTAGACTATTATGTTACTTGTTCAAATTGGATGAAACAACGGGGGCGTAGTAAATTACAAAGGGAAGCGATTAAAACGGTCCACCTCCGTCTTCAGGCTGTAATGTTCTTATTCGACCGAGCTGATTCACCACGTTCCTTGAGTCTTCCCCCGTCTGGGAAAACGAACAAAGGTTACTAGAAACGCTTGACATTGACCCCGATTGTTTCTGAACTGTCCGCTTAAAATCTCGATCACGGAGGAATTCTTTTCGTTACCCCTCTAACCTACGTCACGTCTGTGCTTAAGTAACCGCTAATGGTAGTCATTAATCCAATGTTCAATATGTTGCTCTATCGCGGTGCTGAAATCGTCCAAATTCCCAAAGCGGCATAACTTTTTAATTTCTTTTTTATAGACAAAAGCGAGAAATTTTCCTTTTCCCCTAAAGCATGACGCTTCGTGAGGCTATGCAAAAGCGCATAAGTTCATGACCACTAGCCATTCACGTGTCCAATCTATGGCCTACACGTGTCATCCAGTTTGCTTCGGGCGAAATAAAAAGCTGACAAGGCAGATTAGAGTCATTAACTACGCCCGGAAGGCTGAGCGGTTCTCTATTCTTTTACGGGTAACCTTAAGATACAAATAAGGCATAAAAAGACACGCGGGGTCAGCTGATCATTGGCGCGCTAGAAACCGGTGCCCAACGGAGGACAGTTCCTTTTCTTTCAATCAATTGAAGCAGTTTGCTCGTGCGCTTGTCCTACTAGTTGGTCGAATAAAGCTTTGCGACAATTTCTTAATAACTTCAAAGGCTTTTAATTCCGAATTAAATTTTCCTAAGCTTTGTCTGTGCCTGCTCAGACTTGCTTTAATTGTACAATTCAGAAAATAGCCTTGAACAACCAGTATGTTCTATACCGCTAAACAGATTCTTTTGAGGCTTTCTTCATTCAAATTAGTGGAACAATTTGTTAGTCCTTTGCAATGAGACCTTTATGTTATATTCAAGGACAACGAAAAGGATCAATTAAATTAGCATTACGTTAACTTGCTCAAGATTGTAGACATGCATGTCGCGCGGAAGCGGAGTATATTTAAGGTAACGAAAAAGGTTTGAATTTTTTTTTCAGCTTCGAGGGTTGATCTAAATCATGTTTAAAGGTGGGCTGATTAGACGAGTCGTTCAAGGAGTGAGCTTGCCGAAGGAAAATGTAAATTTTTTCTTTCATGCAACAGAGACTGGCATAGGAACTGAACGAAAAAGGGTTAACGTGATCACGTAGCATTTTGAGGCCAATCAGGCGAATGGATTCTCCACGGCTGCCTTTGCGAAAAATTGGAACGCAAATGAAACAGCAAACCGGAGAAAAACTTGCGATTTAACCTTTTTTGGATTAGTACAGATGTCATTTAAAGAGGAAAAATAAATTAATCAACGAAAAAAAAGAAAGCCGATTTCTTTAAAAATTCCATCTGGAGCATACCTGCGACACCCATTAAATCTGAACGGTTTTTTAGATAAGC
This sequence comes from Trichuris trichiura, assembly GCA_037903355.1. Taxonomy (NCBI): domain Eukaryota; kingdom Metazoa; phylum Nematoda; class Enoplea; order Trichinellida; family Trichuridae; genus Trichuris; species Trichuris trichiura. Next base: position 1,700,141 of record JBAJFE010000011.1, read on the forward strand.
GCAATTGGTGAGCAGTGATAAGTTGATAAGCTTTCACTTGGACGCATTTTATCTAATCAATCCGCCTTTTACATCCCGGCAAACTAATGGATCTAAGTTGTATATACCGGTCTCCCCGCATCCTATTCCGGTAAAGAAATTTATGGATGGAGAAAGATGACTGCGAATATGTCACTTAATTTCAGCATCTCTGCGTTGCCGTCTTTGGCGACGTTTAAAACCCTCACAAATTAAAATGACTGCCGCAGTTTCCATTGTGACAGTTTCGAAACTTGTCCAATCATAAATCTGAGTTGAAACTATTAATAATCGTTACCGTTTGATGTAAACGTGTCATCCCAAATGCAACATTGCCAAAAGCGTAATTTTCGCTGATCTCTAAATATATTTTCATTAAAAGAGTCGCTTTTGTCGTCGTTTCGATTTCTTCGTGCAATTTAGCCCTCTGAAACCAAATGATTTATCACCCAGCTCGCACACCTAACTACAAAGCATTACTAGACCAGTCGTTATTCCTTTCTTGAAGAATTGAATGTTAGAATAACAGTTTTCTGTAACGATCAACTTTGTATCCGTTGGTAAAGTAAACTGTAACTGTTCGTACCTTTCGGAACAACTCGTACCCGATCTTCAGGGAAAAGCTGTAAATAGTAAACACGCCTTCTGCGGGTTTTTATTGAACATAGGTTATGAGCATTGCCGAAAGCTGCGAAAAATTGAAGATTATTTTACCAACGGCCGTCAATCCTCATGGAAAGCAAAATGCTACAAAAGACCGCCACAAAGCACCCATTACAAAGCAGGAGCAGTTACACTTTGTACTTACAGTTCCTAATCACGTGCTCGTCATTCCCGAAGCTCAAACTGACCACAGAAGCAGAGTTCATTACATTAGATTACAAGGATTTACTGGGAGGATCAATGTTCGCCTTAAAGCAACTACCAAAGATTCGATGTTTATTCCGGACGTTTTGGTGATTCATCGTTACCACAACTATACACCCGTTGAGATCGGTCCGAAAAGAACGAACTGCGCTCATTACGCTGTCAAAGAGGCTGATATTCACGGGATATTTTCGCTGTGTAGCCAACAGTGGGTTCGTCGGGCACACAGCTGCTTATTTACGCAGTGAAAAGATTTTCGCTTCTTAGAGGGGAACGCTCAAAGTCAACGACGACTTGTACACTTTGCAGCCGCTGCCTGAAGGACTAGCGACCCTTGATGACATTCTGACAAAGCGCCGCAACCCTGTTGGTGAACCAAAACGTCACGTACTCTACAAACGATCTCCTTTTATGACAGATTCGCCTTCCTTCTGCGGAGTGGGTAATTGTCAGGCAAATTTCCCTAGAAAAAGCTCACCTCCGTAAGAGTTCAACTATTTAGACACCAGCTATGAAAGAACAATGATGGATGATCCGACGAAAATTAGAAAGATGCCAATTGGGGTAGGAGGTCCTCAAAGTCCCGTTGTGATGCATTCGGAAAAGCTGACCATGGAAATAGCGATATTTGTCGACAACGAACTATGGCTAAAGTATTCTCGAAAATATGGAGCAGCGGCTGACGAGAAACTCACAGATTTTATGAATACTGTTATTCATCACGTCAGCTCCTTTCCTTACGCCAACCGGATGCACGTGGAAAACATTTTAGGTACAAATTCTATATCAGGATCAATCGATAAGCCCGCAGTTGGAATTCAGCGTGGTGCGTTTCGAGGTCTTCAAAACGCAACCGGTAAGCAAAAAAAATAGCATACTTTCAAAGCTCGAAGATTCTAACTTTCTCAGAAAGCCCTGAAGGGTCCCAAACATGGCCATGGAAATGCCCTGTCCTACTTGAACGCTTTCTGCAAATATCAATACTACTTGAGTACCAGACGTCGCTGGGATTTCGCTTTGCTCTTTTCGGGGTACGAAAAAAACTGGATGTCAATATCTGACCACAAGACGAATTTGTAGGTACGATATTCATCGGCCTCCAAGTGATCGAACGATCAGCGGCATAGCTCGGTTGTATGGAGTTTGCGATCCCCTAAACAGTTGCTTACTGGCTGAAGGAACTGACTTTTCGTCAGTTTATATAACAACTCACGAAATCGGTCACGGGCTCGGCATGCTTCATGACGAGCCTTACTGTGCCAGCAATTACATAATGTCAGGCTCATTGGGAGCCGGAAAAGTGCATTGGTCGAAATGCAGCAACCGCAGCTTCCAAACTTATCTTAAGAAGCTAAAGTACCTATCCTCACCTTTTGCGCCTTTAAGAAAAAAATCAACATGGTCATGTGTTGCAGTTATTATCGAAGAAATTGCTTGATCAGCGCCCAGTTTCCAGTTGGACCAATCAATACGACATTGTTACCCGGTCAAAAGTATAGCGCGGACGAACAATGTCAGATGGTCCATGGATCAGATTACAATCGGGTAACGGAAGCACTTTCAAAATGGAAACAAGCTATGACCAACACTACAGCTCGACTTAACAGGTGAAGACAAGCGAAAGATCCACCGAAGGTATCTGTCACATGTTATGGTGCGGTCAGAATAATTGGGGACGCATAATTACGTCTCATCCGGCGCTTGAAGGGACAACATGCGCTGCTGGAAAGTATTGCAGAGGAGGAAAATGTATACCGGACAGATCGAAAAATCCACCAAAAGTAATCAAGCTCACGATAAAGCATCGAACTAGCAATCTGGTATTGTCTCTGCTTTCCAGGTCGTTAATGGAGCATGGTCAAGCTGGAAGCGGGTCTCCTGCTCCGCTTGTTCCTGCCCTCCAATAATATCTAGTATCGGGGTTCTCAAATCTGAAAGAACGTGCACTAATCCGGCTCCGGAAAATGGAGGCGCTGATTGTTCCGGCAGTAGTCACAGAGCAATTGTATGCAATCGGAACTGTGGCCTAAGGCCACATATAGCCGAAGTCGTTTCGGCTAAGCTGTACACGAGCCGCATCTGCGCCGGGCATAGACAACGACTTAAAGACGCTACCATAAATGGAATTGGCGTTCAGCTAACTCGTTTTAGCTCACGCGCTTGCAAGGTAAGAACAGGACGTAAAGTTTCTTTACAAAATCATTTTTGACAGGTATTTTGCGAAATAAATGTTACCAATGCAGACTCCATCAACTTTCGCTTTTTTGGTGATTGGATGCCGGACGGATCTCCGTGTGGAGATAATCATTACTGCATAAATGGAAAGTGCTTGGTAGGTTCGTTAGCTTGTGCAAACCTTCGTAGTCATCCTATTAGCCGCCGAGTCTTCGAGACTGGTATTTCTTTAAAAGATCTTCACCGCTCAGATTCACGTAACTATTGGAACCAATGGGAGCCAACATAAAGCTTTCAATGAAAACTAAATTAAGTCATATGACAACGTGCTGCTAAACGACGTTTAGTCGAACAGACTAGCAAGTTAACGCAAAATAAAATAGACCTTCGAGGCTCATTTCGTTGTTTGCTCATTTAAGCTTGACAATAACCCATAGTGAAATAGGGACACTTCTCATTGACCGACGTTTTCCTTGTAGCCGTTGGATTGTCGTGGTAGCGCCCTCGTTTTCAATCCCTCCGATTGTCCAACAGGTACAGAATAGAGCTTAGATGTTGCCTAGGGAAATATTGTATCACTTAGAGTCGGAGTCATGCCAGCTGGAACCGAAGAGACCGATTGGGCGCATACCTGCCCTAAGCAATAGTATAATAGATAATTCTGGTGACAGAGAAACATCAAGCGACGAGGACAAAAGCAGACAACACGGCGAAATGCTTGACAGGGTGACCGACCTTCCTAGCAATGACATTCTGCCAAGCTGGTCCCCTTGGAGTGTCTGGTCCGACTGCAGCGCTTCCTGCGGCGATGGCATAAAGACACGAGGACGTACCTGCTGGCGTGATCACTGTGATGGTGACGCAATCGACCGTGATTCATGCCGATTGCAACCTTGCGTCGAAGCAAGAAGCATAGATTTCAAAGATCCTTTATGGAGTAGCTGGACCGAATGGACTCCATGTACGAATGATCTCTCTGCGCTGGTTTCAAGTAATAATAACGCTTAATCGCTAGGTTCAACCACGTGCGGTACCGGTGCCCGAGCTCGTTACCGCAAATGCATTATTGGAAACTGCCCGGGTTCTTACAACGAAGTACAACAATGCGAAATGCCCGCTTGCGGACACTGGACAAGTTGGTCTGCCTGGTCAGATTGTTCGGCAACCTGTGGTGTTGGTGTTCGAAGAAGATCACGGTTATGCGACGGATCTCGGTGTCCAGGTGACCAAGAACAAACGTTTATGTGTCATGAAAGGGCCTGTGACTTAGCAGGTGAACCTCCAAATGAAATTCGTTAGATATTCGTCGACTATTGACATTTTTAAGGTGAATGGTACTCGTGGAGCGCGTGGTCACCATGCACAGTGACATGCGGGATGGGCGAGCGCCAAAGGAGTCGCATATGCAAAGGTACCAAGTGCAACGGAATAGCTACAATGTCGGAACAGTGCAAACAAGCTGAATGCGCTGCTTGGGCTCCCTGGGAACAATGGTCTGCATGTTCCCGATCAGCAGGTATGCGATTTCGCAGTCGGCAGTGTCACGGACTGGGAAAATGCGTGGGCCACAATAGCGATAGTGAACATTGTATGATTTTTGTTAACTCCAATGGATGGACCGAATGGAGTGCTTGGTCAGATTGCTCACGTACTTGCGGCGTAGGACTCAGACGTCGATACCGCACCTGCCTTGGTACAAGAGAGATGTGTCCGGGTGACTTTAAGGCTTTCGAAACCTGCCAAATGCGCGACTGCCCACAAACGGGTCCCTTCCAACACATTAAACCTCTGATAATTGGT